>CM073130.1:15784556-16384556 GCA_037039145.1 Fundulus diaphanus | reverse complement strand
CACACGCAGAAGTAATAAAGTTCTAAGAATGCATTATGACCATGTAAGCACACACTGAGAAACTGAACTCTGATTAACCTTACATCTTTCCAAACAGGCTGTAGATTATACATGCCATTCTGTTAAAGGTGACAACACGTTTTGCACAAGGTTTAAATTTAGAAGCAGACAAGAAAACTTTGCATCACACCATAAAGTACTAAACCTCACCTAAATACACCGAAATATAACTCAGTTCAGTTCTAATTAACCCAAGAAGCATATAACCTGCTGTTTTTTTTTTCATGAGTTTGAGCTGTTATGGGTTAATCCCATACAAATAAATAGAATCTCATTTAGCCCCATACACCAGTGTAACACACCTAAAAAAAAAAAAAATAAATCAATAATAATCAGATGGAAACTGTGAATATTCCTCTGTTTTTGTCACATATAAATGTAAATGTTCATCGTCTGTGCGGCCATGCTCACTACATGCATACAGATACATGTAGCTCATCTAAGGGAAATTTTCATCCTCACTGAAAAAGAAAACAGAGTCAGTCAAGCAGATTAATTCCTAACAAGTCAAGGGTGACCATTCCTTAAGGTGGAGACAATCGTGCATGTCCGTAAACAGTGTGCGTAATCATAAAACGATGACAGCGTTGGCACTGCTTGGAGCTCATCGCTGATGGAAGAATGTGGAGGGAGCGTGTTTTCAGAGATCCGACTGATCTGTTGGTACATGATGATTATTAGACGGCTTAAATTGCCCAGGGCACTTATTTTAGAACTGGCCCAAGCATTACAGAGGGAAACTAGAAGAAACCGTGCGTCGCCAGCGCTGACTGACAGCCTGGGTATTTCACAGTCATCCCTGAGCCGTCCCAGACGTATGGAATGGCCTCATCTGTGTAACGTTGTTCAGATACATAAATGTCCTCTAAACCATGAATCTCATTCACAGCGAGGAGCTATGACCGCACTCATATTGCGATAATCATGCTCAACTCAGGATTCCGCAATACTATCATGATAATTAGAATTATTCTCCTTATTAAAGTGGTTTTGAGAGTTCAATGCAGCAGCCAGACAGCGGCGATTAACTATGTAGAACAAAACACGCACGAGCAGACAAGCTTTATTGTTTCAGCCAGTTTCTTTAATGAGTTGTTGATGTCACTCAAGAAGCTGTTGGTTTGATGTAATCCACTACAAATATCCCTGGAGGTGTCTTGGACACACGTTAGGTGCATTCCTGGTATTTATACTGATTTGCATAGGTATTTAGGAGCAAGCACAGGGCAGCACAAGATACATGTGCAGATGTGTCCAATTCCATGCAAATGGGGATGTATGAGGGCAATGTCTGTGATGACACCTCTACGCGAGGTTTCGTACATGTGAATTTTTTGTGCGCAGCAAGTTTCAGGATTTCTCCCTACCACCAATGTTTTGTATGAGAGCTGTGCAGAGGCCTTTGGTATTAATTATGTTAGACTGATTATCAATTCTGTGAAATAGTTTGTGATTTGTGAAACTTTCATTGTATTAAAAAAAAGATGATTCTTAGTTTTTCTGGAAAAAAGAGAAAAATTAAAAAATCTTCTGAACCCTACATTTTTTATTCTCTCATCCTTGAGCAGGGTGTTTTCTCATAACCCTTTTCTGATTCGGGAATATTTAGAACTATAACAATCTTTTTTAAAAGTTTTGTGGCACATGTTACTCTGAGCTACCTTTATAGTTTTACTGCTATAGGCTTAGGCTACTGGAGGACATCAGGATCTAATTTTCTCACTCTATAGAGTTCTACTGTTCTTCAATTATGCATTACGTGTTGTCATTTCTGCTTTAACTTTCTGTTCTCTCTCTTTTATCTTCATGGTAGGTACACCTGGTCTGGCGTTCTGTTAAATGTGACATCATCCAAAGAACAGAACAGAACAGATTACTGGATCAATGTGTGCTTCTGTGCTTTTTGTCTCTCTTGTTGTGTCTCTGCTCTGTCTTCTGTAACCCCCAGTCGGTCGAGGCAGATGACCGTTCATACTGAGCCCGGTTCTGCTGGATGTTTTTCCTTCCCGTTAATGGGGAGTTTTTCTTCATGCTTGCTCAGTATGAGGGATTGCAGCAAAGCCATGGACAATGCAGACGACTCTCCCTGTGGCTCTACGCTTCTCCAGGAGTGAATGCTGCTTGTTGGGACTTTGATGCAATCGACTGGTTCCCTTATATAGGAACACTTTTGACCAATCTGTATAATCTGACCCAATCTGTATAATATGATTGAATTTAACTTTGTAAAGTGCCTTGAGATGACATGTTCCATGAATTGGCGCTATATAAATAAAATTGAATTGAAATTGAATTGAATTTTGTCATTTGCTACTTTTTGTCCCTTACCTCAACCCAGTTATCTATAGGTTTCAGAGGAATTTGCTATTCATTAAGCCATTCATGACCCATAAAGCACTCAAAAGGCCCGTATAGTCAGGAGATGAACCAGTGTTCCATCTGACATACCAAAAAACAGACCAAAATAATTAAACCATAATGATAAATGATGTTGGGTCATTGTTAGGAGGAGCAAATCACGAAGGACATTTGTGATCCCTTTAATTTCATCTGTCTTAATTGAAGACATTAAAGATAGCACAGACTCCATTTTAAACTAAATTTTAGCACCATCATGTTGTATTCTAATAACCATTGGATATTCTTAGGACTCATCACCAGGGCCAAAAGAAATGTAGTGTATTGACAATATATTGTGGTTTAAGTTGATGCCATTTTATGGTTGCAAAAAACATAGGAGCATCTACGAAAAGTTTCAAAGCTATGTATGAAAGGAACTGACATTAAAATTAAGGAGGGGTCTTAAAAAATTTGAAATCAAAAATGGGCAAGCTTGAAGACTGAAGAATGTCATCCTGCAACTCAATGACAACCTTCGGGGGATGCTTCTATGATAAATTGAGCATTTGTGCGTCGTTACAAAACTGTAACTAAAATTATCAAGAGTTCATCTAATGAGCAAATGCAGTCTTTTCAATCGAGGGACTCAGCCACTGCATGACTGCTTTTGTCCCTGCTCCAGCCTCCCGGAGGACTCGTCTGTCATCTACACAGTGCAAGCTTTCTTCAGCTTTGGGACTAGGGTGAAATGAATGGGAGCAGGGATACAACACTAGCTAATTTGCTTTTATGACAAAGTTACCATGAAAAGCTAGTTGCCATAGTAATTAGGCATTTTAAAGTGAAGACCTGAAAATCTTGAAGTCAACCACAAAGCACACTGCCTTCTGTTAAAATCTACCACTGACCGAAGGGCATGTTAGTTTAATGGAAAAATTTATGTTTCTTCCATTTAATGCATTTAAACTGTAACATCTGTAAGCTAATATCACGTCTTCTGTTTTCTATCCAACACATGGTTCATGTAAAAAAACAAATCAATCATGCAAATCTGGCATGGATATGAAATGTCCAATATTGTTCTTTCCATCACAGTATTGGTTCTGTGTGTTATTTCAAATGCATACCAATATACGCACCTTTAAGTAAACAATGGTCCAGCATTGCCTTTCTTTGTATCAGATATAACACCAAACTTAATTTTTGACTTAACCAGGATGGAAGTTTTGGACGTAAGTCTTAGATGCAATATACAGTAACATTCAATAATTTTTATAGAACTTCCGGTGTACGAGCAGAAAAGCTACAGATATGTCAAAGCATGCAGATTTACACAAAGGTACACAGAAAGTAAGAATAAGAGACTCTACAGTAAGGGAAAATTTACAGATGAAAAAATAAACATTTGTTCATAAAAACAACAGAGTATTTAAAAACTGTGCGAAATCAGCAAGGATGTAAACACTTAGTGGGTTTGTTGGGAGCATTGATAACTATAAAGTCTAACAGCTGCTGGGAGGAAGGATCTGTGATAGGAATCGCGATAATGCTCCTTAGTGCACCTAGGATGCAGCAGTCCATCACTGAAAGAGCTCTCCAGCTCTGCAACAATTTCATCCATGGGGTGGGAGACACTGTCAAAGCTTGATGTTATTTTTGCCAGAGTCCTTAGGTCTCCCACCGCCTGCTGGGTCAAGAGTCAAGAATCTTTATTGTCACCGAGTGTTACCATAGTGAAATTGTTTTGAGCCAGAAATTAGCTCAGGGTGCACACAGATAACATATAACACACAGACAACGAGGCATGATATTTCCATACAGCTTTTTTTGTTTTTTGTTTTTCAAAAAATGAAATCCGTTGATTGTACTGACCAAATACATTTCCTGAGAAGCTCAAAGCGTGCAAATAGTATTTAGGGTCTAATAAAATTATAAGAATATCCGAGTCCAAAAAGTCCGACATCAGTCCCTTTGCGAATGATGTGAATTACTGTGTTGTTGCATGAACTAATCACTCAATGCTCTTTCAATGATACACTCATGCCCACAGTACTACATACTATGCAATACTTTTAAGCCTTCATTTACAGAACTGTGTAATCAGACATCCCCTGAGAAATCAGAGTCTGCGAATAGGCCAAGGGGGCATAATAGGACAGAGCTGGCCTTCCTCGTGAACTTTTCTAACCTTCTTCTCTCAGCTGTAGATAAAGAGGAGCTCTATCAAAAAACACCAGAGAAGATAGCTGATGCCACTGCAGAGTCAAAAGGGGTCTTCAGGAGCGCCCCCTGCACTCCTGAGTTTCCTCAGCAGGTAGACTCTGCTCTGAACCTTCCTGTAAAGACCATCAGTGTTGTGACTCCAGTCCAGTTTATTGTTAAAAGTACCTGGGTGTTCAACAGTATAAAGAGAGTGGAGCTCAAACCATGCTCTTCTTTAGCCGGTGATTTCTGAGAGCACCTCCTCCTCCTCCCCCACCTCACTGGAAGCCATCAATGCACGGTCTTGCAGTCTTTGGCTCTATAATTACTGCCAACACAACATCGATACCAGATTGAATGCTCCTGTAAGAATGCTAACCTCTGATCAAGATGTCTTTCTCTGGACCCAGGACATTTTGACAGTGGATCAAGCTAAGCAAAGCTAAGCCACAGGAGCAGTGGGACCATACTGCGGGGGTGTCCACCAACATACTCCCAGCACCACACTGAGGGGGTGTCCACCAACATACTCCCAGGACCACACTGAGGGGGTGTCCAACACCAGACTCCCGGAGCTGCTAAAAATCAGCCTACTATGGCTAACAAAAAGGATAAGGACAACACTCATTACATCTCGTATGTACAGGTTTGTGAACTAATGGAGCAACAGAAAACTTTTTATAAGGAAATGTTACAGCAGCAGGAAAGTAACTTCAAGGCTTGTTTGAGTGTTTTATTGGATAGTACAAACTCCAGAGTGGATGCTATTTTAAAAGATCTACAGGAGTTAAAAACTAGTCTACAGTACACACAAAAGGAAGTAGATGATTTGAAAGCTCTTAATACAACTATGTCATCCGATTGCAAATCTACTCAACATGACGTAAATAAGCTGGAGGAATTAATGATCATTATTGATGGCAAGATAGATGCTTTAGATGCTCAAGCCAACCACTTAAAAATGTCATAATTAATGGCATACCTGAGGAAGATAGCGAAAAATCACACGATTCTGAAAATAAGGTGCTGGCTTTCTTTAAAGAAAAACTGGATCTGGATCCTAACAGCATAGGTATTGAAAAATTACAGCGTCTTGGAAAACTAGACAAAAAGACACAAGATACAAAACCCTGACCCAGACCTCTGATGGTGAAATTTTTAAGGTTTAGGGACAGAAATGCTGTGTTATACAGCTCGAAGAAGCTGAAAGGATCAAACTACTTCATAAATGAAGATTATCCTGACTCAGTCCATCAGAAAAGAAAAGAACTGGTCCCCCAAATGAAAGCCGCTAGAGAAAGAGGAGATATTGCCTTTTTAAGGTATGACAGGCTGATTGTACACAAAAAACACTAAAGGATTGGAAAATATCTGCAGTTAGAACATCATGGCTGATACCTAGTATGACCAATTTTCCAAATAAAAGCCTAAAAGTTGCTCACCTCAAAGTTGAGAAATAAAGTGCATGAAATAGAAAATATTCTGAATATTAATAACATTAATGTTCTCGCTCTGTCAGAGACTCATCTAGATGGCTCTTTTGATAGTGAAGAATTAAGCATACCTGGGTATAGTTTGTTCGGAAAAGATAGAAATCAATATGGTGGAGGCGTTGCCTTTTATATTCAAAGCAACATACCTGTAAAAATAAGTGAAGATATGATGTGGAAGGATCTAGAGGTCTTATGGCTTCAAGTCAGCGTCCCTCATATAAAGCCTATGCTAATAGAATGTTGTTATAGACCTCCACCTTCTAATATTAATTATTTAGAAAATATTGGTAGAATGTTAAACAAGGTGTGTGACCTAAATATGGAAGTTGTTTTCACAGGGGACTTAAACATTGATTGGCTGGACAAAAAATGTCCATTAAAAAGTCATCTGACCAACATAAGTAATGCATGCTGTTTAAAGCAAATGGTGACACAGCCTACGCGCATTAGTACAAATAACAGGGGTGTAAGCACATCTACCTGTATAGATCACATTTACCTGTCAGTAAATTGTAATTACACAAAAGCCGTGTCAATACCAGTAGGCTGTACTGATCATAACATGGTCATCATTGCTAGAAAAACGAAAGTCCCTAAAGCTAGACCTAAAATTGTATTCAAAAGATCTTACACATTTTTTTCTAATGAAGCGTATCTAAAGGACATTCAAAATTTATCTTGGACAAAAGTTTTTAAGGCAAATGATACAGATACTGCACTATATATATTTTTGAATAATCTTCTGCTTATTATAAATAAGCATGCCCCTGTGAGAAGGTATCAGGCACCTTGGGTTGATCATGACCTAAAGACTTATATGTCTCAAAGAAATGATGCCAATCAATTAGCACAAAAAACTAAATCTGTAGAAGATAAGCAAAAATACTGCAAGCTAAGAAATCTTGTCACTAAATTAAATCTAAAGAAAAAGAAGGAGTATTTTGCACAGCAATTAGAAAGAACAAAAAATGACCAGAAACAACTTTGGAAAACTCTAAATAGTGTGTTGAGCAGAAAGATTCCTACAAATCCTACCTTTATTGATAGTGGAGATGCTATTATCACAAAGCCAAAATATATTGCTAATCATTTAAATGACTATTTCAGCAGTAAAGTGGACAATTTGAGGAAATTAGTAACAAATAAAACAGTTAGAAGTAAATCATTTGAAAGAATTTATGAAAAACAAGCCCTGTAGTTTTGAATTTTCTAATTTGAATGTAGAAATAATTAAAAAAATAATTAAAGATGTATGTAAAGACAAGCAACCAGGCATCGATGATATAGATGAGAAATTAATCTGCCTAGCAGCTGTAATGAATTGATGTGGTGAATCCAAAGTAAAGCCAAACACGGAGCTAATGCTAAAAAAAAGAGTTTTTATTGAAAAAGATGACAGATCCTCCAGGGTGACAAAAAGGCTGGGACAGACTCAAAAAACAGGACAGATAATTCAGGGTAACCGACATATCACATAAACAGAGGCTGCAAAGCTCTTACCATGAGGTAACGGACAGGGACGAGACGAGATAATCCAGCAACTAAGCAAAAACGAAGGCGGGCTTAAATAGGCAACAGAACAGGAGAGCAGGGCGGGTCTAATTAACAAAAACAGGTGGAGGTGATAAAGGGAGCATAAGATAAATAAACAAAAACCTAAGATAAGGAACGAGACTAAACGGACACAGGGTGAAATAAAAACTAACAACAAAGGCCAGACAACAAAAATAGGCTAAGCATAGATCCAAAACAAGAAACAGAAATAATCCTAAACTGAAAAAATAACCAGAACCACAACAGAACATTACAGCAGCAGATTACATTGCTGATCCAATTTGTCACATTCTGAACATCAGTTTAAAAACAGCCACATTTCCACAGGCATGGAAAGAGGCTTAGATTATACCTTTTCCTAAGGATAAAAAAAAAAAAAAAACGTTTTGTGGTCCTAACAGTCGGCCAATAAGCTTGTTACCAGCTTTAAGTAAGATTTTTGAAAAAGCCATTTTTGATCAAATACAATCATACTTCTCAAAAAATAATCTTTTAACAAATTTCCAGCATGCCTATAGAAAAGGATACTCCACATGTACAGCATCAACACAAATGACAGACGATTGGTACACAGAATTGGACCATCAAAAGATATGTGGAGTAGTCCTATTAGACTTTTCAGCCGCGTTCGATGTGATCGATCATACACTGCTTCTTGAAAAACTTCTGCTGTATGCTTTTAAACCTTCAGCTCTAACATTGATGAAGAATTATTTATAAGATAGGTCACAGAGTGTGTATTTCAATGGTAGTTTTTCAAAGAGGGTGTCAGTAAACTGTGGAATTCCACAAGGCAGTTGTCTTGGGCCACTTTTATTTGCCATCTTCACAAATGATCTACCATTAGTACTAAAATATGCTAAATTAACAATGTATGCAGATGACACAACTGTCTATTCATCTGCAAAATCAATATCTGAATTAACTTCCATTTTAAATAAGGACTTAAAAATTGTAGAGCAATGGGTTTTAAATAATAAATTAGTTTTGAACATCTCAAAGACAAAAACTTTAGTACTTGGTTCAAACAAGTCTCAACAAACAAATTTGTTAATAAATAACACACTCATTGAGCAAGTAACAGAAGCTAAGCTTCTTGGTGTCTATTTGGATAATAAACTGTCTTGGTCAAGACATACTGAAGTTGTTGTAAAGAACATGGGCAGAGCTTTAGCTATATTGAGAAGATGTAGCAAATTTTTGCCAGCTGATTTAACTAAGCTTATAGTAAGAACATTAATAATTTCTCAACTTGACTACTGTGAAACAATATTGTCAAATGCAAAAAGAAAAGATTTAGAGAAACTTCAAATAATGCAGAATAAAGCTGCCCGTGTAGCATTAAATTGTTCTCACAGGACCAGTATAAATACTATGCATTCAAATCTAAGCTGGCTAAAGGTTCATGACAGGGCAGTAGCGTCGCTATTATTCTCAACGTGGAAAATCTTAAAACTTAAGAGTCCACTGTTTCTGTTTGTTCAACTTAAGAATAATTTGGACTCTCATGGTTATGCCACGAGACATGCAGCTGAAGCGCGATTTGTAATTCCTAGGGCTAAAACAAATTTTCTCAAATGCACCTTTACTTACAGAGCAATGAAAGAATGGAACTCATTGCCATTAATTCTCATAAAAATTGTACATAAGTCCGCTTTCAAAATGCAACTTAAGAAGTTTTTAGGAGCAATTTATTTATAAATGAAATTGTTTCACATTCCAATATATTGTAACTTATTTATAAAATGTTAAATTTTTATATTTTAAATTGTAACTCGCCCCTTTTTTATGGATGTTCAGTTTTATTGATATTATTATGATATTTGTCATCTGTCAAATATGTTCATGAATTTACATTGTATACTGTATTTTAATGATGTGGACCCCAGGAAGAGTAGCTGGGTGTAAGGCACAGCTAATGGGGATCCTAATAATAAATAAACAAAATAAACAAAAATGAAGGGTCTACTACCTCAACACTAGTTCCCTCCATGGATTCAGATGAAGTTTGTCATATTAAAAGTACCTTAGGAAAACTTTTTAAGTAGGTATTAAACATACTTTTCATCAAGCCTACATTTCCGTATTAAGAATGTATTTATTTATATATCATGCAATATTCTAATCTAAGAAATTAAATGTTGTGTTGTTACTAACTGCTAGTGGAAAAATAATCGAAATTAACATAATTAAAGACTTTAAAATCCTTTGGTGTGCGATTAATCTGTATAATGTTTTCACTTAAGGAAACGAGTTAGTGAAATAAATAAATTCTGTTATCATTATTCCAGTCTAATGAATATGACTGTTTACAGCATAGAGGCATGCTATTTTTGGTTTTCAGTAAAAGCAAGGGATCAATAATAAGGCTAATTGTATCATTTTACATTATGTAGGTGCTCTGTCTGCAGTCATCAATATTTAACCTGACTCTTGTCAGATGGATGTCGTTCCGCCAAGCTCCACATGGCTCCACACATCCATCTGGGATTGCTTCACTGGAGATGTATTTGAGAAGGAGGGGCATTATCAAAAAGTCCTTGTATATGATTGGATAAACCACTTGTATGTCATCTTTACTGATGCGCTACAAGCTCTTGCCAAACCCGGTCGGGAGAAGGGCGAAAACATTGCTTCCACTAACAAAAGCTTTCAAAGCTGTTCTCTGGTATCCTTTTAAAGAATTAATATTCTGTAGATTGGACAACTGATGAAATAACAGCATCAACGTTACCGCTTGTTATTAACGTTATCTTTCCTTCGCATGCTGGATGCTTAAAATGGCTCCAGTGGGCGGACAGTTCAGCTCACATTCTGGTCACATCAGTTGATAATTATTTGACCTCTTGGGGTATGGTGTGTACAGCTTTGAACTTTCCTCCCCAGATGGTCAAAAGAGGCATAGATGTGGAAAATGCCATACACACTTGTTATTGAGACCCTTCTTCAAACAAAAACTACAAACAACTAAAGACAGTTTAAAATATTTATTATTACAGCAATAGAGTTGAATGTCTCTTCTTGACTCAGGGAGGGCATTCTGGGATGACAATAAGGAGGAGAAGTAAATGGTTATTATAGGAATCAGGGCTTGCTGTACTGTGAGGACTGATATAAGAGGGAGGCTTACTGTTGTCGGGGATGGTGAGAAATGAATCCAGGGGAAGAGGTGAATACATCTGCAGGGGGTGAGGTGACAGGTGGGCGGAGCGGTTTCTGATGGGGATTGTTTTCTTACTCCAGGAGAGACACATGCAAGACAGGGAAACAGTGTATCACTGGTAGGTGAACAGGGAGGTGAGTAAAGGATGATATGGAGGAGTCTGGACGGCGGGTCCAGGGAGAATCGACCAGAGGAACTGTGAGGAGATTCTTCGGAGGGATTCCAGAGGTAAGTTCCAGAGGAGGCAGAGGACTGCACACCCGAGGGAAGATGATGGACTGGAGGATAAATTCTTCTTGGAAGGAGAACACAGGAGGTAAGTGAAGGAATCTAATGGTGAATAACATACAAACAATAGTTTGGTCTGATTACCACTCTGGGAGTGAGAACTATTTGTCATCTGCCTTAAGGAATCCGCTCCTCTTTATGCTCCTCCCAATTGGGCTGAACGAGCTCCAGCTCTGGTTTTGTGATCAGAAGATCAATTGGTTTAGAATCCAACAGAAACAGACAGAAAATCAATTAATGTCTCCATTTGCAGGAATCTATTTATAGTTCAAGAACTGATGTCAAAGTAAATTAAACTAGGACCTCTGAAAGAGACTGCTTACAGAGAAACCATGAGTTTAACTGCTTTTGCTAAACAAGTCATCAGCAAATAGCCTCCAAATATTTTCAAAATTCCTTAATTAAAGGGACAGTGTGGAACTAATTTGTCTTTTAATTAGCAAAAATCAAGTGTTGCTTTTATAAATACATTTTCTGCCAAAGTCTAATAACAGCACATCACAAATGAAAGCGTTCTCATAACTTAGAATTAGTTCAATTCAATTCAATTCAAGTTTATTTATATAGCACCAATTCATGAAACATGTCATCTCAAGGCACTTTCCAAAGTCAAATTCAATCAGATTATACAAATTGGGTCAGATTATACAGATTGGTAAAAGAATTTCCTATTTAAGGGAACCCAGTTGATTTCATTAAAGTCTTGACAAGCAGCATTCACTCCTCCTGAAGAAGCGTAGAGCCACAGGGAGAGTCGTCTGCATTGTCCAAGGATTTGCAGCAATCCCTCATACCGAGCAAGCATGAAGCGACAGTGGAAAGAAAAATTCCCCTTTAACAGGAAGGAAAACCTCCATCAGAACCAGGCTCAGTATGAACGGTCATCTGCCTCGACCGACTGCATTAGAGAAGACAGAGCAGAGACACAATAAGAGAGACAAACAAGCACAGAAGCACACATTGATCTAGTAATCTGTTCAAAATTAGATGGTAATAGCTGGTGATCTGTCTTCCCTGGATGATGTCACAGCTAACAGAACGCCAGACCAGGTGTACTTACTATGAAGAAAAAAGAGAGAGAGAACAAAAAGGAAAGTTTTAATTTTAGTCTTAAAAGTAGACACGGTGTCTGCCTCACGGACCAAAACTGGGAGTTGGTTCCACAGGAGAGGAGCCTGATAGCTAAAGGATCTGCCTCCCATTCTACTTTTAGAGACTCTAGGAAACCACCAGTAGACCTGCAGTCTGAGAGCGAAGTGCTCTGTTAGGAACATACGGAGTAATCAGAGCTCTGATATATGATGGAGCTTGATTATTAAGGGTTTTATACGTGAGAAGGAGAATTTTAAATTCTATTCTTGATTTAACAGGAAGCCAGTGAAGGGAAGCTAAAATTCGAGAAATATGATCCCTCTTGTTGATTTTCATCAGAACTCTTGCTGCAGCATTTTGGATCAGCTGAAGACTTTGAACTGCATTTTGTGGACTTCCTGATAGTAAAGAATTACAATAGTCCAGCCTTGAAGTAACAAATGCATGAACTAGTTTTTCAGCATCACCCCTGGACAGAATATTTCTAATTTTGGCAATATTCCTGAGGTGAAAAAAGGAAACCCTGGAAACCTGTTTAATATGGGATTTAAATTACATGTATTGGTCATAAATAACACCAAGATTTTTTACTTTATTACCAGAGGCTAAGTTAATGCCATCCAGATTAAGTGATTGATTAAGAAGTTTATTTTTTGAGGACTCTGGTCCAAAGATTACAACTTCTGTCTTGTCAGAATTTAAATGCAGGACATTTAAAGTCATCCAGCTTTTGATGTCATCAAGACATGACTGCAGTAATTGATTGGATTCATCAGGATTTATGGATAAATATAGCTGAGTGTCATCAGCATAACAGTGGAAATTAATCCCATGCTGTCTGATAATTTTGCCAATCGGAAGCATATATATAGTAAATAGAATTGGTCCAAGGACTGAACCCTGTGGTACTCCACAAGTGACCCTAGAGTTTGAAGAAGATTTATTATTATTAACATTATTATTAATTAGTAGTTATAATAAATAAATAGCTGTCAGTGCACCCTCTGTGAGGTGCCATGTTGCATTGCTATTTCTGATTTCAGCAGCCAAAAGGGGATAGACTTGTCAGCCATACGCGTTTTCCCTATTTGTCTCCTATATTAAGACACGCTGTCACGTCCAACAACCACTCTGTCCTCCCGGTAGAGACGGCTTGTCTGTTCGTCTCTCTCTCCCTGAGAAGGAGAGAGACGATATCAGCCAGCCCGTTCACTGTCTGTAGAGCAACAGCAGAAGTGGGTCTCTTTACTTTACATTATTGTCATATTCCCAAATAAGCGAATTCACGTTCAGAAACGAGCCCAAAACACTGTTACTCACAGAATTTACAAGCGACTTTAGAAAAAAACAAGCGGACTTGGCAACAGTGTCAAAAACCATTTCACTCGATGACCTTAGCTATTAGCAGTAGCTTGGTATCAAAAACACTGAGGACATGTTTACATTGTCACACTTATGACACCCCATGGCTTCTGTAGTCGTTGTTATGTGCTTAACACCGAGGTTGTTTGTAAAGCATTTAGAGCACCACAAGATGGTGCACCAGTGTGAAAATCTTACACACTGGGGATTATACAGGTTTGTAATCTAAATATCTGTTACCCAAGATGTAATATTTACCGAACAATATTTAGAGAGTAGCAATAGTTGGGGAAAACCAGTTTGCTATGTGTTCAGCAAGTTTCAGTTTGGTTATTTTATATAGCACCAGTCCATATAAAAATCTAGAAAACATACATCGTGTCCTCAATAGAACACACAACTCAGGTGTGACAAGCATCATGAATTTGTTAGAAAATGGTTTATATGTCTCCCCTAACTGTGGCTCAGCCATACATACAGTATTTTGTTAATGAGATATCCATATAGGCCAGTAAATCAACCTTTCAAAGCATGTTCACTTTCTTCTAATACTGCTCCACAGACATTGAGTAGCAGAAAGGCAAGCCAGCCAATTAACACATGGTCAGATGTCATAATATCTGCGTCTAAAGTCTGGATTTTACTTTCAGCCATAACATCTGGGATTAATGTAGTTTTTCAGAAGCTACAAGTGAGACGCCAATTTATGTTGTTTTTTTAACAGCGGTGAATGTCCTTTAGGGTGATTCCATTAACAGAAAAATCTAATTTAGCTTTGTCTTCCCATCACCATACAAAAATGCCTGACAAAGGACCAGCTTTACCCATCTAGGAATTGGCTCATTCTTCTCTGCAATTATCTCAAGTTCAGTCAGAATGGATAACGAAAGGCCTATGAGTTGAAATATTCAAGTCTTGTCACAGATCTCAACTGCATATAGGCCTAGATCTTGACTATGTTTCTCTATAACATATACCATCTATAACAGTGGTCTCAAACTGAAATCCTCGGGGGCCAGCGTTCTGCAACTTTTAGATGTGTTTGAGACCACTCATCCATTTTATACCACTATACCATTCCATTGTACTTCAGACTGATGGGCTTTCTTGTCGCTGCACAAGAAAAGCATCCCCATAGTGAGATGCTGCCACTACCAACAAGAGTCTAAATGTTGGCTCCTAGGCCTTGTTGCAATACAGAAACTCCTCCAGGTCTGATATGACTGGTTACTGAGCAGTATCTGTTCTGTTTTTACTCCTTGATGATCTGCCATCATTGTGTTTTTACATAGTACTAATTCCTAACTGGATCCCTTTAATTGGCACATGTGAGAAAGGATGAAAGGCACAAGGGAATAAATGTTTCTTAACTATTTTTAATGTAAATGAATTGTATTTTTTATTTGCATTGTTTTTTATTTCTTTAACTCAAACCCCTCATGCGCACAACTGAATTATTTTTACACGGCTAAAGGTGCTACAATATCCAAAAAAAAAAAGGTTTGAGCAGCTTGCTATCAGGGAATTGGTTTCTAGGTACTGTGAGAGTTGCTGAGGTACTGTCATGATCAGCTTGTTTCCTACCATTGAGAAGGCCACCTCAGGGAGATCCCATTCATGTTTGATTTAGAGAATAACATGTAAAGGCATTATCTGTTTTGACAGTTGGTGGATAAAAAACCCAAACATCCAGGTCGGTGGTTTACTCTTTTTGCTCCACCTGAGCATTCATGCCAGGAGCAGCTTTCACTTTCCTCACCCATCCATTCATTCTTCTCAGTGGTTGCTGTGGTGCCTCGGGAAGTGAGATGTGTTACTTTGAGTTAACTCTGGCTTCTTTTTGAGGAGTATGGCTGTCCAGTCTTATATAATGAATTCCACAGTCTTTCGAAAATACACAAATTATCTTTTTCTTCAATATTTCATTGATTAGTTGTGACAGTTCTTGAGTCTTACACGCCTGTCAACCTGGTTTATTACAGAGTGACCATCTAGTTTTGCAGGTAAATGAGGAAAAACCCCAGAGAATGAAGTTCAAGGAACATGGACGCAAAGCGGCGTGTCAGAGCTGCTGTCCTTTAAGCCTCATTAAAGCCTGCTGGTGCATGGCCACCTACAGACAGACTCCCAGACACAAAGGGAGGCAGACAGCTAAGGTAGCAGGTAAGAAGATGAGTAAGCACGCAAGCGAGCATGAGCACAGTGCAAGAGGCTCCTGACAGTGAAAGGTAGGCCACCCTTGTTCTTCTCCAAGCCCACATGCCTGATTAATGAGTCCGCGTCTGCCAGAAAACCGAGATGCTTAGCATAGGTAAATCAGGATAAGTAGAGAAGAGGAGATAAAAAGAATAGAAAGCGAAAAAAAGACAGCTAATCAGTCACTAAGCTACATTTTTTTCAAGCTCTTCCCTTAAAAAATTAAATTCACTTTACTGTTATGAATTAAAAGATCTCTTTTTGTTAATGTAATGATCGATCAATGAGACAATCTTTCAACTATCTGATGACTTACTTATGAGAAAATATATTGTCATTGTATTTAATAACAAAAATTTTAAACCACAAGGATATTTAGCAAGTTACACAGTGCCTCTCAAAAGTGTTCACACCCCTGTTAAAATGCCCTATATTTGTGATTTAAATTAACGTTTTCCATTATTTAATGAAATACGTATCCCTTTAAATTCAAAAGAGAAACAATTCGGTTTTGAGGAAAATATATTTAAAATAATCTACAATAACCTTGCTACATGCCAGTCCAGCTATCTGCTTTGAGGAAAATAAGTTGAATACAGTTTGTTCTCTGCACAGATTTCTGTTATGCAGACAGAACAAGACCACACAGAGTTTTAAGGATAATTTCCCATCTCATCTGCCTGTTTTAGTCCATTCTGTCATTTTTTAATCACTGTAAGAATATATAAGAAAAGTATTAAAATGTGTTTCTCCAGCCTTATTATTATGAAGTGGCATTAACTATTTAAATTACTTTCAGAGGCAACATTGCTAAGCATTTGTGAGAGAGCAGTTACAGCAAAACAGGATTTTAATTGTTTTTTAAAAGATAAAATGATTACAGAGCTTGCATTTCAAACTGGCTTTAGCATCTTATATTTGTGATTTGTGATTAGTTATTGCAGCTAGCTTTACCAAGACTAACCTAAAAGAGTTCTAGTGTGGATATTCTGGAGAATAGACCTGTACGTGGCCTGGCTGGGGATCAATCCGGCACAATCAACCTGAAAACTGCAAATTTGATTAACAGCTAATTTCTCAATTCAGCTGTAATACAGTGTGGTCTCCCATTTCAAGTCAGAAATTTGTATTTAAAAGAAGATGAAGTTACGTGATTACTAAAAGAGCATGAAATGTACACAAAAACCGTGTTAGTTGCGAGTGTCCCAGTGAGCCAAAATTAGCATGACTATTGTTTATTTACTTTGGTGTACAACCAGTTTTAGTTTTTAATATCAATAATATTAGCATGGCTCGCTTTCCAGAGTGGCATTATGCAAGGGGGTAACAAAGTACCCAAAAGGAATAAAAAAAATAATAAAATGTATCCATCGGTTGTGGCCTCAATGACTTTTCTATTATCAGGATTTCTGTGGGGGGATAAGTTAAAGGGCCTTTTTAAGGAATCTGTACAGCCTTTGATCATGTCTTGTTCAAAGTATTGAATACATAGATCAATACTGAACTAGATCATTTTTCAAAATACTTTAGGTAGACAATCTTTGATATGAGAGTTAGGGAGATCGTCCTGTAACCGGCGGGTTGCTAGTTCAAGCGTCTCAGTCGTGTTCTTGGGCAAGACACTTCACCCGCGTTGCCTGCTGGAGGTGGTCAGAGGGTCCTGTGGTGCCGATGTATGGCAGCCTAGCTTCTGTCAGTCTACCCAAGGGCAGCTGTGGCTACTAACATAGCTCACCACCATCAATTCAATTCAATTCAATTTTTATTTATATAGCGCCAATTCATGAAACATGTCATCTCGAGGCACTTTACAAAGTCAAAATCAAGCATATTATACAGATTGGTCAAAAATTTCCTATATAAGGGAACCAGTTGATTGATTCAAAGTCCCGACAAGCAGCATTCACTCCTGGAGAAGCGTAGAGCTACAGGGAGAGTCGTCTGCATTGTCCATGGCTTTGCAACAATCCCTCATACTGAGCAAGCATGAAGCGACAGTGGAAAGAAAAACCACCCATTAGCGGGAAGGAAAAACCTCCAGCAGAACCGGGCTCAGTATGAAC
This sequence comes from Fundulus diaphanus, assembly GCA_037039145.1. Taxonomy (NCBI): domain Eukaryota; kingdom Metazoa; phylum Chordata; class Actinopteri; order Cyprinodontiformes; family Fundulidae; genus Fundulus; species Fundulus diaphanus. Next base: position 16,366,743 of record CM073130.1, on the reverse strand, counting down.
GGTCATCTGCCTTGACCGACTGGGGGTTACAGAAGACAGAGCAGAGACACAACAAGACAGACAAAAAAGCACAGAAGCAAACATTGATCCAGTAATCTGTTCTACATTAGATGATAATAGCGGGTGAGCTGTCTTCTGTGGATGATGTCTCAGTTAACAGAACGCCAGACCAGATGTACCTACTATGAAGAAAAAAAGAGAGAGAACAAAAAGTTATAAGCAGAAATGATGACAAGCAATGCATAATTGAAGAACAGTAGAACTCGATAGAGTGAGAAAAATAGATCCTGATGTCCTCCAGTAACCTAAGCCCATAGAAGCACATCCCCATAGGTAGGTCAGGGCAACATAAGCCACTGTAGTTATAAGCTTTATCAAAAAGGAAAGTTTTAAGATTAGTCTTAAAATAGACAGGGTGTCTGCCTCACAGACCAAAACTGGGAGTTGGTTCCACAGGAGAGGAGCCTGATAGCTAAAGGATCTGCCTCCCATTCTACTTTTAGAGACTCTAGGAACCACCAGCAGACCTGCACTCTGAGAGCGAAGTGCTCTGTTAGGAACATACAGGGTAATCAGAGCTCTGATATATGATGGAGCTTGATTATTAAGGGCTTTATACGTTAGAAGAAGAATTTTAAACTCTATTCTTGATTTAACAGGAAGCCAATGAAGGGAAGCTAAAATTGGAGAAATATGATCCCGCTTGTTGATTTTCATCAGAACTGTTGCTGCAGCATTTTGGATCAGCTGTCATCAGGTGGATGGTGAGCTATGTTGGGTGAATGGGTGAATGACTTACTGTCGTCGGACTTGATAAAGAGCTATACAAGTACAAGCCATTTACCATTTATTTGTTTCGCCGAAGTTTTCAGTGTCACGTGTTCCACCCTGTGTAGGCTGGAGCCAAAGCAGGGTTGTGTTTTATTGTGTTCATGCCCTGTTTTTACAGAGGGAAATCCGTAACATTTTAAGATAGCATTCTATACATTTTAAAGGAGAAGTCCGGTCAAAATCAGAATTCAAACTGCTGAAAGTACTTTAAATATAAAACTACTACATACTGTGCAAAAAATTATAAGTTTTTTTAATTAATAATAATTCTCATTTAATCATGTTTATGTGGAGGAATTCATCTTGGTCAAGAATAGTACTGTCACCTCCCATTTTTTGACGTCACTCGGCGGACCCGCTGTTGAGCAAGTTTCAACGCTCTGTTTGTCACGGCGCACTATTTTCCAAGATCAAACCCAGTCGGGTCCTACAGTATATATCTATACACGCGTGTGTGTGTGTGTGCGCGCTCCGCGCAGCACGGCTTTGCCGGCGCTGCAGCAGAGCGCGCGCACACACACACACACACACAGCGGAGGAGAGATCGCTGAAGTGACTTAAGTTAGCTGATTATTATAGTATAAGTATTAAAATATAAGAGCATTCCAGCACATGCTGGGCTGAGCACGGCTTTGCACCGGCGCTGCAGCTGAGCGCGCGCACACACACACACACACACACACACACACACACACACACACACACACACACAGCGGAGGAGAGATCGCTGAAGTGACTGTGTTGAAATAAGCAATGTTTTTTCCTCTTTTACCAGTTGTGTTGGAACATCCGATGGCCATGCACGTGGGCATTGTTGCTTCAGCAATAGCTCTTGGGAATGTCAGCAGTGAAGTCCTCTGGAAATCCGAAATAATTATTGATGATCGCAGCTGTGTAGAACGGCTCCTATTGACTTTGCATGGAAAGCGGAGAGAAATACTGTCGCCGCTTCCGCTCTTCCACGTCGCAGGATGTGATGTCAAACGCCCCTTACTGCCCATATTTGGGCAGTCATGTCAGCCCCCATACACAGTGATTCAGACGACAATTTATGTTTTTATTTTCTTATTGATTAAAGATAAGTTCATTAAATAACCACAAATGTATTAGTTTTAGTTATAGCTAATGATACCCTGATTTTTCCTTGTTGACCGGACTTCCCCTTTAATGAAACTAATAGAGACAGAAGTACGAAGTTAGGGTGGGTAATGTATAATATATATCATACTGGTGACAGTTGACAGTGGAATATTTAGGAGTCAGAACATTTTACAGGTGACATCCTATCACAAAACCACACTGGAGTTCTCTGAGCTCCTGAAGGCGACCCATTCCCGTTTGTAGAAATAGTCTGCATGCCTGGTACCTGATTTTATACACCAGCGTCTATGGAAGTGGTTAAAACATCTGATTTCCCTTATGTAGATAAGTGGGGGAATATTTTGCCTTATATGTCTAGTTTTTGAACTTGGCCAAATTGTAGACCCATTTGCATGTCAGACATCTAGACTCTCATGTTACCTTTCCCCCTTTGATTTTTAAGGTGAGCTTTTAACAGTTTTCAGGAATGTACAAGCAGATATATCCCAAAATCATCATTTACCCATATTAGGCCTTGATCTACTGTGCTTCATTCCTATCGGGGGAGCCTTACATCTAACTTAACAATCATATATAAACATAGTGATTTTGGCTGCCATTTGGTATCTTCAGACACCCAACTACTATTGGGTGTCTGAAGTAGACTGTGCATGTATCATAGGCTTGTGAATGTCAGTTACACCCATGCTAAATGTGAAGGTTAGAGCCTAATGTGTAAAACAGCCGGAGCCCAGGGGTATAACTTTATGGACAGAATTATACTTAAAGGGTAACTTCAGTACAGGAAACTGCCTCACCTTAAAACCCACCGTGTGCGGCAGAAGGCAGTGCTGCTGTCTGCCTTTCAGACTGAGAGGAGCAGGCTATTTTTGGGAGGGGGGTAAAGCCACTCCCAGGAGGCGTTTCCCTCTTCCAGGCATCTCTAGGCCGCTCGAAACACAAAGTAACGCAGAGTCAAACTGAGGATCCAAGCAGGACGTGCCAAATTGAGTATGATTGGTTGAAATGGGGCTTTTGTGTCAAAGACAGATATGGACAACTTGGTGTGAACTCCTTTTCAAACCTGCATTAGAAGCTGTTAAGGATGTCTGCCGGAAGAGGATTCTGATCAGGGTGGGGGACAGGCTCTTGTAGGCAGTGATCTTTTTCAAACTTCTAATAAGTACAAAAGTTTCAGTCGGGAAAGACAGCGAAACCCAAATAACTGACTTCACTTTCAAAAACAAGCCCATAAAACCCCAACCAACGAATCACAAAATTCACAAGCGACTTTAGAGAAAAACAAGCATGATAAAAGTTGTTCCTAATAAGCAGACTTGGCAACACTGGAGTCAAACTGAAATATGATTGGCTTTCTATATGCAGACAGACAAGCTGTAGTTGATTTGTGTGTTTGCGTGTGTGTGTATGGGTATGGGGGGGGGGGGTGTAGAGTCATGTGGGGCTGAAAATGGCAACGGTAAAGCAGCATTAGCTACCCTGCTCTAAGGCAGTTTGTGACTGGTTTGATTATGCCAACTAAGGAGCCTATTCTTAACTTTTACCAAATTCATACTAAACATATGAAACGTGGATTTCTGTAAATTAAGTAAGCCAACGGCCCAGTATGATCTGTTCAATTTAGGAGAATGACATGTACTATCCATACAACAGGAAACATTTTGACATACTCAACAGCACACATCCAATCTGTCGTAATGATGTGTCACCGAGACTAACCGGCCACGAGGGCTCTCCAGCTGCTCTTCAGCAGGGGTTGGCTGTCCGCTACAGCCTGAACCTGGAACAAACCAGTTGGCGTGACAGGAGAAATGTCAGCCGCTGTTGAACCCCGGTGCGCTTCATGTTTTGCTCTCTGTCACAGAAAAATATAGATCATCGCTCACTGGTATGAGGACAGCAGGCAATTTTCAAGTGTTCCCATCAGTGAAGCTCAGAGCAAAAAGAACGACTAATCAATATATGACCAAAGAGAGAGAAGATTTCTTGCAAAAGTATCGATGTAATAGCTCACTTCAAACAGTATTTTCGGGCCAATCCAGAGCTAAGGCTGGCTGAATATGAATACAGCTTTCTCTGAGGCTTTTCAGCGCTTGCTACCATTACCAGATAGAACAGAGATTATTCACACATTTTGAGAAAAAGGTTTTAATAGAAATCCGACATTCACTTTTTACATGAAACGTGGCATACACACAGCCCCCACGTAATCCACCTTTCTGCTCCCTGCCTCCCTGATGCACACAAGCTTTTACTGTATTTGCTCTGAACAAGCTGTCAGCCTCTTTAGGCCAAACTTGGGAAGACGTGGGCTTACCACAATAGTGCAAGACAAAATGAAATGTTAATGGAGGCCAGGTCATGCAAAGAGAGGCTGTTGCTGCAGCTCTGCTGGTCCTCTTGATGTTCCCTCATCAGCTGGAGCTGTCACCCTCAAGCCACAGCACTGACAGAAATGTTCATGTTGACATTTTTATACATGTGCTAGCTTTTTTCCCCCCAAGGTTTATGAGAATAAGGAAGCCTGTAATTATAGCAACACTGTTTGTTTACACTCTGATTAAGAGACTTAATGCCTCTCTGAATTCTTCTGGATTTGTGAAACAGCAGTTGAAGGAGAGCATGTCATGGCAATTTTTGTACTCAACTCCATTTTGTGTGAGCAGCACTTTTCAAAGAGCAAAAGAAAAAAAAAGCTTGGAATTTTTTTTTTTTTAATGAGTGACTCAAAGAGCAATACCCTTAAATATATATGATTTTGATTAACAGCTACAAAAAGATTCAAAAGAGAAATAAAAGGCTTAAAAGTGCATAAATGTAGGAACTTACTTAATCAAAAACACTTACAACTACTTATAACAAATGTATTGTTCGATAAAATTACTGCTGAGTTAAGGCCAGAAGATATATTTTTTGTTCCATCTCAATTAAGAAAGTAATTATATCCAATGGATGGAAGGATGGATTGAAATAGCTGGATAACTCACAATGTAATGACTCCAGAGCAAGCCCAGTTCTCAAATAACAGGCATTGTTAGATGTTACGGATAAAAAGAGCTGGATGTAATGATCACAGAAGGGACATTCACTTCTCATTGTTTTTTTAGGTGTTTAATAACAAAAAAAAAAAAAAATACTCTCGTCGAAGACATGCAGTCCACTACACCGATGTAGGTTATTAATTTAAATGATGTACCATTTTATCTACGAACCTAATCTAACACATGGACAGTTACCAATTATCTTTTTGAAAACATTTAATTCAACATGCAAAAAGATGTTTTGAACAGATGTAAATTATTTCAACTGATGAGGTGCAATATTTAGCCCAATCAATATGTATGTATGTATATACAGGTAAAAGCCAGTAAATTAGAATATTTAGAAAAACTTGATTTATTTCAGTAATTGCATTCAAAAGGTGTAACTTGTACATTATATTTATTCATTGCACACAGACTGATGCATTCAAATGTTTATTTCATTTAATTTTGATGATTTGAAGTGGCAACACATGAAAATCCAAAATTCCGTGTGTCACAAAATTAGAATATTACTTACGGCTAATACAAAAAAGGGATTTTTTTAGAAATGTTGGCCAAATGAAAAGTATGAAAATGAAAAATATGAGCATGTACAATACTCAATACTTGGTTGGAGCTCCTTTTGCCTCAATTACTGCATTAATGCGGCGTGGCATGGAGTCGATGAGTTTCTGGCACTGCTCAGGTGTTATGAGAGCCCAGGTTGCTCTGATAGTGGCCTTCAACTCTTCTGCGTTGTTGGGTCTGGCATTCTGCATCTTCCTTTTCACAATACCCCACAGATTTTCTATGGGGCTAAGGTCAGGGGAGTTGGCTGGCCAATTTAGAACAGAAATACCATGGTCCGTAAACCAGGCACGGGTAGATTTTGCGCTGTGTGCAGGCGCCAAGTCCTGTTGGAACCTGAAATCTCCATCTCCATAGAGCAGGTCAGCAGCAGGAAGCATGAAGTGCTCTAAAACTTGCTGGTAGAGGGCTGCGTTGACCCTGGATCTCAGGAAACAGAGTGGACCGACACCAGCAGATGACATGGCACCCCAAACCATCACTGATGGTGGAAACTTTACACTAGACTTCAGGCAACGTGGATCCTGTGCCTCTCCTGTCTTCCTCCAGACTCTGGGACCTCGATTTCCAAAGGAAATGCAACATTAGCTTTCGTCAGAAAACATGACTTTGGACCACTCAGCAGCAGTCCAGCTCTTTTTTTCCTTAGCCCAGGTGAGACGCTTTTCGCGCTGTTTCTTGGTCAACAGTGGCTTGACACGAGGTATGCGGCAGTTAAAACCCATGTCTTTCAAGCGTCTCTTGGTGGTGGATCTTGAAGCACTGACTCCAGCAGCTGTCCACTCCTTGTGAATCTCCCCCACATTTTTGAATGGGTTTTTTTTCACAATCTTGACTAGGGCGCGGTGATCCCTATCGCTTGTACACTTTTTCTGACCACAGTTTTTCCTTCCCTTTGCCTCTCTATTAATGTGTTTGGACACAGAGCTCTGAGAAGAGCCAGCCTCTTCAGCAATAACCTTTTGTGTCTTTCCCTCCTTGTGCAATGTGTCGATGGTCGCCTTTTGGACAGCTGTCAAATCTGAAGTCTTCCCCATGTTTGTGTAGGCTTCAGAACTGGACTGAGAGACCATTTAAAGCCCTTTGCAGGTGTTTTGAGTTAATCAGCTGATTAGTTTGTGGCACCAGGTGTCTTCAAAATTTAACCCTTACACAATATTCTAATTTTGTGACACACGGAATTTTGGATTTTCATTTGTTGCCACTTCAAATCATCAAAATTAAATGAAATAAACATTTGAATGCATCAGTCTGTGTGCAATGAATAAATATAATGTACAAGTTACACCTTTTGAATGCAATTACTGAAATAAATCAAGTTTTTCTAAATATTCTAATTTACTGGCTTTTACCTGTATATATATATATATATATATGTATGTATATATATATGTATGTATATATATATGTATGTATATATATATATATATATATATATATATATATATATATATATATATATATATATATATATATGTGTGTGTGTGTGTGTGTGTGTGTGTGTGTGTGTGTGTGTGTGTGTGTGTGTTAGACATAGGTTAGCACTTTTAATTGTAGAATTTAAAATGAACCAAAAACAGGGAGTTTGTATTTTGAAGAGCCATGAGTGTCCTAGGAATAACTCAGGCTCTGTTCACACTGCAGGTCTTCATGTTCATTTTTGACTTTTGCTCCAATCTAATTTGTCTGCAAGGTCGCTCACGTCACTTTTAAAATGTTGCCTATATCTTGACTCCAGTGTGTTTGCAGCTTCAAACTGACCCACATGCACAAAGAATAATAACAATGATGTCATGCCCAGCACACTTTGGTCCAGGAAAAATAGAAGAAATAGACGTTATGGTTTTAAGTGTCCAACGGAAGCCATTTATTTTGTCAACAGGTTCTGAGGAGGAACTTTTAGCTATATATGTCCGTACCTCTTTTCTAGACTCCTAAGGCAGGGAACTTGTTGCAATCCATTGTATTGTATTGCAATGGGGGGAGATCACCACAGGCTGGGTAACCTCTTTGACATTTTCCCTTGTCCTGTGAAAAGTCCTCTGTGTGCAGGATTGTACACCGTTTTTGCACGGCCTTGCACTACCTCCCTCATCCAAACACTTCTTATATGAGCCTTCCAATTTGGCTAGAATAGAGCATAATATTAAAGACGGCTAACATTTTGCTGTCCCTCTATTGTGCAGTTCTGTCGCATCTGCCATCCATCTTGTTAACTGCTATCACTTCCCGTCGGCTCAAAGTTATGACAAACACAGACGGAGCGTGAAATCAAAAGTCTATTTCACACGTAAGTCCCAGTAATTTACTGGGACCACATTGCTGGGTCGAACAAGAGTTAGCGCCTTTCACACATATAAATTATAGCCAGTAAATTACCAGATCAGTTCTTTTCACACTTAATCCGGCAACAGTGGACTGGATGTACCTAATATCAGGCAATAATGCAAGGGATATAGCTTTAAATGATAAAGCCAACCTCTAAAGAAGAATTTCAGCTAGAAATTCCATCTGACAAACAGCTGATTAGCCACAACAATCAATGACTCCGGGACCGGTGGTTGTTAACAGTATAGTTAGTAGCTTTGTGAAAACTACAGAAGAAATACAATTTCAGTACATTTCTCAGTCAGAGAAGCAATCTGCAAACATCAGGGGAAGAGCTAAATGAACCCTACGAATGTCTTACGAAATCACATAAATGTACCTCACCCAGGAATGTAACTGTTAGGATTCTGGTGTGTTTTGTTCGTTGAATGAATGAGTTCCTGTTTTAGAGAAGATCTCTGCCGGAGAGCCCCGTCAGCTCTGGATCCTGCACACCTGGAGCAAATCTCCTGATCAGGCTGACTGGGGCATAAAAGGAGCTACCGGATGATTACCTATGATGGTATTCCCAGCCAGTGCTTGCGTGTAAGTGGTTTGTCTGTGTGAATTCCTTTTTGATCTTTGTCTCAGGCTTGTTTATTCCTGTGTTTCAGACCCTTTTGGATGATCGCTAGTTACCTTCAGATTGATCTCAAAGAAGACTTGTGTGCTGCCGCTGCAGGTTGTAGTGCCCTCAGTCTCCTTTACCTGTTTTTGGTTTCAAACGATTTCTCTTTTTTGACACTACTTCTCCAGCCTTTGAAAAGATACGCTCACAAGGCACAGATGATGCCGGGGTGCATAAATAAATGAGTGCAAGTTTGTACAGATTGGGGTACAGTGACCGATGATTAGCCCAGTACTCCAGGGGGTTCTCCAGCCTGTCCTGAATCCAACGTCATCCACAATAGTGAAAGGCTGGGTATCCTTCACTATCATGGAGACTAGAGCTTAATCCAGCTCTTGTTTTCTGGTGGCTGGTTAAAAGGGAATAAATACAGTGTCTGTTACCTGTCTTTATTTGCACAACAAGCAAACATCAGCATGCAAAAATTGTGATAGTGTGTTTGTAATATAGTAATGCGCCAGTCATCCGCGCGGTTACTGGCAGAGGGGGGGGGGGGGGGGGGGGGCGTCGGTGAAGTCGCTTTTCGCTTCAAAGTATCCATGTATTTTAGCCTGTTTTTTTCCTGCCATTCCCTATATGTACGCGAGAAAGCAACAACAAAAAAACGCGTGTTAACGTCAAATAAACATGCAAGAGTTAGTTTTTTGGTTTTTTTTGGAATGTTGGCGAGGCGGTAGCGTGAGTTTGGCGAGGCGGTGGCCGCCTCGCCAACATAGTGCTGCGGGAAACACTGCTGTGGGGTTTCTAAAGCTGTCAAACCCCGCGCCGAAATCTGAACCACTTCCCGAAGCAGTCACGTGGTACAGCCGGGCAGCGAGGCTTCAGACCTCATCGTTTTCGGCTCCTCCCCTAAATGAAGCAAGCCTCGATACGCGCTTTACGGAAACGCCCCCTCCATTACTCGACACACGCCTCGAAGCCTCGGCACATAACGTAACATCACTAGTTCTGGCATTATTTACCCATAACCCTGGCCCAGTAAATTCCTGGGTAAGTGTGAAAGGGGCTAAAGTCACATAAAATGTGTCTTGGTTGTTCCCACTGGAGTCACATTCAAAAAGATCAGGAATGAGTTGGATTCAGGACCACATTTGGAAGTGGCTCAAATCTGACTTGAAAGAAAATCTGATATGGGCCAGAACTGAGCATTTGCACTCCTTCTGAAAAGGCTTGAATTGTCATGATTTGGGTTTTGTTTTTGTTTATGTTTATCATTTGATCAGCTAGTCTTGTCTTCCACCTCAGGTTTTGTTTCTGTTCTGTCTGGTTTTAGATTCTTCAGCTTCTGTACTGTTTTAATTTATCCGGTCTTTGTATTTAGTTCTGATCTCCCTTCGGTGCTCTGTGTAGTCTTAGTTTATCTTCTATCTTAGGTTCGTTCTTCATGGTTATTTATGTTCTAGGGTTGGTCTAGTGTCTGTTCCTTTCCACGTGTTTTCTGTCAGCTTGTTTCCTCCTGCAGCCTCTTTCCCCCCTCTGATTACATCCACCTGTTTATGGTTAATTGGCTCACTCTCTCTCCTTTGTTCTCCTGCCTTTTTAAGCCTCCCTCCTCTGCCACTTCCCTGCCAGTTCATCGTCAGTTCTTGTCATGTCTATAGTGTCTTTCCAAGTCAAGCCTCTGGTGAGTTTAAGTTCCACGTTTTTCCTTTTGCCTGTAATATCTACCTCTGGATCATTTAAGTTTGCCTTCTCCCGGTATGAGTTTTTGGACTGCCATTTTTGTATCATTTTTGGATTATGATTTTGACCACTGTTTTGCCGATATCTAATAATTAAATCCTGCTTTATCTCAAACCTCTTTGTCTGGTTGAATTCTGGGTCTTCCTGTCTCTGAGCTTCATGACATGAATTCAGTTTTGTAGCAAAGACACATGTAAAAGGTACAAGACACCTACCCTTTTGAGGCTTTTCTTGACTTCATTTTGGGTAAAGAAATTCACCAACATTATAGGGAAACCATGTTTTAAATCTGCATGCAAAATGTCATTTTGTAAATAGTAAACATCTACCAGTATACTGTATTTATTATTTATTTCTAAACCAAAATAAGAAAGTACTTTTATATTGAAAAGCTGAAAATGTCAAAAAAAAAATTTTTGAGAAAATGTATTTTATCTTAAACACCTGTAGTCACAACAGTTTAGTTTAAATGACATCCATGAGCTAATTACCATTGTCATGAGCCTATAGCTAACTTGAATGGATCTTTACAATCAATTAAAAGCTCACGGTTCACAAACAAACCAAATTAACCTGTCAGAATGATGGTCTGTGATTCATTCACCAGCTTGGTTACACGGCTGATTAAATCAGATACAAACTGTTTGTGATAACTGTGTCTCAGAGTATGAATCAAAAATCTAAAGCGCAAACCCTAAAGCCTTTATTTTGGCATGTTTACTGAAGCTTGAGTCTAAGTCTGGCACTCCAGTGATCATCTAATTAGCATAGAATTGAAAATGATAAATGCATTTACCAAAACTGAATTCATATAGTGCTTTTCTGGTCATACAGACCACTCAAAGCCCTTTACACTTGAGCCACATTCATCCAATTGCACTCACATTCATACACCGATAAGCAGATCAGTAGGCAACTTGGGGTCAAATGCCTTGCCCAGGGGCACATCAAAACATGGGGAACAGGGGAAAGCTGGAATTTAACCTTACAATTGTGAGAAAACTACACTACCCACTGAGCCACAGTGGCGTGTATGTTATTTTTCATGTTTATTTTATCTACTGCTAGAGCCCACCAGTACTCACCAGTGTCCAGGACTCACTTTCAAGTGTTTTTCCTTATAATATAACTTTTTCCACATACCACCACTTTTTATTAACCTCCCAGTACATACCCTCAGTGTCTCCAACTGTAAGATATTGAATGATACAATATTCCATACCACTGCTTTGACAATTCAAGAGGAAAGTTTCTGTTAAATTGTTACAGTCACCAAGCACCACAAGAAGGGCTGCAGCCCTATAATCCTAATCCTTCTGGTTCTTCTCAATTAATCTCAATCTCAATCGGATCAGAAATGTAATGGGCGCATGTTTAATTCTTCTCCTGCCCACAACAGGTTAATTGTACAAATTGAATGCTGTTCCCCTGTTCAAATTGCAAACTGTGGCTGGGAAATTTACAAGCAACTTCATACATGTATGAAGATAAAGCAGTTTTATTTTACAATTAAAAGTGAATATTATGTGACTCTGGTGTTAAGATGTGATGTAAGGTTTTTGCAGATTTCTTTAGGTTTGTTGTTGTTAAGAAGGAATTGAACTGTAGGAATCCTTTGATAATTACAGCAAATGAGAACATTTCCTGGTTTGATTTGGTGCTGTTTGTTATTATAGAGTGACAGTGATCATCCAGCATTACTTCAATAAGATTTGAATGTCAGGAAAGATGAATTTATGTTTACCTTTGGATTTAAGCCATCATCTGGTTTTGGACATGCAACAGCTTAAAGTGAAAGTCAGTTTGGATGTACATTTAAGTTTGATTAGCAAGGTTATTTGTTAGTGATTGCTTAATTGCGCTTCCCTTTATTAAATTACTGTACTATTCAGCCTGGATCAAGACAAAATCACTGATAAACCTCAAAATTTCAGTGTGAGCAGTTTGACTCAAATAAAATGCCAGTATAACCAGGCAAAAACAGCATGTTCTCATTTCATAAAAACCTTTGAACCTCTTCACAGCCTCTAAGGTGGGGCTTAGTGGTGTGCAGACAGTCAGGGGTAGCTCATCTATCCAAGCATTTAGAAAGGTGCTTAGATGGATCAGCTAAAAATACAACAGGCAAATACAGAAGCAAAAAATGACACATACTTATTCAAAGTGTGTGACTCCCTAATTACTCTTGTACATTATTCAGACATGACCCCTCTTTGTTCAAAGAGGGGAATAATATGATAATGATCCTGAGGTTTTGAAGTTACTTTGTCTCATTTCTGCCTCGTTTTTGATCTCTGGGTGTTGCTTTATGGGTTAATTTCTTTTGTTTCTTAGTTTTCTTTGTGTTCTGTTATGTGTTTGGACCTATAACATGACGAACGCACAGCGGCTTCTTGCCAAATATCAAAATCACTATTTTAATGAGTTAGTGAAACTTTAACAACTGTATAACTGAATCTTGTTTAATGAGCAGCACTGATTTCACTTTCTGGCAGCTGTTTGCCCCCAGGAGTGGTACAACTAATGTTTACGTTTAGGCAGCAATGACTTTTTTGCATACAGCCTGGATGGTTTGAATAGTTCTTTTCTCATTTATACATGAAGATACCATTTGAAAACGGATATTTTTTTTTATTTACTCAGATTAGTTTTGTCTGATATTAAAATTTGTTTGTTAATCCGAAACATTTAGGCATGACACAAAAGCAAAACCAGAGGCAATCTGTAGCATCTGAAACAGGAGAGATCTGAGGTGGACATTTTTATCTTGAAGCCAAAGGGAACTGAATGAACGCTCTGAATACAGATGCACAGGGGGCAGGGTGGTGGGGGGATCACAGCAGATGTATTGAGGAGCAACACCATCAGCATACTGCTACTTGATCTTGATATGGGCTGGCAACTGCACTCTTGTATGAGCAGTTCAGCAGCATAACTGCGGTGACATAAAGCCAGTGTGGTTCAAGAATTGGAAATGAGCTCAGTTCAGCACCAAAATTAGACCCCTGACAAGTGTTCAGAGACAATACAATGGCCTTTTTTCTTTGGCAATCAAGGCTGGAAAAGGTTTTGAATGGCAAAGGAGAGCCGCAGAAGAGGATCAAGAGAGTGTGTTATCAGTAGCAGAGGGAATTGAGTAACATAAGAGGTGAAAGGGGTGGTTCTGCTCAAGTGGTGAGAAGCAACTAGCACTGGGTTGTGTCTTCTCAGTGTAAACAAGTTATATCTCAGTACATATGACACATGCAAAACAAGACAAATCCCATACAGGGTTCTTGCACCATTTTAAAAGTAAAATGTAATGCTTTTTAAGACCTTTTTCAGACCTCAACAAATATAATTTAAGACCCAAAAATTTCATAATTTCTTTGGAATAGGCTACTCAATTTATTTCCTCCTACAATGGAAATCAAAACTTTTCCATTTGGTATCAATTGTGTGCAATGTGTAAACTCGGTAAGTAAAAAAAGTAAAAATACTTTTCTTTGAGACCTTTTTATTTTATTTTATTTTGGTCCTTTGTGATGTAGAACAGAGCCAACGTAACATAAATTAGATTACACTAAACAACACAATGCTTTGTATGAAGGAACCATATAGAATACTGAAAATAAGCTCACTCACTAATGTCCTCAAAACAGCCTTTCACAAGCCAAAATGTTGACAAATAATCAACATAACTGTTAGAAAACACAAATGTTATTACATGACTTTTAATGAGAGAAACCCTGTTTCGTAACATCCCAAATTCACCTTAAGACATGTGGCGCAAATCTGCTGCTCTCTTCTCAATTTCATGGTCTAGGTCCACCAACTCCTGCCTACAATTTATTTTTTTATTTTATTTTTCCGAATCGGACCCTGTGAAATGCGGAGCACTGTTTCACATTCCGACCCTTCTTCTTCTTGAAAAAAACAAAACGCGTCATGCTAAATTAGCTGAGCTAGCGCGTTACTTTTCTTTGAATTTTCAACAAAACATAACAGCGAATCATGAGGAAATCCCTGGTTAGTCGCTGCGTTTATCAGTTAAATTACTGGAAGCGAGGGAATAAACGCTGACAGGTGACATGGCCACAGGTGAAAGCAACTCATTAATTAACTGCACGCTTACCGAGGGAAGTTGTTGTCAGATGTTCATTCCACTGAACTTTCTGAGTTGATAGTTCATAAATCCAAAGAAAACCTTCAACCAGCGCTACTTTCATTCATACATCTGTGGCCATTTTGGTACGCTCTTCTAAAAAATGAAAATGATTGAACACCGATAAACCTCAGTGGCAGATCTCCGCTTTGCAAAGACCCGCCCTACTCTCTTTCTGATTGGCTAATGTCCCGGCTCTGCCAGATTTCATTGCCTTAGAGGTCCACACGGACCCTTAGAGCAGTTTCTTTTTGAAAAAGTCTAGGCGGAACTTTTTGATCTAATTTTCCAAATGACGGAAATCCGTCGCAGCAACGGAGAACTTTAACCCCGGCATTAAGCAGACCGGCTGAAAATTTAATACCTACAGCAACTTTACGGTAAATTTAAGACAATTTAAGACCTTGATTTCCTGGATTTTAATTTAAGACTTTTTAAGACTTTTTAAGGACCCGCGGGAACCCTGGGGCTTTCCAATTTTGTGGGGCCCAAAGAGCTCTGCCGCTCCCTAAGGGGAGAGTGACATGAGGAAAAGAAAAAACAGTAAATACAAACATTTGGCCTGAGGCTGTCTGTGGAGACAGAGTTCCCCCACCTTTTAAAAAAGTGCAACAAATACTTATTCTGTTCACATCTACATACCTATGAGAATTTTTTTTTCTGCATTAACATAAGAAAGAAGTAGCGGTCAAGCCCACAGGTAAAGGATGATACATGTTTCTTACTGTCACCTGACCACATCAGGGGCCTTTGCATCTCTAAGAAGCAGATTAATTTCTTTCACTAATGGGCTATAAACACAGCTCCACTTCTTCCTGAACGTCTGCAGCTCCATTGTTTCCTGATTAATCCAGGTGTGTGTGGCTGGTTACTGAGGTCAGACACACCTGGATTAATCAGTCTGACCAGAAATGAAAGGCAGGAAACAAAGGAGATGCTGAGGTTCAGGAAGAAGTGGAGCTGTGCATAGAGCCTGTTTGGGACAAGAAAATAGGTTGTGGTGATGTGAGGTGAAAAGGTGTTAAACATGTTCAAAAAAAGCACAGACTTGGAAATCCCCTTGACATGAATGCAAGTGATTGAGTGTGTAGTGCAGCATGAGCATGTATAAACTTACATAAAGTGTTTATAACTACATTATGTGTATGGTAGTAGTTGATGTGTAAGTATATTGTTTGCTCCTATAAGGTGAGTTAACTCCGGTCAGTGAGTCAGCTAACATGAGATCATCTCTGGTTTCTTCAAGGCCTTCTGTGTCTGAAGAGCCATCAGCCACGGTATCCAGAGGTCTGGATAGAATAAGAGAAGAGGATATATTATGAACAGAACAGAAATTTTTAAAACACAAGAAAATACAACTAATCTGCCTCTTCATTCTGCCACAGCTAGGGAAGTGCAGTGAAACTCATGTTCAGTGCAGAGACTCAGAAAGAGGTTATATCCTCAGACAATTGGGCTTCTCAACTCAAACCTGAGTCACTCTGTTTTACATAGTATACTTCATACACTACATTACTCAATACGTTAGTTTATCACTTAAATCATGTCAGCGCTTTATCACTTGAACTTTATTAATACTCTAAGTAAATATTTCTCCCTTCTCATCAATCGTTCTTTCCATCAGTGTTCCTATTTTCCTCCACTCTCATTTAATCTCCTTTCTGACTTCCTATCTTCTTCCTCTCTCCTCTTGTATCAATCTTACATTATTCTAAAACAGACATTATATAATTAAAATCACTTCCAAAAACATTAGAATGTACAACATGAAAACTTCCAATTATTGTTATTTTTATTATCTCATCTTATTAAATACTAAAAATCTAATTACCACAATATTAGGAGCTACAAGCAAAACATAATAAATTAAACAGGTGGTTATCTCTTCCTCCATCATTCTCAGATCATGCAGATCTTGTCTGTTACTGACTCCTATTTTTTCATGAGGAACTTTCATATATCCAAACTGAGCAGTAGAAAAGCTAAACCTAAGCCTGGAAGTCTATGCTCATAAATCACAACCATAAATCAGCAAAACAACTTGTAATAACTCTACTTATAACTAACTATCTGAAATATAAACTAAAGGCCACCAATCACTTCTAAAACATCTTTAGACAAACCCTTGTTGATCCCTGGAGAACCAGCGTACCAGATTAGCGCCTTACAAAGAGTTTTCAGTCATTCTGTTACATTTTGTCTGAGTGTCTTTTACTGATGTGAGCAGCAACTCGTAGTCTTGTCTTACTTTTTATTGATTATTTTTAACCTGGACACAAACAAAACAATTAAAACAGGATCAGCCCGATCCAAATAAAATGAATCGATTAACACACTTACCATAACTCAGGGCAGCTCCCCACAGACATGAATACGTAGACGCCGCGTCCTCGGGTGAGAGGCGTGCCGACAGAGCGGCCATCTTAGGTCAGACCAAGCTGCAGTCAGACAGAATACAAGTCAATTCAGGAAAATGTACTTTATGTTTTCAGACACTCTGAATCCGGTGAATTCTCACCCGATTTCCAGATAAATCAACTGACTGAAAACGTCACCCCTTTAGGGGCTACATGGGAAGAATTGATTAAATTAAAGTATTGTCTAACTTAATAAATAATTTCGATTTTGTATTGAAAGTAAGCAAACTTCCAGAGCTACGTCCAAGGAAGCCCGACTTTTACTCCGCTTACGGGTGCGCAAATAAAAGGACACTAAGAACCAGATCCTGGGGAATTACCTTCCATAAGGAAGATTTTATGATAGATAATCCTCATGCTTTACAGTTACAGTTTTTCCGCCAGAAACACAATATGTGCTAATGGGTAGCAGGGATGGAAGTAGAGAAAAGTACATTAAACACCAAAAACAAACAAAATGGTCCTAAATTACTGGATAGACATGATTGGGGGGGGTAAATATTACACAGTTTTTGCTATGATTTTGTAATGTATTTGATTCTAAGATGCGTTATTAGGTTTTTTGTTGATTTTTTTTTTTTCCAGATTGCGGTTTGTATTATATAATTTTTAAATGCTGTTATGGGCACCTCTGCTCTCACTTGTCTGTATATAGTTTTGCTCCTATGTAGATCAGTGCTGTTGTCTGTAGATCAGTGTCTGTGTATATAGCATATATATATATATATATATATATATATATATTGGAAGAAAGAGAGAGAGATTTATGTGTGTATAATTTGTGTGTATATTAGATTAATATGTAACTGCAAAATATCTAAGTGCGTGTACATTTTTCATCCAGTTTGACTTCAGTTTAAATAGTTTTGGTTCTGAATAAATATGTGTAATCTGTCTGAAAGGTCACCAGCATTGTGAACATATGATTAAAATGAGATCTGAGCTGCCTCCTATTCATTTTGACAGCAGCTGTCTGATCTGTGGTCTGACCCAAGATGGCCGCCCTGTAGGCACGTCAGTCTAGCGGCCGGCAGCGACCAATGGGGCGTCTACGTATATGATGTCTATGCAGCTCCCCATCAGAAAAACGAACTTCCACTTCTTCTTCTTCTGTTTTAAAAGTGGTGCGCTTGTCTTCTTCTTCTTCTTCTTCTTCTTCCTCTTCGTGTTTTAATGGCAGCTGACATCCAAAAGGATCATTACCGCCATCTAGTGGTGTGCTCTAGTCCTCATCTTTATATTATCAGCAGCGCAACCAGCTACCGTAACACCTGTTTCTGCGCGCAATAGCTCTACCGTAATAACAGTCTACACGCAACTTTTTTCCCCTCGGTAAAATCGGGGACATTTCCGGTGACAGCTTTAGCCGGGGACAGGTGGTCCAAAACGGGGACAGTCCCCGGAAATCGGGGACGTCTGGTCACCCTATCCTTTAGCCATATGCCAGTATGTGACATGGGTCAGAGGAAGGCTCGTAAACTTTAAAAACCTTTATTTTTCTGAGAAATACTCCATATAGGTTAGTGTGCCTCACACCGAGATGGACCATGGGGCCAAATACTCCTTATGACTGCTTCACTCATCCATGGTTTTATCAGATGATATTCGGTTGTGCTTTTCCAGAGTGTAACATACCCAGCTGACCAGAATAACAGCCTCGCAGTAGTAATGATACCTCTGATCTGTGGCTTGGTGGCAGCATCATGGTGTTGCAGTTTCAGCTCCCTCCCTGTCACATTCAGTATAAACCAATCCTATGATCATACAAGGCCAACCACAACCTGGACAATGCAGGACACATAACCAACACTATGATGACGTCATATATTTTAATTTAACACAGATCGCACATTACAATAATCACTCTCTGCTTTGCCTGTTATTGCACAGCAATTAATTATCACAACTCGTGAGTTTATAAAAAGGAATCAATTAACTTTTTTGAAGTTTAATAAAACGGTTACATTTGAGCCCTGCGACTGGAAACCTGTCCAGGATGGACTTTGTGTCCCCGCCTCTCGCTCACTGACTGCTGGAGAGTTACCAGCCTCCCTGTCTGAAAGATGTTTTTGGGTTGGAGTAAAATGAGTCCATAGATCCACAGACAGGAGGCTTTCTCAGCTGTTTCTAATACGACTTGCTTCTACAATGTTGCTTCACATCGCGCTCCACTCCGTGTAAAAATAAAAATTAACTTCATTAAAGCTCTCTGAGATTCGTCTCTGGTCTCCCTCAGTTAGAAACCACTCTCTAATCCATGTTGCAGCTGCAGTTTAATTTTTTTATCTGTTTGACGTAGTTTCCTTAATTATTTGTATCCATCTAAATCCTCATTTAAGGAGTGTCCTGGTGCGCAGCGGCTAATCAGGTGAATATTGACTGACAGCTGCTCTCACTGCAGCTCTGCCTGTTATGGTTCAGAAAAGAACAGGTGGATTTTTTCTTTTTTTTTTTTTTTTACTTTTTCAAAATCTGACCCAGTCAAATGTGGAACATTGTTTCACATTCCAACCCTTCTTCAAAAAAAAAGTGCATCACGCTTATTTAGCCTGAGCTAGCGCGTCACTCTTTGATTTTTACATAAAACCTAATAGTGAATCATGAGGAGATCCCTGGTTGGTTTATCAGCCACTGGAAGCCAGGGAATAAACGCTGACAGGTGACATGGCCACAGGTGGAAATAATTAATTAATTAACTGCAGGAGCAGCAACAGACACGCTTACCGAGGGAAGTTGTTGTCAGCTGTTCAATCCGCTGAACTTTCTCACCTGCTGGTTCATAAATCCAAAGAAAACCTTTGACCACCTCTACTTTCATCTATGACAGGGGTTTTCAAATTAATTGAATGTGAGCCTCCCCTTGGAATAGGTAAAGATAACCACGCCCCCCCCCCCCCCCCCCCCAACCACAAACCTACCACACACAGGTCCCTGCAGTAAATGCATCTTTCTTTTGTGTTCCTGGAACACTGTGTTTCAAAAACAATTGATAGACCAACACGTGTTTTTTTATTGTATTTCTTTTAACAAAGTACATTCATAAAAAAGGCCTATTCATAAAATATCCATCCAGATATTTCCATTTTACATGCTACTTTTACTGAAACATCACGGACAGAGGGCTTAGTTTTAAAATTGAACTGTCATTAGAGCAAATTCATAAACGATTGTTTTCAACAGCAGACAACTGGGGTCCATTCTTTGTACGTTGCTTAAAACATCCAAGATCAAATGACACATCCAAGATGATTTCATCCGGCTAATCATGATCCGGCTAATTGGGTTCTTCGAACACACCTGCTGTTTACGATTAGTATGGCTGGATTGAGTTATCTGAGACAACTGCGCGTTCATGCGTTTGTTTAAAAGGGGAAATGTATCGATAGTAGAAACAATGATCAGCAACGCTGCTATTGGCTGTTCAGCATGGCCAAAGAACGCCCACAGTTTTTCTCCCAAGCAGAACAAGAGCTTTTAATGGAAGGTTATGCCGAATTTGAGTCATTAATTAAAACACCTCAAAATCTGTTAAAGCCATGACAGAGGGCTGGCAAAAAGCAGCAGACAAATTAATGCGTAAATACTGTCCAGGGTAGATGTTTCTATCACTTTCTACAGTATGAATTTTTGCATTTTAATAATCTCATATTTACTTTGTTCTTTTATGTCAGAGCCTCCACGGGACCCACTAGAACATGGGGACAAGTAAAAGTGAAATACAAGAATATTCTACAAAATGGTAGCCTTTAATATTATACTTTATTTTAAAAAGGCACTTGTTATGTCAAGAGATCCAAATTTCAGTGTCATTCCTTAGTATGTCACTCCTTGCACATGTCCTAAGTAAAGGACATGTGCAAACTGGGAATTTTAACAAAAAAAAACTTGACGAGAACGCGAGTCCGTACTCGCGTTCTCGTGAATTGAGAAACGGCAATAGATTCTGTCATCTGTGGCCAGTTTGAAACGTTCATCCAAACGCTATTATTGAACACAGAGGCCGTTTCTCAATTCACGAGAACGCGAGTACGGACTCGCGTTCTCGTCAAGTCCGGTCTTGGCGAGAACACAGGAAGATCGGACTTGACAAAAGCGCGAGCACGCAGCACGTATGGTGTATTGGAACAGAACAGAGCCATAGAGAGAAAGAGTCGTGACACTCCCATTGGACTCCGTTGTACGCTGTTTGCCGCCTACTTCCGGGTTATGCAGCCTCGCGTAGTTCCAAAAAGCCATTCTATGGCGTTGGACATCATTCACTTCCATTGCTGACTGTCGAGTAACTTCTGAGGTAAGTTGATTAAATAGGTACCTGTTTTGAATTGTCAACTGTCTATATTGTATCATAGGCCATTTATGATGCATATACTGATCTTTTGTTGTATGTACACAGCGTAATTATATATATATATTTTATCTTGGTAGACGACCGATTACCTGCTAGTTTGTTAGCTTGACTTGCCTTCTGTGAAGGTAACGTTATATCCAGGGGTAAATTGATTAAATAGCTACCTATTTTGAACTGTCAACTGTCTATATTTTATCAGAGGTCCTTTATGATGCATATACTGATCTTTATTTGTATGTACACAGCGTAATTATATATATGTTTTATATTGGTAGACCACCGATTGCCTGCTAGTTTGTTAGCTTGACTTCGCCCTCTGTAAAGGTAGCACTAACGTTATATCCAGGCATAAATTTATTAAATAGCTACCAATTTTGAATTGTCAACTCTGTATATTATATAAATAGGCCCTTTATGGTGCATATGCTTATATTTATTTGTATGTGCACAGTGCAATTTATATATATATTCTTAACTTGGTAGACAACCGATTTTCAGTCATTGCCTGCTACTTAGTTATCTTGATTTTGCCAGCTGTGAAGAAGGTATCGCTACACCAGAAATTACGAAGTTCATTAGTGAATCTCTGACATCTTTTATTAAGTAAGTTATTGACATAGCTCTCAACTCTCACGCATTGACCGTGTGACACACGCATTTCACTAACGTCACACGCTCACACGCAACACATGACATTTCACACGCAAACATGGAATTTCTCACGCATAAAAATCACAAAGCCCATCTGGGCTGCGGACGACAAAACTCCGCCTTCTGCTGAGCTGTTTCAGCTTCTTTCACAGCTTGTGGCCATCAGTAATTCCTGCTGCAGTTCTTTTTAACAGAGCAGCAGGAAGAGTGATCAGAGTTATGAATAATTTTAGTCTTAACAGTGGTGAAAGTGAGCCGGTAAGGTCCTGTACCGCGTACAGAGGGGAGGGGAGGGGGCGGGGGGAGCTGCGTCAAGATGACCGGTTCATTCAGAACCAGTCATGGCTGCACGCTGGATCATAAAACAGTTCTGCTAACCAGATGCAGTTTAAAACGCCACTTAGTCTGTTTATAAGTTTCATTTTTATTAATTCTGCATTTTTTAACCTCCGCGCTTGCTCCTCTCCCCCCTCCTTTCCCTCGGAGCAGGTGCTTTTATCACCGTTCACCATTCAAAACGTGAATCACTGCGTTTAATGTCCTCACATCAGTAGCAACGTGTGCCAATTAAAGTCAATAGGAGAGCTGTAGCTGTGTTTAACGCTGTTTCGTTTTTAACAACATAGATTCAGTGGTGCTTCGGTGGGCGTGCTGCCTTGCGCTTTAATTCAGGTGCGCACTGTTAAGGGTCATTTTAAAGAACTTGTAACATCAGGGGCTTCACCCCTGTTCCCTCTACAGGAGCCCTTTACAGTAATTATGCATTTTCCCCGCTGTTTATCCCTCGCACGTAGCGCACGGAGGTAAAATCCGCCCACCTCACCGCCCAGAGTGCACTGACGAGAGCAATAGAGATTTGACTTGTCAGCGCGGCGACTGACTGAGAAACCTGTCGCTGTGAAAGGTGATAATGGTTATAAACTGTAACAGTCTAGAAGTTCATTGAGCTGAAAGGAGGGACACATCAGCAGCTGGATCGTGCGTAAAGACGCAGCGGGATCCTCTGTGTGCTTCAGTGTTGCTGCTGAGGGGATCATAAAGGCTTGATGAAACTCAGCCTGATTCACCAATCAGGTTATAGATTTACAATGATAAACAACCCATAGATGAATGTGTAACAGTATAATAATTCGGTCAATAATTTAAAACTACTTAATTTTATTCAGTATTATTTGAACAATTGTGTATTTTTTATGTTTTAATCCATTAACTGAACAATAAGGTATTAATATGTCTCTTTCTCTTTTTAACACAAGTAATACATGTCTACTTCAATGTCTGGTGGGATAAAAATGAGATGGAGTTGACTCCACCGGCTCTTCCAGGGTCCGGTTAGCCCCGCCCCCAAAACAAGCCCCGCCCCCAAATTAGCATAATCTCACTCTTAACTTTTGATAAAAGTTGAGAGGTCTGGTTATTGATGTTAGATTACTAGGATCATTAAGGTTGACTAGGACGTTTTTTTAGGTTGTATCTGCTGAACCTGGTGGTGTTAGCCAGTCAGCTGAGTACTGTGTATCTGATGCTAGTAGAAATAAGGTTTGTTTATTTACACCTTTGAAAGGGCTGTTTAGTTGGATTGCATGTAGGAATACAAATTATTCCACACAAAAAATTATCATAAGCCATAATGAGCTTTAAAATGTTTATTACTCAGACAGTAGTGTGAGTAATTTGTTCCCCAATCACTGCTGCTGCAGGTGGCTGCGGCTGGAGGCGATGACTGCTTGAGCTGGCTGATGTTGGCGAAGGATGGTGCTGGCTGCTGGTGGTGTCTGCAGGTAGTGGCTGCTGGTGGCGACTGCTGACTGCTGGAATAAGAGGAGACTGGAGGCTGTGGAGACTGCGGACGGTGTGCCGGGAATGGAGAGGCCGAGTACATCCATGGCAACCAGTAAGGTGTTCGGCAGTGGCCTAGATGGTATGACCTTAGGTAAGGAGGTCTGCTATGTGGAAATCGCCTTCTTGGTCTGACTCTTGCTGCCAAGGTACCCCTTATTACGGCTGTTTGCCTTCCTCTCAGCTCCGATGCACTTTGAGTGAATCCTTAACCTCAGCCTGATATATGTTGAAAGGATTTTTTTTTCAGCTCATGGCATGAGGGAAGGTTGCTGTCCAGACTCATGGCCTCTCTTTCCAGCTGTTCCACTATGTTGGAGGATTCCATAAGGGAATCACTCGTCTTGGAACGGAAGAGCTGCTCCACGTGCTGCAGGAGAGTGAACAGCTCATCGCATGGCCGGTATAATGCACCCCTTTTAAATTCCTTTAACTGTAGTAAAACAGCTCTCTCACTTGTTGTGTTGGTTACTTTTTCAACCAGTGCACACTGGCATTCCTCACAGAGCGAGAAGCTGATAACCCTCTTCGCTATGTATCCTGCCAGGTGGTAAAGGACACAAGACTCGGTCTTTGTGAGGTCAGGTGGTGATGGGTCTACCAGCTGCTCCACTCTCACAACCTCAGAAGCACTGCAGTTGCTGTTCTTGCTGTCTAAGAAGTCCGCCAAGTGGTCTGATGCATCATCCAGGTAACTGGCAGTATGCGTTGTCGAGAGGAACTGCCCTATACAGTGACAGCCCGTAGTGCATAGTGGAACTCCACAGGTGTCGGGACTGAGTTCCTCTGACGTATGCAAGAAAAAGTATTTTCTAGGCAGTCCTGAGTGAACCGTCTCAACAGATCTTGCTGGACCTCCAGGATCGTTGTTGTGGCCATCACCAGTCCTGTCTGGACTGGTTTCCAGCTGCCCTGGGGACCGATCTTCAGGCCCTGAAAAAGATGGATCGAGTCACGGAGGAAGCTGATGGCCTTTTCATACTCTTCCATCTTGAAGTGACTGAGGGCAGTGACAACATTGTGGGACGACATGAGGTCAAACCAGTGGTCCATCTTATCCAAAAACCATGCCGTTGTAAAGTAGGACTCTGGTCTACTCCTCCTGTACCATGTACCTCAGGGCGGCACTTGTTGCTTTGCTGAACACATGCATTGCTGAACTCACCTTCATTTTTTCGAAATGGCTAGGCTCTAGGACACCTCTGGACAAATTGGGTGCCAGCTTAAGTGCCATGCCCTCTTGGAAGGACACCAGATCCTTTAAAGGGGCAACAGAGACCTCACTGGACGCCAGCTGCTCCTTTTTCACCACATCCTGAGGTATGGTGATGATGTGACCATGGATAATGGCACTCATCAAGTTTTTGACGAGATGCGAACGTCAGGCATGAAATGGAGGCGCTGGTTTGGCTCAACAGGATGCTGGATCCATGGTTTGTCATAGGTCACCCCAAAGGACTTCCACATTGCTATATTGGGGCTCCCCATGTCTGTGGTGATGTTAAGCACATGAAGCCCTACAGATGCTGCCGCTTCAACAATGCTGACTATGATGGGCCGGTAAACTGCACCATTGGTGGAATTGCCGCTGTAGTGGTAAGCCATGACTTGTTTCCACCGCGTTGTAGCTCCAGCCAGCATAAACACCAGTGCATGCGTCGCTTGTCCTTGGTGGTCAGGCAGCGTGATGTTGCCAAATAGCCTCCCCGTTCCCAACTGGAGCTCCACGCCTGGAGTAATGGACATTTCATCTAAGGAAAGCACACACTCTCTCTCCATTTCACTCATGCCACCTGCCTTTAGCCTCAGCATCTCAAACACTTCCCCCAAAACTCCCGGCTCCAGCTTTACATGTTGCATTCTCCTTTGCAGCGTGCGGATGTTAGGCAGTGGAATTTGCATTTGCTGGAGGGTTTTATAACCGGTGGTGCCAGCGGTAAATCTTATTTTTATAGCTTTTTTAATTGTCTCCTTTCCCCACCGTATTCCTCTCTTCTTTTCCTGTCCAAGGGCTATCATTTGGTCTCTGTTAAACATTTGGGTGAACTTCTGATTAACTAAATTGTTCCTCTTTCTTAGCGCCAAATTGATTATTTTTTGCTGTGCTAGAGCCCTCTCTGCTCTCCTTCTCATTAACTTCTCCATTTTAAGTTGCCTTATTAGGTCCTCCACAATTGCACTATTAGACCCTGGCAGTCTGGTCCCTGGAGCACTAGCCCTGGCAAAGTTGGTTCGTCGTTGCTGGCTCCTGACTGACTGGCCCTCGGCACACACATCCCTGGATCACCTGCCCCTGGTAAAGTAGCCTCTTGGTCGCTCTCTCTTTCTCCTGTCATGTCCCTTTCCTTGCCCTAAAAATCCACCTCAATTTCTCCCTCAACCTCTGTAACAATAACAAGGTAATGTTGCTGTTATATGTATTTTGCCTTTGCATTTGCACCTACTGTTATCTTCAATAAAAGGGTACACTACACTCCTATAGAAAATAAATTAAAGCGAAAAATTACTGTAATGTGAATCAAATCATCTGCCACAATCAGAAACCAAAAAAAAATTATAAACTCATCTACTGGCAATGTTTAATTTGGTAGAAATTTTTAGATTATCTACATTCTGTATGCAAATCCTCAGAGAATCCCTGAAGCTGGATGTACTAATATGAATGTAATGTCTCATTAGGAGTGTAGTCTATCCTTGAATTACATTAAATGGGGAATATTGTTGCATTGTTGCTGCATGTATCATACCGAAGTTTAATTTGCCGTATGTGTGGTCTGTTATACTTTGGGTTGGTGCTGGTGGCACCCTTCCAGAAGGGGTTTTTCTCCTCTTCGGCTTAGGCCGATGAAGGAATATTGTTGGCACAGCATCTGGCCTCAACTTCAACTTGCCTCCGGTTTTTGTGGCAGTGAATTGGTCATCTTCAAAGTGTACCTGAAGGTAGGCTTGTAAGTTTCCATTGCACTTCAGATATCAGCAAAGTCATAATTCTCTACACTTAGAAATATGATGCCCTTTAAAATGCTTGCAAGTGATGTCACCTCTGAACATTACTTACATGACATAGTTTTCGGCTGTTGCTGGTCCCGGTCATTTGCAGGTTTTTACAGCTGACCATTGTCATCCATCTTTTCAATTGATCTTTGTCCTTGGGGAAGCCATACATGCGGTAACCCTTCTCGGACCGATTGGTGCATCCAAATGCTGCACATCCAACCATGGTATGACCACTGATCTACAAAATGTTAGTTGTAACCAATGAACCACGACACCATTGAACATCACAGAGAGCGGGTGACCACTTTTCCTCAACCACCTATGCCCTCTGACTTTTGAGAATAGGTAAGAGGTCAGAGTTCATAACCAAACAAGGATCCTCCCTCCCTCTCTCTCCTCAACCACTTTTGAATTTGCTCAGGGCTATTATAAGTGTGGTAAAGTATAGTATATTTGCGACGTTATAATAGCCCGTAGTGCATAGTGGAACTCCACAGGTGTGAGTCTGATGTATGGAAGAGAAAGTATTTTTCTAGGCAGTCCTGAATGAACTGGCGTGAATGAACATATTTGTGCCCCTGTCTCAACAGATCTTGCTGGACCACCAGTATCGTTGTTGTGGCCATCACAGGTTTCAGTGGAGCCCCCCCCCCCCCCCCCCCAAAAAAAAAAAATGGTTAGGATACCTGTTTTTAACGCCTGTTTACACATTTGTTGTTCTTGTTCACACATACTGTACGAATGTTTGTTGATATTATTCATGCTTGTTCCCATTTTTTTTGTTCCACACTGTTGATTTTTATCTTATGCCAGGTACCTTTATTATTAATGTTGTCCTTCCTTTCAGCCCTAATGCACTCTGAAGCCTGATGTATGTGGAGGATTTTTTTTTAAATGTATTAATCACTTATAATATTCCTCCCTGTTCCTTCACTTTGTTCTTATTTTTCCAGTTAGATACATACATTTACACACACACACACACACACACACACACACACGCACACATCTTGTTGTCTCACTCAGTATTTTTTATTAAACAATATTTGATTCATTCATCCAAGCTTAATGAGTTGTTATTCTTTAATATATTTGATTCTTTGTGTATGGCTTAGTATTAAAATTATCATTGTTGTGTGATCAACTCCTGCCTCATCAGAAAAAGTGGGTGTAAATGCTGAATGGACTGTTCTTTCTCAAAAAAGCAAAAAGCAACAACGGAGTCCAATGGGAGTGTTGCCTGTCACGGTTCTCTATCACTCTCTTTGCAGCTAACCTTACTCTTACTCTGTGCATTAAACCAGAGACGTAGAGAAAAATCTTAATAGCTCTGCACTTACCTATAGACCCATATATATAAGCATAATGCTTTTGGTAATATGTGAATGGCTTAATCTTAAAATTATATTCTTAGTCTTAACATGATCATGTTTCACGTTGTGGTCTGGGGGTGACCACTTATCAGAAGTGAGCTAGCTGCTAGGCGAATGCTGAATGGACCACGGCAGACCTAACGCTACCACGAAGGTAAGCTAATGGCTGAATCAGAATTTATAAGCAAAATCACGGTAATCAATAATACAGCCCAGTCGCCATAAAATGAAAATCATGAGACATCTGTCATCACATGAATGATATGGAAAAGAAAAGTTAAGTTAGAGCCATTCTAGCCTGTACTCCTGTCCATACGAACATGAACATAAGCTTTTCCCTCCAAAAATGTAAAACGTATCTAAGTAATATACAGCTTTTTGTTGTCACCCTGCCTCTCAAAATGGAAAACTGACATTAACAAATATGTAATCATGCAATAACAGCTGAAAAAGTAGTAGGGTGTATGTTTATATATATATTTACCGTTAAATAACGCAATCGCTGCTGTCTGTCCCATAGAAGAACATGAAAGCCAGCGTATGTTTTGGAACTATAGCGGTTTACACGAACCACGTGACTGTCCTGGCGGTGACATCAAAGAGTGTCGCGACTCTTTCTCTCTATGGCTCTGCATCTTACCTTTGTGAGATTGGCTTCTCTGCTGTTGCTGCACTGAAGACCAAGTACAGGTCCCAGCTAAACATTGAGCAGGAGCTGAGAGTTGCACTATCATGCTTCGAACCTCGCTTCGAAAAGCTGTGCACTGCAAAACGTGCTCTTTGTAGCCATTAAACCTGACTTCCTCCTCATTTTGATCAAAAAAAGAAAAAATTAGCACAAATTGTTTAATTCATTTTTGTTTTGTAGGTTCAAGTGTTTTATATATTGTGTTAATGTTGCTGAACTGAATATAAATTAGTTATTATTTTTTTAGTTTTTGTAGTTTATTAGTTATTATAATTATTAAATATTATTTATTGATTTGATTTAATTTTGCAATGCTGCAATTAGTTGGTCAAACATGTTTACAGTTTAAACAAGGATTTATTTATTTTTAATTTCAGGCATTGATACACTTAAAATCTTTTCTGTTGCAGACTTAAAACACGATTTAATAAAGTTATTCTTTGTAAGTTTGACCATATGTCTTTCTTTTTTTCTTTTCTTTAATGTTAATAAGGATAAAATGTTATGCAGAGATGGATGGTCACGGTGAGGAGTGGGGGTCGCGAATAGTTTTCTTCTTGCTAGGGGGGGGGGCGTAACAGAAAATAATTGAGAAGCACTGATATACAGTAGGATAAATGACCATGTTGAGTGCAGGAAAAAAACAACAACAACAACACACTTAACCTTTGAAATCCCCCCCCCCCCTTCCCTTACTTAAACTAAACATGTAAGGGCAAGTACCAATCCACACTAAAAAGGAGTGGTTTAACTGTAGGCATTTCTCTCAGGCAGCCCACGTGCCCACACCCCCCCCCCCCCCCCTAACCCCGCATCCAGATTTGAACATTTAAACCTTTATGTCAATTTATGAATTGAATTTATGTCCTAGAAATAAACATAGCATTATTAACAGATCCTTTAGCTATCAGGCTCCTCTCCTATGGAACCAACTCCCAGTTTTGGTCCGTGAAGCAGACACCCTGTCTACTTTTAAGACTAATCTTAAAACTTTCCTTTTTGACAAAGCTTATAGTTAGAGTGGCTCATGTTACCCTGAGCTACCTCTATAGTTATGCTGCTATAGGCTTAGGCTACTGGAGGACATCAGGGCCTATTTTCTCCCTCTACTGATTTCTACTGTTCTCCAGTTTTGCATTGTATTACATTGAAATGACTGTTGTCATTTCAGCTTTTAACTTTTTGTAATCTCTCTTTTTTCTTCATAGTAGGTACACCTGGTCTGACGTTCTGTTATCTGAGACATCATCCAGAGAAGACAGATCACCCGCTATTATATGGTGGCCGGGAAGTGCAAAACAAAAATACAAAATCTGAAACACTTTTACAAATATTGAAACAAATTTACATTGGCTTCTCCAAATTGTCCTTAGGTGTGAATGGTTGTTTGTCCTGTTTGTCTCTCTGTGTTGCCCTGCGACAGACTGGCGACCTGTCCAGGGTGTACCCCGCCTCTCGCCCGGTGAACGCTGGAGATAGGCACCAGCAACCCCATGAGGGATTAAGCGGTTTGGAAAATGGATGGATGGATGGATGGAAAGCAAATTGACAAAACACGAAACACTTTTACAAATCTCCAAACACATTTACATTTCAGAAAACACATACAAAAGACGAAAATCATACGGAAAGGGAGGGACTGTCTTTGAAGTTTACCCGGAAGTGATAACGGGAGCCTTTATCATGAACCAAGATGGATGCCAATCGAGTTGCGTTTTGCCCGTTTTTCGGCACACATATGAGCAGATTAACGTGTTTTTGTTTGTCGTGTGGTCGGTCCTTGGAGTTTTTAAATTTCACAGAACAGACGGAAGAACCAGATATGCTGCAGCAGGGCATACATTATGTTGATGAGGGTCACTCGTACGCTGTAATCGTAGACATGTCATGTTTACACGGTGTACACATCAGCTTGAGACTGCGGTCAAGTGAGCCCTCACTTGTTTTTGTTGGTGATGTAAACACTAAGGATTACGGCAGTGACGGCTGACCCTACTTTTCAACATTTTCGCGGTGTATCGATCAAGTGTTTTTACTCATTTACATTATATTTTTTTATGCTTTGTGTCATTTTTTCTATTATTCTGGTCTGCTGGTGA
Organism: Fundulus diaphanus; assembly: GCA_037039145.1. Taxonomy (NCBI): domain Eukaryota; kingdom Metazoa; phylum Chordata; class Actinopteri; order Cyprinodontiformes; family Fundulidae; genus Fundulus; species Fundulus diaphanus. The sequence goes on along the minus strand of CM073130.1, from coordinate 16,335,966 downwards.
AAATGGAAATATATACTTTGGTCACACTCTTTAGCCTCAAAACTACTCAAACAACTTATTTTTTTACAGGTGACTACTTTCACTTACAGATGACAGATGATCTCCAGAAGTCAATCTACATGATTTGGGATTTAAAAATAAATACATTGACTCAATTTGACCTGTGTTGTTGTAAATGTTGCTACAGAGTTGGACGTTTTATGTGAATACTATATCAGCATGACAATAGAAAACCTCCTGATGTCGCTCAACAAGTTTCAGCCAATTCTGATGTGGAATTTCAAAATAAGAGCCACTAGAAATACGTATATATTAAGTAATTTTGACCAAAGTTGCTGTCACTACAGCAACTAAACGGTAGATACTCAATTGATGCTTCCACTTCAGCATGACAGTAGAACACCTGCAGATGTGATCTCTTGTTCATTGATGCTGCGGGGTCATTCAAGTTTGGCTAATATTTTGTCAGCACACCACCTCTTCCTTTCTGTAAAGGTAAGTCCTCCATTCTAATTCATAACAGTCTAATCTTTAATGGGAATTTGTATATATATATCAGGAAGGCAAGTAGAAAAATATGAACAGTTTATAGTCGTCACTACAAACTATCCATATTTTTATATAAATGTGACAGCAAGGACTGTAATATAAATAAAATGTAACCAAGACTTTGTTTAAAGGTGCAGTTTGCCGTGCCAAGGTCTGACTGGATTCTCCTGAACAGATGAGAAGCGCCATCCCCAAAAGGCTGAATGATGAATGTTTCCTGCACCACAAAGAATGAAATGGCCTACAAATATGCTATAAGTGAAATGTTAAAACTTAACAATGTTTTACCATTTTAAAAGTTAAATGTAATTACATTTAGTGTAAACAAATTGCATAAACTCAATAAATGAAAAACTATCTTCTTGCCAGTTTATGTACATAAGATACACTTTTAGACATCCACTTGATCTAAATATGAATAAATGCAAATTACATAAGCATGTGAAATGGATTGCAAAATTTAATACACATGTTAGTTGGACACAATTTTTGTATAAGTAAACATTTAAATAGTCTGGAAATATGGATATACAATATTTAAAGTTGAAAAGTGAAAATGAAAAGTAATTCCAAAATGTAAAACCTCAAGGTGCTAAAAAAATAAATATTTAAAAGCAGAAATCCAAAACATATTTTTGTGTATTATATTTCCTCTGGTTTACAGTAAAATAACTAATCAGGATCTTTTTGACATGTAAACTTCTCTGCTTCCTCACATATGATTTCCCCTGCATGTTCACAGGAGCTGCACAGATTCTAAAAACTTGGTGTATTTTATAAACCAAGTTGATAGTTACAGTCTGGGAGATTATTGTGAAAACTTTGAGCCTCCTGATAAATCTTTCCACATGTATGTGGACATTTGCAATCCTCCTTGTGGCAGTTACATCCTCATCAGACAACTGGCCTCCTTTTATGAGTGAATGCTGGTAGAACAAGGTTAAATCTCCTCTCAAACAGCAGATCTCCGATGGTAAAGCCTCTGTCTGCCGTCACTTTATCGCCAGGACGAAAATATTCCAGGAAGCCAGCGTGTTCCCTGCCACATACATTTTTCTTCTTCTCTTCTCCTAGGTGTGATCATCAGTGCCTGTAGTGTGAGCATATTTCTTCATAGGTGACTCTGATTATGGAGAGGTCTGGTCAGCCTCTGCATCACAGCGGCTGTCATCTGTCAAACACAAGACCACAATAAGTTTATTAAACAGCATAAAACATACCAACACCAAGCTAATAGAGCACCACCTGCATCATTACTCATTCAAATATTCATATCACACACGTTCTTTCCAGTTTTTACAAACAGCCTTTGTTAGTATCTGGGATGCCATTTGTAAGGTTACACAGTCAAAATCTAGCATCAATATTTTGGGTTCTTTACTGTGATAAGAGGATTAAAATGGGTTTTCATTTTTAAAGTTCTATTTTCAACATACATTTATACAGTTATATATTTGTAAATGTCACAGTTCCAAACTAAATATTTAATTACACAGCTAAATGTTAAGCTTGTTATTTAAATATTTAACTTGGAACTGTGACTTTTAGATTCATGAATAACAAAAATATGAAAAACGAACCCTGCCTTTTATCTCTCATTGTATAACTTTACAAACGGAACCCCATAGACCTAGCAGCAGGGATGTAAAAATATCCAGATAATGATTTACAGAGGGAACAAAGCCAAAAAACGACTGTCTTCATGTAAAAGCATATGTTTTATCAAGAGCGACACAAACTAAATAATAAGAGTTAAAGATTGCTAACGTAAACATCCCTCAGCTTACCTGTGTCTCTCCTCTTTATCTCCTTGATTTAGTTTTTAATGGAACTTCGTAGCCCAGCCACTTTTCTGGCGTCGTGGGTCTTCTGTCGGTCTTTTGTCCACAAAATGAAAACAAAAAACATACGGTTGCTTCGGTGGTTTCTTCAAATTTACACCGTGTAAACATGACATGTCTACGATTACAGCGTACGACTGACCCTCATCAACATAATGTATGCCCTGCTGCAGCATATCTGGTTCTTTCGTCTGTTCTATGAAATTTAAAAACTGCAAGGACCGACCACACGAAAAACAAAATTGCGTTAATCTGCTCATATGTGTGCCGAAAAACGGGCAAAACGCAACTAGATTGGCGTCCATCTTGGTTCATGATAAAGGCTCCCGTTATCACTTCCGGGTAAACTTCAAAGACAGTCCCTCCCTTTCCGTTTGATTTTCGTCTTTTGTATGTGTTTTCTGAAATGTAAATGTGTTCGAGATTTGTAAAAGTGTTTTGTGTTTTGTAAATTTGTTTTCTGAAAAGTAAAATTGTTTCAAGTTTTGTAAAAGTGTTTCGTGTTTTGTAAATTTGCTTTCTGAAATGTAAATTTGTTTCAATATTTGTAAAAGTGTTTCAGATTTTGTATTTTTGTTTTGCACTTCCCGGCCACCGTACTATTACCATCTAATGTAGAACAGATTACTGCATCAATGTGTGCTTCTGTGCTTTTTTGTCTGTCTTGTGTCTCTGCTCTGTCTTCTCTAACCCCCAGTCGGTCGAGGCAGATGACCGACTGGGTCATACTGAGCCCGGTTCTGCTGGAGGTTTTTCCTTCCCGCTAATGGGTGTTTTTTCTTTCCACTGTCGCTTTATGCTTGCTCAGTATGAGGGATTGCTGCAAAGCCATGGACAATGCAGACGACTCTCCCTGTAGCTCTACGCTTCTCCAGGAGTGAATGCTGCTTGTCGGGACTTTGAAGCAATCAACTGGTTCCCTTATATAGGAAATTATTGACCAATCTGTATAATATGATTGATTTTGACTTTGTAAAGTGCCTCGAGATGACATGTTTCATGAATTGGCGCTATATAAATAAAATTGAATTGAAATTTAATTGAATAAGAAGGGGTTTTATTCTTAGTGCTTCATGGTACTGATAATGGCTCCGGATCAGGAGAGAAAAGCCACTAGGGATAGCCTTAGTTACGGAATTAAATTCTTTGTATGTGACAGGAAAGGATTTAAGACTAAGAAAACATTCATAACTAAGCATTATACCATCAGAATCAAAAAGGTCACATACTAAAATGACATTTTTAATCAACCCAGTTCTGTAAAAATATTGATTTTGTCCTGATAGTAATATCTTCATTGTTCAAAATTAAGGTTTTGTGAGGAGAAAAGTTGTGGGAGTAGCACAGTTTCCACACTAAGCGAGACTGTTGGTGAAATTTGGATCGTTTTAAAGGTCATTTGGTAACACTGTAATTACCGGTGAGTAAAAAGTGCAGACCACCCAATTTTTAAAAAATTATTATTCGGAATGAAAAACCAAATTGAATTAGGGGTTTTGAGACATTCCTTAATCCATTTTATTTTAAAGGTGTTTCAAGTGATTGAAATTTAATAATTCAAATCCTCCTTGTATCCTGGGAGCTGAGAGAATTTCATTCTTCAAAACAGGTTTCTTATTTTTCCAGGTAAAATTGCTGAGAATTTTATTTATTTCTTTGGATGATGAACAAAGAGCGACAGGGCAGGGTATACCAGTCTCGAAATGCCTTTGGCTTTGATAGAGAGAATCGCGCTGGAGCCACATATTCATGATATTTTGGGGTTTTCTAATTCTGGGGAGGAAATTAAGTTGCTGTCTGGAAGACAAATCTTTAGTGATATCTATGCCTAAGTATTTCACTGTTTTCTTTACTTGAATATCACACATGTTTGTACAATGGGTATCATAAAGACACAAGATTTCGCATTTGTTAATGTTGAGATATAAACCTGAAGCTTTAGAAAAATCGTTAACTACTTGTAAAGTTGGCTCAATTTGAGTTTTATCTTTTAGAAATAGAGCTGTATCATCAGCTAGTTGCGTAATTTTAAGTTCCTTTTGAAATATGGTTAAACCCTTTATATTGTTATTATTTAAGATTTTAATGGAGAGGAGTTCTACTCTTACCCTAGGCGCAGCAAAGGTGTTGAGGGGATCCGTTTTGGTGGCCTTAGGATTGTGTCTCTGCTATTCGCGGATGACGTGGTCCTTCATCAGGGCGTGATCTACAGCTCTCACTAGAGCGGTTTGCAGCCGAGTGAGAAGCGGCCGGGATGAAAATCAGTGCCTCCAAATCCGAGACCATGGTCTTGTACCGGAAAAGGGTAGAGTGCCTCCTCCGGGTTGGGGAGGGTGTACTGCCCCTAGTGGAGGAGTTCAAGTATCTTGGGGTCTTGTTCACGAATGAGGGGAAGATCGAGCGGGAGATTGACAGGCGGATTGGTGCGGCGTCTGCTGTGAAGCGGGCGCTGTACCGATCCGTTGTGGTGAAGAGAGAGCTGAGCCAAAAGGCGAAGCTCTCGATTTACCGGTCGATCTACGTTCCTACCCTCATCTATGATCACGAGCTTTGGGTCGTGACCGAAAGAACGGACGGACGGATGGAGTTCTACCGCAATTAAGAATAAAAAGGGAGAAATTGGGCGTCCTTGAAGGACGGAACGGCTAATTGGAAATCTTTTAGAGGTGGTGGGATAGATCATTAAATTACTGTTAATCAATCAATCAATCAATCTTTATTGTCAACTACAATTTGCATTATAATTGAAATTACAGTTTCAGTGCAACCTATCATCACATACATCACAAAGATTTGGGGGGAACGATTGACTGAAGCCTTGCGTTGCCAAGGAACACAGCCATTCGGTGCAGCCGTTAGGCGCATTCCTCCAACCTTCCCAGGACCCCGCCTAATCGGTGCCCACAGGGCGCTGTCCTTGACTCTGTTGAAAGATAGAAGCCACTATAGACCAGTTCATTGTTATTGTTTTCATCCCGGTTTTTCGCGCATGCGCGCCAGACTGATTGGCAAAAGACGAACACAATGGCGGAAGCAAACAGAGAAACTGACGAGTTCTCCACGTATTTTTCTTCTTTAGATAACGTATCACAAGATTGTTTTAAGAGTAAGTTGATGGTTGATGGTATCAGACTGCCAGATCCACACCGCAAAAGCCTGAAGGGACGGAGCGAGTCTATGAAATGCTGGCCAAGGGTTCCGTACCGCGACATACAGTTGCCTTATAAACACGGCAGGCCAATACAGACGAGAGAGCACGAAAGCCCCTGAAACCACTGGACGGCTACAATTATATTATATCTGGACATAGGTTCCAGCAACCCCCGCGACACCATGAGGGATTAAGCGGGTCAGAACATGGATGGATGGATGGATGTTCAGACATGTTCGTGTAACATACGAACGCGGAGTCGGACACAGACAGCGCCTCAGCAGAGAGGAAGACCCGCCCGGTAGGTTAAAAAAACATTGTTCACTACGGATTATTTTGGTGTTTTTGTCTTGTTTAAATGGGTGGGGGTGTCAGCGACATTGCAGCGTAAACACAGAAGTACTAGCACCCGTGAACGGGGGGGTAATGGAGCCGCTGTCTGGAGCAGCAGCAGCCGGAGAAGCGGGCCGGAGAAGCGGCTGCTACAGCAGCAGCAGCCGCTTCTCCGGCCCGTGTAGCGATCGCCACCTCCCCTCTGCCGCTATTTAAGTAGAACAATGACTAGAGCAGAATTAAGTTGTATTTACCGGAGATGAAGTGTAGAATGCAAATTTTGTCGTAGTATGATGGCTTCCCCAGTCCATTGGGAGTGTCTGCCTGTGCTCTTTTCATTGAAAATATCCATTTCTTTCTTCGTCCTTCCTCATTCGGTAAACGACAGAAATGTACATCCAACGATTTGGAATGTCTCTGTGTGCAACCGGGAGCACAACAAGTCGTAGGCATTGTTTAGATTCCAAAAATAAACTAAAAGTACGCTCTAAATCACCCGTTTTGTCATGTAGTAGACAAGAACAGTACTATTTTTGCCAACCACCGTGACCCGGATGTAGCGCTGACGTCACGCGTGAACTACCCTATAGGAAATGAGAGGGAAAAACACATATATCACACTTTATCCCACCAAGTTAATGTCTTTGTATAACATTTTAACAATTAAGATAGTTTTCTCCGAATCCCATTAACTTCAATGCATTCAAAATAAAGGGGTGTTCTAACGTATCAAAAGCTTTGTAGAAGTCAAGAAATACAATAACTGCTTGTTACTCCACATGATCCGAGTAGTCAAGTAAATCTAAGATTAATCTGATGTTATTACTAATGTGTTGGATAGACATAAAACCTGTTTGACATTCACTTATTAAACCTCCAAGATTAGATTTTAAGCGCCTAGAATAGACCAAATGCAAATAATTTATAATCTACATTCAGGAGTGTGATGGGTCTCCAATTTTCTATATATAGGGGGTCTTTGTTGGGTTTTGGAATTAGGCTAATTAGACCTTGTTTCATAGTTGAAGAAGTCATTACATTATTTTCAATACATTCTTTATATAAATTCAAAAGTGGAGTTTCAATAATGTCCCAAATATTTTTTTATAAAATTCAACAGATAAACCGTTGATTCCTGCGGATTTCCCAGTCGTCATATGTTTCAAAGCTTCATAAAGTTCCATATTGGAGATAGGGTTTTCACAATGTTGTTTAAATTCTTCTGTGATCTTTGGGATAGAGTCTTTAACACCGTCTAAGAATTTCTCACAATGTTCCAGTTCATATTTAGATCTATCTTCTGATAGAGTTTTTTATTTAGAAAGGTTTTTAATTCTTCCATCATTTCCTTTTCTTTTTTGTCTTAAGCTTTTTTGATATTTTTACTGCAGAAGATTAACCTGACTCAAGCCAGACGCATGTCGCTCCGCCTAGCTCCACTCACATACATCTGGGACACCGCCATAGGAATTGCCTTTATTGAAGGCTGGGCCTTATCAAAAATTCTTGCATATGATTGGATAAGCCACTTGTCTGTCATCTTTATCGACGTGCTATTTCAACCACTCACACCGAAGCTAACCCGTGACGCTAATGAGAGTGACGCAGGAAAAAAAAAAAAGTGTTTTATGTGTTTGCGGCTCTAGTGGCACGCGTTTTATTGACAGTGAGCTGACAGCAAGAGGGGGAAAGACAGGCGGCAAAGCGCCGCGGGTCTAAGGACTAAAGGCCTCCTAATATGGTTCGCGCTAACCGCTAACCGCTGCAGACGCGGACGCGCCCCGGAAAACAAAACTTGCCAAATCCGGTCGGGAGAAGGGCGAAAACATGGTTTCCACCAACAAAAGCCTTCAGAGGCGTTCTCTGATGTTCTTTTAATGAAACAATATTAGGTAGATTGGACAACACGGAAGAAATAGCAGCATCAATGTTAACACTTGCTTCCTCGATGAGCCGCCATTGCTGTCTAAATCAAAACAGTCTCACGTCATGGTCGCGTCTCCACTACGTCACATCTATGAAATTCCAGCCCTGCGTCCTGATTGGCCAGACCATAAAATTGGTTGGAGAAATCACTTTCTGGGCGATGTCCCAGATGTATGTGAGTGGAGCTAGGCGGAGCAACATACGTCTGGCATGAGTCAGGTTAGCAGAAGATAGCCGTCTCTCTCATTTTAAATTTAAAGTATTCCCATTTCTGGATATTGTTCATATCATTTTTAGGAAATATCTCTGAAGCTATCAATTTATCTGAGTCCTGAAAAGTTTTATTTTGAAGCAGGTTATTATTTAGCTTCCAGTATCCCCTTAATTTCTTGCTGCTTTCTTTAGAACCATTTAAATGTATTGAGCTAAGTTTGTGATCAGATAAAGGCGCGTAAGAGTGATTCATTTCTGAAATATATTCTAAACATGAAGAGGAGGTTAGCCTTAAATCAATTCTGGATCGTGATGTTCCTCTAGTATTAGACCAGGTAAATTCTGAGTAATCTGGACAAAAGAAACGCCATGCATCTATTATTGATAACTCTTGGATCATAAAATGTGTGGCTTTGAAAGGAAAGTTTTGGGAAACTCTCTCTGGAATCCTGTCTATCCGATCATCTGGAGCATCATTAAAGTCTCCACCAATAATCAGGAGTGCCTCTTTATTTTTACTTTGTAATTCCCTTATTTTGGATGTGATTTCTGTAAACATAGATCGGGCATGTGTGGTTCCATTGTGACTGTATACATTACATATTATAAAAAGGGTATTGTCCAGTTTGAATACGATAATACACCATCTACCATTATTAGAGTTGTACGTTTCTAAGATATCACCTGTAAACTTATTGAATAGAATTGCAATGCCTGCAGAATTATGTGTAGCATGACAAAAGTGTGCTTGAGCTCCCCATTGGTTTTTCCAAAATTTATAGTCGCAGGAGTGCGTTTCTTGCAAGAGGATAATATTAGCACTTTGCTATATTATATTATTATATTGCCATATAAAGAGAACATTGCTTTTCTCTTTATATGGTTTCTTAATCCACGAACATTAAGTGAGACTATCTTCAATGTGTTAAAATTAAAAACATCCATTTCCAGTAAAGAAAATGTTTTAGAAAATTAGAGATATAAGAGCACAATGTCTAAAGAACAAAAAAATGATAATGTAAACCAGGGGTCACTAATTAAAAATCAGCGGGGTCCGAATAACAAAAATCAACAACCGGTAAAGTTCCGAACACATTTTTAATTACAATCCGTTACTTCACATAGCATTTAACTGTCATGCTGCTGGTCTAGGTGTGGGTCTCTCTCTCTCTCTCTCTCTCTCTCTCTCTCTCTGCTACAGGGTGTGACGTGCAGGTGTTTTGCGTCTCGGCTGATTAAGGCACCTACTTAAGGAGCCGAGACCAGGAGGAGGGCGTCAGTTCTTTCTCGCTACCAGCGTGGTACATGACCGACTTTAAACTCCATCCCGAGTTCTTCCAAGCCAACCCTAACTCTGTGCTTTCGATCTCTTCTAGAAAATATACCGAGAACCCTAGAAGCTTCCAAGCCTGGACTCTCTTCGACGCCTGGAGTCCTCTGACTGTCAGTCTGCTTGGGTCCTCCTCCTTGCGCTCACCTGCCTGTCCACCCTCCATCTCAAACAACACTGGAGAGAGTCACTGGATAACACCTGGACCAAAGACACACTACCCCCCGGACCCCTGCCAAGCACCAGCCTCCGTGAGTTCAGCCCTCTCTACCTTTCCATCAATCGCAGCCCTGTCATTTACCACTGCCCTCATCTTTCCCAGCAGAACCAAGAACAATCCGGCCAGAAGCATTACCAACTTTGCTCAATAAAGAATCATTTTCTTATTGGAACTGACTGACTCCGTTGTTGCCCTGATTCAGAGTCATTTCTTTCAAATATGACATTAACACTGAAATAAAATGTTTATGCATCCACCTTATACATTGACTTTTTAAACAAAAAAATGACATAAAAATAGAACGTTTTTCTATTTTAAAATCCAAAGTGCTTTTCGATTTTGCTTTTTTTTTCTAAAAAGTAGCCAGCAGCAGCAAACCTGACTGACACAGCTCATTGGCTAATTTGGATCACGTGCAGCCCATATTTTCCCGGAGCCGTGAACATCATTGACTTTGCTTATTGTGCAAAGTCAACCAAATCTGGTACTTTTAAAATATCCATTGAAAATTCCTGTATCTCTGTCACCTTTCAGCTTTAGAGACTTTGCGTCATCCTGGACAGCCTCTCCATCACTTTCCACATCCACATCATCATCTGGTTAACTTTCATCTATGCAGCATCAAGTTCTTCCTTCACACTGTTGACAAACTGGTCCACAGTCCACTTTACAATCCCAGCTCCCTTTCCTCTCTGTCCTCCAGAAACCTCCATAAACTGCAGCTAGTACAAAGACAGCAGCTTCATCATTACATCATCTACTTCACTCCTGTACATTAACTCCACTGGCTCCCTGTCACATTCAATATAAATTAATCCTATGATCATACAAGGCCAAACACAGCCTTAGAAATGCAGGACACATCACCAACGTTATCATGACATAATACATTTTAGTTTGACACAGATTGCACATGACAATCTGTGTCTCTGCTTTGCCTGTTATTGTTCACCAATTAATCATTACAGTTTATAAAAAGGCATGATTTAACTTTTTTGAAGTTTAATAATATGGTTATATTTTAGCTCAGTGACTGGAGACCTGTAATTAACTGCTGGAGCAGCGACAGAAACGCTTACAGAGGGAAGTCGTTGTCAGCTGTTCTATCTGCTGCTTTCTGACCTGCTTGTTCATAAATCCAAAGAAACCTTTGACCACCGCTACTTTCATTCATGTCATCTGTGGTCAGTTTAAGATGCTCTTCCAAAGGTTAAAATGATTAAAAACCGATAAACCTCACACTGTTAATGTCCGCTTTGCAAAGACCCGCCTTGCTCTCTTTCTGATTGGCTAATGTCCCGGCTCTGCCAGGTTTGATTGGTTGAGAGCAGCTTCAGTGTAAAACCTTGAAAGAAAAGTCTAGATGGGACTTTTTGCCTTCAATTTCCAAATGACGGAAATCCGTCGCAGCGACGGAGAACTTTAACCCCTGAGTTAGACACTGTCGTCGGACAACATGCAGTAATTTATAAATATTTTAAATCAGGTTGGGTCCGGATTAGCCAGCAGGTGGGTCCGGATCCGGAACGTGGTCCGCTAATCCGTGACCTCTGATGTAAACCCTGACAAAAAGGGCTTGCTAGTGCAAAGGCTTCGAGGTGTGAACTGTGAAGTCTAGGCACCAGTAATCAGTTTAAGTATTTTAAGTAAGTAAAACTGGAATGCATTGCACAATATGTGTTTCTAACGGATAACATCCATCCATCCATCCATTTTCCAAACCGCTTAATCCCTCATGGGGTCGCGGGGGTTGCTGGTGCCTATCTCCAGCGTTCACTGGGCGAGAGGCAGGGTACATCCTGGACAGGTCGCCAGTCTGTCGCAGGGCAACACAGAGAGACAAACAGGACAAACAACCATTCACACCTAAGGACAATTTGGAGAAGCCAATTAACCTAACAGTCATGTTTTTGGACTGTGGGAGGAAGCCGGAGTACCCGGAGAGAACCCACGCATGCACAGGGAGAACATGCAAACTCCATGCAGAAAGACCCAGGGGTGTACTCGAACCCAGGACCTTCTTGCTGCAAGGCAACAGCGCTACCCACTGCGCCACTGTGCGCCCTTAACGGATAACAATTAAACAAAATGTCAAGAAACATTTTTGACTTTTTCTTTTTTTTTCCCCTCCTGGCCTCCTCCCTAATAGAAAAAACAGAACAAAACAATCAGTTCTATAGGTGAGGAGACAACGACAAACCCATGGGTGTCACGCTAGACATCTTTCACAGAGTCAGCAGTGATTCTCTCTCCCTCGATGATCACATCTGGACCACGCCATGCTGTCTTCTTTCCATCTTAACGGGCTTTTTCAACAAGTGGCCAAAGTTTATTGCGTCGCTGTCTTTCACCATAGGTCAGGTCCTCTGTAAGTCGAAGCTTTTTCTCTTACATCACGGCGGCGGTCATCGAGGATTTCCATATTTTCTGCCTGAAGGTACCCATGGTAAAATTGGACTATCACAGGACGGGGGCTCCTGTCATCTCTGGGACGTCCAACTCTGTGAATCGAGTCGACCAGAAAGCCCAGCTTGCTCTTCTCATCTGGAGCCATCTGCCCCAAAATCTGGAAGACCTGATTTACTTAGATCTTCTACGGATTCATTGGTGGATTCTGGTAGTTTGAAAAGTTTTAGATTCCAGCGTCGGCTGTAACGCTCTACTTCTTCAATCTTTTCCATCTTGTTCACTGAGCCAGTGGTTCACCATTTGCAACTTGTCATGATCTGTCTTCGTTATGTGTTTGATACCTTCCATGTTTTCTTTGATAGCTACAATCTCTTCAGTGTTATGGCTGATTTTTTGCTCGAGAGATATGAACCTGCTTGTTAACTGTCTCTCAGCTCTCAGTATGTCTGCATTGGAAACCTCATTGTTGTCTTTCGAGCATGCTTTCTTGGAGACAGGAATTGAGAGAGGAGAGTCAGGTAAAGGGGAGTATAAGATGAGCGGAGAATCATCATTCCAGTCCATCAAAATGTTTCCTTAATTTCTTTTTGTTTAGTCATGTTGTTAGCGTTAGCCTTTGGCTACTTAGCCCAGGGTAAGGAGAGGAGGGAGAAAAAGAAAAAGCTTCCTAGAATCGATAACGGACTAGACTTTGGTTCTCGTATTGTCTTTTCATTCACATACCAGTTCTTGAAAGTGATGTTCCGTTAAGTTTACTGTAGTTTATAGGTAGGTGGTGCCCAAAACTCAGAGGAGCTCACAGCGAAGCATGTGTGCTGGCTGCCATCTTGGCCCGCCACCATCACGACCCTCATCCATTTCCACGAAATCCTCTTATTAAAACTTTTACTTGCAATATAGCTTCTACCATTGAGGTCATCAAAGGTAAACTACAGGTGTGTTTTTCCCTTTACCTTGACCTGTGGCTTAGTATGCAATATTTTCAGTCCCACGTGCAGTGTGTGGGGTGCAGAATGAAAAAAATCAAACCAAGAAATGTTCACTGTCACTTTCTTCACATTTAGTGCACTTTGTCCCATTTAGTGGGAAATGCTAAAAATAGATGTTAAATCTCTATCTGAAATATTATAAATCTATTTCTACAGGCTCCGCCCCTATCTGTCTCTCTCTCTCTCTCTCTCTCTCTCTCTCTTAATATATCTATCTATCTATCTATCTATATATATATATATATATATATATATATATATATATTAAATCTAAATCTTAAATCTCAGACTAAATCTTCACAAGATATCCTAATTAATCACGCCCCTTCAAATACTGAATAATAATTCCCCCATTACTATTAATTGTGTGTAACTCTGTGTCTTTGTCAGTGTTGCGCATGAATTTCCCCTTTGTGGGACAAAAAAGGAATTTCTTATCTTTTCTTCATAATAAAAAGACTTAGTCATGTGAAACAAGGAGAGATCCCTATAAAATAAACAGTTATTCATTAAAATGTCTATATAATGATGTAATCTTATTTTGTTATCTTCACAACAGTGTTTATTTTGCACTTAAACAACAATAATCAACTGTTTCACTCTTTAAGTAAACTGTTTTACTCAAAGTATTTTTTCACAGAAATACTTTTTCCAGCTGAGAGAACATTAGAAGAAGAAATCTTTGCAATTGATCATTCCAAGTTTTATTTTATTTTTTGCATTTAACCAGACCTGTCCAGGGTGTACCCCGCCCCATTGACAGCTGGAGATAGGCACCAGCACCCCTCACGACTCCACAAGGTATAGACGTGTCGGAAAATGGATGGATGCATGCATGTAACCTATCCCTTAGGGAGCAGTGGGCAGCTTTTTGCTGCGCCCGGAGAGCAGTCTGGGGCTAAGCGTCTTGCTCAGGGACCCATGGCAGCAGTCTGTGGGGATTGAACTGGGCACCTGCTACATTCTCAGAGCACCAGTGAAACGCTCTAAACACTAGGCCACCACTCTCCCCATTAGGCATTTGTTACAGCAAGTGTTACCCCTTCATGCCTGAAATCAACTCAGTGAGCCGCTTCCTTTAGCCATCTGCCAGTATGTGACATGGGTCAGAGAAAAACCTTTATTTTTCTGAGAAATACTCCGTATACGTTAGTGTGCCTCACACCAAGATGGACCATGGGGCCAAATACTCCTTATGACTGCTTCATTCATCCGTGGTTTTATCAGATGATATTTGGTTGTGCTTTTCCAGAGTGTAACATACCCAGCTGACCAGAATAACAGCCTCGCAGTAGTAATGATACCTCTGATCTGTGGCTTGGTGGCAGCATCATGGTGTGGGCTGCTTTTGTTCAGCTGGAGCTCTACTATCTCTCTGCACTCAGCTTCACCATGAGCTTCTATCTGCAAGCTTCATCTATTAAAGCCTACGCTGTTGTGTGTGATCATGTATCTTTTTATGTGCTTTTACATACTGAATGGGTGTTCCTGTGTGTAGAGGTTCTCTAATCTGATTCTACAAAATAAGAATTCTTTCTTAACATGGATTATTTTGTGGTTTTATGATAATACAGGAGATGCTTCTGGAAGGTGTGTGACTGTAGAGGAAAAATGTTCCTGTGTTTGATAAATCCATTCAGACTCCTGGAAGGGGCTCTGCGTGTTCCTGGTTTACGTAAACATTCAACAAGCCTAAAAGTGCAGCAAACATGAGGCGTGTTCAATTTCAGCAGCTGTATTCCTTGGAGGGCCGGCCTTGGAAATAGCTGAGGCTGAAGCTCAGTCAGATTAGACGGAGAGCGTTTGTGAACAGCAGTTTTCAGATCCTGTCAGATTCTCAATTGGGTTTAGGACTTTTACTAGGCCATTCTAACACTTGAATATGTTTTGTTTTAAACGTTTCCATTGTAGCCCTGGCTTTATATTTAGGTACGTTGTCCTGCTGGAAGTTTAACCTTTGACCCAGTCTCCACTCTTTTGCAGACTCCAGCAGGTTTTCTTCCAAGATTGCCCTGCATCTGGCTCCATCTATCTTCGCATCAACTCTGACCATCTTCCCTGTCCCTGCTGAAGATCACCCCCAGAGCATGATGCTGCCATCACCATATCTGGCAGTGGGGATGGTGTGTTCAGAGTGATATGCAGTGTAACTTCTCCGCCACACAGCGTTTTGCATTTTAGTCCAAAAAGTGAAATTCTGGTCACGTCTGACCAAAGCACCTTCTCCCATGTTTGCTGTGTCCCCAACATGGCTTCTGGCAAACGAGACTTGTTATGGTTTTCTTTTAACAATGGCGTTCTTCTTGCCACTCTTCCATAAAGTCCACATTTGTCCAGAAGCACAACTAATAGTTGTCCTGTGGACAGATTCCTCCACCTGAGCTGTGGATCTCTGCAGTCCCTCCAGAGTCACAATGGGCTTCTTGGCTGCATCTCTGATCAGTGCTCTCCTTGTTCTGCCTGTAAGTTTAGGTGGACGGCCTTGTCTTGGTGGGTTTACAGTTGGGCCATACTCTTTCCATTTCTGGATGATGGATTGAACAGAGCTCTGTGAGATGTTCTACGCTGGGGAAATCTCTTCATAGCCTAAGCCTGCTTTAAACTTTTCCATAACTTTAGAAATAGGACTTTTGCATTAAGAGTAGCTTGCTTTAATTAATAAAATCAATCCACATTCTGTGATTCATACATACATACATACAAAAAAATTGAGAAAATTGAGCAGCGCCTCCATCACAGCCGGAGAATTGTATAGCGCTTTTTAACTAGTGCGACGACTGCAAAGCTCTTTACGCTAGAGTCATTCATTCACACATTCACACCGTGACGGTGGCAAGCTGTTAGTAGCCATAGCTGCACTGGGGCAGACTGACAGAAGCGAGGCTGCTTCCATCGCTGCCATCTGGCCAGCAGGATATGCGAGTGAAGTGTCTTGCCCAAGGACAATGACTGAGACGGATCAAACACAACCCGCCAGTTAGAGAACTCCTGCGCCACCTGTTACCTGCAGGTACCTTGGGCCCTGGGTCACGGTACAAAAAGGCCGGCTTTGAAGCACAGATTAATGCGCCTTTTTCCCAGCATGTCTTGGTGCAGCCTGGAAAGTGAGAAGCTCTGTGCAGCAATAAAAAGCCAGGGAGGAAATGACATCACACAAGAAAACGTCTACATGACCGTTAAGGTGCTGACATCATGTACCATACAGCAAATTCTCTCTCTCCTCTTTCATCTTGTCTAGAGTGAATTTCTGTAACTAGTTTTCTGCAACTTCATTTCTTCTAAAATGTTTATTATTGAGCATTTCTGTAAATATAAAAAAAAATCATCTGTGCTATATTCTTTGTTCATTTCTGACATTTTTATTCATGATTAATCAATATTTTACCTATTAATTTATCCTGAGTAAAATGACGTTACCAGAGCCATGGATTAAACCTGCTGGATCAAACTAATTCATTTCCTCCTTTGGGGATGATAACGTTTCTTATCTACACAACAAGATAACAACAACGGTGGAGTAGAGGTTAGCGAGTTCCTCTCTGCAATTGGTGGGTTGCCGGTTCGATCCCCCGCTCTGACTGTCTCTGTCATTGTGTCCTTGGGCAAGACACTTCACCCACATTGCCTGCTGGTGGTGGTCAGAGGGCCTGGTGGTGCCGGTGTATGGCAGCCTCACCTCTGCCCCAGGGCAGCTGTGGCTACTAACATAGTTCACCACCATCAGGGTGTGAATGAGTGAATGACTAAACTGTAGTGTAAAGCACTTTGGAGGTCGTCAAGACTAGTTAAAGCGCTATACAAGTACAAGCCATTTACCATAACAATTGTCTGATTGGTAATTTATATGCTCATCTCCTCCACTGTTCCCGTGGTGGATCAGCTCTCTCTCTTTGTTCCACCACCACCTAAAGAGTGGAGGAAACAACTAGAACGTCACTACTACTACTTTTAGTCTTATGATTCTTCATAAATATAGGCATAGATGTCCAAGTTGTGCGGGCAACAACTAAAATGATTGCAGGTATCGTCATGTTTTTTAAGCTTTCTCAAATGCAAGACAGACTCTCAGGTTACAGGAGAAAGGTGAACAGTTTATTAGAGTCAGTGTGTGGTGTATGTGATCTGCCGGGATGAAGGTCAGCTCGGGGAACCAGGAACTCACTGTGGAGATGAAGCAGAGGTAAGTGTACTGAGCAAAGCTGTAGGTAAAGTGAAGGATCAGGAGCTGCTTACTGTTTGAGTTGGAAGTGGCGGTCTGGTTCCGGGTTGTGAGCACAGAAAGTCCGGTGAAGACTAAAAATGGGTGCACAGGTTCGATTCAAGGCGGTTTGGAGCCTCTGATCGTGGAAGATGTAACCAGGAGATTGACTGACTGCCATCTGACGGAGAGCCAGGTAAGTTTGTCGGAGGGATATCCAGAAAACTTCTTTGAAGGCACCTTTAAAGAGGAGCAGAGAGCACAGGAAATACAAAGGCAATGATCATGGGAGGAAACATGGGGATGATTCAGAATGGCTTGATGTACCACAGAGGAGGACACTCAGGGGTCAGAGGATCAGCAGCCAGCTCCTTAGATGCACCGCTGATGATGATGAGAGCCTGGTGTGCTGAACCAGGTGTGCTGAGCCAGCAGCCTGCCGGCAGATGAACTGAGGGAGTGGAGGATCCTGGTCGCTGGGAGGTGGACTTCCCGGAGGGAAGAGTTGGAGAGCAGGCGGGAGGGAGGAAGGGGCAGCTTGGAGACGACTGTGGATGGAGGACCCCAAAGTCTGAGTGGACTGAGGCGATCAGACCGAGAGAAATCCTGGTGAGGTGAATGGGCCGCTGGCAGGCAGCATCCTGGAGGAAAGAGGAGCTAAATGTGTGAACTCTGCACAATCAACTCAAAGAAGATTAGACTAGAAGTACTAATATTGACTTTGCACTACCAGGGAGGTTCAGGATCAGGCCAAGTTGGACTGTCTCAGCGCCCCTTATATTCCCCACAGCATTATGAAGGCGCCATGAGCCACACCCTCCAAGCTGATTCCTCCACTCTGCAGGTAGCAACACGTGCTCAGGATCATGACGACTACGGACAAGAAGATCGCTGGAACAATTATTGATACAACTAAAGAGTGGTTCTCCTGGGATCTGGTTCCACAACGGCACTGAGGGAGAAAGGTGAAAGGTCAAGACATGAAGGGCTGCTGGATGATTTTTATGAGGATGATGAGGAGCAGAGCCTCCCTGTGCCACAAAGTCTGACACAGCTTTTAAAGCTCAGCTCATCTTTGTGTAGCTTTGCTTTAAAAGTCTATTTCTGTGGATGTGTAGACAGAAAGTTTGACGTTTTAATCGACTTGATTTTTTCATCTTTCTCCTCCTGACTGGTGGAGCTGAAGGTCTGAGGCAGCTTGGAGACGACCGTGGATGGAGGACCCCAAAGTCTGAGTGGACTGAGGCGATCAGACCGAGAGAAATCCTGGTGAGGTGAATGGGCCGCTGGCAGGCAGCATCCTGGAGGAAAGAGGAGCTAAATGTGTGAACTCTGCACAATCAACTCAAAGAAGATTAGACTAGAAGTACTAATATTGACTTTCAGGGACGTGCAGAGACCGTTGTGAATCAACACAGAGCGGCTCTGTGTTGACTCACGCTCAGCTGCAGTGGCATCCCTGTCAAAGCAGAGAAACCAAAGCAAGCTGAAGAAGGAGGACTGGCAATAAAATCTGGAACCTCTGGAGGTTTCCTTACATCTGCAAACAGTCCCCTTTCATCTTCTCTGACGTGTGCCAAGAGGAGTTTGAGGACCATCAGTCCACCTTCTTCTCCAGGGGATATGGCTTTCTTGACAGCTTTGTTTTGAAAACAAAAAAGGGACTCTGAGAAGAAGGAGGCCGAACAAAGAGAACAAGCCAACATCCTGCAGATGCAGAGGGCCTGGGCGGAGCCCTGGAAACCAGAAACTACCTTAAATGTGGTGATGGGTGTAGAGCAGTGGTGTTCAAAGTCCTCAAGGGCTGCTGTCCTCCATGTTCTGGCTGCCTTCTATCAGTCATGCTAGCTTTGTTGACTGGACCAGCGGCTACTGACCTCATTACGCTCTTGTGTGTGCAATGCTGTGTATAGGTCGGTATGGAAAATGAGCCACTCCTTCCCTCACTCACTAACACAATGATGCGTTTAGGTACCAACACACAGTAATGTCTGATTTTAATTGAGTACGTAGCCGCAACCAAGTCTGAGGGGCTTGTTGCTTCAAGGCCTCAGTAAGACGCAGACGTCTCCTCTGATGGCCGAACGCTAAGTGTTCTCGTCCATCGCTCTCGTGTTTTTTAATGAGTTAGCGCAGCGGCACCCTTGGAGGAAGGTGAGGTGGGGGCCTCCGCCTCTGGGGCAGAGAAAGAGCCACCGGGAATGACACAGAGGGAAGGAGATCAGGGGGTTCCACACAACCAGAAGAAAAACTTTCATTTGGCAACAACCTGAGCCTTAAGTAACTTTACATCAACTGAATTATTTATCACATTAACTAAAACAATCTGAAATAACATACCAAGGAAAAAAATATAACATTTAGTCACAATGAACAGCATAGTAAACCCTCCTCAGATACATACATTTATAACGAGTGAGGCTCCAATTAGGGGAGCCAGCCAGAGTGCTGCTGTAACCACAGAGTGATGAGTGAAGCAACGCCGAGCAGCTGAGCCTAAAAACTAACTAGAAACAACCAATAAGAAACGAAGCAAAGCAGCAAAGCTGGAGCAGCTACAATTTCTAGAAAGTAACACCTTGCAGTTTAAATGTAGAGCCACGTGCTGAAGAGAACAGGCAGCTTCTACATACCAGAGCCGCTGACTTCCTCCAGCTGGACAGAAGAGGAGCGCTTCCTGACCCAGCAGCAACAGGTGGCACCGCAGGTCAGGAACGTTTGCCGTGCAGACAGCTCAGGTGAGAAGGTTTCTGGTCCAAAAGCCACCAACACTAAGATCAGCACGGTACACACCTCCATCATGTTCTCATCACCCTGCAGGAGAGATAAACATCATACCTCAGCACACCACTGTTTCTAAGTGGACAAACAGGTTTGATTAAGCAAACCAAGCTCTACAGCCGCTGTGCAGACAGACACCATGTACCTACCACCCAGTCTGTGGTTTGCACGCTGCTGATCGTTGGAAAAGCGCAGAAGAGGCCAGCAAGGGCAATCGCATCAGTCAGCTAAACAGACAGGTAGCAGAGCCTCCTTATATACAGCGCCCCCCGCTGGCGGCTGGTCAGCAGATCCAAAACAGGCCTGATTACAGCTTGAAGGCCGGTTTAAATCATCCGGCTAAGTTAGCCTAGAAAAGGACGACCTCCTCATCCTGTCCCCCTGGCTCGTCTTCACTGAGTTCAAGTGTCCCTAGGGAGTTTTACCTTCCTGAACTCCAGAGAATCCTAAATGAAACAAATAACAGAGCCAGCCTACAATACTGGCTTTAGTTTAGATTAGGGATTGTAGGGTGAACTTTCTGAACATTTACTCACCTGTTCCTCACACTGCATTAAAGGTATATAGCCACGTTATATGCCTCGAAAAAAAGAACAACTAATTCGCCAGCAGGACGTGCTAATCTTTCATAAAACCTTTGTGTGTAACCAGAGTGAGCTACTGATATACATGATATAATATAACTATAAATAACTGTATAAATATATAAATATAAATAACTGTATAAATAAAAAAGTTCAATAACGTGGCTATGCACCTTTAAAGTCTGCAGCTGAGATAAGGGTCATCTGTTGAAGTCACTGTAGATCTCGTCGGCATCTTCCTTCAGCCACAAACCCACAGTAGCCCCGGTGCAAGGCGCTACCGAGGACATCACCAGACCTGCAAGACTCTTTAGTATTTAAAAACACAAAATCCTGCACTGAGTTACAGAAAAGCCCCGGTGCAAGGCGCTACCGAGGACATCACCAGCCCTGAAAGACTCTTTAGCATTTAAAAACACAAAATCCTGCAGTGAGTCACAGAAAAGCCCTGGTGCAAGGCGCTACCGAGGACATCACCAGCCCTGAAAGACTCTTTAGCATTTAAAAACACAAAATCCTGCAGTGAGTCACAGAAAAGCCCTGGTGCAAGGCGCTACCGAGGACATCACCAGCCCTGAAAGACTCTTTAGTATTTAAAAACACAAAATCCTGCAGTGAGTCACAGAAAAGCCCCGGTGCAAGGCGCTACCGAGGACATCACCAGCCCTGAAAGACTCTTTAGTATTTAAAAACACAAAATCCTGCAGTGAGTCACAGAAAAGCCCTGGTGCAAGGCGCTACCGAAGGCGTCACCAGCCCTGCAAGACTCCTTAACATCTAAAAACACAAAATCCTGCACTGAGTTACAGAAAAGCCCTGGTGCAAGGCGCTACCGAGGACATCAGCAGCCCTGAAAGACTCTTTAGCATTTAAAAACACAAAATCCTGCACTGAGTTACAGAAAAGCCCCGGTGCAAGGCGCTACCGAGGACATCAGCAGCCCTGAAAGACTCTTTAGCATTTAAAAACACAAAATCCTGCACTGAGTTACAGAAAAGCCCCGGTGCAAGGCGCTACCGAGGGCATCACCAGCCCTGCTACAAAGACATGAGCTTTTGTAACAAAGACTCAATCAAGAAATGATCTCCTTGAGCTCTCAGGGATCAACTCTAATCAGAGTCGCTGTCAGACTCATTTCTTGGTCTATACCACCAGGCTAAGGAGCTCCCCCAAGTACTGCCCCAAGATGTGGAAGGCTGCGGATCCTCAAAGTCCTCTTCAGCTTCCCGTCTTACTGGTGACCTGACGCCTGGGGTTGAGGGTCTGCTCTCTCGAAGGGTTAGCTTCTCCTGGGGGACCTTCTTCTTAGTCTTCTTGACGCAGCGCTCCTCCTCCTCAGCTCCTTCCTCCCTTCTCCTCTTCGTGGAAAGCCAAACACCAGATGAAGACGGAGTCGGCTCTTGAGGGGACTGCTCCTCTCTAAAACCCTCCTCCGTATTCATCCTCTTTGGACAAGCCAAAGGAGCCAGGTCCTCCTCTAAACAGCCAGAATGCCCAGACTCCTCATCAGACAACACCTGAACACCAGCAGCTTCTAGAAGAGCACTAAAACTACAATCAACATCCTCTCCCTCATCCTCAGAAACATGAAGTACATATGGAAGCGGGGAGGTCCCTTCCTCCCTTCTCCGCTTCGTGGAAAGCCAAACACCAGATGAAGACGGAGTCGGCTCTTGAGGGGACTGCTCCTCTCTAAAACCCTCCTCCGTATTCATCCTCTTTGGACAAGCCAAAGGAGCCAGGTCCTCCTCTAAACAGCCAGAATGCCCAGACTCCTCATCAGTAGACACCTGAACACCAGCAGCTTCTAGAAGAGCACTAAAATCAAAACTACAATCAACATCCTCTCCCTCATCCTCAGAAACATGAAGTACATATGGAAGCGGGGAGGTCCCTTCCTCCCTTCTCCTCTTCTTGGAGGGACTACTCTCTCGGAGGGTCAGCTTATCCCGGGAGACCTTCTTAATAATCATCCTCTTCACATAGCGCTCCTCCTCCTCAGCTCCTTCCTCCCTTCTCCGCTTCGTGGAAAGCCAAACACCAGATGAAGACGGAGTCGGCTCTTGAGGGGACTGCTCCTCTCTAAGATCCTCCTCCGTATTCATCCTCTTTGGACAAGCCAAAGGAGCCAGGTCCTCCTCTAAACAGCCAGAATGCCCAGACTCCTCATCAGTAGACACCTGAACACCAGCAGCTTCTAGAAGAGCACTAAAATCAAAACTACAATCAACATCCTCTCCCTCATCCTCAGAAACATGAAGTACATATGGAAGCGGGGAGGTCCCTCGAGGTTTGGCGTCTTCTTCATGCTCCTGCGGCTCTTCTGGCTCGTCTTGGTTCCACAAGAACGTGATCTTAGGACGAAGTACCTGGACAATCCTAGGTCTTGGTGAAGGGTCTTCTTCATGCTCCAGTGATTCTTCTGGCTCGTCTTGGTTCCACAAGAACGTGATCTTAGGACGAAGTACCTGGACAATCCTAGGTCTTGGTGATGGCTCCTCTTCATCACAAGTGTCTTCTTCCTCTGTGTCACAGCTAGAATTCCCTGACTCCTCACTACACATCACCTGAATCCCTGCACCTGTTGGTAGAGCGCTAAAACTAGAATCTGACTCCTCACTATCGTCTTCTCTGTCATCCCCAGAACTGAACTCAGCAGGAAAATGTGGAAACACAACAAAGTCATTCTGATCATTACCCTCCTCCAGGTTACCTATCCGCAGAGGGAATCCATCAGCTGGACGCTCCACGATGTGGGCTGTGAGGAACAGAAAACACACCACTTCAACATCTAGTTCTGCACAGAAATCTAAGTTGAGATTAAAATCTGAAATAGAGAGAAAAACCTTAACCATGTAAACACGTTTGTGTGCTGTGAGCAGATTTCATCAATAATATCGTTGCTCTGTCACATGAGATTAGGCAATAATAGCCTGAACTGTTATTGAAAGCCCATCTCCACAGAAAACCAAACAGCAAGAAAACCATCAAACATATTTTGGCATAAAAATGAGAATGACAACAAATGCTCTTAACTTTCTAAGAGAAACCCATTTTTTGCTGCATGAGAACATGAATCTGTGTCAGCAACCCAGCAGCATTAACTCAGTAAAAACTCAGACCTCATATTGTTCTAAATGCTTATTTTAATATTAGCGTCTCCATGGAGACAAAGCATTTCTTTGTTTTGCTTTTTTTGCATTTTTCAAAAATGTGCACAGGCTAGCCATCATCTTGTTTTTCTAAAATCTAGACATCAAATTCAGCTAAATGGATTCTCCCAAACTAAAAGGAATGATTTTCCAGTCACCACCATTAACAAACCCCGACTCTTCCTGCACAATCTAAACAACTTGGAAATATGTTGCAGCTCCAGAAATGGAAAGGACAAACACAGCATTTTACAAACATGTAACAAATCAAAAGCTCACTTTTTAATACTTCTGAATTAATCAAGTTGTTGTATTTTAAGCAATGTATCCAATGAGATCGATCACATGTGTTTTTAGGGACATTTTTACAAAAAATGGACCATGACAAGCTGGGAAAGACCACGTTTTCCACAGCTTCTCTCGAACCAAAATAACCCCCTTTTTCTCTAATAAATTAACTACATTTAGCATTCCTGATATTTCCCCACAAATTTCAGTAAACCGACAAATTAGTCAGAAAATAAATTATCTCAGAACAACAGCATTTAATGAAGCTCAAAATTCTCTGTCTTAATAATAATAAATAAATAATGAAGAATTTAGGATACTATTGGAAACACATTGTCTTTCTAATGTTTTTAAAGTTCCATACTTATTTAATGTACTTTACCCGCTGTATCCATGGAGACCAAATATGTTTATCAAGGCATTTTTCAAAAAGTTAGCCAAGCACCATCTAGTTTTCCAAGCCCTGGACATCAAATTTAACAAAACAGATTTCTTCCAACATCGTAGCTGTTTGTTTTTTTAAATCAAAAACCTACACTACTGTTATCTCAAACATTTCTCCTCAAATGTCAACAACCTAACTAGTAAAGCACAAAATAGCAAAACAAAGAGAATAGTTCAAATGTCTCCACCATATTTAACATTCCTGGCATTTCCAGCTAAATTCAGTCAACTAAAAAGCCCTTAAATCCTAAAAAAAAATGGAAAAATGGACCATGACAAGCTGGGAAAGACCACGTTTTCCACAGCTTCTCTCCAACCAAAATAACCCCTTTTTTTTCTCTAATAAATTAACTACATTTAGCATTCCTGATATTTCCCCACAAATTTCAGTAAACCGACAAATTAGTCAGAAAGTAAATTGTCTCAGAACAACAGCATTTAATAAGGCTCAAAATTCTCTGTCTTAATAATAATAATGAATAAATAATAAAGAATTTAGGATACTATTGGAAACACATTGTCTTTCTAATGTTTTTAAAGTTCCATACTTATTTAATGTACTTTACCCGCTGTATCCATGGAGACCAAATATGTTTATCAAGGCATTTTTCAAAAAGTTAAACCATCTAGTTTTCCAAGCCCTGGACATCAAATTTAACGAAACAGATTTCTTCCAACATTGTAGCTGTTTGTTTTTTTAAATCAAAAACCTACACTACTGTTATCTCAAACATTTCTCCTCAAATGTCAACAACCTAACTAGTAAAGCACAAAATAGCAAAACAAAGAGAATAGTTCAAATGTCTCCACCATATTTAACATTCCTGGCATTTCCAGCTAAATTCAGTCAACTAAAAAGCCCTTAAATCCTAAAAAAAAACTATGCTAAAACGAAGGCTATCTGGGTTTTTTGTACAGCAGACAGAATTTCCTAACAAAGCACACAAATACAAAATAAACTAAATAATGCATTAACGTTCTAGTACCAAGTTGTTAATTAAACCAGTAGAAGAATGCCATTTACCTTCCAACTGGTCCTCCGGGCGCTTCTCTCGGGCAGCAGTCATCTTCAGAAGTAGTCGCAGTACAGGCTTATTCAGCGAGTTTAATCCGTCAGAGGCTTTTTAGGCTCCTTCAGGTTTCTCCGTCCGACCAAAGTCTAGGCGTAGAAGGAACCACTGAAGAACGCGAAGGCCTTTTATAGGCGTTCTAACTCAACCGTTCCGTTTCCATGGCCGCCGTGAACGAAGGCGCGCGCGCGTGCGTGAGAGAAGTGGACTACTAAAATAAAGCTTTATTGAAAGCTTTATTTACAACAGAAAAGTAAAAAGTAAAGACGGCCCTAACAACAAGGGGCCAGCTGATCAGCTTGGTGCAGGGCACCTTTAAAAGCAGTAACAGGTCCATCCCCGCTAGTTCAGTCAGAGCATCACGCTTCCAGTGTTATCAACCCTGATAATGGCCGTTATTACCACTCTCAGAAGTTGCCTTCTGAGTGGCCCTCCTGTACCTCCTAGTAGGTTAGAAGGTACAGATCAGATGAAATATCTTATCCTTGATAATAAGAGTTTGCTTCTTTTTTTATAGAACATTATTGAACATATTGTATAAACAAACAGACAGTTACACAGAAGAACATTACACTCAAAAAAGTGAACTAGGTGGGTTGTGCACTTTATATAAATTTTATGTTGTCAGTTTACTAAAAATACATGTCTTTTATAAGTTAACATATATTTTTCTAATAAAGTCTACATAATTGTGTCTTTCGTTCTGTGTACACAATAATTCTACATTGGTTAAACAATGATAATTTAATTTAAATGAATTATGGATGAAATACTTCGTACATCCAGAAGGTGGCAGCGGTAATGCACCATTTCGTTGCGTCCCAACCGCCAAAAAAATCCAAGAAGAAGAAAATGAAGACGAAGAAGAAGCAGAAGAAGAAGACGTTTGAATTGCTCCACCTGCGCAAATTCAGTTGCTTTTTCGTTTGGTGGTGAAGTTACCAACGTCGAGAGAGGTAGGTAATGGTTCATTCATACCTATTATTCTAGTAGAAAATTATTGGGATTTAGTTCCCATTAATTAAATCCCAATAAAAAAAAACATTGTTTTTTCATACAACAATCGTTTTATATTTCTGAAGTGCGTGTGTTTTAGAGATCAGTGGGTACGTATTTGCTACAATATACAGCATACGTTATTCTAAAGTGTGCAATATTCTATCCGATAATTTTGTATGTCATACCAACAATAATAATACGTTTGAAACAAGCATGAAGACCTTTGTGGTCGGCTAGGAAGCGGGTGTTACTGGCGGCTGCTAACCGCGCCCAAAAGTCAGCATCAGCTAGTTTGTAAACTAATATGTGTTAGCTTGTTATCAGCTGAGGCCTTAGTTGTCAGTGACGGTCGGTTATCAGTCTGCGGCTCCAGTGCGTTAAGGCCGAGATAATCTCGCGCGTTGGGTTGCTGCGCCGGTCTGCTTAAACCGTGTGAATAGGAGTGCTTTAGATGTTTCTTGTTGACACATGTGTAGAGGGGGTAAATAAGTTGTAATTGAATGGAAACAAGTCGAGGCATGGAAATAGTCTCCCACAACATTATTATTTTTTTATATTTATCTCTAAATTTTCGGGTTAATAAGTTATTGGCGTTATACTGGTTATTGAGTGCAATTACACATGCAACCACGTGGGGGCGCTGGTCACCCTTGTTAAATTAGAAAGGAACAAGCACACAGAAGATTAAATCTTCCGGTTGGTGCTAAAAGAAGCTTTGACTGTGTCTCGTCTGTTCTATACTCCAGGTCAGTATTAATGCACTTAGAAGCGGTATTTAAGTTATCAGTAAGAGTTGATGAAGTTATGAAACCGAGGGTCGAGTAAGACGTTACAGTATTCAGTTTGTGAAGAGTATGGAGTTGAAACGGGACATGTCAATGAAAAGCTAACTTATGCTAATGCTAGCGAACATTCTGCTTGTGTGAAGCGCGGCAGAGACGGTGTTAAAGTGACTACACCATTTTTGGTTTTGGAGTGAAACTATGTTGATTCGTAGTTGTGAGATGATTATACTGTTTAGATACTGCAAACGGCTAAAAGCCAAGATCTGTATATATTAAAGTACCTGTTTGTGTACAGAAAGGGAGGTTAAATTCATATTTGTTTGTTACTTTGCTGATATATAACACAAATGGTCTGAGGGAATGAGACAAGGTATTCAAGTTAAACCAATGATTAAGGAGACACATTATTTAAAAGGAATTAAAATCTCTGAATATCGTGTGTCATCATTTCAACATTCATAATGTTAAGAGAATGTGTTTAAAATAATTCTTGTTTGGTTTAGATGAATGTCATGGTAAAATGTGATACTTGAAGTACTTAAGAGCAGAGGTGCTGTGTAATCGAAGTATGTTATAAATTACATAATTGAGAGTGCCTCTTTTTCCCCTTGCAGAATTTCTAAAAGGGTGTCTTGAAGATGACAGGTTGGCGTTGTTATCCGAGGTCAAGAAGAGACATAACGATAAAGTGATAAAAGAAAAGATGGCCAACACCTTCGTATACAGGAGACAGGAGGTTGTCAAAGACAAGCCCATGGTTGCGGAATTCAAGATCAGATGGCCAGGATTGTTCACTGTGGCAGAGGTAGGAAATGCTTCTTTATTTGTTTAGCAATTCTGCAGTTTAGGATAGTGACAGTGTATAGACAGAAAAGGGCAGGGGGGTAGCAGGGATGACGTGCATCAAACGGCCTGAGGTCAGATTTGAACCCCTGATACAGTAAGTATATTTTGCCGCTGATAGAATGTAACATGGGAACATTAATTATTTTGTGTCAAATGTAACCATGCCACAGGAAATACTGTTTAGAGTGCAGCCTGTTTTTTTTTTTTTTTTACATTCTGTTTAAATGTTTTAATAGGTGCTGATATGTTGTTTGTTGACATTATGTTTTCAGGTGGAAGCAGAATTTGTGAGGATCACTACTGGGGTGCGTTCTTCGTACGTCGCTAACTCAGTTAGCAGGATTTCATTGTTGACGATTTGGCATGATCTTGGATCGTTTGGTTCTTCGAAAGACATCCTGCACTTGTTGTCATAGCAACATGTGCGCCAGATTAAGCCTGCTCGAGAGCAAGATTAGATCACGGCTGTATAAACGGAGGAGATAGGGAAGTCTGCCGTAGCCATGTCCATTTTTACGACTGCAACCTGTTGCGGAAGGTGCAAGAATAATTTGCAGAGTTTTTCAAATTAATCGCGTATTGTGCAATAGACAGGATCCTTTAGCGCAGCACGACAGTGTAATTGTAGAGAGATTTTCTTGGTGGCTGTTATAAACAAACGCATCATTTACCAGTGGCTTTTAAAGAGGAAAAAGTGGTGTTGGAGCCATAAATCTAAAATATTTAAGTTATTTGTATGATGGTTTGCTTTTTATTTTTATCCTAGCCAGTAAGAAGATTTGTTCGGGCCATTTTATTGTGAAGTTTAGTTTACTTTGAAAGGCTTGCTTCCTGTCGAGCCGTATACTGTATTAGAAAAAAATATGGATGGATTATCTAGCCACGGAGCAATACAGTTTTACCGTGTAAACTGTGGATGACTTGGAAAAGGAAAATGTTAATTTTTTTTATGGATAAAGATTTTTTTTTGTTAAAATTCCCAGTTTGAATGCGTCCTTTAATTCCCGTGTCTAAGGAATGACACTGAAATTTGGATCTCTTGACATAACAAGTGCCTTTTTAAAATAAAGTATAATAATTAAAGGCTACCATTTTGTAGAATATTCTTGTATTTCACTTTTACTTGTCCCCATGTTCTAGTGGGTCCCGTGGAGGCTCTGACATAAAAGAACAAAGTAAATATGAGATTATTAAAATGCAAAAATTCATACTGTAGAAAGTGACAGAAACATCTACCATGGACAGTATTTACGCATTAATTTGTCTACTGCTTTTTACCAGCCCTCTCCTGGCTTTAACAGATTTTGAGGTGTTTTAATTAATGACTCAAATTCGGCATAACCTTCCATTAAACGCTCTTGTTCTGCTTGGGAGAAAAACTGTGGGCGTTCTTTGGCCATGCTGAACAGCCAATAGCAGCGTTGCTGATCAATGTTTCTACTATCGATACATTTCCCCTTTTAAACAAACGCATGAACCCGCAGTTGTCTCAGATAACTCAATCCAGCGATACTAATCGTAAACAACAGGTGTGTTCGAAGAACCCAATTAGCCGGATGATGATTAGCCGGATGAAATCATCTTGGATGTGTCATTTGATCTTGGATGTTTTAAGCAACGTACGAAGAACGGACCCCTGGTCCCCTTGTCTTAAAGTTCCATGCACAGCTTGACCAACACGCTGCCCAGCTCATCAGTGTTCAATAAAAAGGGAGGCTCTACAGGGACTAAAATCAGAAGAACTCTGGTCCCAATCACGCGGGTATGTTTTGTTAACAGTAGAGAACATTATGGAATTTTAAGTTGATTTGATTTTCAATGAAAAGTTAAGTAAAAAATGTTAAGCGCAACATGAAACTGTTAAAAAGAGAAGGGGGTGCATTCTCAGGGCACTTTGTATCTATCTAAATGAAGACCCGAACATCCTCTTCAAAGAATACCAGGTTGGTAATTGAAAAAAAAATTAGTTTTTACCTTTTAATCAATCAAATCTTTAACCTTTTTAAATGTGAACAGCTGCACTTGGTTGTATGTCTTACATGTTTTCCCTATTATCCATGGAGCGTCTACTTATTTTTACTCCAATAGCTCTTTTTGAAGTACATGTGTAAAAGTTTGAGTATCTATAAAAGTAAAATTTTAGTTGTTTGCATTGATTTGTATATGTGTACGTACACAACTAAAAATTCTACTGTTACAGCTGCTCAAACCTTTTTCACCAATGATACCTTTTATAGTTGCACTATTTTTATTTAAGGGAAAGCTGAAAGGCAAAAGTAAATCTTTGGACATCTACAAAATTTGTGATTGGTTGTCTTCTTCTCCATTATTTAAAGGGGAAGTCCGGGTCAACAAGGAAAAATCAGGGTATCATTAGCTATAACTAAAACTAATACATTTGTGGTTATTTAATGAACTTATCTTTAATCAATAAGATAATAAAAACATAAATTGTCGTCTTAATCACTGTGTATGGGGGCTGACATGACTGCCCAAATATGGGCAGTAAGGGGCGTTTGACATCACATCCTGCGACGTGGAAGAGCGGAAGCGGCGACAGTATTTCTCTCCGCTTTCCATGCAAAGTCAATAGGAGCCGTTCTACACAGCTGCGATCATCAATAATTATTTCGGATTTCCAGAGGACTTCACCGCTGACATTCCCAAGAGCTATTGCTGAAGCAACAATGCCCACGTGCATGGCCATCGGATGTTCCAACACAACTGGTAAAAGAGGAAAAAACATTGCTTATTTCAACATAGTCACTTCAGCGATCTCTCCTCCGCTGTGTGTGTGTGCGTGTGTGTGTGTGCGTGTGTGTGTGTGTGCGTGTGTGTGTGTGTGTGTGTGTGCGCGCTCAGCTGCAGCGCCGGTGCAAAGCCGTGCTCAGCCCAGCATGTGCTGGAATGCTCTTATATTTTAATACTTATACTATAATAACCAGCTAACTTAAGTCACTTCAGCGATCTCTCCTCCGCTGTGTGTGTGTGTGTGTGTGTGTGTGTGTGTGTGTGTGTGTGTGTGTGTGTGTGTGTGTGCGCGCGCGCTCAGCTGCAGCGCCGGTGCAAAGCCGTGCTCAGCCCAGCATGTGCTGGAATGCTCTTATATTTTAATACTTATACTATAATAATCAGCTAACTTAAGTCACTTCAGCGATCTCTCCTCCGCTGTGTGTGTGTGTGTGTGTGTGTGTGTGTGTGTGTGTGTGTGTGTGTGTGTGTGTGTGTGTGTGCGCGCTCAGCTGCAGCGCCGGTGCAAAGCCGTGCTCAGCCCAGCATGTGCTGGAATGCTCTTATATTTTAATACTTATACTATAATAATCAGCTAACTTAAGTCACTTCAGCGATCTCTCCTCCGCTGTGTGTGTGTGTGTGTGTGTGCGCCCCCCGCGCAGCACGGCAGTGACTGATTATACACAGTATACTGATTATACACAGTATATATCTATACACGCATGTATAGATATATACTGTAGGACCCGACTGAGTTTGATCTTGGAAAATAGTGCGCCGTGACAAACAGAGCGTTGAAACTTGCTCAACAGCGGGTCCGCCGAGTGACGTCAAAAAATGGGAGGTGACAGTACTATTCTTGACCAAGATGGATTCCTCCACATAAACATGATTAAATGAGAATTATTATTAATTAAAAAAACTTATAATTTTTTGCACAGTATGTAGTAGTTTTATATTTAAAGTACTTTCAGCAGTTTGAATTCTGATTTTGACCGGACTTCTCCTTTAAAGGATGCTGATGGTACTGCTGTACAGAGGGAGCTTGGGCTACTTACTCTCGTCATCTACAGCAACAAAGTCGGGGGAGGTGATGCCACCACTCCTCAAGCTGATGTTGGACTAGTGGTCGAGGGTGTTGAAGTTCTACATGACCTGGGGGACGTCGCTTCTGCATGTGCACTCTTAATGGGTGTAATATACGCATTGAACCTCAGGTATCCTAAAGGACTGAAAGCCTTCTTTGAAGTTCTACAAACGCTCTTCCTTTAACTGGATACTAGCACCCTCTCAACAAAGGTAAAGATACTCATGAACAAAATGTATGAATAAACCCAGCAGTGGGGGTTCTAGACCAAATTTAGCAGGGGGGCCAGGGTGGGGCCAGCGTTTTTTCACAGGGGCACAGAGCAAAAGATTGGGGGGGAAAAAAAACTTAACATGTCAACATTTCATCGTTTAATATACTAAGTAAGCCAAAGAGCCAATTGTGGCTCTGGAACTGCAGGTTGCAGACCCCTGATCTATTCTCAATACAGCGGGAGCTTAACGTGAAACAGCTTAATTTTTAATTATTGTTATTTTTTAATTATTTTGTTATTTTATTATTGGGTAAAAACATAAACGAAAAAAAATACAACTGATCCAAATGACCAGTCAGTCACGGTATCTTTGTCAGCATTTATCATCCTAAGAAATTTAATATCATGTTTTTAGTACAGGGGCCAGGAACAGTTCTACAGGGGCACAGGCCCCTGTTGGCCCCTGTCTAGAACCGCCTCTGAAACCCAGCCATTGACTGGGATGCCGAATGTGAACAAAAATGATTCTGTAAGAAAACAGCAGGAAAAAGAAATCATTTCAGAAACAAACATTTGGAAACGTTTTGGAATACCACCATAAGTGAGTGTAATATTAACATCTCAGGTTTTTCCCTTTCATATTACAAAAATAAGTTGACAGTATGTGTATTGTTATGGTTTGACTTTTATGCTGTTACAAACATACTGAGAACTCCAAACCTGCTGTATTGTTATGCAATAATATTTGTGAATCAGGCATATTTTTTTTTTATCCTGCATTAAGGGGCTTAATGAAAATTTTCTTTGTTGGGCAATAATGCTGCAACACAATTTGAGATGTTTGCATTTCAGAGTATTCCCTCCTTAATATTAGAAATTTAAGTTGATAGCAGCACATGCAGATTAGACTGTTAGAAAACAACTGCAAGCCTGTAGTATTGGACTGCATAAAGGCAGTTTACAACTGTTGGTGTCTAACCATGCTACACTCTATGTCTGTTAGGGCTATTTGTGGGGTTGTATTTTGGACCCAGTGGCAAAAGAATGTTAAATTAATATTGTTTAATAAAGGAATTACCAAAAATATGTTGGGTGTACTAAATTTGTTTGTGTGGAACCTGTTGACAAACAAGAATTAGGTCACACTTATTAGTATAAAGTAAATTGGATGAAAACCTTTTTTAATAAATTGAACTTAGATTTAATATTTTACTTGTACTGATTAGATGCACGTTTAAAGGACCAATGTAAAATATGTAGCCTGTAAGTATATTGATTATGTCCATGTAACATAACTGAATTAGATTGGATAAACTTAAAGATCTCTTGTTGTTCATAATTATTTGTATCTAGTTGGGTCAATTCACATTGTGTTAACTTAATGCAAGTTAAAAAAGTTAGATGAACTTAACAATTTTGCTTTTAACTAACATAAAACACGTGGAACCTGTTGACAAAAATATTTTAAAGTCAATGTTTCAGTTTTTTGAGTGTAGACAGGTGCTCTAATATAAAACAAAAAAATGAAAAGGAGTGTAATTACATTATTCTTTGAAAACTCTTTCAAAAATATCTATGGATGTGGTGCTTTGTTTAGAATCAATTATTGTAAGGTATTTCATGTACTCTTTAAACTCATACAAGAAACATTTGAAGGTGGGGGGTGTTTTGGAATATTTACATTTGTGTAGATGAAATTTACTATACAAAATGAATAGGTTTGTAATAAACGTAGCATTAATGTCTCCATGGACAAAATACAATATTACACTCTTATAGTCATTTACAATGTTTGTTTTGAATTTACACATTATATATTGTTCAAGATGAGTCCAGAAATTGGTAGATTGGGCACAATGATAGAATAAATGAGATAAGATCTCCGATCGCGGCACGGAGTCTGGGGCCTGGAGGAGGTGCGGGCCACTGTGTCCGGGGTCTTGGCGGGGGGCTGCTGCGGCTAGCCAGCGGATTACCGGATCTGGGGCTGACGCCTCTGCTCTCCCCAGGAAGGGATGGGGGGCAGGGGTGGCTAGGGTAAGGTCGGGGTGGGAGGGGGTTTATTAGGTATATAGTGGGTGAGGGGGGGCTCTGGTCAGATGGCCCGTACGGGTCATGTCGGCCCCCCCTCTTTGGGGGGCCTGCTCCGGGGGGCGTCTGGTCCGGGGGCGGGGCCGGGGGTCGGGCACAGGCAGTGGTATTGTTGAATTGTGGTGACCCCCCCCCCACTTGGGATTTTTGGATGTGAATGTGTGTACAGCGTCCTTTTTTTTTTTTTTTTTTTTTTTGTGTGTCTGTGTGTGGCGAGTGGGGCACAAGGGAGGGATGGTGTGAATGAGTTTTTTTTTTCCCAGGTTCGGGTCCGGTCCGCTCCCTCTCCCAAGATCATCTCAAGTCTCCGATAGGTGCGGAGCCCATCCCCCCACGTCCTGCCCTCCTCCGCTGCGTTGGCGGGCGCCTTGGCCCTCTGGCGCGTTGACGGTCCTCGGGTTTGGGGCGGGTTCCCGGGTGGGTGCCGGCCCATTCCCGGCGGTGGCTTCGCGGGGCCTGGCCCCCCGGGGGGCGGCCGGGCGCCCCTGGGGCCTCTGGCCCCCAGGGCCCATGGCCGGGACCACTTCAGCGCGGCCGGCTGCCGGCGGAGCCCACGGGCTCGTCCCCGCGGCTCTTGGGGGCGTCGGCATTGCGGTGGCTGGGGGATTTCCTCGGGGTCGTCTCTCCTCTTTCCTCGGGGGGGGGGGTTGCAGATTTCCTGTGAAGGCCCCTCTCGGGCGCACTGCTTTGGTGGCCCCTTTGGGAGTCCGGGGTTACGGGTCCCCTGACTCCTGCCTCTGTGCTTAGGGAAGGTGGGTCTTCGGTTCTCCACAATCACTATCAATATATTTTCTTCTGGATAATTTTCACCTAAACTAGTGCACTTTCACAAACTCCCACAGGTGCTGGGTTCCAGGTATTAAATGTTCACTTATATACAGAAAGGCTATAATTTATTTATTTACTTTCTTTTACTTTCTTTTTTAGGTATCACATTACACATGTCAACTTAAATAATAATACATATGATTTAGCAATGGCATCAAGGTGTTACACGATTGTATCTGTTGCTTTATGTCTGTTGGTTGTGCTGTTGTTTTTGTGTCTCTTTCCAGGTGATGGAGCAGACAGAGGACGTTTTATCATTCTCTTCCTTCTATCTCTTCTTTCTTTCACCCTTTTCTTTCTCTTTTTTTTTTCTCTTCTTGTTCTTCCTTTACTCTCCTACTTTCCCATTGTAGTGTCCATATAATTTGAAATTCTCCCTGCAGGAATCACAATAAAGCTATTTACACGCACAAATCAAGCGGAGCATTATGGCGAAAGCTGTTTGCTCCACTTGTGAAAGTAAAATCTGTCGAGCTCTATTTGGCATTAAGATATCAATTTTTATTGCCACATTGCTAGACAGGACACTGGGGGGAAAAAAAAAAAAAAAAAGATTGGGCACAATGATAGAATAAATGAGATAAGGTTTCTGGTTCCATATTACAAAACTGCATTTATTTTCAATATCTGAGAATTTAGAAAAATATAAATTTGGTAGATATATGTTGTGTAAAATTTTGATGTGAATCTCTTATCTTATTGGAGATACAGTACTTATAAGGAAATAACCAGGCCTTCTTCCAGTCAGTTTCCATAAAGATGTTATCCCAAAATGCTTTTCCTTGTGGATTTATCCTCCTCTTTTGGTAAAAAGAATTATGTATGTGTTTGTTGTTGCATTTAGAGTCTGTTATATAAAGACCATTAATCATAAGAAGGGGTTTTCTTTTTTTTTAACAATGTTTTTTATTAATTTCCAATAAGAGTATACAAACACATGTTGACACGTGTTACACTGTTTGCATAATGAAGAGCAGGTCAACCTCGTTTCACACAAATATATAAAACAAAATAAAATAAGTAATTGATTTAAATTAATTCAAATTAAGATTACAATTAATAATGTAGAAATAAAATGTATAAATAAAACAAATCAAACTATTACACTCAATAGCCTTACAAATAAACGCAATCTACTGTTGCTTAAGAAAGTCCATTAAGGGTGTCCATATTTCTTCAAATTCTTGTGCTTTACCTCTGACTATATAGGTTAACTTTTCTAATGTGACACACATTGACATTTCTCTGATCCAGGATTTTGTAGAGAGCATTGCTATGGAGCCAGATGGGTCTCGATATTCACAAATACACATGTGATTCATACATGCACAGGACAAGATCCACTAGCCTCGTGAGACCATCCTGATCTCGCGAGCTTTCAAGGTTTCACTCGCAGATCAGTCTGGCTACTCTCCGTTAAAGAAAATTTGGAGCCGTTCACCAAACGAACGTCCAATCAGCGCTGGCTTTGAGGCGGGTTGAGGTGTGACGCAACGAGAAGCGCGACAGTTCAGTCTAAAGAACATGGCGGCTTCAGCCGATGAAACTAGCGTTAGCGTCGCTATCGGAATTACAGAGTATTTCTTTGCTGAGCTAACGAACCTTTACCTGCAGCAGCAAGAGTAGCTTGGCTTGTGGTTGTGTTTTCGTCGTCGCTCTGTTACGAGCGACGACAAAGCATGTTGACGAGTACGTCATATGCTTCATTGATCTGATTGGTTTATTTGGCCCGTCTATCACCAACATAGGCCAATCAGCTGACCAGTATTTTCGCCCCTTCCCAAAATTACTTCAACGGAAGGTTTCCAGATGGATATGCGGAGCAAATCCATCTGGCGGAGTCAGGTAAAAGATCCACGCAAGCACAGCCCGATTCATGCAAGCACAAAAAAATACACAAATACACAAAAAAATCCACACATGCACAAAAAATCCACGCACACACAGGACAAGATGCACGCATGCACAGCCCGATTCATGCAAGCACAGCCCGATTTATGCAAGCACAAAAAAATCCTCACATGCACAAAAAATCCACGCACACACAGAACAAGATCCACACATCCACAGCTCTGGTCTTTAAACCTCACTGCATTTGTGTGTGGATTTTTGAGACTGTCCTGCCGTCTCGGGATTCACACGTGCATTTTTTTAAATAAGAAATGGTTTGCAACCAATCAGAAGCCTCCCTTGTATAAGCCAATCACAGGAAAGTACTCCATCTGGGGTGACTTACTCATAAACCAATCAAATTCAACCTGTTCAGAATGCGCAAACTACAGCACAAGGCGGATTTCAGACTTCCTCATGGATTCTGGCATCGTGAGTGGAGCGGTAAGTAAAACATATCACTTGATACGCTTAGCTTGTTGTCTGCTTGGCTTAAAACTTTCTTTAAATTATTAATTTTAATCGCTTTATATTAAGGTGACCAGATTTCTGAAATCAAATCTGGGGACATTTCTTGCTCGTGGATAAAAATCAATACATCTCATCATAATGAAATTAGGAAACGGGGACAGTAATGGTTTCATTTATTTTTACATATTTATTAATATTTGAACAACAAAGATCAAGTGTAAAAGCCAGGAATGTGCCTCTCCACAATTTAAGTGCATCCTAAGATTAATAAAATCAATAAATAGTGTTATTAATAGAAAACTAGAACTGTGTCTCTGGGTTGGGGCAAAGTGGTGGGGGTAGGAGTGGAGGGGTCAAGGGTGGTCAGCAGGGCTCAGGGTTCTTGCACCATTTTAAAAGTAAAATGTAATGCTTTTTAAGACCTTTTTCAGACCTCAACAAATATAATTTAAGACCCAAAAATTTCATAATTTCTTTGGAATAGGCTACTCAATTTATTTCCTCCTACAATGGAAATCAAAACTTTTCCATTTGGTATCAATTGTGTGCAATGTGTAAACTAGGTAAGTAAAAAAAGTAAAAATACTTTTCTTTGAGACCTTTTTATTTTATTTTGGTCCTTTGTGATGTAGAACAGAGCCAACGTAACATAAATTAGATTACACTAAACAACACAATGCTTTGTATGAAGGAACCAAATAGAATACTGAAAATAAGCTCACTCACTAATGTCCTCAAAACAGCCTTTCACAAGCCAAAATGTTGACAAATAATCAACATAACTGTTAGAAAACACAAATGTTATTACATGACTTTTAATGAGAGAAACCCTGTTTCGTAACATCCCAAATTCACCTCAAGACATGTGGCGCAGTTCTGCTGCTCTCTTCTCAATTTCATGGTCTAGGTCCACCAACTCCTGCCTATAATTTATTTTTTTATTTTATTTTTCCGAATCGGACCCTGTGAAATGCGGAGCACTGTTTCACATTCCGACCCTTCTTCTTCTTGAAAAAAACAAAACGCGTCATGCTAAATTAGCTGAGCTAGCGCGTTACTTTTCTTTGAATTTTCAACAAAACATAACAGCGAATCATGAGGAAATCCCTGGTTAGTCGCTGCGTTTATCAGCTAAATTACTGGAAGCGAGGGAATAAACGCTGACAGGTGACATGGCCACAGGTGAAAGCAACTCATTAACTGCACGCTTACCGAGGGAAGTTGTTGTCAGATGTTCATTCCACTGAACTTTCTGAGTTGATAGTTCATAAATCCAAAGAAAACCTTCAACCAGCGCTACTTTCATTCATACAGCTGTGGCCATTTTGGTACGCTCTTCTAAAAAATGAAAATGATTGAACACCGATAAACCTCAGTGGCAGATCTCCGCTTTGCAAAGACCCGCCCTACTCTCTTTCTGATTGGCTAATGTCCCGGCTCTGCCAGATTTCATTGGCTTAGAGGTCCACACGGACCCTTAGAGCAGTTTCTTTTTGAAAAAGTCTAGGCACTTTTTGCTCTAATTTTCCAAATGACGTAAATCCGTTGCAGCGACGGAGAACT
This sequence comes from Fundulus diaphanus, assembly GCA_037039145.1. NCBI lineage: Eukaryota > Metazoa > Chordata > Actinopteri > Cyprinodontiformes > Fundulidae > Fundulus > Fundulus diaphanus. Next base: position 16,296,981 of record CM073130.1, on the reverse strand, counting down.
TTAACCCTGGCATTAAGCAGACCGGCTGAAAATTTAATACCTACAGCAACTTTACGGTAAATTTAAGACAATTTAAGACCTTAATTTCCCGGATTTTAATTTAAGACTTTTTAAGGACCCGCGGGAACCCTGCCATAGGTCAGCTTGGGTTGGAAGGGAACGTCTGCTGAGGTTTGTGGGTTTAGATGGACTGATGTGTCTGGTACTGACAGGAGATTTTCATCAAAGTTTCATTAATTGTGTCCCACATTGGTTTAAACAGGCTACAGTTATATGATATACAACGACATGCTGAAGTATTCATGAGTCTGGAACTTTTTTTTACATTTTGTCACATTTTAACAACAGACTTTACTGTGTCTGGAGACTTTATGTGATAGAACAACACAGAATGATGAAATGGAAGGAAAACATGCTTTAAATTAGTTTTCATCCTCCTTGAGTCAAAACTTTGTAGACTCACCCGTTTATTCAATTGCAACTGGTAAATCTTTTGTGGATGTTTTTTTCCTGAACTTTTTCCATTCGTCTTTGCAAAACTGCTAAGCTCAGTGAGAATGGATGAATGGGGTCTGTAAACATCAAGTTTCACATCAAAGATTCTCAATCGGCTTTGGGTCTGGACTTTGGAAAGATCATTCTAACACATGGGTGTATACTGATCTAAATCATTCAGTTGTTTCTCTGGTTGTATGTTTAATATTGTTCTACTACAAGGCAAAACCTCCACCTTAAACTCAAATCTGTTGTAGTCTCAGTTTGTCTTGTAAGACCGTCCTGTATTTAATTCTATCCAGCTTTTAATCTACTATGCTCGTCTTCACTTACCCTGCTAAACAACAGCATCCCCACAGCATGATGCTGCCAGCAGAATGTTTCACAGTGGGGATGGTATGTTCAGGGTAATATGCAATGTTATCTTTTCACCACACTTTTACATTTAGGCCTTTCACTGTAATATTGGTCTCCAGTGAATACAGCACCTTCTTCTACACGTGTCCTGAGCATGGCTTGTGGCAAACTTTAAAATGGACTTCAACCCTCTTGGCTTTAGCTTTGTTCTAACTAGTCTTCCATAAATGCCAGATTACTCTAATAAACTGGCATCGAGAAATTCTAACACATGAGCTGTACACCTTTGCTCATCTTGCAGTGTGCATTGGACCTCTTTCATGCCTCTGTGATTGCTTCTCTCCTCTGTCTGTTTAGGTGGATGGCCATCTGTTAGTAGGTTCAATGGTATTGTCTTCAAACTCACAAATATTCCCTAGTTTGTTCTGGTCTACCATGCAAAATAATATTCAAGAATAGAGGACAGAAGCTACATACTGTTTTTGGTTTATCTGCAAGACTGCCACATCTGCTTAGCAGTAAACGTATTTTTCCCCCCAATGCATTATTCATTAGTAAATCTGCTCCAAAATGCCCCATAATGTGATTGTAGGATTCCACGAGCAACGTGTCACTATCAATATACCTACCAACAAACATTTGATGGCATGGTCAAATAATGTAATCCCTTTGCTAATATGCAAACAGCTGCCTGCTCATATTCAGTTAGCATCACAGAATTATCTACTGCCTCCTAGCTGAAAGAGATACGTTTGCAAGAAGCAGAGACCAATATGAGGGAACTCACTTGAAGGAACAGTCAATCAGAATTTATGACAAGGGCACTGAGGGATTTCATTGCACCCTGTTTGGGAGTTGCATTAATTTAGCATTTTACCAACTACTATTTTTTTCGTACCTGCCTGCGCTCATGTTTGCATAACACCATGCAAAATAAGCCTGTTAGTGTAGCAGACCAGGTCCTCAGGCATCATAACAGGCTGCCCTCTTTATCAATTAACCCAATTTACAGCTTCATATTGGAGCAGCAATTGAGTATGAGTGAACAGGAAACAGATGGCCCCTTGGAGCCACAAGTATCAATCAACAAGCTATGCAGGCAACAAGAGATACTGGAGAGTCTTCAGATTCTTGTGTGAGAACATGCAAATGAATGCAACCACATACAGAGAGCCTGCCATATGCACATGGAAGGATATATGTATTAGCACAATATTTGCCTTGGATATTAAAATATAAATCCTTCCACTGGTGTTGCCAAGACCAAACAAGACAATTCAGTGCCAATCATCTCTATTCTAAGCTCATTATGCTGAAGGTAGGCATTATATTGAGTTAGGCTAAGCTTGAAAATATTAAGATGCTTTAAAACTTTGAGAAAGTTTCTAAATCTAAATTTGTTCTGCTCTAGTTCAGAGCCTAATATAATAGCTTTTTAGGCATAATTTAAAAAGTAAGCTTTTTGTAGTGTTTGAAACCCAAGAATAGGAATTATGTGTGAGCTTTTTAGACACATTTTTAAAATCTCAATTTGACTGCATGTAATTTATTGCATATCCATAGATGTGTTCTAATGTATCAACAAAGGAACTAATTAGTAGTCATTGGCTGGTTATTGAATAAAGATATATCAAGCTTTGAAATGTTATGGTTTTCATTCTACATATTTCCAACACATCATCCCTAAGCTTATCCACCAGCAAGATTGATTCATCCTTTAGGAAATATTTTTTGTTACTTAAAACATGAAAATTAATGGTATAGAAACTAAAGTAGCACCACACATCCCTCTTTTAATGTAACATTGTTTTAAAAATACAGTTTTCAAACCACAAGTACTGTATTTTTCAGACTATAAATCACTCCGGAATATAAGTAAAAAAAATGTGCCATAAAGAGGAAAGAAAAACATATATAAGTCACACAGGACTATACACATTTATTTAGACATTTATTTCACGCAATCCAAGACTAAATACTGACATTTCATCTGGGAAGCCAATATATTAAATTACACAGCTGCATTCACTGAATAACACGGAACATACCTGGGAGGATGAATGGGGTAAATTAGTAACTCCAACTGGCATGATTCTTCCCCTTCGCATTTCATCGTAACGGCCCGGTACGCTGAAAGTTGTCAAACGTACGCTAAAATTAGACAGTGAGCGTAACTGTGCTACGTGCTGAGCTAACAGGACAAAACAAATATTTGAGAGCAATATAAAGCTGACGTGCATCATCAAAATTGTAAACCACCTGGACAACAGACCTTTAAACTAGCGCTAGCTGTTATTGCCGTCATAGAAAGCCCATTAATGGGGTTCTGTTGCGGTCCGAGCTCTCCCTTTGAGCTGCACCACACAACGTTCCGCTGCGTGAATCCATACTGAAACAGTGAAATGACATACAAGCATGTTCAGTCTTTGTTGTCTATAAGTTAATGTTTCAATTAATTTTTAAGTGGTACAGTGGAGCAGGATATAGTTTTCATAAGCCTAGCGAGCCCTCTTCCGGCTATAGACGGTAATGTTTATTCGTTGGTTCATGTTCGTCAGTATTAATTACCATTTAAATTTCATATATAAGTCGCACCAGACTATAAGTTGCAGGATCGGCCAAACTATGAAAAAAGAGCAACTTATTTTCCCAAAAATACGGTAGTAACCTGTTAAAGCTATTTTTCCGGAAGTTTCCCAAGTCCCTTTTTGAATAACTGCGCATGCGCAACACCGTCTTCCATGCTCTTTAGGGGGATTGCGTGAAAAAAAATCTCCCAAATCCCCTCTGGTCTTATTTATTTCTACTAAGGCCTTCCTCTTCTTTTCAAAAACCTGTATGGAGTTCGCTTCTTGCGACTCTCAGCCATGTTCAAAGTCTACGGTAAGAGCAGTCTGAGCTACAATGAACGGCTAACCGCTAAGCTAACCACTAACCTTTTTGTGAATACATAATGTATTTACTACTTTCAGGATGGAAGGACAATTTACCCAGTAAAACAAAAAGTATTTCTGAACCGATTACCAACTATAGCTTTAAGCAGCTCACCGGAGATGGCTCCTGGAGTAGGCAGCACAACGAATTACCCAGCAATACTTGTACTCAGCAGAACAACAAAGCTGCTATAATATTGCATGGAATGATAATATTGAATTAAGAACTATTGCTAAATTAAGCAAATGTTCTTCATTTTAGATGTTTATTTATTTGTCCTCAAGTCTATGTGAAAATAACAATATGTATACTGAATAACAATACATACTGAAATTAGATCATGTTATACATTTTAATTTAACATTTTTGTGTCAACACCATTATATTGTGAAATTATGGTGTATCAACTATTACAGTACTGTGAGAATCTCGTGCTGGCTCATGCCTACTCATTACCTTCAAGAAAGGCTCGTGAGTTGTTTGCGGACATTGAAGACCAATTAGGGGACCCTTCTGGCAGCTACAGAGGTTTCAGAAGTGTCAGCACTGGAGGTTAGTTTCAATGCAGTCACTCCCACATAAAGTGGGAGCATTTCTTCCTTACTGTCAAAACTTTAGCAGATTATTTTCATCTTTGCATATCCTAGATTTAGTTTTTCTTTGGATGCATTACTCAATATTACAATTGCATGTTTTTGTTCTTGACTGTTACTCAAATTTTTCTTAATTTATTTTATGGACACACGCTACTATAAAGGCTGACCCAGTGAGATCAACAGTTAGTTAGGACAATTGTTAGCACAGTTTTCACTTAGCATTAAGGTCCTAGGTTTTAATCCCAGTTTGGAGATTATCTGGGTATTTCTTAGCTTCCTCCCACCATCCAAAAATATATTTTTTTGGTTACCTGGCCACTCTAAATTGCTCTTAAGAATGAACATGAGCATAGATCAGGGGTGGCCAACTCCGGTCCTCGAGAGCTGGTGTCCTGCAACCTTTAGATGTGTCCCTGGTCTGACACGCCTGAGTCAAATAATCAGTTAATTGGCAGGACTCTGAAGAACCTGACTGCATACTGAGGAGCTAATTGTGCTATTTGATTCAGGTGTGTGGGGCCAGGGAAACCTCTAAAAGTTTCAGGACACCGGCTCTCGAGGACCGGAGTTGGCCAACCCTGGCATAGATGGATACATGGTTGGTGTAACCTATCCCCCTCCCCCCACCACCACCTGACTTCTGGAGCTAGGCACCAGACAAAACCTTTTTATTGAAAGCTAAACATGAATTAAATATCACACTTTATACCTTTAAAGGTGCCATGACGTCACTATATAAACCACTTCATGTGGTTGATATTGCTGCATTTATACATTTTCCAAAGAATTTTATTTACAAAAAAATGTCAGCTTGTTGTTTTCTCAGGCCAAATGTCGGGACAGGATCGTTATTTGTAGAGTAATGTTGTAAAAGATGTATTTCATTACCAGTAAAATTCAAACATTTGTGTCTATCTAAGTCTGCTAGAAAACTGACAAGCTCAGTAGGCTAAATTCTCTTGAGCCGTCTTGATATTGGGGCCGGCCCACCAACGTTTGTTTAAATAACGACAGTCTGAAATCCCAGTGCACATGTCCAACACGCTCCCAGTAGACAGGCGTGGGGCACAAATCCTACGGCCCCAAGCTCAGATCGTCCAATAAAAATACTGGAAATGCACAATTTACATTTATGTTCTCCCGGAAAGTGTGGGACAACTTTCTGGGAGTGTTGGTTGTCCTTCTTGGCTCATTGAAGGATTGATGTGAATCTTCTCTGTTCAATATATTAACATTATTAGTGAGCCTTTATTTGTAACTACATGTATAAAAATTAAATTATATTTGGCTGAAAATAGCATTTCTAGTGTGTTGATTTATGCTAATTTATCTGTTTCATTTAAAACAGAGGTCTGCAACCTGTGGCTCTTTGGACCTTCCACAGTGGCTCTTAATAACTTTGGCTACAAATTATATTTTTATTATGGTATTTAAATGTAATGATGAAAATAAATGCAGGTTTTAGCAGTTTTTTTCTTGGAATAGTTTATTTAAATTTTCATAACAGAATAATATGAAAAATGCAAGTAGTATTTATTATGTTGGAAACTATGATTTTATCCACAAATATCAACATCCCATCCATCCTCTTTTTTAAAACCTCAAAATAGACAAACGGGTGTTTCTTTATGACAACAGATTTCCTACAGTAGATCTTTATCAAAAATTATAAATTGTGTTTTTTCAAAAGGCCAGGCAACATTTGCGGCTCTGAATGAGTTTAAATCAAGTGGACTGTTGGGAAAATGGCCCTTTAGACTGTAAAGGTTGCAGGCCCCTGGTTTAAAATGTGTCTAAGTCAGGTTCAATCTGAAAAACTCACAGAGAAAGAAATGGCAATTAGAAGGATTTTATTGATACAATATTTTAAGTCTTTGGCGCTCAGACCTCGGCAGGAACATTAATGCTGAATTATACTTTAATATGCATAAGTAGATGTATGAGAACAGGGATGTTCCCCCCAGGTCTGAAACTGGTGGTGGAGTGGAGATAGAAGAAGTTTGTTCAGTCCATATGATGATCTGTTTAAGATAGATGTCCAACTTGATAAACACAGGTTTGCATGAACTGTCCATGATGAGCAAGCTTGAAGCGACTGTGGAGAGGAAAAACTCCCCTTTGGGAAGAAACCTCTGGCAGAACCGGGCCCAACATGGTGGTCTTCTGCCGGACCAATAACTGGCGATAGGGAGTGATGAAGACTGAAGGGAGAAAACACTCTGATGGGTTGAGGAAGGAGGAACGTCTTGGAAGCTAGATGAACTCAGCTATGATGGTGGAGAAGGGGTTGGGGGTGGGTTGAATCGGACATCTGATTCGAAATCCAACATGCAATCCGTTTGCGCTTGCTGGTTAGCAGGCTGAGACGTGGATTTGAAGTTGCTTTTAAGATGAGCGCGGGATGCTGATTGGCTTCATGGAGGTGCGGTTCGTAGCTGATTGGCTCACATCAGAGGCGTATCGGACTCTGATTGAATGGAGGCTGGTGATGAGTTTCTTCGATTGAACTTGCGCCTCAGCTTCATTTCAATCTGAAAAACTCACAGAGAAAGAAATGGCAATTAGAAGGATTTTATTGATACAATATTTTAAGTCTTTGGCGCTCAGACCTCGGCAGGAACATTAATGCTGAATTATACTTTAATATGCATAAGTAGATGTATGAGAACAGGGATGTTCCCCCCAAAAATGCCGAGGTCAGAGCGCCTGACTCATAAAGCAGTGTGACGGGATAGTGATTTGAATGGGAGATGATTAGGTGAATGAAATGAACGAAATGAACAAGGAGAAGTGAGCAGAGATTCTTTCTTGCGGAAGATGTCTTGCTTATGCTATCTTGCGGAAGATGTGAGCAGAGATGCTTTTCTTGCGGAAGATGTGAGCAGAGATGCTTTTCTTGCGGAAGATGTCTTGCTTATGTTTTCTTGCGGAAGATGGAGCATGGATACTTTTCTTGCGGAAGATGTGAGCATGGATACTTTTCTTGCGGAAGATGTCTTGCGTATGCTTTCTTGCGGAAGATGTCTTGCATATGCTTTCTTGCGGAAGATGTCTTGCATATGCTTTCTTGCGGAAGATGTCTTGCATATGCTTTCTTGCGGAAGATGTCTTGCGTATGCTTTCTTGCGGAAGATGTCTTGCGTATGCTTTCTTGCGGAAGATGTCTTGCGTATGCTTTCTTGCGGAAGATGTCTTGCGTATGCTTTCTTGCGGAAGATGTCTTGCGTATGCTTTCTTGCGGAAGATGTCTTGCGTATGCTTTCTTGCGGAAGATGTCTTGCGTATGCTTTCTTGCGGAAGATGTCTTGCGTATGCTTTCTTGCGGAAGATGTCTTGCGTATGCTTTCTTGCGGAAGATGTCTTGATTATGCCTTCTTGCGGAAGATGTCTTGATTATGCTTTTTTGCGGAAGATGTCTTGCAGATGATGCACATAGAGAAATGAGTGATCATGACAAGATGCAACACAGGTGACGGGATGCATAACAGAATGCTTGACGCAGGCATGAGAGAACACATGACAAGACGCAGGACCAGAAACTACGAGACGCACGAGAGAGTGCATTGCAGGGTACGTAAGAATGCATGAAAGGATACATAACAGAATGAGTGACGGGATAACTGTCAATATAAGTTGCGATATGAATGAAAGTATACGTGTGATGAATGATGATATGAAAGAAGCATGAAAGATCAACTATATGATAGGAGAGTTACGAACTGTGATGATTATGAATGATAAACTCAATTTGAAAGAGTGAAACATGAAGGGTCTGACGAAACATGTGAAAAGTTTCGATCCACCACCAGTATTTGCAGTTAGATTACCTTAAAGCCGAGAGGCATTGAGCGGCTAAATGAATGGAAGCTCAGAACGATGAGTGAGGCATGATGATGATGACCAAGCCCATTGTTTGAGTGATCAGGAACCTGTGAAACAATTATAAAGAACCCCCCCCCCCAAAACCTACGGATGGCAGCATCCGTAAATTTTTAAACACATCCACGACAGAAAGGCATTATAGAATATATTTCGATCAGGCGAGAAGCAGACCAGACGGTCAAAACGGCAGCTCTCAACCAGAGTATCCTGTTCAAGAAGGAAAGAACAAATTTAGCGAACTCTCGCTGCCTGGAAATAAAGCATGACTCTGGCAATGATGCATTTGTGAGATTGAGGTGACCAAGCAAGGAGGGCAGCTGACGGTTGAAAATAACTGATATGGGATGAGACTGATATCTTGTGAATTCGAGAGCTGAACTGCAGGCGGAACCATGCTGGAACCAAGTTGAGATCAGTACCTAGAACTCGATTTGCAGGCCGACAGGTTTAATTAAAAAGGACAAACTGAGAATAGTGAAAGGAAGATCTAGGAGAGGAAGTGACCACGAGATGAATGAATGAAGAGGATAAAGATGGTAACATGTCTTAAGACATAATTATCAAATAATATTTGCTTAACTCATGAATGCATAAACTGCCGAGCGCATAATAAATGCTGTCATAAACGGATTAAGCTATTAAGCTCATTCCATGATGTTTGAAATGAAAATACTTAGATTCTTACTACATTCTGATAAAACTGATGAACTTCATTACTTATTAGCTTAATTAGCCTCACCAGTCTGCAGACAGGATCCGTAATTTAAACTAATGTTATACAATAACGGCATGGTAAATAATTGATCTCGGGTTGAATTCTGAACTGAGGTATGGGGAAGGTAACAGGAATTCTGTCCTGCTGCAACATGAGACCCTCAATGCTTGGACGCCTTTCTTCCCACCGGGTCCTGCTGAAAAAACCCTCTTTACGAATAAAAACCTACCTCCCACAGACAAAGAGCTCTCTTCTTCAGCTCACTCCTGCGACTTCTTTAGCAGCTCTCACAGAGCAGACAAAGAAGGCCAACCATGAAGCCTGGTCGGCCCTGATCAACACACAAGCCAGCAGCTGGGAAAGGTGCCTGGCCAGCCACGCTTGATCCAGGGTCTGCCAGACTCGACTGCCTGCTTCAGCATCTGGAGAGGCTCTCATCGCCTGGGGAACATGTCCGAGCCATTATTTCAACAAATAATGTTCTGTTTAACTTGGGCCCCGCATTGTGAATAGATCGAAATACATGCAAATGACTCGACTCCATTCCATGTTCTTGGAACCAGACTCTCAGTGAACAAGGATTCACAGAGCTATCCTGATCAACCACCCTTGTTTGTCCTTTCTTTGTTTTGTTTGCAAATAGTTCCTTAGCCTCTTTCTATCTTCATTTTGCCCAGTAGCCCAATCAAGTCTCACCAACCTAGCAAAGAGGATTCACCAATTGAACATTGTGCTAATTCAGGCACCACAGAGAAAGCGTGCTCCAGACAGCAAAGAAGAATGAAAAGGAGAAGCAGCATAGCTTAATGAGAGGGCCGTTTGCCGCGAAGGCCTACCAAACAGGGCCGTTGCCGCGAAGGCCTACCAAAATAGGGCCGTTGCCGCGAAGGCCTACCAAAACAGGGCCGTTTGCCGCGAAGGCCTACCAAAACAGGGCCGTTTGCCGCGAAGGCCTACAAAACAGGGCCGTTTGCCGCGAAGGCCTACAAAACAGGGCCGTTTGCCGCGAAGGCCTACAAAACAGTGATGTGGAATGGGAGATGAAGGTGAGGTGAATGGTGAGGTGAGGTGAGGGGAACGGTGAGATGGATGCATCACTTCCTGTTAAAGTTCTCCACTTCTCTCGATTGGATACTCACCTTGATTGTTCAACCAATCCTGAAAGAGACCTCCTTAATTAAACTGGCTCTTCTTTAAAGATGGGGCAGCTGTGTTTTCTTGAGCAACTTGCCTAGTATACATGGTGTGTTTTCTCTTTTTTTTGTTATGGCATTTGAGCCAGGTTGTAACAAATGGATATAGTTGACTGAACCCATATACATTTCTACATAGAAATTTTAATTTTCTCTTCCTTTTTAAACTCTAGACAACAATTATTGGGAAGCGGCACATGTTAAGAGAACTAATTTGAAATAAATCAGTTCTCAATCACAATATTGTTACATACAGTAGTTTTTACACTATCTGCACTGCATTTCATTGCTCTGGGACAGTATCTAAGCTAAAAGGAAATAACACTTCAGCATTGCAACTCTGTGTATTTAATTATGCTGCAGTCATAATCTGATCACCAGCTAAAACTGGTTGCATTAAATGTTTTGAGTATGTTAAAAAATGATGACATGTGCATTGCATTTCTGAGATGTATATGTGTACGTATCATATACAACAATGAACTCAACTCCAAATTCTAAATGCTTCAAGTGTCTCCAACTGACTGACTGACTCCAGCTGCCAAATGTAAATTCTTCAACTCCTAAAAAGTACCCTCTGCTTTCACATTCTCATGGATGAATACAGGATGGAGAACTGCCACACAGATGCTTTCCACAGATCAAGCTAATCTATAAATCAATTTGCGGTGGTGGCACAGCACTTGAATTATTTAAGAAAAGCAAGCATGTCATGGATCATGAAGAAGCCCTTGTCATTTTTACTGGTTTACTGGAACTGATTCATTTCATGAAATGTATCTTAACTAAAACACACACTGAGCCTTTAAACCCTGAAAGAAAAAGACTAACAAGGACAGAGTGGCCTGTGTCTAAGAGGCTTAGACAAGCTGGCTAAGATGGTGGTGCATTATGGGGCACTCAAATTAAGCATGGTTTCTTTTTGCCAAGTATTCTGTTTCACAACTCGGTCATTTATGGAAAGAGCAGTAAGCAGCCAGAAGTATGGGGAAAACATGTGGTGGTCTATGAGTGTGTATTAGAGATTGTTGCAGGGGAAAGTGGTGGTTATGATTACAACCAGTGGATATAATTTAGAACCTAAACTTCAATTCATGGAGAGCTAAACCAATTATTTGAAAATAACTTTGTATACACAATCAGACAGGTACATGCACAGATAGACCCCCAGTGGTGTTCGAGCACCTGCTGTTTTGCCCTTGAGTAAATCTTTTTTCTTTATTCCCCAATATTGAACAATTAAACCTCTCTGTCATCAATTCCCCCCAAAATATTTATTATATTTCATGTGCTTTGATATTTGAGTTCCTGTGAGAACTCTGCGGCAACCTATCCACGCACAGCATTAAGTGCGTGCCTTGCCCCTTAACCCTCCCTCTCATGCACCACTGAGTAGCAGACCCAACTCCTCTGACCCACACCATCAGACCGACATGTAATCATAGTGTTTATGTAATCTCTAACCACAATACTTAACATCATATCACCGCTGACATGATGAGTGGCTACTTGCCCAACTTCTCCTAAAAAAGAAATAAGTATGTGGGGATGTCGGTATCTAGGTGGCAATGAAAAGGCTTGGGTTGGGGGGTTAGGGTTAGGGCAATTGTACATGAGACATGACAGCTATCTGCAATTAGGATCTCCAGTCAAGATCCATCGAAGAGTCTTTCATCCAAAGTGCAAAGTCCATAAAACCATTTTTTTCTACTGCTTGCCACAGGATGCTTTTGAACAGGCACTGCAAGGACAGCTTTAAAGGTATACTGATTGATTTTCCAGCGAGGCTCCCCCCAGAGGGTGAAAGTAAAAGTACACTGTCGTAAATATGCTCAGCTGTTGTACTGGTTTCTCCGTCAAGCCAGGCGCGGTTGTTTTGAGCTTAGCAGACAGGCGAACGCAACGAATACAAAAGTTGAAAAAACGGCAGTACAAACAATGACTAACAGTGAAAGTATGAACATGCACACAGAGAGAGAGAAACCATTCCAATGCAGTGTTTCCCCTAGGAATTTGCTTACCGGACGACCGGCGGAGCGGGGGGGGGGGAAGAGAGACAAGCTTTACGCCGATGACCCGCAGAGCCGAGCCGAGGGGGCGGGCGGGCGGGGGGAGACAAGCTTTGCGCCGATGACCCGCGGAGCGGGCGGGGGGAAGAGACAAGCTTTGCGCAACCGGCGGAGCGGGAGAGACAAGCTTTGCGCGCATATCGAGTTATTTATTTATTTTTTTTTTTTTTGGGAATGTTGGGAGGCGGTAGCGTGAGGGAAACCCTACAATGTTACTTACAATCGCATCAGCAGAAACGCGAGGTCCGCGTCAGCCTTCCAGCCTTCTCTTTCTTTTAGCTCTCGCCATTCGGGAAAAAGCTTGCCCGATGTTCACCCGTGTACGACTCCTCTCTCTGTCCACAGCCCTTTTCCTCTTTCTTGCCTGCTCCGACATGGGCTTTCGCTGTTTTATCGCCGGTTCCGCCATGATAACTGCACAGATATCGCCACTGCACTAGCAACAAACATGTTCTCGCCGTAAAGCAAGACCGACTCTCGCGATCTTGCACGAGATTCTGAGCCAGCTTTGCTAGGACCCGGGACAACACAGTCTTTTTGGCCCCCCCTCTACACCTGCCGCCACCACACACACACACACACACACACACACACACACACACACACAAACACACACCAAAAAAAGTCATCTTAACTGTATACTTCATTCTCCTATGCCTTTTATTTTATTCAATAATCTGCTGTTTCCAGAAATATTTTTTTTGTCCTCCAAGCAAGTCTTAGATGACTTCACTTCATAAATGTGGTTAGACCCTCTGAATCTGCTGGCAGTTCATTTGCAATCTCAGAGAAACGCTTCCTTTTTGCCATTAAACGCACAACATTCATTCGATCAGAATCAGTCATTTTTGTTGGCCATAAAGCGGGATCATTGAAATTAACGGCGTGATCCATCTCTGAGCCACTATGATCAGACTCTCCGATCAGGCAGCAAGGTCGTAATGGTCAAACCATTTTATGTTGGGGTGGGGGGAGTTTTAATGGCCCCTTATTTAAAGAAAACATATTACATATACCAAATGCATATATATATGTAGATTTAGTTACTCTAATATTAAATATTTTTCACACAAATATTTTCTGAAAAATTACTTTGCCTGTATTTTAATGATCAGAGTACCAGTTTTGGGCCCCCCCTCTGTCCTGGGTCCGGGACAATGGACCCGTTTGACCCCCCCCCCCCCCGTCAGCGGGCGTGATTAAAATGGCAACAACAAAAAAACTCTGTAATGTTATTTTTTCCTCAGACATCTGTTGGGGGAAAGGGTATCCGTACAGAGAATTATTATGTACTTGTATATTATTTAGATGATTTGATGCATTTTGTGTCATGCTGTATGAGGCAAGGGATGGACCAATATGCAGAAAGGAAGCAGCATGGTGATTAGAAAAGAGTTAACGGAGAACGTAAAATACAAAACCTACAGGCTGACACAAGGAGAGTGGAGTATGGACAGAAAATACAACTGAAACACGAGGGAAAAAATGAGCATGGTAACAGGAGGATCCAGTGGACAGCAGATGAAACTGGTATATATATATATATATATATATATATATATATATATATATATATATATATATATATATATATATATATATATACATACATACATTGAGGGAGGGAAGAGAGATGACAGGCAAACCAGAGGAGCTAATAGAAGAGGAATGAATTTCAGCTGAGGAAGAGAAGGCAGAACAATCAGGGGGAGATGTGAGACAAAGAAAAAGAGCAAAGCAAAGAAGAAGAGAAAAGACAACATCAAGAATCAAGAGTTTTTTCTTGTCATTATGAGACCATAATGAAATTCTGTGGAGACGGACACATACGGAACACAAACAGAAATTACAAACACTTATAGGCAAAGAAAAATAGACATCCTTAGAGGACACCGTTAAAAATGAAACAATTTCAGAGAAAAACACAAAACATTAAATATTAAACGCCCTTTAGTCTTTGATGAAACAATTGAAACATTTGTAGAAGATATAAACATTCATGGAAGGAAAGTATATACATGGAAGTGTAGTGTTTAGTATTAACATAAAATGCAGCTTGTGCTGAACCAGTCTACAAAATGGGGTCAGTGGTCTATTATATTGTCAGCAGTGGTGTTTAAGTGTAAGGTAAGGTAAGTTAATTAAACTTACCTTACCTTAAGGTAAGGTAAGTATATAGCACTTTTCAGTAACAAGACATACAAAGTGTTGTATGTGCCGCAGGCTCCATCCGAATACCCTTATAAAGCAAGGACTCTTCAGACAAAGCGAAAGTGCGTCAGCAATTGCCATGTTAAGTGCTTTCTGAATAGAGCAGTCAGTAAGGAAGGAGGTAGGAAAATGAGCCTATATGCTCCCTCCCGTGGCTAGTTTTGACTAGAAACTCCCCAAAATTCCTTACTAGGAATTAGACGCTTTAAGGTATCCCACAATCCTTTGTGTGACATGACGTATCAGCACAGCCCACCTCATGGAAATCAACAAAAAGGTCTGGAGAGAAGAGAGTAAGCACCAGTAGTACGGCTGGACGATATAGAAAAAAAAAGCATATTGATCAAATAGAAATCAAATTGCTCGATATTGATAATTATCAACAAATTCAAAACATATATTTTAAGTGCAGCCCTGGTCATTTTATGCTGTTGCTTGATTACCTATTTTTAGATACAGAACACACACAAACACAGATTTAAAACTCAACCCTTTGTTCAACCAACCTTTTACTGCAAGTTTTAAAAAAAGACGCAGGCTCCTCTCCTCCCCACGATAGAGTTCTTACTGTTGATCCCTCCAAGTCCTTCGTAAATTCATAAACCAAAAAAGGTTAATCTGTAAAAGGATATCAGGAGACAGCGGTGGTGCAAGGGTAGATAAACACAACCCATGTAAATTATGGACACTTAAGTAAGGTGGAAGACCGGTAATTATGTGGCCAGTCTACAGTCTTGACTCCAAATAAAACAGTTTGGAATGTGTTGTCATTCATTTCAAATACTTCTTTATGTGTCACACTCTGTAGGCCGGGTGCGGGCTGGGCTCTCTCTCTCTTCCTCTGCAGGGCGTGACGGGCAGGTGTTTTCCATCCACCACTGATTGCTGCTCTTCTTAAGGAGCAGCGTTCCAGCAGGAGGGCGTCAGTTCTTACTCGCTTCCAGCATGGTACATGACCAACCTAGAATTTTTCCCGAGTGTTTCTTCCGAGTCTTGTCTAACCCTGTTTTACTCCTTGCATCTATCCAGAACCCAGGATTTCCGAGCCACCGCACTTCCGAGTCAGATCTCTGTGAACCAACAACAGAGACTCAGGCACTGCTCCTGCCTTGGTCCTCCTGCTGTGCTCACCTGCCTGTCTACCCTCCAACACCGCAGAACCCTGAGAGAGTTCACCAGACCTTTACCTCCTCCCGGATCCAGGACATCACCCTCCCCGGACTGGAACTCAGCCTGGAACCCAGTGAGTTCTCCACTGACAATCTGACACATCTGCTCCTGCCTCTGTTCACCAGTCTCCTCACTCTCTCTCCAGTGGAACCCAGACGGACAGACCAGCCAGAACCATTCCCGAGCCAACATCCAGTCTTTACAATAAACTTTCTAAACCGAGTATCTGTCACCGTGGTTGCCCTCCTTCTGAGTCTCATTACATAACCATGACAGAAAGAACTGACCATACTGACTCAGGAGAGCAACTACGGAGCCCAGTCTCCCACAAGAGCTTGTTGCTTGGACAGCATGAGTGCCTCATCCAGACCATAACCCAGCAGCAGTCACAAGTGTTGCAAACCCTGAATTCATTAAACCAGGATCTCCTTGAGGTTAAGTCTTTGTTAAACATAAATCCCTCTACCTCTGTTTCCCCTCCAGCAGCCCGATCATTTGCAGCTCCCACGCCGTCTTCCTCTCATGGCGTCAGGGTGTCCACGCCCGTCCCCGAACCATTCTCTGGTGATCTGAGTAAGTCCAGGGGGTTTCTGTTACAG
The DNA here is from genome assembly GCA_037039145.1 of Fundulus diaphanus. Taxonomy (NCBI): domain Eukaryota; kingdom Metazoa; phylum Chordata; class Actinopteri; order Cyprinodontiformes; family Fundulidae; genus Fundulus; species Fundulus diaphanus. The sequence goes on along the minus strand of CM073130.1, from coordinate 16,280,760 downwards.
TGCTCCTTAATATTTAACCGTTCCCATCAAACCTTTCCTGACGACACCTCTAAGGTCTCACATATTGTCGGGCTTCTCAGAGATAGAGCCTTGAGTTGGGCCGAGTCATTTATTGATGAGACCAGTATACTGAGCACCAGCTATTCCGAGTTTTTAACCCAGTTCAAAAGAACGTTCTCCTCCTCCCTGAGCGAGGAAGAAGCGGCTAAACGCTTATGGGCTTTAAAACAAGGAAGTCGGGACGTGGCCGACTTTGCGGTTGAGTTTCGCACCCTAGCGGCTCAGACCGGGTGGAACGCTTTAGCCCAAAAGGCTGCGTTTTTTTAATGCCCTTTCGGAAAAATTAAAAGACGAATTAGCCACCCGCGACAAACCTAGAGACTTAGAAGCCCTTATCGATCTCGCTATCCAGGTGGATAGTCGACTTTGAGAGCGAGCTTGCGAGAGGCGGGGTCAGGATTCCTCTCCGGCTCCCCGCTCCTCTCCACCTCCCTCTGCTACGTCATCCAGGTCCCGTCCAGTCCCTTCAGAGAGTCAGCACGCTGACGAACCCATGCAGATTGGCAGAACCCAGTTATACCAGGAAGAAAGGGACAGACGCATGAGGGATAAACAATGTAGTTCAGGGAATACTGGCGGGCGCATGTTCTGATCACCCCGGTTCTCGTTTCCAGTTACAATCGGTACTCTGTTTACAGGATTCTCACCACCCAGTTCTAGCTCTGATAGATTCCGGTTCCGAGCAAAACCTTATGGATCCTGCCTTAGTTCGGCAGCTCCAGATTCCGGTCCATTCATTACCTTCACCTATTTCTGTTGCAGCTCTGGATGGTAGTCCGCTGGCAACCATTACACAACAGACTCACCCCCTTCAATTTATTACTTCTGGTAATCACCGTGAATCCATCTCGTTTTATGTTTTCCCTGCCAAACATTCACCCGCAGTTTTAGGATATCCCTCGTTAACTGCACATAATCCACACATAAATTGGAAAAATTCACACATTGAGACCTGGAGTTCCACTTGCCTGGCTGCTTGTCTTAAGTCTGCACTTCCCCAGTCCGCCGGTAGTCCAGCTTTTCCCAAGCTTTCCCCAGACCTGTCCCAAGTTCCTTCCGAGTATCACGATTTACGTTGGGTTTTATTGAGGACTTAGCTCTTAGTCTTCCTCCCCACCATCCTTACGACTGCTCTATTAATCTTCTTCCCGGGGCCCCCTTACCATCTGCTCGGTTACACAAACTTTCCTTATCCGAGCAAGGGGCTATGGAAAAATATGTTAATGAATCTTTAAAAGCCGGCATTATTCGTCCGTCAGCCTCGCCACTCGGAGCAGGGTTTTTCTTTGTGGCCAAAAAGGATAAGACCCTTCGTCCCTGTAATGATTTTGGGGCTTAAATCAAATCACTGTTAAAAACAAATACTCTTTACCCCTCCTGGCATCAGCTTTTGACACCATTCGCGGAGCTTCTATTTTTACTAAATTAGACCTCCGCAACGCATATCACCTGGTCAGAATACGGGAAGGGGACGAGTGGAAAACCGCCTTTAAGACACCTATTGGCCACTTCGAATACCTTGTTATGCCTTTTGGTTTAACCAATTCCCCCGCTGTGTTCCAAGCCCCGATCAATGATGTTCTCCGAGACTTCATTAACAACTTTGTATTTGTGTATCTAGACGACATTCTCATTTTCTCCCAGAACCCCAGTCAACACAAGCAGCACGTCCGCCTGGTTCTGCAACGTCTCCTTGAAAAGCGCCTATTTGTCAAGGCAGAGAAATGTGAATTTCACCAGAGCACCATCAGTTTCCTCTGCTTTATTTTTGAGGGTGGGCAGGTGAAGACAGATCCCGGAAAAGTCAAGGCAGTGGAGGATTGGCCTACCCCCAGGAACCGTAAGGAGCTACAACGCTTCCTGGGTTTCACCAACTTTTACTGTGTGTTTATTAAGAACTTTAGCATTATCGCTTCACCCCTGACAGCTCTCACTTCTACTAAGAAGACATTCAGTTGGACTCCTGAAGCCAATCAGGCTTTTCAGCTCCTCAAGAGGAGGTTCTCGCAGGCTCCAATCGTCACCTACCCAGACCCAGCAGCCCAGTTTACTTTAGAGGTGGATGCCTCGGATACTGGGGTTGGAGCCGTGCTTTCTCAGATGTCTTCCAATGATGGAAAGCCCCACCCCTGCGCCTATTTCCAGGCGTTTCTCTCCTGCGGAGAGAATTTATGATGTTGGGGATACAGAACTGTTGGTCATCAAACTGGCCTTAGAAGAGTTGCGCCATTTGCTGGAGGGAACCGAACTCCCCATCATTATCTGGACAGACCATAAAAACCTCTCATACATTCAGTCAGCCAAGCGTCTTAATTCCCGTCAGAGCCGTTGGTCCCTGTTCTTTTCACGTTTTCACTTCACCATTACTTACCGTCCCAGCTCCAAGAACTCCAAACCTGATGCACTGTCCCGACAATTTTCCTCCTCCGAAGACGCCACAGAACCTGGGACTATTATTCCCCCATCCTGTGTTGTGGGAGCAGTAACCTGTGAATTAGAAAGACAGATCCGTCAGGCCCAGATCAATTAACCAGACCCTGGCGGTGGCACTCCTCGTAGACTTTACGTTCCTTCTGCCGTCCGTTCTCAGGTTATCCGTTGGGCACACTCCTCTGTTTTCTGGTCACCCTGGTTCTAGTCGTTCCATTGCTTTTATCCGCCGTTATTTTTGGTGGGCGTCCCTTAATAACGACGTTGCCGAATTTATTTCTGCCTGTCCCGTGTGCGCCAAATATAAGAATTCCTACAGACCCACTTTTGGTCTCCGCCAGCCCTTGCCCAGACACACATCGCTTTAGATTTCATCACCGGATTACCCCCGTCTAATCACAAGACCGTTATTCTTTCCGTTATTGACAGATTCTCTAAGGCATGTCATCTATTCGCCCTGTCCAAACTTCCCTCAGCACTTCAGACTGCTAAACTCCTCGTCAACCATGTCTTTAAACTCCACGGCCTACCCAAGGAGATCGTTTCGGACCGTGGTCCCCATTTTACCTCCCGAGTTTGGCGAGAGCTATGCCAAACTCAGGGTGCTAAAGTTTCTCTATCCTCTGTTTTTCACCCTCAGTCTAATGGTCAGTGTGAGCGCCTGAACCAAGAAATAGAAAACATCCTCCGTTGTGTCTGTTCAAAGAACCCCTCGCCCTCGAGCCAACACTTAGCCTGGGTGAAATATTCTCATAACTCACACATTTCTGCAGCTACCGGTTGGTCTCCCTTTGAGGTTTCTCTCGGTTATCAGCCCTCTCTCCTGCCGTCATCGTTCCCAGATCCTGTCCTTCCCTCCATTAAGGCACATCTCTCCCGGTGCCGCAAAGCCTGGGACCAAACTCGAGCCGCCCTTGAACGCACCACCGATGGTAATAAAGGTATTGCTGATCGCAAACGTCTCCCTGCTCCTGTATATTCTCCCGGGCAAGAGGTATGGCTTTCTTCCAGAGACTTCCCTTTCAAAGCTACATCGAGAAAACTCTCCCCCAGGTTCCTAGGTCCGTTTAAGATCGACCGTATAATCAGTCCTACAGCGGTCCCGGCTCACCTACGCGTTCACCCCACCTTTCACGTCAGTCAGATCAAGCCAGTCACGTCCAGTCCTCCTGCTGTGCTCACCTGCCTGTCTACCCTCCAACACCGCAGAACCCTGAGAGAGTTCACCAGACCTGCACCTCCTCCCGGATCCAGGACATCACCCTCCCCGGACTGGAACTCGGCCTGGAACCAAGTGAGTTCTCCACTGACAATCTGACACATCTGCTCCTGCCTCTGTTCACCAGTCTCCTCACTCTCTCTCCAGTGGAACCCAGACGGACAGACCAGCCAGAACCATTCCCGAGCCAACATCTAGTCTTTACAATAAACTTTCAAAACCGAGTACCTTTCTCCGTGGTTGCCCTCCTTCTGAGTCTCATTACATACCCATGACATTATATGGTGTTAAGAAATTTATCACCCTCATTACTGAATATAACGGACTGCAAGCCCTTCAGAAGTCTACCATAGTGACAAAACATTTCTCCAGAAATGAGAATATTTATCATAGAATGCATTTATGTTGCCTTTAAGGGTTTATGGTATTCGTATTGGCATGCTTGATTTTCTGATAAATCCATACTAAGAGTAGACACTTTAATGCACAAATATTGCTTTTTAAATTTTAATGTAGACTTACAGGAAGATAATTTTAGTTTTATGCATTCGTTTGTTCCTTCCAGTTGTCTTATTTTGTAGGTTATTCTTCATAAAATCCTGCGGGAAGGGACCTGTCTCTAATACTCCATGGTACACAGCTGTTGTTCGCTTGTCATAAAATCAATGGTTTTCTTTTTATTTTGTGGCTATAATAGACTTCACAGAACATAATTTGGCTTGTAACGCACAGGAGAAATTTGTAACATTAATGATGACCCCATTAAGTGTCCTATTCAACCATGACAGTAAATCAACATGCAGAATCCAGGATGCAATCAATACTACATGTGTGCCTTTTCTGCTCCGTTGGATACACAAAAGCCCTATTGTTGCTGTATATTAAAAAGATCATACAATTGTTTAATCTTCTTCTCAGTACATGCATTGTCTATATCTACACTGAAAGAATAAAGATGCACAGCCATGTAGAGTGCAATGATTCTAGAAAATACTAGACAACATGCAAAAGGTTGATGCTCTTTTTATGTTTCTGGACAAGAGAAGCACTGATATAGTTTTCCTGAGACAGCAACCCTCATCAACCCTTATAAATGAGTGAGCTGAAAATATAAAAGCTTGAATCCTTACTAAACCTCATGAGGCTCGGCCATTCTACTCGCTTATTTTCTGTACATGCCAGGTTTTGCTTCTTTTGGGTCTGTAAGCGTCAAAGACAAATGACTCAAATAGACTATTGCAGTAACTTGCAAAAGTCTTCATAATCTTTAAACATTTTCAAAACATTTAGACATGTTACCATAACAAACATCAATGTATTGTACTGGTATTTTATGTGATAGGCCTAAACAAGTTGTTGCACATCTGTGAAGAGGAAGGGAAAAATTATTTTGGGTTTTTAAGGTTTTTACAAACAGAAGTCTGAAAAATGTGGTGTGTATTTTTATTCAGTAGTAACAATACTTTATAGAATCACCCTTCACCATAATTACACTATTACTGTATTTTGGGTTATGTTTTCACCATCTTTGCACATCTTTGCACTTGGATGGTCATCTTGAATGGTGAGTGACTTTGGGCATCAATTTTTAGGTCTAGCCTCAGACTCCTTTTTGAATTTAGGTCTGGACATGAATGAGGAGTAAAGAGCCCTCCAGGTCCTCCTCGGTCTTCACAGCCTGCTCCAAGAAATTAATGCCATTCGCCACTACATATTTATGTGAGAGAGGATTTTCATGTCTGACCAGCCTGAAAACTAAATACCAACACAGACTATGTGTGGAAGACGATTTAAGACTGAAACTGTCGCCGATTCGGCCAGACATACAGGGGTTATGCGCGTCCTCTCAAGCACACCCCTCACATTAGAGACTGCGGTGAAGTTAGTTTGATATTGGACATTGGACATTCAAGCTCCGCGGAGTCAGCGGGATCCAGCTCACGGTTGATCCGGTTGAAGGACTCCGTTTTCGGCCAGCGTCTCTCAGCTGCTCCCTCCTCCCACACACGGTGGTGCAGTTAGGGACCGTCAAAAAAGTTTTGAACCAAGCACTCTTGAGAAATAAAAATCAATAAATTCCTTATCTAGTGACTAGCTAAGACAAAACTAATAGGAAATCATGCCAATAAATAACAGCTGTAAGGCACACTAATTTTTATTCCATTTTAAGGCTTTGTCTATTTTTAAAGAATTGTTATTATAGCAAAATGTGATATTTCTTCAATAGCTTCCAGGTTATGTGACCCACTGACTCCAAATCTATGTAAAATTGTTCTACTATTTTACCTTGATGGGGCACACTCATTTTTATCCCATTTTAAGCTTTTTTTCTATTTTTAAAGGATTTGTATTATAAAAATAATTGATATTTCTTCAATAGCTTCCGGGTCATGTGACCCATTGACTTCAAATCTATGTCAAATTGTTCTACTATTTTACCTTGATGGGGCACACTCATTTTTATCCCATTTTAAGCCTTTGTTTATTTTTAAAGAATTTTTATATTGAAAAAATGTGATATTTCTTCAATAGCTTCCAGGTCATGTGACCCACTGACTCCAAATCTGTGTCAAATTGTTCTACTATTTTACCTTGATGGGGCACACACATTTATATCCCATTTTAAGCTTTTTTCTATTTTTAAAGAATTGTTATTATAAAAATAATTGATATTTCTTCAATAGCCTCCAGGTCCGCAGTTTTGGCTGTATTCTGAACAGGCTCGTTATAGTCTTTGTTCTTGTTTGTTACATGTTATTATGTTATGCCCTTTTATAATGCAGATGTATTTAGTATCTGCAGTCAAGTTAAAACTCTGATCCCTATGTTGAATGTTTCTTTTTTTGGGGGGGGGGTACGCGGATGGAGATGAAATGCTCCAAGGGGTACGCGATGCAAAAAGTTTGGGAAGCACTGATCTAAACCATTCTGCTGTCACTCTTGTGGTATGTTTAGAGATGCGATAATGTTGGATAGGAAATTTGTGACCCTGTCAAAAGTCTTTTTTTGCCTCTAACTGGTTTCTTACAAGGTTGTCCTATATAAAGACCCATCCATCTTTCCAGTATGATAGTTTGCCTGACCCTGCAAAAGCATCCCCATAGCATGTTGTTGCATGTTGTGCTCAAAGTGAGATAGCATGTTAGTTTTTTTCCCCACATATAGCATTTTGCATATAGAGCTAAAACTCCTTGAAGAAACCTTATTGATGGGGCTGAATACAAATGATCAACCCACTTGATTTTTTTTATAGTAATAATAATAATAGATTAAATGAATATAAATAACTTTAAGAAAAAGCATAGTACCAATAACACTAGCACTGGTAAAGCACATGAAAAGGATGCACTTTTTGAGTAATACCCAAAAATGAATGTTTCTTTTTTCTCTATTTTGAAAGTGTTAAAATCTCGTCAGTTAGGGATGTCCCAAAAACAAATTTCAATTGAAAAAATATATGGCTTAGGAGTTTGTTTTTTATAAAAGACGTACAGCTGAAGTCCAATTTTATCAAAAGTAACAAAATTAGAGTAGTTACAAAAAAATTAGCTATGAGTTATTAACAGCCATTATATATGTTTGTAACACTAAAAATCCTCCTCTTTAAATGTTGTGGGGTAATAGGTTGCCAAATGAAGATATAAAGCAGGCTGGATAAAGCACAAACAAGAGGAGGAGGAGGATTATTAAGGCAGTGCATTAACCTTTTGAAGGGGATAATGACAAACCTCTTTTCAGGGACTGTACAATGTGTTGTACCATACAACCTCCGGCTGCACTCTATTCACAGAGATGCATTTCAGTTACTGTGGCAACCTGAAAAAAAGTGAAGAATAGCTTTACAACTTCCAAATTACTTACCCTGGTTGTGATAACCATCAACAACTGCAACCCTATCTTACCATGAGTGCATGAGAATAAGGAGTCTTGACAGAAATTTTCTGATACATTGGTCCATGAGATTTCTTCGTCAGCAGCAAAAATGGGTCACATTTACCTTTTATGAGAGCATGTCTTCAGATGGATTTATGCACACATTTCCCTCTAATGATGAAAAATAAAGTTGTCATCAGGTTGGTTAAGCTTTTTGTTTTGTCAACAGACTTCATTGTAATCCAACTAATGTTCTGTCATATATAGATTACTGTTAACTGGATAAGCAAATATTATTAGCTCTCCTTGTATTCCTTATTCACTTGGATTTCCACACCAGAGTACCCTGATTTATATTGTAATGGTGTCTGGGTTTAATCTTTTGTGTTTAGATTGTCATATTTTGGATTTTGAAATCATGTTTTGGTTGAAATGTGATTTTGTCAGGTTTTAAAGCCCCCTTGCTTCATTTAGTTTAAGAGGCTTTCCAGAGTTGCCAGATGACCTACCATGCATGATTATGATCTGTGGTAGGAATCCAGAGAACCTGGTGAATGTCTACACATGCATAGGGACAACATTGATACCCACACAGAAAGTTCCAGGATATAGTTTGAACGAATAACCTGCTAGCTGTGAGTGTCTCTTCACCTTGATTTTAAGCCAGTGACAATAAAACATGTCACATCTCAAATTTCTTTGTAGCTTATGGCTGAACTGCATTATTTCTGATAATATTAGAATTAGTATTTGGTGTACAATGAGCTCAACTCTGTTTTTTTCCCCCTAAACACTTTTGACTATTTGCTCACCCTAATTAGTGTTCAACTTGGTCACAAAGTTAGTGATGCATCCATTTGTCTCTGTTCTAATAACACAGCTGTTAATTGTCATGTAAACACAGATGGCCCTAGTGTTGGATCATTTGATTCTAGAATCAGGAAACTTTATTGTCATTGCATCACCTGTTAGGAACATGATGTGAACCAAATTAGATTTGCTGCTCCCAGTATAAGCCCTGATAAAAATAAGAATAAAATGAGATACACAAAGATCTAAATATAAAAAAACAACAATGTACAACAGTACGTGTATACAATATGAAATGTGTAAAAAAGAGTCTGTGCAGACAGTTTTAATGTCATGTGTATGTCCTTTGGAGATAGCAGGGGCAACAGGGGTCCTGCAGAATTTAGCAGCCCACAGATTCTCGGAAGAAGCTGTTTCTCAGTCCCCACCTTACGTCAAAAGTTAATTTATGACCCCTATGATTTATGACCCCCCGGATGTCCCGCTTCCGGACCCCCTGCTGACCCCGACCCAGTATTTATTTACTTATTTATTTAATTATTCTTTTATGTATTTAATTATTCTTTAATGCATATTGTGATTGTCAAGAAATGTGTTTGTTTTTTTGGTGGGGTTACTTATAACAAAACGTGTAACTTTAGTTGTATAAACCCTGATTTATACTCTGCGTTTGCAGGATAGGAAACTTTACTCTTTAGAATCAAAACTTGTCTCCTGACACTGAAGGGCTGTGGTTGATGACAATAAACAATAACAATAAACAGATTATCCACATAAATGTGTATAATGTGTATAATAAATCTGTTTAATGTGTATAATGTGTATAATAAATGTATGGATCATACAGAACAACGGAAAAAGAATAAAGGAGGCAAATCTGCAAATAAAAAAACAAATACCAACTTCAGTTCTTTCTCCCCTGTAAGCAAACGGCACTTAAACGCATTTACTGACCCGCTCAGTAATTCTGCTGAGAACGTAATATGTCCCGTCACTCTGAAAGTCAACTGAATGTAAGCTTGAGCCGCTTTGTTTGGGAGCAGTTTGTCAAACACTACCCCGATGCGTTTGTTTGAGGCGCCGACGCGCCTGCATGAATCAGCATACTACATCAAAACTTATTCAATCAGACAAGTATAAACCCAGCAGGACACATCCTCCCGTCTCTAGAATCTAAAGGTAGGTTTTCCGTCCACACCGGGTTAGGTGTCATCCGATGAGCAAGCGCCAGCATGACGCGGCATAATGCGCCCGGGAAATAAAAGTATGATCAAAGTTTATTCAATCAGACAAGTTTAGAGGCTGCATGACACTTCACCATGTTCTTAGAATCAAAAGGTTTGCATCCACCCCCTGCCTTGCCAGGTGTCTGTTAAAACACCGGTTCGAACAATGAGGCGGCTCGGACAATGACGCGGGACGAATCCTCGCTCCGCAATCTGCATACTACGCCCAGGAAGTAAATAAGATGAAACCTATTATAGGAGGCATGGCACATCCTCCCGTCTCTAGAATCAAAAGGTGTGCTTCCACCCCCCTGTAGGGTTAGGTGCTTTAACAAACATACAGGCGCCATTGATCAACAATCAAGCCGTCTGGCGCACCCGTGACACCCTAAGGAGGTGGGGGTAGAGCTCGCGGTATACCTTAATATAAAACCCGCAGCTACCCTCCGGTCTGAAAGCGACACGTTGCTAAATCCTACAACATGTCTCGCAGGCCCTTCACACATAAAGTGACAGCGCAGATACATTCCAACAGGGTGTTTTCAAAATTCTTTAATTTTAATCTACAACCGTTACTTTTAGCAACTTTTTTACCGTTAGCTACTTTTTAAAATATATTGTAACAATTCAGTGTTTATGTTCTGCTTCTTAAGTTGATGATTCGAGGTTCTCCTATGACGCTACCGACCAAAGATCACGAGATAGCCTAGTCACATGATGCAGGGTTTTTTAGCTTGAAGCCTGCGGTGAAGCGTTCAGGAGCTGTGTTAGTTTGCTCATCCTGGTTGCAGGGGGCATAGAATAGAATAGAATAGAATTAGAATTAAACTTTATTGTCATTTCACTGTCACAAGTACAAAGCAACGAAATGTGGTTTGCATCTATCCAGAAGTGCTATACAGGATCTAAATATTATTTAGTGTATGTATAAGTAAAAAGTAATAGTAGGGCACTATAAAATGTTGAGTATAAATATAAATATGGGAGCTATATGCACAGATTATGCAGAATATACAGGAATATTAGGAGAAGGATTATATATGTATTATCGGGTTTATAATACAAGATAAATAATGGCAGATAAGATTTACAGAATCTATACAGATTGTATACAAATTGTTATGTGTGTGAGGGGAACAGACCATGGTATGTGTGTGTGTGTGAGGACAGTCCATATGTTATTATTGTATGGGGGGATGGGGGGGCTACAGTCCTTATAGTTGTGTCAGGAGTGTGACAGCTGTGGGAAAGAAGCTGTTCCGGTGCCTGGTGGTTCTGTTCCGTAAGTTTATGTAACGCCTCCCAGAGGGCAGGAGGGAGAAGAGTGTGTGTGCAGGGTGAGTGGAGTCCTTGGTGATTTTCCCGGCCCTTTTCAGACACCGCTTCCTATAGATGTCCTTGATGGTAGGGAGCGGTGCCCCGGCGATGTGCTGGGCAGTTTTCACCACCCTCTGCAGCGCCTTCCGGTCTACAGCAGAACAGTTCCCGTACCAAACTGTAATACAGTTGGTGAGGATGCTCTCAATGGTGCAGCGGTAGAAATTCGTGAGGATCTCTGAGGACAGATGGTTCTTCCTCAGGGTCCTCATGAAGAACAGGCGCTGGTGCGCCTTCTTGATAAGTTTGGACCAGCTGGTTATCAAGGTCAGGCCCTCGGAGATGTGGACTCCCAGGAACTTAAAGCTGTCCACACGCTCCACCGCTGTCCCCTTGATGTGGATGGGTGGGTGTAGGTCAGCGTTCCTCCTGAAGTCCACGATGAGCTCCTTGGTCTTCTCGGTGTTCAGCTGCAGGTTGTTTTTGTCACACCACTCAGCCAGACGGTCCACCTCCTCCCTGTAGGCGGCCTCATCGTTGTCTCTGATGAGGCCAATCACGGTGGTATCGTCTGCAAATTTGATGATGGCGTTAGAGCCATGGACAGGTCTGCAGTCATGGGTGAGGAGAGAGTAGAGGAAGGGACTCATCACACAACCTTGTGGCACTCCGGTGTTTATAATGATGGTGGATGAGAAGTGGTTGTCCAGCCGAAGATGTTGGGGTCGACCGGTCAGGAAGTCGAGCAACGAGTTGCACATGAGTGAACTGATGCCGAGGTCTGTGAGTATGGTAATGAGTTGTGATGGGATGACAGTATTAAATGCTGAACTAAAGTCTAAGAACAGCATTCTGGCATAAGTGTTCTTGCTGTCCAGGTGAGAAAGGACAGAGTGCAGTGCTACGGAGACTGCATCCTCTGTGCTCCTGTTCTGCCTGTATGCAAATTGGTGGGGGTCCAGTGTGGGGGGGAGACAGGATCTGAGGTGTGCTAGGACCAGCCTCTCCAAGCACGATGATGGGGGTGAGGGCTACCAGGCGGTAGTCATTGAGTTGGGTTGGAATTCTTGGGGATTGAGACGATGGAGGTAGGCTTGAAGCAGGTCGGTACCACAGCGCGGGCCAGGGACAGGTTTCAGTGTCGTCTAATTCCCTCCGCTACCTACTCCAGTTTTGAACTACAAATCTTTGAGCTACAACTCTCCACTCTCTCTGCTATGTTTGCGGTTATTTATCGCCCTCCAAAATTTAATAAGGACTTCATCAGTGACTTTGCAGATTTTCTGTCAGGAGCCACTATGAAATATGATTATTTTCTTATTTCTGGAGATTTTAATATTCACGTCTGTTGTGAATCAAGACCACTTGTCACTGACTTCTTAAACCTCATCGAGTCTTTTAATGTTGTTCAATGTGTTAAAAGCCCGACTCACGAAAAAGGGCACATTTTAGACTTAGTTTTATCATATGATTTATCTGTGTGTGTTAATGAAATTTGTGAATCGGCCTGTATCTCTGACCATTTGCCTGTGCTTTTTACTGTTTCAATCCCTTGTTCACGGGCTAAAACCTGTGCTCCTATGCGCCGGTTGCGCATAATTAATACTCAAACTGCATCACAGTTTTCAACTATGTTTAATGATGCTGTCCGTGGTGATCTTCTTGACACGTTAGGTGATTGTCATGCTTTTAACTCTGAAGATTTTTTAAGCAATTTTAATTCAGTGTGTGCGGATATTCTTGATTCTGTTGCACCTTATAGAGTAAAGCGCACTAAAGCACTTTCTGAACCGTGGCTTAATGACTCCACACGTGCTCTCAGGCGCTTATGCCGGCGCGCTGAGAGAAAGTGGAAAAAAGACAAGCTTCATGTCTCTAAAGAAGTCCTTCGTGAAAACCTGTCCATCTATCAGAATGCTGTTAGAGTTGCAAAAATTGAATATTTTTCCAGTCTTGTCTCTTGTAATAGTAAGAAGCCCCAAGTCCTTTTTAATATTTTTAACTCTCTTGTAAATCCTTGTGATAACTCCCCAGTTGTACCTTCACTTACCCTTTGTGAGAGTTTTTTAAAAAATTTTATTGATAAAGTATCTGCTCTTAGGCCACCTGCCTTCTCTTCCGTAGGCCCTAGCCTTGACCTCACCGTTCCTCCTTTAAATTCTGTTTTTGATCACTTTGAACCTGTGTGTCTCTCCTCACTGGCCAGTATAGTTCAGCATCTCCGACCTACAAACTGTCCCTCAGACAGCATACCCTCTCGTCTTTTTAAAGAGGTATTTACTACGGTGGGCTCTGTCATACTTTTATTTGTTAATTCCTCTCTTAGTACCGGATGTGTCCCAACTGCTCTTAAACATGCTGTTGTACAACCTCTGATCAAAAAGAAAAATCTAGATCCCTCTGTGTTGTCCAACTTTAGGCCTATCTCTAAATTGCCGTTTTTATCTAAAATCTTAGAGAAAGTGGTTTTTATCCAGATTCAATCATTCTTAGTGGACAATGATATATATGAGAAATTTCAATCTGGCTTCAAACCTTTTCATAGCACTGAGACAGCACTGTTGAGAGTTTTTAATGACTTATTGGTGACTGTTGACTCAGAAAATCCTGCTATGCTAGTGCTCCTTGATCTTACAGCTGCCTTTGACACTGTGGACCATGGGATCCTCTTAACGCGACTTGAGCGGTGTGTGGGCATTACAGGATCTGCTCTCTCATGGTTCCAGTCTTATTTGACTGATCGGAGCTTTTCAGTGCAGCTAGGTGAATTCACCTCATCTTCAGCTCCTTTGAGTTCTGGGGTTCCCCAAGGCTCCATTCTTGGACCTATTCTTTTTCTTCTATATATGTTACCATTAGGATCAATTTTCAGGAAACATAATTTTTCTTTTCATTGTTATGCTGATGATGTTCAGATCTACTTTCCTTTAGTATCAAAATCCAACAACCCTGTACAGTCATTTTCTGACTGCTTAAACGATGTAAAATCTTGGATGACCTCAAACTTCCTCAATCTAAATGAAAGTAAGACCGAAATTATTACGTTTGGTTGTAGTCCAGCAGTTTTTCCTCCTGGCTCCTTGGGCCCTCTTACACCTAACATTCGATCATCAGTAAAAAATCTTGGTGTAATATTTGATGATAGGTTGAAATTCGATCGCCAGGTTAGCTCGGTCGTAAAAAACAGTTTTTACCAGTTAAGAATTTTATCAAAAGTGAAAGGGTACCTGCCACGCAGAGATCTGGAGACTGTAATCCATGCTTTTATTAATACAAGATTAGATTACTGTAATTCATTATATGCTGGCTTGGACCACTCACTTTTACACCGTCTGCAGTTGGTACAAAATGCAGCTGCCCGTCTCCTTACTGGCACACGTAAACGTGACCACATATCACCCGTTCTAGCCTCGCTGCATTGGCTTCCGGTTGTTTTTAGAATAGATTTTAAAATTTTATTGTTTGTTTTTAAAGCTCTTAATGGTCTAGCCCCCCAGTATTTGACTGAGCTTCTCAGAATCCATGTCCCAGCCAGAACACTGAGATCCTCTAATCAGTTGCTACTGGCCATGCCTAAAACCAGACTTAAAACTAAAGGTGATCGTGCCTTTATGGCAGCGGCACCGAGACTCTGGAACAACTTGCCTTGGCATATTCGATCGTCAGGCTCCTTGGAGGTTTTTAAATCCTCTCTAAAAACACATTTCTTTTCCCTGGCTTTTAATCAAGTCTAGGTGGACATTTGGCAAATTATAATCTATTTTAATATTTTATTTAAATTGATACATTTATCCTATTATATTTTTATCTGCATTCAATTCTTTCTTTTTGCATTGTGTTTATGTATTTTAACATTCAGTTTTTTATCTTTTATCTGTACAGCACTTTGGTCAACCCCGGTTGTTTTAAATGTGCTTTATAAATAAAGTTTGAGTTGAGTTGAGTTGAAGATGTCCATCAGCACTCCTGCCAGCTCCCCAGAGCACGCTCTGATGACACGTCCAGGTATGCCATCAGGACCCGCAGCCTTGTTGGATTTAATCCTGCTCAGAGCCGCTCCTATGTCAGTAGAGAGGAGAGTCAGTGGCTGTTGGTCTGGTGTAGTGGCTGCCTTGGTTGCAGTTGTGGTGTTCCCTCTCTCAAAACGAGCATAGACGTTGTTAAGCTCGTTGAGGAAGGAGAGATCAGAGGAGGCGGGGGAGGTATTGGGGTTCTTGTAGTCTATGAGAATCTGAAGGCCTTGCCACATACGTCGGGGGTCGGAGTTGGAAAAGTGATCCTCCACCTTCCTTTTATAGACATCATATACGTAGACGCCTCGTTGGGCGCGGGTTCATATGTCAACGTCACCACCATACTGTATGTGGCAGAAAGAAGTTAAGTTCTGTTGTAGTGAACGTCGATCAAAGAAGATGCCTCATTCCTGTGCTGCATGGAAATGTACCAACCGTTTTATATACATATATATATATATATATATATATATATATATATATATATATATATATATATATATATATATATATATATATATGTCTATGTATGTGTGTGCGTGTGTCTATGTGTTATGAATATAAAAGTCAATTGGTTAAATCTAAATATTGTGGTCTTCATTATTTCATAAAATCGTTTCACATGTGAACCTTTTAAGTTCTGGTATAGTCACAGATTAGGAACAGACGTTTTGGGGGAGTATTAAAGAGAAAGTTATTAATATGAGAAAAAAAAGTCCTAGGACAACAAAGTAAAAAAAAGACGAAAGTGGTAATATTATGAGAAAAACGTCATATTATGAGAATTAAAGGGGGAAATTTCCAGAATAGTCACAGTTTGCAGAACTATTTCAGTCCTGGAGTGATAGGGCCAGGTTAGATTCTTTTAATTATTTTTATTCTTTACTGTCAGGGTTCTCTGTGTCTCCGTGCTCTAATTCTACTCCACAGGTGGTTCTTGTTGACTGGGGGGTGTGGCCCACACCTGCGGCTCGTTGGGAGCAGCTTCCACTGGCTTTTTAAGGAGTACTCAGACAGATGGAAGATGCCAGAGTGTTAAACCAGTCGTGGTATGCCATGGCCTCCGACCTGAATCCTGAACCCCGTATTTTGTGAGTTTTTTGAATCCCGTTTTTGGACTAATGTTCTGTCTCCGATTGTTCTCAGTTTTTCGTGTTTGGATTTACTCACCTGCCTGGACGTCGTGTTCGAAGAACCAGATCCACAGAATCCCTGCCGCTCAGATTTTGCTCTGGCACCTCCACTCAGACTCCCTTGATGTTACCAAGCCGGGCCTGAGATCTCCTTCCCTGGATTCTTCTGGTTCACTCGTACTCTCTGGTTACTCCATCTGCTGTGGTGCGCTCTGGATCCTTCGCCAGCTTACCATCTGTCAGCCCTCCAGTCACTACCACCTACGCGCTACGATCACAGAGGTTCCTCGCCATTATTCTCCCAGGATAGGTCAACCCTGTTAAATGGTAAGTGGCTTAGCTTCTGGTACTTTCCCCTGGTACGCTCATTCGTAACGTTACTCCTCCTTCTTTCCGCAGTCGCTCCAGTACTGACATTCAGACCTCGCCCGAGCCACACGCGGTGTCTCTTCCTGCAGCCTGAACCTTTAAATAAATATCTTAAAACTGTGCCTGTCTTCCGTCTGTATCTGCATGTGGGCTAAACACTTAAAAAACATGACATTTCCGAGTATAAAGTCAGGAGAATGAAGCCAAAGGGATACGAAAATAAACTCGTAATATTACAAAAATAAAAATATTACAAATAAAAAGTATGTTCTGAGATTAATCTCCCTCTGATACTGTTTAAGTGACTCAGGCTAACTGCAGATTTGCCACATACAACACGGTGGACGCTCTGACGCATCCGCAACATAGGCAGAACTTGCCCGATGAGGCATCTACGTATATGATGTCTATGGCAGGAGATATATCTTACGTCGCTATTATTACAATATATTTTAATTATTTATTTCAGCGCCCACTCCTGCTGAACTAGAAGGCATCGCTTTTACACAATCGGATTATGGTAAGATATGATTCAATTTTATTTATATAGCGCCAATTCATGAAACATGTCATCTCAAGGCACTTTACAAAGTTAAGTTCAATCATATTATACAGATTGGGTCAGATTATACAGATTGGTCAAAAATGTTCCTATATAAGAAAACCAGTTGATTGCATCAAAGTCCCGACAAGCAGCATTCACTCCTGGAGAAGCGTAGAGCCACAGGGAGAGTCGTCTGCATTGTACATGGCTTTGCTGCAATCCCTCATACTGAGCAAGCTTGAAGCGACAGTGGAAAGAAAAAACACCCGTTAGCGGGAAGGAAAAACCTCTAGCAGAACCGGGCTCAGTATGAACGGTCATCTGCCTCGACCGACTGGGGGTTACAGAAGACAGAGCAGATACACAACAAGACAGACAAAAAGCACAGAAGCACACATTGATCTAGTAATCTGTTCTACATTAGATGGTAATAGTCGGTGATCTGTCCTCCCTGGATGATTTCACAGTCAACAGAACGTCAGACCAGGTGTACCTACTATGAAGAAAAAAGAGAGAAAACAAAAAGTTAAAAGCTGAAATGACAAGTCATTTCAATGTAATGCAATGCAAATCTGGAGAACAGTAGACTGGAGAACAGTAAAAATCAGTAGAGTGAGAAAAATAGGCCCTGATGTCCTCCAGTAGCCCAAGCCTATAGCAGCAAAACTATAAAGGTAGCTCAGAGTAACATGAGCCACTCTAGTTATAAGCTATATATTCAATTTCATTTTAATACGTTGGTGTAAAAATACTAATACTATGTTTTAACCATTTTTTTTATGTCCGACCCGCTCAACTCAAATGTTTACCATGGAGAGCAAACGCACCACGAAGGAAGATTGCGTCAACCTACAGGGAGGCTTCTACCGGAAATAGCTGCTCAAAACACGTCAACGCCGAAGCGACAGAGGACATGACGGCTCAGTGATTTTAATAAGTTCTCCAGAGTCACCAGCTCGAAACATCGAGGAGTTGCCAGCTCGAAACGTCGAGGAGGCTCTACAGCTCACCACATCAAACGGTCTGCTTCGAAACGCTAATCAGGGAACATTGCTTCCCGTAGCAAAACTGTCACACGCGGCATGTAAGTTAACTATTATAACTCTGAAACTAACCCTGATTGTACATTTCTGAATTAGCCCGGTTCATTTAGTGTATATGCTTATTTACCCGCAGTAACTCTGCTGTCAGTTAAAGCTGAACACATTCAGACTGAACCAGCAGAAGTACGGCCTTCTCCACAGCTGCTCGGTAAGTTAACGTTTTGTTTATTGCTATTTTTATTTATTTATTATTTTTTTCTTCTTCATATATTACCCCGTTTAAAAAGTCTGTCTTTGTCCGCTTATTATTTCTACAGTAACACCCCTGTCTGGACACGGATATTGAGACTGAGCCAGCACCAGCAGAAGTACGGCCTCCTACAGCCTCATCTCCTCAGCTGGTCGGTAAGTCAACAGCGTGTTTATTGCTGTTAACATATTGGCCCAGGAACGGATGGTCTATATTTTATTTTTATTTATTTATTTATTTATTTATTTTTCTTCTTCATGTATTACCCCGTTTAAAAAGTCTATCTCTGTCCGCTTATTATTTCTACAGTAACACCCCAGTTTGTACACGAAAATATTGACACTGAGCCTGCAGAAGATCTGCCTCCTCCTGCCTCATCTCGTCAGCTGGACGGTAAGTCAACATTGTGTTTATTGCTGTTAACATATTGGCCCAGGAACGGATGGTCTATATTTTATTTATTTATTTATTATTATTTTTTCTTCTTCATGTATTACCCCGTTTAAACATTCTCTCTGTACGTTTATTTTAATTTGCAGTAACTCCTGCCACCCGCCGTGCAAGAAGGAAACAGAAGAGGCCCAGTTTGATTAGCCTACGTTCATCAGTCCTGAGATTCCAACGAGACATCTCCAGAATAATCACCAAAGTGTGTGCTGCTAGACAGATTATTGAAGGTATATCTTAATTTTAAAGCTTTCAAAGAATTAGTTTGTGATATAATAAATGAATTTTTTATTCAATCCTGATTATATATGTTAAAAATCTAATTATAATTTTTTTGTTGTATTACAGAAACGGTGACGGTTGTTGATCGAATTCCGTTCTCAGGCCGCAGAGCAACGTTCTACCGCCTGCAAGCTGCTCGACTTGTGAGATCCTGCCAGTTTCTGATGGACGAACTCTTCCAGCCACCGACACTGCACTGACTGTTAACCAAGTAAATTGTGACCTCTGTAAAAAATGGGCAGCCAGCAAATGAGAGATGCTTTAAATGAAATGTTGGAAGCTGTGAACGACCTTCAAAATATACCTGTTCAGCATGGGGCGGGGATTGTGAATTTACATCAAGGAAATTCTCCGGATAGACATCAGGGTCAGATGGACCCGGGTTCGAATTATGAGCATTTATTATCACTAGAACAAGCCATCCATCAATTAAACGCTTCATTCTCTCAACTAGAGGTGAGAGAATCGATCACATGAAAAATCATGACCAAGAAAATGCTGAACTACAGAAGCAGAGAGAGGAGACAAAACGTCGCTCATTGCCTGATCCCGAAAGACCAGCCTCCAGCCTCAGACAGACATCTTTGACCGGATTGTTTCAGTCCTCCAGAGAATATCCAGGTAGATAAGAGTGGTCATCTTCAGCAGCACTTCAAATTAACTTTCAAATTAGATATTATACATCATATGTTACTCAGAAAGTGTAGTTAAGACCTTGAAATAACCCAGTGCATTTATCCCATTAAAAAGTGTTAGCTAAAATAAGCTAACATTAGATAATCTCTTATTTATTCCACGATAGAGAAATTTATAGAAATAAAGCAACAGGCAAGTGCACACAACACAAACAAAATTACACAAGGATTGAAAGGTATATTATCATAAGAGGTGGATTAGAAAAAAGCACTATGAAGAGAACAATTTAACTCCAAAGAATATTTACAAATTATGTCTCTATACAGTATGAACTGTATAGAGACATAATAATTAAAAAATTACACTACAAGTTATATCAAGCCTGAGCTATATCATCATTTTCAGAAAGTCATTAATCTAATGTATTTTTACCTGTGTTATGTTATAGGCAGAGCAAGGCAAATTTGTTTATATAGCATAATTCATACACAAGGCAATTCGAAGTGCTTCGCAATACCACAAAATTACAAGAAACAGATTAAATAATAAATGAAAAAAACAAATATAATAATATAAAAATTATATTACAAGTTATATCCATCTATCCATCCATCCATTTTCCAACCCGCTTATCCCTCATGGGGTCGCAGGGGTTGCTGGTGCCTATCTCCAGCGTTCATTACAAGTTATATATTTGTTTTATTGATTTATTATTTAATCATGAATAGCATTAATTATGCTATTCAACAAATTTGCCTTGCTCTGCCTGTAACATAACTGAGGTAAAATACATTAGATTAATGACTTTCTGATAATGGTGATATAGCTCAGGCTTGATTGAATATAAGTACCCTTTTGTGTTAAGTGTGAAGTAAATACAGAACGATATATATATATAAGTTACAGACTTACTATGTTATTATTTTCCTTAGCTGATTCCGCAAGAGCTGAGGAGATCACCAGGAGTCTAGCAGGCATGATAGCAAAGGACCTGCAACCTCTCTCCATTGTTCAAGATAAGGGCTTTCAGGATTTTGTGAAGACTCTTGATTCGAGGTATAAAATTCCAAGCCGGAAATCTTTAATAGAGGGGAAACTGCCGGCTCTTTATGAAGACTGCTCTTCCAAGGTTAGAAAAGCATTAGGTGAAGTGGATAATGTTGTATTGACAACTGACTTGTGGACATCCAGACGGTTATTTAACAGTCACATCCCACATTATAAACGAGCACTGGCAAATGGAAGCGTATGTACGTGAAACATGTTCTTTCCCTGGACAACACACAGCTGAGAATATTTGTTCCCAACTCACAAGAATTGTGGAAGAATGGGGCATAAAGGACAAAATTGTGGCAGTAGTCACAGATAATGGGGCCAACATGGTTGCTGCTGTGCGCAAGGCAGGTTGGGCACATTATCCATGTTTTGGTCACACCTTGAACATGGTGGTAAAAGACTCACTCAAAGCTGTCCCGGGATTACTTGAGATCCAAAAGAAATCCAGTGCAATCGTTTCCTTCTTTCACCACAGCACCCCCGCTGCATCCAAGCTCAAGGAAATTCAAAAGCAGCAGAAATTTCCTGAGAAAAAACTGCTTCAATCAATTGAGACCAGATGGAACTCTGTATTTTACATGTGGGAGAGGCTGTCTGAGCAAAAAGATGCAGTTACCACAGTTCTCTGCCTACTTGGCAAAACGTCTCTTTGCTTGAGTCAGGAAGAATGGTCTGAAATAAGTCTCTCTCTTAATGCACTAAGACCATTTCAGGAGGTAACTAAAGAAATATCCGCTGAAAAACATGTTTCCATTTCGAAAGTTGTACCCTTGGTGTCACTGCTTCTAAGAAGCCTTTGTGCTTCAGAGCAAGAAGGCAGCAAGCTAGCTGCTGAGCTGTTAGCTCAATGTCACCGCCGTTTCAGGGCCACAGAAACATTTTATGGTCTCGCCGCCAGCACTTACTTAGACATCAGATTCAAAAACTTTGACTTTCCGTGACTCATCAAATGTTGAGCCTGTAAAAGCTCGACTTGTCACAGAAATGCAATCAGTAAGTCAGAGCTCAGCAGCACCTCCTTCAACTGCCACAAGCTCTGCCTCCAGCTCTTCCCCAGCTCTAGCTCCTGCACCTTCTACATGTGCAGCAAAAGGTGGGATTTTGGCAGAATTTGACTCTGAAGTCCTTTTGTCTCAGCACCATCGGAAGTCAAGCAGTGATGCGCTAATTGAAATGAGATACGCTGAAGAAAGGCCCATCCCAAGGGATCAGGATCCACTACTTTGGTGGAAAAACAACACATCAACATTCCCCTGTCTAAACAAACTTGCAAAGCGACATTTAGGAGTTCTTGCAACCTCAGTGCTAGCTGAGAGGATTTTTTCGAAGGCAAGAGAGCTACTGAGCATCAGGCGATGTTCACTGAAACCAAAAAATGTGAACATGATACTGTTCTTGAACGAAAACCCCTAACCAAATCCTTTGTTCTCAACTGGGGTAGGGGGCCCACAGTGTGGCTTCAGTGAATTATTCTTTGAACTTATACTTGTATTATTTATACTTTATTTATTTCATTTTTACTGATCTTTTTTTTATTTTGTTTAATGCCATAAAGGCAGTGCACTGAAGGTTGAAACTGTTTACAGTATTTGTTGTAGTGTGCTAATTTTGTTTTGTCAGAAGATTTTGTTTTAAAATGCTTTGAAATTTTGTTTTGTTCATGTTCCATTGTTCAATTGTTCCATTGTTCAATTGTTCCATTGTTCAATTGTTCCATTGTTCCATTGTTAAATTGTAATAATAAAGTAGAAACCCCATGAACACCAAAAGCTCAACAGTTTAATGATACATCAAGCTTAAGTATAAAAAAGTATCGGTATCGGTATCGGTATCGATATCGGCGATACTGCCCCAGTATTTACTTGGTATTGGATCGATTAAAAAATCCCGGTATTGCCCACCTATACTCTCAACCACTCTCGCCTGAAAATGATTCGTTACACTTTCAGCAGCAAGTTACAGATGTTTTAAATGAAATCGTGCAAATGGTTAACGACCTTCAAAATATACCTGTTCAGCTTGGGGCGGGGATTGTGAATTTACATCAAGGTAATTCACCGGATAGACATCAGGGTCAGACGTACCCGGGTTGGAATTATGAACGTTTATTATCACTAGAACAAGCGATCCATCAATTAAACGTTTCTGTCTCTCAAACATTTACCCCTAATCCTACAAGCGATCAGTTTCCGCAGCAGCAAGGGGGTCGTTTAAATCAAAGTGTTGTAGAAAGAGGTGAACATAATCGGTCTGGTTCTTCAAATACTGTTTTGCAAAATCCCACATCTAGCTCGCGTCAACACCCAGGCTTGACCGCACCTGTCTTTCCCACGCTTGACCGAGAGGATCAACCCTTCACGAGTCAGTCTCAGCCAGCTGTAGACAGCTCTGAACATACTCAGCAGACTGGTACACCCTGCATTCAGCGTGAACATTTCAATGTTACAGAAATAAGACGTCCTTTCAGCGTGATTGCCTCGCGACCCGGTAATATCCCTAATCCCGCCAAATTTTACACACAGGTTTATCATATTATCATCGAGCTTGCGGAGTCTGTTGCACGTTTAACGTCACGTAACGATATTATACAGTTAGAATTAAGCGGGGAAGGATTTTCTCGTCATGCGATCGTTCAAGTAAATGATGAAGCTGATTCAATTCTGCCTGCATTTCTGGAATTTTTAGACGAGTTAACACAGTCTAACGCAGAATTGCCAGGACCCGAGAACTTAGAAATAGTTCTTCAGGTTGTAAAAACCCCATGTGGGGGTGTTAAGCGTAACGCCGTTAAAACATTAGACTGTGAGCTGATTCATAAAAACAGTGTTAATTTCGTTGACGAAGACTATGACAAAAAATACTCGTCAACGAACCTTTTTCACGGACGCAAACTAAATAAAAACTAAATTAAAAGTGAGATATGATGACTAAGACTATTATGAAAATAACTGACACTTTAGTCAACGAATAAAAACGAGACTAAACTATTAGGGAGGGACGAATGGTGATCCTATTAGAATTACTTTTTTTGTGGGACAAGTTGGGAAGAAATTCAATCAAAAGTTAGTTGCCAACCGCCATAGAAAGAAATCCAGGTGGCGGTAATGCGCCATAAAGCTGTGCGAAGAAGGAGAAGAAGAGAGCGCGTATAGTTGAAGCATAGAAGCAGCATTTTTGTAGCAGTAGTAGCCTTTCAAAAATCAAATGAATAATAGACATGTTACAGCTAGGGCGAAAAAGAAGAGTTGATATCTGGGCACAGTTCACATATGACACTAAGGACAACAAGACAAACCGTGTGGAGCCAAAATATCCGGAAAAAACACCACCAACTTGAAACGGTATTTGCAGACGACTCATCCAGAGATACATGCGAAGGTAAGCATACACGCTAAGAATACAAGGTTATTTTTTTATCTGATTAACCACCGTGTTTACGCTAAACTCGGAATAAAATAGACGCTAAAGGAAACCACCTCTGAACTGTATTAGACAATTGTCTCGTTGAATTGATATGAGTATAACTATTCAATGTTCTCAAATTGAATCAAATGTGTAGGCTACTAGGCTATATGTTCTGGTGTATGTAATGTTAAGGGACAGGAAAGGAAACTCACGGTTCGTTTAAAAAGAAGGCGACTTGTTTTACAACTTTCTTTGGCCCTACGAAAGCGATAGCATGGACAGTTAGCTTGTTTAGTTGATTCCATTGTTGCGAAGCCTGCTTCCAGAGAGAGAGGGCGAGATATGAGGAGATTGGGCAACAATGAATAAAGGGGAAATCAAGTTGAGTTTTTTTTCTCTCTCTCACACAGATACAGAAGACGTCTGATGATAAAAATGACCATGGTGGAGATAAAGCTAGTGTAACCCAGCAGATCATCACTACTGCCTTTCTTACTGCTTCTAAGTACAAAATGGATTCAAAGGAGCAATTGGTCAAGGAGCAGGCCATCGCGAGGTGGATTGGATGAACAGGATTACCGCTGACAACATGCAAGGACGAGGACTTTATACAAATGATGGAGATAATTGAAAAGAAACTAACAATTCCAAAGAAAACAAAAATTAGCAATTTAATTGAAACTGAATATGAACACGAAAGAGACAAATTCAAAAAAAGACTGGCTGCTGCCAGGAGGGTCAGCATAGGCCTTGACATGTGGACAAAAAAAGGACTGACTGCCTCATTCCTTGCTATAAGCGCATGCTACCATTGTGTTGAACAAAGTAAACATGTGCACATATTGTTGGCCCTTGAACAAGTAGCTCACCCACACACTGCACAGTCTATTAAGGCATGTGTGGACAAATGTATGCAAGAGTGGGCCATACCAAAGGAGAAGATCCTGACTGTAACAAAGCCCAGAGGTTCCTTTTCTGGAATTTTCTCCCAACATGAACAAAGTATTTAAGATTGGCCTACAGATGACATCCTCTCCACATACCCACAGCTCTGTGACTAAACCAGCATCTTCCAAAGGCTGCAGAGCCCCAGATCCTCCTCTACGTATCACGGAACATGCCTGTCCTCAAGACCTTCAGATTACTTCGCTGTGATGCACAGTGGGCCCTCGCTGCACGTTTATCAGACATGACAGTTTCCAGAATCAGCTTGGGTCTTTTGCCGGGGATTATGGAATATCTGTGATGATACGTGGCAGAAAAAAGAAAAACAAAAGGATAAACAGGAACAAATACTTGAAAGTCATAAACTGTCAGATGCAACCTGCCACAGAGACATCATCAACCACCAAATCATATAAACTAGGTTTATTAAACATTAGATCTCTGTCAGGAAAATCCCTTTTAATTAATGACTTTATTATTGACAACAATCTTGATGTTATGTTTTTAACAGAAACATGGTTACATGAATCTAATGAAGAAGTTATACTGATGGAGTCAACACCTCCAAACTACAATTTCCTTTGTGAGAGCAGACAGCAAAGGAAAGGTGGAGGAGTAGCAACATTGTTTAATGATTCACTAAAGTGTAAAAAGGTGTTTTTGGGAAAATTTTACTCTTTTGAACATTTGGCTCTCAAGGTAAAGAGCCCGGTATGAACTATGTTTCTGAATGTTTACAGGCCTCCTAAGTCCACATCAAACTTTTTTAAGGATTTTAGTGACCTCCTGTCTGTGATATGTGTTGATTATGACTGTTTAATTATTGTGGGAGACTTCAACTTTCACGTCGACAACCCTGAAGACAGCAGTGCAACAGAACTGTGTGACACACTTAGAAACTTTGGTTTAACTCAGAATGTTAAACAGCCAACACACAAGCAGGGACATATTTTAGACTTGATCATCACTTAAGGTCTAAACATTTCACAGGTCAATGTAACTGATGTTGCCTTATCCGATCACTTCTCCGTTACGTTTGAATTTATCATTACCAGTGATACCAAATGTCCCAATTCAGCCAAATAAACTCCAAAAGCTTAGAGCAGATCATTCAGCAGCTAAGTTCATCCTCATGCTGCCTTGATGTTCTACCCACAGCTTTCTTTAAAAAAGTTTTACCTGTCATAGCGTCTGATTTGACTCAGATAATAAACGCGTCCCTTCTGTCAGGTGTTTTCCCCCAGTCCCTAAAAACAGCAATTATCAAACCACTGCTGAAAAAGAACAATTTAGACAAACTTCTACTCCAGAACCACAGGCCCATCTCAAACCTCCCCTTTATCAGTAAGATCATTGAAAAAGCTGTGTTTCAACAATTAAACACCTTCTTAACAACGACCAGCCGCTTTGACGTTTTCCAGTCTGGCTTCCGTGCTCACCACAGTACAGAGACCGCCCTTATCAAGGTGTTTAACGACATACATATAAATACAGACTGTGGAAAAACCACCGTGCTGGTTCTATTGGACCTCAGTGCAGCATTTGATACTGTCGATCACTCCATTCTGTTAGACCGTCTGGAGAACTGGGTCGCCCTCTCTGGTACAGCTCTCAACTGGTTTAAATCCTACTTAAAGGACAGGGACTTTTTTGTATCAGTAGGTAACTTTACATCAGAGATGACAAAAATCACATGCGAGGTTCCCCAAGGGTCCATCCTTGGTCCCCTCCTGTTCAATATCTGCATGCTCCCTTTAGCCCAGATCATAAAAAACAACAACATCAGCTACCATAACTATGCAGACACACAGCTCTACATCACCATGTCACCAGGTGACTATGAACCCATTCAAGCACTGAGTAAAAGCCTAGAAGAAATCAATACGTGGATGTGCCAAAATTTTCTTCAACTAAATAAAAACAAAACTGAAGTAATAACATTTGGACCAATAGAGGAGAGATCAAAAGTTAGCACACAGCTTCAGCTGCTTCAGCTAGGAACCACTGATCAGGCCCGAAATCTGGGAGTAGTGATGGACTCAGACCTGAACCTCCAAAAGCATCTAAAGACAGTTACAAGGTCGGCTTTCTATCACCTGAGGAACATTTCCAGGATTAAAGGACTAATGTCTCAGCAGGATCTGGAAAAACTAATCCATGCGTTTATTTTTAGTCGAATTGATTACTGCAACGGTGTTTTCACAGGTCTTCCTAAAAAGTGGATCAGACAGCTGCAGCTGATCCAGAACGCTGCTGCCCGCGTTCTCACTAAGACTAAGAAAGTAGAGCACATCACCCCAGTTCTAAAGTCCTTACACTGGCTCCCTGTATCTCAGAGAATAGACTTTAAAATACTTCTGTTAGTCTATAAATCCCTGAATGGCTTAGCACCTAAATACATCACAGACTTGTTATCAGTGTATCAACCCTCCAGGCCATTAAAGTCTTCTGGCTCCAGCCTACTCTGCATACCTAGAACCAGAACTAAACAAGGAGAAGCAGCATTTAGTTCCTATGCTCCACATATCTGGAACAAACTTCCAGAAAACTGTAAAAGTGCGGAAAGCCTGAGTTCCTTTAAATCAAGATTAAAAACACATTTGTTTAAAATTGCCTTTGA
Organism: Fundulus diaphanus; assembly: GCA_037039145.1. NCBI lineage: Eukaryota > Metazoa > Chordata > Actinopteri > Cyprinodontiformes > Fundulidae > Fundulus > Fundulus diaphanus. The sequence continues at coordinate 16,253,082 of CM073130.1, read as the reverse complement.
CTGTTCTAGTTAAACAGTTTTACTGTTTTTAATGTTCTTTTTTGTTACTACATTCTATCCCTACTTGCTTTTATTCTATATTTTATTATTTTGCTATATCTTAATCATGTAAAGCACTTTGTATTGTCTTGTACTGAATTGTGCTATATAAATAAATTTGCCTTGCCTGCCTTGCTTTGCCTTGTAATAACGGACAATGGGAGTAACATGGTGGCAGCCTTTAAAAACACCACAGCAGAAGAAACCAGCTCTGAAGATGACTCCCCTGGGTCCTCGATGGAAAGTGACTCTGAAATCGATGACCAGCGATGAGCCATGTTTACTTTTTTTACATGATCAATTATTACATGAATGATTTCCCCTCTGCCACACACTACATATACACACACACCAGACACTTTATTAGGTTTGGACTTATTTGGTTGTCTTTTCTTGTTAGGTACCATCATGTCGACATGGAAATGGCCCGGACACCGTGCGTGGTGCATACCATACAACTTGTGGTCCACATGACGCAGAAAGAAACAACGGTCAAAAGAGTCCTCGATAAAGCAAGGCCTGAGATGAGGCTCATTCGCAAGTCCTCAGTAGCACAGATGTTACTGGACCAGTGTAGTGTTATTGTTGTAAATGACTGCCCCACACGCTGGTCAAGCACATTCAACATGGTCACACAACTCCTCACAGTCAAAGATGCAGTCTGTCAAATCTCAAATGACATGGGATGGGACAGTTTGCTTACTAGTGAGTGGCAAAAGCTTTCATCATTGCATGACCTACTGCTGCCTTTTGCGGAACACACTAAAACCCTACAGAGTGACACTACATCTATGTCCCTAGTGGCTCTTTGATCTGCTGAGCCACCTAGCTGACTTTGCAGAGAACACTCGGTACAGAGACCTCGCCACTCTTGCAGAGAAAATTAGATCAAATCTGAACCTACGTTTTGCTTGCCTTTTGGATTCAAATGATGAGAAGTTCTCACCACTTGCAGCAGCTGCCTGCTTTGTCAACCCGACTGTCTGTGAAATACTTGTTAATATTGATGTAGCTGATGGAAATATCCAGGAACTGCTGAAACAGGCAGAAGACTATGTGGTCAAATGCACTTCCCCACACACAAGACAGGAGGACTCAGGACTTCAGGAGTCTGAAGATGATGAAGTTGTTGAGGAACCAGAAGCAGCGCCATCCTCAAAGCAGCCGGTGTTTAGGTTTCTTTCAAAATGCCGTACCACAAGGCCTAAACAGAAAACCTCAACAACCAGCATCAGGCAGCAGATCATTAAGTACAAGGAATAACTTTCACATCCCATCACTGAGGACACAGGAACAGACTTCTGGCTGGAAAAGAATGACAATTTTTATCACAGTTTGAAACCTTTTGCATTAGACTTGTTGGCTATGCCAGCTTCTCAAGCTTTTGCAGAAAGGGTATTCAGCATCACAGGTGATCTCACAAGAGGACGGCGCAACAGAGGAAGGGTCAGATTGGAGTGAAGTGCTTTCCTTAAAATGAACAGAAACAAATAGAACCGTTGTATTCACTGCTATTTACAGGACTGTCTCAGAAAATTAGAATATCGTGAAAAAGTACTGTATACTAGTAGGCTATTCAACTAATCACTTGAATCGTCTAATTAACTCGAAACACCTGCAAGGGTTTCCTGAGCCTTGAAAAACACTCAGCTTGGTTCATTAAACTAAATCACAAGTATGGGGAAGACTGCTGATCTGACTGCTGTCCAGAAGACCATCATTGACACCCTCCATCAGGAGGGTAAGGCACAAAAATAAATTTCTCAAAGTGCAGGCTGTTCACAGAGTGCAGTTTCAAAGCACATTCACAAAAAGTGTGCTGGAAGGGGGAAATGTGGCAGGAAACGCTGCACAACCAAGATCTGGCACCTGCCCACAGTGCCAAAACCTCCAGTAACTGGTGTACTGACCATGGCATTACTGTCCTTGATTGGCCTGCCAATTCCCCTGACCTGAACCCCATCGAGAATTTGTGGGGTATTGTGAAGAAGAAGCTGAAAAACACCAGACCCAACAATACAAATGAGCTAAAGGCCGCTATTGAAGCATCCTGGGCATCCATAACACCTCAGCAATGCCACAGGCTGATTGCCTCCATGCCACGCCGCATTGATGCAGTAATCTGTGCAAAAGGATTCCCAACCAAGTGCTGAGTGCATTAATGGACATTTTCAAATGTTTGATTTTGTTTTGCTGTTATAATTTTTTTTTACTTGGTCTGAGGAAATATTCTAATATTTTGAGATAGGATTTTTGAGTTTTCTTCAGCTGTACGCCATAATCAGCGATATTAAAACAATAAAAGGCTTGCGATATTTCAGTTGATTTGTAATGAATCCAGAATGTATGACATTTCATGTTTTTTAATTGCATTACAGAAAATAAAGAACTTTATCACAATATTCTAATTTTTTGAGACAGTCCTGTATATGCTTCCGAATGGCAAAATTGTCAGACAGCATAGGATTAATTTCCACTGCTATGCTGATGACACTCAGTTGTATTTGTCCATAAATCCTGATGAATCCAATCAATTACTTCAACTACAGGCATGTCTTGATGACATCTAAAGCTGGATGACTTTACATTTTCTGCATTTAAATTCTGACAAGACAGAAGTTGTAATCTTTGGACCAGAGTCCTCAAAAAATAAAGTTCTTAATCAATCACTTAATCTGGATGGCATTAACTTGGCCTCTGGTAATAAAGTAAAAAATCTTGGTGTTATTTTTGAACAAGACATGTCATTTAATCCCATATTAAACAGGTTTCCAGAGTTTCCTTTTTTCACCTCCGGAATATTGCCAAAATTAGAAACATTCTGTCCAGGAGCGATGCTGAAAAACTAGTCCATGCATTTGCTACGTATAAAGCCCTTAATAATCAAGCTCCATCATATATCAGAGCTCTGATTACCCCGTATGTTCCTAACAGAGCACTTCGCTCTCAGACTGCAGGTCTGCTGGTGGTTCCTAGAGTCTCTAAAAGTAGAATGGGAGGCAGATCCTTTAGCTATCAGGCTCCTCTCCTGTGGAACCAACTCCCAGTTTTGGTTCGTGAGGCAGACACCCTGTCTACTTTTAAGACTAATCTTAAAACTTTCCTTTTTGACAAAGCTTATAAGTAGAGTGGCTTATGTTACCCTGACCTATGTATGGGGATGTGCTTCTATGGGCTTAGGCTACTGGAGGACATCAGGGTCCATTTTTCTCACTCTATCGAGTTCTACTGTTCTTCAATTATGCATTGCTTGTCATCATTTCTGCTTATAACTTTTTGTTCTCTCTCTTTTTTTCTTCATAGTAGGTACATCTGGTCTGGCGTTCTGTTATCTGAGACATCATCCAGAGAAGACAGCTCACCCGCTATTATCATCTAATATAGAACAGATTACTGGATCAATGTTTGCTTCTGTGTTTGTTTGTCTCTCTTGTTGTGTCTCTGCTCTTTCTTCTGTAACCCCCAGTCGGTCGAGGCAGATGACCGTTCATACTGAGCCCGGTTCTGCTGGAGGTTTTTCCTTCCCGCTAATGGGTGTTTTTCTTTCCACTGTTGCTTCATGCTTGCTCAGTATGAGGGATTGCTGCAAAGCCATGGACAATGCAGACGACTCTCCCTGTAGCTCTACGCTTCTCCAGGAGTGAATGCTGCTTGTCGGGACTTTGAAGCAATCAACTGGTTCCCTTATATAGGAAATATTTGACCAATCTGTATAATATGATTGATTTTGACTTTGTAAAGTGCCTCGAGATGACATATTTCATGAATTGGCGCTATATACAGGTAAAAGCCAGTAAATTAGAATATTTTGAAAAACTTGATTTATTTCAGTAATTGCATTCAAAAGGTGTAACTTGTACATTATATTTATTCATTGCACACAGACTGATGCATTCAAATGTTTATTTCATTTAATTTTGATGATTTGAAGTGGCAACAAATGAAAATCCAAAATTCCGTGTGTCACAAAATTAGAATATTACTTAAGGCTAATACAAAAAAGGGATTTTTTAGAAATGTTGGCCAACTGAAAAGTATGAAAATGAAAAATATGAGCATGTACAATACTCAATACTTGGTTGGAGCTCCTTTTGCCTCAATTACTGCATTAATGCGGCGTGGCATGGAGTCGATGAGTTTCTGGCACTGCTCAGGTGTTATGAGAGCCCAGGTTGCTCTGATAGTGGCCTTCAACTCTTCTGCGTTGTTGGGTCTGGCATTCTGCATCTTCCTTTTCACAATACCCCACAGATTTTCTATGGGGCTAAGGTCAGGGGAGTTGGCTGGCCAATTTAGAACAGAAATACCATGGTCCGTAAACCAGGCACGGGTAGATTTTGCGCTGTGTGCAGGCGCCAAGTCCTGTTGGAACCTGAAATCTCCATCTCCATAGAGCAGGTCAGCAGCAGGAAGCATGAAGTGCTCTAAAACTTGCTGGTAGACGGCTGCGTTGACCCTGGATCTCAGGAAACACAGTGGACCGACACCAGCAGATGACATGGCACCCCAAACCATCACTGATGGTGGAAACTTTACACTAGACTTCAGGCAATGTGGATCCTGTGCCTCTCCTGTCTTCCTCCAGACTCTGGGACCTCGATTTCCAAAGGAAATGCAAAATTAGCTTTCGTCAGAAAACATGACTTTGGACCACTCAGCAGCAGTCCAGCTCTTTTTTTCCTTAGCCCAGGTGAGACGCTTTTCGCGCTGTTTCTTGGTCAACAGTGGCTTGACACGAGGTATGCGGCAGTTGAAACCCATGTCTTTCAAGCGTCTCTTGGTGGTGGATCTTGAAGCACTGACTCCAGCAGCTGTCCACTCCTTGTGAATCTCCCCCATATTTTTGAATGTTTTTTTTTTCACAATCTTGACTAGGGCGCGGTGATCCCTATCGCTTGTACACTTTTTCTGACCACAGTTTTTCCTTCCCTTTGCCTCTCTATTAATGTGTTTGGACACAGAGCTCTGAGAACAGCCAGCCTCTTCAGCAATAACCTTTTGTGTCTTTCCCTCCTTGTGCAATGTGTCGATGGTCGCCTTTTGGACAGCTGTCAAATCTGAAGTCTTCCTCATGTTTGTGTAGGCTTCAGAACTGGACTGAGAGACCATTTAAAGCCCTTTGCAGGTGTTTTGAGTTAATCAGCTGATTAGTTTTTGGCACCAGGTGTCTTCAAAATTTAACCCTTACACAATATTCTAATTTTGTGACACACGGAATTTTGGATTTTCATTTGTTGCCACTTCAAATCATCAAAATTCAATGAAATAAACATTTGAATGCATCAGTCTGTGTGCAATGAATAAATATAATGTACAAGTTACACCTTTTGAATGCAATTACTGAAATAAATCAAGTTTTTCAAAATATTCTAATTTACTGGCTTTTACCTGTAAATAAAATTGAATTGAATTGAATTGAATTGAAAAATTAAATTTGATTGCAGTGGATCTGGACACAAAATAAATGTGTAATGCTATCCCCTATTTGGGAAATGAACCCTCCCGCCCCACAAGAGAAAGGCTGTCTGAGAACGTTGTTGTAAAACTGATGGAGCCATTTATGGACCAGGGCAGGACTGTAACTATGGACAATTTGATGAACTTCGTTATAAGTTTATGCAGGAAAGGGCAATACAAGAAGAAAAGATGAAACAGCATTGTGTGATGAAGAGACGTTCTCATGGTAAAACAACACAGTGCCAGGTGCGCAATCTCTGCAACAGGAACCACAGCACTGAGCGTTGTGTGCACTGCACAAAGTATACCTGTCGCAAATGCAGGAAGGACTCACCTTGGGTTTGTGGAAACTGCTAAATGGGACAATTGTAGCTTCATATGTAGTGCTTTTCCTTGAGTGAAATCGATGTTACTCCAATACTGAAGTCATACTGTGTCATTTTCTAACCTGAAATGTTGAATGACATGAAAAGGCGAGACAAGTCAAAATACAATTATTCTCTAAGTTGTTCTTTCTTTCCCATAGTGAGCTTTGCAATATAAATGAGTCTGTTGGTGAATGGACGATATAAATAGGCTCTGCCTTGCCTTGTTGGAAAAGCATGGTTATGACCGGTTCTCAGCTCAGGAACTAGGACCCGTCACAGGCTATTTGCATTACAATAGGGACAGTTAGCAAGGTAGAGTGAATACACAAACTTGAATATGGGAGGGGGGCTTGGAAGAAAACTGAAATTCTCTGGGACTCCTAGTGTTAAACCATATATCCACACTTTTCTCAAGGGTAAGCAGGAAGCTTCAGGTTTCCCGGCTGAAGGGACAGATAGGAGAGCCGTTTAAAATATGTGGCTGACTACAAACGTAACCAAGGCATCCAGCTGGAGGTGGAGAACGTCGAAGTGAATCCGGCTAAAAGGCAGGTGGCTAAATTGTGTCTGAACAGTTTTTGGGGGTGTCATGGTTTAGGTTTTGTCTGGTTTCTTTTCTTGTCATTTTTGCAGTTCACTCGGCTCACCCTCCTTCAGCAATTAGTCACACCTGTCTGGACACTAATTAGCCTTCATTCTCGTCACCTGTCAGGCTCCCTTTATAAACTCACCTCGGTTGTTTCCTCGTCGCTGGCTCGTAGTGTTTGTTCCTGACCATCATGCCTGTCTGCTCCTGTTTCCCTGCCTTGGTTCCTGTCTCGTCAGGTTTGGGTTTTGTTTGGCTGCGCTGCTAACTTTTGATCACTTCGTCTTGGTCTCGTTCCTTGTTCCGCAGCAGCCCAGCTCCACTGTGCCTTGGGATTATTGCTCATGTTTTTGGACTCTGTACCTGCCAGCCAGCTCTTGCATCCTTCACCTCCGACTGGTAAACTCTGGTTCCTCATGTCACCACCATCCACCTGCAATAAACTGTCTTAACGAACTACTCTGTGTGTGCGTCCTGTGTCCGGGTTCATCCACAACAAAATCATGACAGGGGGAAATTTGCACAGAGAAATGACCTGGCTCAAACTACCATTGTGACCGAGCCCGATGAGTTTTTTAACTTCCTGTTTTCAGGTAAATACACAGTGAGCTACTTTCACTTTCTGAACGATGAAATGTGTATGGTTCAGTGGAAATACAACAAGCGGTGCATCTCTCCATCCAACAAAGTGAATAATGTGTTTATTGCCGCCTTCACAACTGCGCATGCTCGTCTGAAATTGTACACCTGTCTCAAACGACTTCAACAGCGTGTTTTTTACATTGACACGGACAGCTTGATCTACGTGGTTAAACCGGGTGAGAGCTCCCTCGAGCTGGGAAATTATCTGGGTGGTTTAACTGATGAGCTGGCAGGTGACACCATTCAGGAATTTGTTTCAGCCGGCCCCAAAAGCTACGCTTACCAGACCAGAAACCAGAAACCAGAAAAAGGTTGTGATGAGGTTTAAAGGTAAAACTCAGACTCACGAATGTAGTGAGAGGCTGAATTTTGACAGCGTGAAGGACCTGGTAGAAGGTTATTTGCAAGCGTCTACAGGGGATGTTTTACAAGCTCCGCAACGTACCATCAGGAGGGATAAAAGAAGCTTCCAGCTTCAAAATGCCACATTTCAGAAAAAGCTCCATGTGGTGTTGTTGGGATTAATGTTTATACCTCATTAACCGATTTATCTTGTTATGATGTAGTAATGTAAGCTTCTGATATAATCATATTACTCACATGATAGCTTAATCATGTCTGTGCAAAGAAACAGAAGACACTCTGTTTCTTCGCTTCCTGAAACAAGAAGACTCAGCTACAAGATTATGTGCTGACTGAACGTGATTGCTCAGGTGTGTATCTTTGTTGACAACTGAGGCTGTAACTATCTGTTTCCCCACCCTTCAGTACAGCCTGAGTCATGTAACTAGGGAAACTCCCCAAACTTAATAAAATCGAGGAGAACGCTGAGACCGGCAGAGTGGATTGGAGATTGTAACTGCACGGTCTCTTCCTACTCTCCTCGAGAGTAAAACCAAACTAATTGTCTTTGTGTTTTTCTTTCCCTGTTTGTATGATGTTGTAGGTGCTTAGACCTGACAGGTGTATGACAAGAGAAGGCTTTTTCCTAACGGAACAACCCTTGTGTTTGGCTACTAAAGGTAAACTGAGAAAAATGTCGCTCTCCCGTGAAACACAGGAGGTTGAATTTGATCCAAGATTCAAAACCCCTTTTTCATGTCTAATAGCGGGTCCGAGTGGTTGTGGTAAATCTTTTTTTGGTAAAAGTGTTTTGCAAAATTGTAACCATGTTATGGATGTTGTTCCTGTAAATATAGTGTGGGTTTACACCTTATTTCAGCACATCAAAAGAATCAGGTAGACCTGATTCTTTTGATGATGAAAATCTGTTTCCTCCTGATCAAAATCATTTTGTTATTTTAGACGATGTAATATTTCAGGCTTCCGAGCATCCAGATGTGGTCAAGATTTTTACGCAATACAGACGTCATAGAAGTATGAGCGTCATTATGCTGACTCAGAATGTGTTTCATCAAGGCAAGTACAGCCGTACCATCAGTTTAAACACTAATTATATGGTGTTGTTTAAGAACCCCAGAGATAAACTGCAGATGAATATATTAGCCCGTCAAATATTTCCTTCAGAGAAAACTTTATTTATGGAGAGTTTTCAAGATACCACCAGAGAACCTCACGGCTATTTAATCGTCGATCTGACTCCGACTTGCCCAGATCGTTTCAGACTGAGAACGGGAATGCTTCATGGTCAGTGGCCCGCTGTATATGTACGTAAGTCAAATTAATTCATTATGTCAGCGCGCATAAGGAGGAACGCTCCCTTATTCAGAGCTCTGTATCACGCTACACCGCAGAAACATAAAGACATTCTTACCCACTGCTCACCCGACTTTCTCAAAGCCTTGTGTGAGATAGCTCTGAATATCTTAAAAGGTAACGTTAAAGTATCTCCTACTCAACATAAAAAATGGAAAAGCAGAAAAAGATCATCAGACTGCTGGCTGATAAAAAAACCGGGTTAAAACGCAAGCAGTTGGCTCTGAAAAATCAAACAGGCTGGTTTATTCTTCCCTTGCTGAGCGTTGTGGCCCCTTTAATAGGAGAGGTGCTGGGTGGTCTCATCAGGAGATGAGAAAATTTCTTTTAGGACGGCGCAAAAGATGTATCTCGTTTCACCGCATCAGTTCAAACGTTTGAACCCACCAGAACCTTCTATCAGACAGACGGCTGAATACGATTTGGATTCTAAAATGAGAGAGATTCTGACTGAGTTCTTATGAAAAAATTAAAAGGTACAACGCTCCGCTGCAGAGATATCTGACTCTTATGAAGCAGGGTCAGCTGAAGGAACCCCAAGTGACTTTAACTATGCAGCGTAACCCGATACCTGAAAGTAATGAGGCTGGCTCTGGTTCTACACCCTCACCTGCAGAATTGTACGAAACCGCTAACAAGGTTCTAAAAGCTCTGCCTAACAGAGATCGCAAAAACGCTGAATACATACTGAAAATGTTATCAGAATGTGGTGGGAGTTGGACGTCCAAAGGCAAATTTGTTTATCAGGATCGTGTGATGGGAGGCTCACATTTGGTCGATTTGCTGAAAAACCTTCTGCTTCCGTTTAAAAGGAAAACACAAACCCAGGAACCTGCAGGTTGGAACCATTCATGGCTGCCCTGAAGGAGCTAAACATTCCTGTGTTGGCAGTCAGTAATCCGCAAGCCAGCAACCAATACAGACGGTTGACAGAAACAGGCGTATTGGAGAAGAACAGTGATAAACCTCTCATGAAACGAAAAGGGAAAATTGTGTTGTCCCCTGAATTCCCAGGAATAGAGTTTGAGGATCCAAGCCCCGACAACGGACGCGCCCGAAGCAAAAGAGTCAACAACCCGACATGGTTGAAACTGGAGAAAATAATTTGTAATAAAGATACTTTATTCCTCACTAAGACTAAGAAAGTAGAGCACATCACCCCAGTTCTAAAGTCCTTACACTGGCTCCCTGTATCTCAGAGAATAGACTTTAAAATACTTCTGTTAGTCTATAAATCCCTGAATGGCTTAGCACCTAAATACCTCACAAACTTGTTATCAGTGTATCAACCATCCAGACCACTCAGGTCCTCTGGCTCCACCCTTCTCTGCATACCTAGAACCAGAACTAAACAAGGAGAAGCAGCATTTAGTTCCTATGCTCCACTTATCTGGAACAAACTTCCAGAAAACTGTAAAAGTGCTGAAAGCCTGAGTTCCTTTAAATCAAGATTAAAAACACATTTTTTTAAAATTGCCTTTGACTGTTCTAGTTAAACAGTTTTACTGTTTTTAATGTTCTTTTTTGTTACTACATTCTATCCCCACTTGCTTTTATTCTATTTTCTATCTACATTTTATTATTTTGCTATATCTTAATCATGTAAAGCACTTTGTATTGTCTTGTACTGAATTGTGCTATATAAATAAATTTGCCTTGCCTTGCCTTGCCTTTAATGTTTCAAATTATTCATGCGTACACTGTTTTTTTCTTTTAGACTAGTTACAGTTTGTAACAATCTTTAACACTAGCATTACCAGGGTTTTCGACCTGCCCCCCTGAAGTCCCGAAAGAGGGTCAAAAGACCCTGAGTCCAAACTGACGACTCTGGTGGCTCAAATTAGCATCCCTTGTTCAATTGTAAATGTGGCCATTGCCTGAGGAATCAGCAGGGGGGGGGGGAGAGCCGAACTCACAAAAGCATTCCACACTTCTGTACTGTCAGGCCAGAAGGTACGTGTGAATAGTCCATGTTGGGGGTGGGTGCGATCTATGATGGAGGCAGCTCTACAGTAGAAAACTAACCAAATTGTGTTGCTCCACCTCAAAAAAATCATGCAAAAGGTGTAGCAAAAGAGATCTGGGAGACTTTGCACATGTAAATTTGCATGCAACCTTTTGTGCTGTGGAGGATAAATAGGTGACTGCTTCATCTATTTAGTTCACAAGAAACAAAATGCAGAAGAGGTTCACTGCTCAGGAGGCATTGGAACTGATTCTGAGCAGTGCCAGCCCTTGTGATTCAGATGGAGAAGATATAGACCTTCAACCGGATTCGGACTCTGAGCTGTCTTCAGGTTAGATTTCTCAACCTACCTATTTTATTTTCCTGACTATTTTTTTTTATTTAGAACCAAACCAAAAGTTAATTTGAAATTGTTTATCTTGCAGATGAGGAGACTCTCCCTCTACCAAAAAAGAGAGCTCGTTTGGGGAGTGAGCCGTCAGAGACCGCGAAAGATGGCACAGTGTGGCATGAAGAACAAGTGGGGACACATCTCCATTTCACTCCAATAGAACCGTACACCACAGATGGAGAGCCAAGCGCTGAGGCCAGACGAAGTATCCGGAGTCGCCTTCAGAGCTTCCTCTGTTTTATCACTCTTGACATGCTTCGTAGCATTCGAGAATGGACTACTCAACATGCACGTCACACGGAGCAGCTGGATTGGTTCATGGATCTCCCGGAACTAATGGCATTTATTTCAGTCATTATCTTGCGGGGGGTGACCAAGGTTCCATCACTATGTGACAGCTGGTCAGCAAACCTGGGAAACCCAAGGATCATTGAAACTATGGCCCGAAACCGCTTCCAAGACATCATGCGACACCTACGCTTTGATGACATGTTTACACGCAGTGAGCGAGCGGAGACCGATAAGTTTGCTGCAATCTCCGATGTTTGGGGATCATTTGTCACGAACTGCATCGCATCCTACAACCCTGGTCGACACATCACTATTGATGAACAACTTTTTCCATCAAAGACTCGCTGCTGTTTCCTGCAATACATTGCAACAAAACTGGACAAGTTTGGCATCAAGTTTTGGGTGGCTTGCGACTTGAAATTAAAGTACATCTGTAATGTCTTGCCATATCTTGGCAAGGACCCCAGTCGTCCCAGTGGGGAGAGACTGTCCGAGACTGTAGTGATGAGGCTGATGGAACCGTTCATGGACAAGGGCAGAACTGTAACCACGGACAATTTCTTTACATCACTGTCACTTGCACAACGACTGCTTAGCCAGAAAACCACTATCCTCGGCACAGTCAACAAGAGACGACGGGAAATTCCTCAATCCGCTAGACAGATGGATCGCACTGAATTCACCACTCAGGTGTTTTCAACCACTGGTGCTACGCTGACGGTGTATGCGCCCAAACGGAAGAAGGCCGTTTACGTTCTCAGCAGCATGCACAGCGTGGTTGAGACTGAGGATACCACCAAAAGGAAGCCAAACACGGTCACACAATATAACAAAACAAAGTGCGGTGTGGATGTGATGGACCAAATGGTGCGGGAGTATCAGGCATGCATTGGGGTGCAGGAGAGACGGGTGGACTTCCTAGTTGAGCTTGCCAAAGAGTTGGGTAACTCTCATGTGAGTGAGAAGAAGGCACACAAGGAGAAGCTGCTTCGGCAACAACCTTCCACACCCAGCTCAGGCAAAAGGGCAAAGTGTCAGGTCAACCATCGATGCAGGAACAATTGTGCAACTGTGTGATGCGTTGACTGCTACAAATACACATGTGGCAAATGCACCAGGGTCATACCCTGGCAGTGCCAGGTATGTTCCGACAGTACAGACAGACTGCTGAGTGAGTGCTGAAATGCCAGTCACACAAGGACATGCCACTCACACACACGCAGCCCCCCACTGTGCCTAGTGTAAATATGTGTGGAATTGTTTTATTTCTTGTATTTTTTGTATTGTTTTTAATGACAAAAATAAAAAGCATTCAAACAAATAACTGTTGTTCTTTTGTATATTTCTCATGCTGGAATTTCAGTCCTCTTGACTTAGACACAAATACTTCTGGTCATTGCTCACAGCTGTACCTGGCTGTAAAATATATCTCCATTTAAAATATTAAAATTAATTCATTGTGCTTTTTTGCTAAAATAAAACTAAGCTAAATATAATATATATAATCTTTATATTATAAAATACAATATACTGAATAGAACTAACTAGACAGTTAGTAGGGAGTTAAGCTTCCCCCTTCCTTTGGTGCACCAGTAATGGCCTTATTTACAGAACAAAAACGCCGGTTCACAACTGCTTATAGGATGCTAATTAAAATCCTTCAGGTCAGTTGACCCGTCTCTGGGCTCCAAAGGTATAAATGTTAAATGACCCTTCTCTGGTAATTCTAGTGTTAAACATTCGTAAACAACAAGTTCCGTGATTAAACGAGCACGAGGCCCTATTTTTGATACATTGCTGATATTTTTTCACAAAATCATATACCATGACATCATTTTTATAAACCTCATCGTCGTAGGTAGCCAATATTTCATGCACCGATAGCCCACAGGCTTTATGACACAGATAATAAACACAGTGGTGACCGCACACGGCTGATTGAGTGTTTTGAAGTTGACGATTATGATACAATATTTTCGAGGATCTGTCTTTCAAAAATGTCACTATGCTTGATGGATAAAATTCTAAATCTGGATTAAATCCGTAAGAGTCGAAAAAGGTGGCTCGATCATTCTCTTCCAAAGTCAAAGCTAGCCAGTGTTCTCCAGGCATGTGTGAAGGATGAGTGTTGACGATGAAATAGGCGGGGCCTCTGTATGTGCTGTATTGTAACAATCTTTAAGCATTCGTAAACAACAAGTTCCGTGATTAAACGAGCACGAGGCCCTATTTTTGATACATTGCTGATATTTTTTTCACAAAATCATATACCATGACATCATTTTTATAAACATCATCGCCGAATGTTGGGTAGCGGGAGCTGATCGGATGCCCAAACGCTGTAAAATAAGTCCCCCAACAGGTGTTGCATCAGACTGTCGAGCTCGTGGTTATTCATACTTTAATAAAAATCCAACAGGACCTGCCTTTTTGAGTCCATTTCCAAAATTGAGTCGTAACACGCGTACAGGGTGGTCGTGTGAGGCAAAGGAACCCTGAATCTCATTTCCAGTCTCAAATTTCCATTACACACTGGTGAAAGAGCGTCAGCGTTCTCGCTCGGATTGAGATTAAAGACAAACAGGGAATAGCCGTTGTTAAATTCCTCGCGAGCAATGCTTGAAGGAAGGTCTTTTAAATGACGACCTGTAGCGGTGAACATGTTGTAATATTCCCTGACTGAAATACCGTCGTTGAATTGAGGTTGAAACGCTTTGGCAGGGACCTGTCTGCCGTCTTTGCAGAGAGCTAAATATTCCACATCCATATGCTTAAAGTTGAAAGGTGACATGCTTCTCCTTCCAGTGAATGCCTCGTGGTTTACCATACCTAAAACGACATATTTAGGCATAGTCCCCAAAAACAGATTCTCCTGAGTACATATCCTGGAAATTTCAGGAATAGAATATGTTTTCACATTCACGCGCAAAAGAGGATAGAGGGCATTTCCTCTCATTAATGCTGAGGCATGCCCGAGTCGGATAGCCGGGGAGAATGCAACTTTTTTCACAAATAGAGAAGCCCCCTGAATTTTCAGTCGAAAGGTTGAATCACGAGGTCCCATGAGAGAGCTGGCTCTGGTTAGTTTAACCCTCATGTCAACAGAATTCAAGAGGAGTCTTTCGCAGAACAAAATATCTGCGTGAAGCGGCCCCATCAGGTGTAACTCTCTCGAATTAGCTGTGAAAGAGACTCACCCGGTTTAATCCCAGAATTTGGACCATCTGTTATAACAATCGAGTCTATAGCTCCAACAGTGTCTTTGTAAAAGAGACCTGCGCTAAATTGACTAAGTGTCTTCTGAATAGTTGAGCAAAGTTTCAATCATTGCTCTGTACAGATGAGTCACGCTACTCTGTGAAATTAACCTGTCTCCCAGAATAACGTCGCATTGACTGAACATTGTATTCAGCGGGTAATTTATGAGTCAGACGGCAGCATCGTTAGCCAGGTTGCTTCCGTCTGCGTTGGTGATCTTTGGGGGACCCAGCACCTGTGGGAGTTTGTGAGAGTGCACTAGTTTAGGTGAAAATTTTCCAAAAAGAAATAGCTTGATAGTGGTTGTGGAGAACCAAAGGCCCGCCTTCCCCGAGCACAGAGGCAGGAGTCAGGGGACCCATAACCCCGCACTCCCAAAGGGGCCCCTAAAGCAGGTCGCCCAGGAGGGGCCGACACAGGATATCTGCAACCCCCCCCCCCCCCCCCCCCCCCCCCCAAGGAAGGAGCAGAGACGACCCCGAGGAATTCCCACAGCCACCGCAATGCCGACGCCCTCAAGAGCCTGCCTTAAAATCTATAGGATGAGGGGCGTACCAGTGGTCAAATTTGACCTATTTTCCGGGTTCCATACCTAGCATGTATGCCATTGGAGCGTAAAAACATAGGTGGTTCTGAGCTCCGGCGTGGTAAGTGAGTATATATGTGGTGCGGTTAACTTTGAAATAAATATCTGAATCTATCTTTCTCAGATGGGCTTCAATCTCTGTGATAAGCTGATTCAAATTACTGAATCTATCTTTCTCAGATGTGCTTCAATCTCTGTTAATTCTGGAGGTGGGGGATGGGTGTGAATTCCGGAAGTGTGTGGAGGGTCAAAAATCATAGGGGTGTCATAAATCATAGGTATCATACATATTTTTGACATAAGGTGGGGACTATGTTTCTTTGTCCTTTTGTCCTTCATCATGCAGAAGGCCCTTTTCCTGCATCTAGAAGTGTAGATGTCCCTAATGGTGGATAGGTGTCCTAAGATTCTCTGTGCAGCTTTCACCACCCTGTGTAGAGCTTTTTTTTCTGCCGCAGAGCAGCTGCCGTGCCTGGCACACAGTGATGCATAAACACAGGATGCTCTCCACCACGCATGTATAAAAGGATGTTGGGACTGAGCTCCCCAAACCAGCACGCCTCAGCCTCCTGAGGAAATAGAGGTGCTGGTGTGCCTTTCTGATCAGGAGGGAAGTGTTGCTGCTCCAAGTGAGGTTCTCTGTTATGTGGACACCCAGGTACTTGAAACCGGAGACCACTTCCACCGCTGTCCCTCCTATGTGCACAGGAGGAAGGGGAGGATGTTTACCCTTCTGAAGTCCACGATCATCTCTTTGGTCTTCTTCACGTTGATGTGGACTGGTGTGGGTCCACAGTGCCATCAGTGCAAGTTGTGAAAGAGGGTTTACAGACTGTAATGTACCTGGACAGGCAGAAGACATGAAATTCAAGCCAGGCGCATTGCGTGTTAGGAGGTTTATTATAAAGAGAATGGGTGAAAGTCAAAGGTCATTTGCAGGAGCGTGATGGAGACCTGGCTATGAAGAGAACTGGCTTGCTTACTGAAGAGGTGTCTAACAGGATGGGAGAAACTTGATCAGAGTCTGGGGAACAGGCTTGGTCATGCATGGTAGAGCAAAAAAGTCTCTAGAATCAAGAATCTTTATTGTAATTATCTGACCATAATAAAATTTGGCTGAGATACTGACTCAGAATTCACACAGAATCACACATAATACGCAAACACAAAACAAGACATAATGTACCAGATGAATGCAGCACTTTCTGAGAAACTAAATGTGCCAATAATCCTTAGCATCTTGATTCAACAAAGAACGTGAAAGATAGGAGTTACTTTACAGACTATGTAGATTATCTTCCAATTCCATGACTTTGTCAGACAAAATACTACCTGAGAGGTTGAAAAGTGTGCGAAAAATTGACATGTTCAAGTTAATTGATCCTCAAATCAAAAAGATGGGTAGCAGTTAGTTTACAAGATTATGTAGAATATTGAGCAATTGCATGAATGTATTAAAAACTCCCTGACAAACTAGAAGTATGAAAATAGGCATCAGCATGTGAGAGACAGTGTAAATAATTTTCAATCAGATCAAGAACATGTGGAACAAATAGTAAGTTTGTAAACATGTAGACAGACTCAATTGGACTGGTGGTTTATTGATTTTCAGCAGGGGTTGATTGCCTTCACAGCTTTGAGAAAGAAGCTGTTTTAACAGCTTTAACCTCTGATAAAGCTGCTGAAAGTGAATGAAAGTAAATGTGCATGCTCAGGAACTTTATGCTGTCCACATGCTCCACCACCTCCCTCTGTATGCAGAAAGGAGCCTGTTCAGTCTTCCTGGTCCTCCTGTAATCCACTATAACCTCCTTTGTCTTGCTGGTGTTCAGGATGAGGTTATTCCTGGAGCACCACTGTGTCAGACTGTGGACCTCCTCTCTGTAGCAGATCTCATTATTGTTGAATATGAGACCCACCTCAGTGGTGTTGTCTGCAAACTTCACCACTACAGCATGTTTGTGGGGTGGACAGTAGAGCAGTCGTGTGAAAAGAGGTTAAAGTGATAGCAAATTCTGGGGTACCTTTAAAAAATTCACATGGTGCAACTCAGCTTGTACATTTTTTTTACATCTGTTTTACAGAGGCTACTTACGTTATGTCTGCAATAAACTCATGAAGAAGACTGTGATAAATGGATGCAGACCGACCTGTGCATAAAGTCTAAACCATAGCAGCAACTTGCATTATTTTTGTATTTTGTATTTTTGTGTCCAGTCAGAGTTATTCTCTCTTTAGCCACTAAAACAGCAAGTGCAGAAGTGATCAAAGGCTAGATAGGGAAAATAAAATTTAAAATCTATTTAATATTTTAATAACCAGAAAGGATTCAGACCTGATGATGTATTTGTGGAATGTTAAGTACCACATTTAGCTTGAGCAGTCCAAAGTGATGCTGTAGATGGTAGAAACTGATAGAATGATGCACCCTTGTATGGATTCATTTAGAATTAAAGGCGTTTATTTAAGTTGAAAATGTTTAAGATAACACAATTATAGAATATATACTGTACTAATTAGAACTTATATCAGAATAAAAAACAATTTAATCTACAAACTCTTAGTTTCACTTAACAAATACACAAGAGGGTCTTTACCATCCTTCCTATACTGAGCCTTTGCGGTATCCTTTGTTTCACCTCAACCTCAGCAGAGATTACTCGCTTTACCGCACCTATAAGTCATTCAGCACAGACAAATCTTCTTTACAAGCCTCATCCAATAGAGCTCAGTTTAATAACCTTTGTGTGTGTAGTATCTGTTGGAACATTGCACATTCATAACGTTTGGATTCTGCATTTAAAAAAAGGAACTATTTTACAGTTCTGATGGTTTCTTCAATTAGGGGAATGGTTTTCAAAACTGTTGGACAGAATCCACCACAATAGAGGATTAATTCTCATTTTCATGTGATCGGTGAAAGGTTTTTGTAAATTCAGAAACACTGCAGGTAATTTTTTATAGAATACACATTTAGCCCCACGGTGAAATTTACCATGTTAGTTTATGTTTTCTTATGTGGTTTTCCTCCCTGCAACAGAGTTTGTTCCTTTAAACACATGTCAGTGGAGTTCACTGATAACTAACAAAACTGGTCTCCACTCCTGAGTGACCTATCCCTCTGACTGTGCTCCACCAGCCGAGCACAGCTCTGCTTAATACCCCTATTTGTCATCTTCAGTCATTACAAGAAACTGCCAAAGACAGCTCTGAGAAAGTAGTTTTTATGCTCTGTTCTTTGGATTCACATATTAAAAACCCATAACATGAGATAGGCTACCTCGTGGGTAATAAAACAACATCCTTCCTGAAAGCCAGACACACACAGAAATCTGGTATAATGTGGTAATAACTCTTGGACCAAGTAAAAAGCCTGGGGGGTAAGCTCTGTAAATTCCCAAGCTTTAGGAAACTCCTTGAAAAAGCAAACTGAAGAGGGTGTTGCAATAGACGGCAAGGACTTCAAAGTCTGTGATGGGTTCTGCTTCTTTAAATTGGGTCTATTGCACATGCTGGACATCAACCTTTTCAGTATGAGAGTCTCTGACCCAGTTGTTCAGGGTGCAGCTTGAACAAGTGAGTCCAATTCCAAAAGTCATTCATGTGGAAATATGAACTATAGCAAGAAGAGGGAAATTAGACAAGCCTGAGTGCATTTTCTTCATATTTATAGCTGTTCTTTTCCCTAAAAGGCTGCTCTCTAGTAGTATTGATAATATTTTTATGTTGCATGCTTTCAAAGAAATCACATGCCAAATCACAAATTACCATGTAGCTTTAATTTAGAAAAATAATTATGAACCATTTTAGTCCTGTGAAATTAGGGGCATCAACCAATGTGTTTAAAAACGAATGCAATAATCAGTGATTGCTTCAATAACAGCTGGTGCCCTTAGGTAGATATGCTCAGCAGCTTAAAAAAAACTCAGTCAGGGATGACATTAGCCAGATATTTAGCACAGTAATGACATTTGTGTTTGTCAGAAGGGATTTTATATCTTTTAGCTGTCATGAATTAAGGCATGATACATTTCCAAGAGAAACTGTTTCAGAAGTTGCCTTTCAAAATGAAGCTGTGTCTGACAGAAGCACAAAATTCATTAAGAGCTGAAGGGGAAAATTGCTTTGTTTCTTAAAAACTGGAATGCTGCAATGCAAAAAGACAAATAAAGTGCATACTTATAATTTGAAATGCTCAAAACTTGGGATTTTGTTTTATAAGATGACGGAGACACAGAGCTGCCCACCAGACAAACGAAAAATAGAGCTATAACATGAAACCCTTATTGTTCTAACAATATACATGTCAGGGTGCAATTCTGCCTGCTGCACCATGAGCCTTTTCCAGCACCTTCTTCCTTCCGCCCAGCTCTGACTCCACACTGCCTAATTATCTACACCTGTTCAGCTACTAATTATCCTGGACTGTTTCCACCTGCAAGCCTCACTACTTAAACCCTCCTCCGTCTGTTCTTCCCGCCGGATCGTCATCATCGCTCACCCAGGCCTCATCTGTCTGTCAGAGATTTTCACACGTCTGTCAGTCAGAGTTCCCCTCGTTTTCCCGGTCAGAGATTCTCCCACGTCTACCGGTCAGAGATCCCCCTACACCTGCCTGCCTGAGGTTCCTACTCCTGGACGCCCCCTCTGCTGCGCTCCTGGTCTCACTACAGCACCCGCGTCCAAAGAACTCCCTCTGCTGAGCTGCTGATTCTCGGCACAGCACCCGCAGCTCTCCAGCTCTCTCCAGTCCTCCAGCTCCTGCACTCTCCTTCCACTTGCTCCATCCCGGTAAAAGACTCTGGTTCCATTCCTCCACAACTCATCAACCTCCAATAAACTCCTTAAACTAAGCTCCATGTGTGGTGTGTGTTCGGGTTCGTTGTGACAATTCATGACAATACATTTCATGTTTGCACAATCTGATATCACATCATTACTATAAGGTGCAGTTCTACCGGCTCTTATTGGCCGCGCATGGCACCGCCCCGCTCACTTACGAGTGTTTCAGGAGAAGTTTTCTAAACTCAATAGGAATGAAATTATAATCCAAATGAGAGGGGTGGTTTATTCCGATTTATAATCCGATCAACATGCCTGTAAAAGCAAGTCAAACTCAAATTATTCCGTGTGTGGCAAACTGACCTGAGTGCGCATGTGCGCCTGACGTAAACGTGACGTATATCCGCGTTGGTGAGTGCCGTAAATATGTGGGGAAGCAAAACTGTCGGGGCTCCGCTGTCTTTACTTCGTTTTGTTTGTTGTTACTGATGTCACTCTTAATTTGACGTTGTTAGCAGTTGAATTCGCTACGAGACAAGTCCTGCCTGTCTGAACTGATTAGGTTCTATTTCAAGCTCGGTCTATTGCCACAGATCCCACCCATCAAGGAAACTATTCAGAAACATTATATCAAAAACGAACAGACAAAAACAGCTTCTTTCCCAAAACCCCTTGTTGAAAATGAACAAACCATCAGCCCAATTCATAATCTGTTGGGTTACAAACACACGACTGGTTGCACAGGTTTCTGATCTGATGGATACCATTTACACTGTCTCTTACTTGCAAATGTGTATTCACACATTTCAATCACTCAGGGACTGTCTGGTTAGACATCCAGGCAAATTGCACTATTCTGCAACTAATTTATTGGAGTTTTATAGCCTGCTATCTTTTTTACCTGAAAATTAGTCCATTATCTGCTAAGGACTATATACACGCTTAAGCCCCTCAGGGAGTGTTTTTGTTGGGCAGTGCAATAAATTTTAATTAAAAATAAATAAATTTGAAAATGAAATTGAAAATTATGTTGTAATGAAATTTTAGTATATTTTAGAAACATATTGCCAGTACAATAAAACATTCATATTATAACGTTATATAGATTAATTTTTTCTTTGTCTAGCTGGCAGCTCTCTGCTTCTGTAATAATCAAACCCTGCTTTAAAATTCTCCACAACTCTGTCCCTGACCTCTAAGGCCTTCAAATAATAGTTATATTTTGAGTGAGATTACTTTACATGCCGTTGGACTCTATGTAGTAGGGACGTGACTTCTGAAGGCAACAGATTGCACTGGATTGAAATTAGAGGTACCTGGGAAGAGAGGGTTGAACAGTAAAACACACCCCAGTTTTCATGTATCTTAGTCCCTCCACTTCCTAAGTATGTACTTGTTAGAGTTAACGTTTCACATAAAATCCCAATAAAACAGACTAAAGTTTGTACTTTGTGGTTATAACATGACGGAATGTGGAAAAGTTTGAGGGGTATAAGCAGTGTCAGTTCATCCACGAATGACATCCTTCATGAACCACAATCCTTCTCCCCCAAAGCAAACTGCAGGAAGTCAGCTAAAATCCTGAGGATCTGATAAATGCAGTGTCAGCGTGAAGCACGTAACCTAGTCTCACTATTCTCGGCATCAAGTTTGGGGGACCCATTGACTGCACATGCACAAAAGCAGCTGATATATAAATTGGACTGTTTTAATCTGATTCGCCCCCTTTCAACTGCCGCCCTGAGCAACCGCCCGTATGGGCCACATCAAAAACAGCCACTGGGTAGGAATCCCTTTGCAAAGTTCAGGATATAACAGATGGTTCCAAAAGAAGACCCTCTTTTTTTACTGCAACAGTGTCTGATAAAGATAAGATAGAGGCAGCTGTGGCAGTAACATTCAGCAAAATAAAAGTGCTGATTCACAGAAAAATTGAGAGGCTTATTTTTCATCCTTACAAACAACAGTGGTGATTTGTTGGACTCTGAAGCTCATCAACATGATGATGAATGCAGAGCTGTGACAGCAAGTCTAGATCAGGCTCTTCATCACTGACACTATAACTGCCTGTCTGCCTGTAATAGCGGTAATGACAAAACCGCTTTGCAGCAGACTTCTTGCTTTCTTGCTCAATGGAAAAGCACACGTTTGGGTGAGTATGAGGGAGTCTTGTGGTGTAACCATCCATTTTCCTGATTTCATCAGTGTGTGCTAGTGTTGGGTGACAAAAGTTTTTTCTCTAAGTAGTCTATTTATTCTGACCTTCTAGTTAATGAAGTCAGAGAGGCTCAGAGCACACAGAGCACTCCTGTCCACCAACATGTACAAACAGGAGCGTGAGGTGTCACACCGACATGGCTGCTCTCCGAAATTCCTTTCTGCTCTCCTCTGTGGTCCAACAAAAAGATTTCACGAGATGAACTCATTTTGATGAGACAATGGAGCATTTGCACACTGGATACTCAGCAGTAATCTGATTTAGGGTCTCAGGACAAGTCTTAATTATGGATTTTTGGGGTATAGAAATTGTTGAAAAATTACATGATAGCCAACATGGAACAGTAATTCATCATTCTGATGCATACAAAAATTACTGCGACAGTAATGGGCAACTTTTTCCAGTAGCAGGTGGTGTAATCCCAGTTAAGAACTTAAGAATTTCTTTGACAAATAAAAGCCCATGTGGTCGGGCTGAAAGACAAAAACCCAGTGGTTTTTATTTATCAGCCTGGCTGCTTTCTCCCTAAACGATGACCAAGTTAAATACAACCATTTCTCCCACAGGTGCTGGGTCCCAGGTATTAAATGTTCACTTATATACAGAAAGGCTATAATTTATTTATTTACTTTCTTTTACTTTCTTTTTTAGGTATCACATTACACATGTCAGCTTAAATAATAATACATACGATTTAGCAATGGTATCAAGGTGTTACACGATTGTATCTGTTGCTTTATGTCTGTTGGTTGTGCTGTTGTTTTTGTGTCTCTTTCCAGGTGATAGAGCAGACAGAGGACGTTTTATCATTCTCTTCCTTCTATCTCTTCTTTCTTTCACCCTTTTCTTTCTCTTTTTTTTTTCTCTTCTTGTTTTTCTTTTACTCTCCTACTTTCCCATTGTAGTGTCCATATAATTTGAAATTCTCCCTGCAGGAATAACAATAAAGCTATTTACACGCACAAATCAAGCGGAGCATTATGGCGAAAGCTGTTTGCTCCACTTGTGAAAGTAAAATCTGTCGAGCTCTATTTGGCATTAAGATATCAATTTTTATTGCCACATTGCTAGACAGGACACTGGAAAAAAAAAAAAAAAAAAACATTTCTGTTGGAGTCATGTGGCTTCTGTTTTACAAACGACGTGGTATTTTAAAGACACATTAGTGACTGAAGGCAGCGGTTATCCAGAGATTACGTAGATACTGTGCCAAGTACAAAGTTGTTTTTCTGTCTTGCAATAAAACCACAGTCAATGAACTGCTCCAAGGTTCCATGAGACACAATGTTTGCCACTGGAAGCCATAAACTGCATATATAGATATGAATGTGAGGATGTTAGTGGGACATCCTCAACTTCTACAACAGGATTATGGAACTAAAATTTAAATGAAACAGAAGGAGAAAGGAATTCAAATTAAACATATTTCCAATTTGATTTACAAAAATTAATAGTAAAGAAGATGAGGTTTGTAGACCCATAAAAAGTGTACTATAAATAAAACTAGGCTAGTGAAAGTAGGAAAATATAATTTGCATTCCACTCATACCGTCATCAAAAGAAAGTGTCATCTAGTCTCCATGTCACTCAGTCCGTAGGCAGCGCCAGGTTTCAACAATGTGTCAAGACTTTTATTTATTTATTCACTTTGATTTATTTTTATTATTTATTTATTTACCAGGACAGAGCATACACCTGTAACATGCCAGAATTAGCTAAAGGATAGTTTCTTTGTACTCCTGTTGTACAGTGGCATCCTAGAATAAGCATATTATAAACAATGAAATAAGCAACAATTAACATACTAAGACTGTGTTAGTACACTCCAGTGTATGATAAGAAGCAGCAAGAAAGCAACCTGGCCCAGGTGAAATTTATCATGAAAAGCAGCATAGTTATTTTTTCAAGCACAAGCAGCAGTAACAAGGGATTTAGTAAAAGCGTAATAGCAGCAATTTAAGTATCATGCATTGGTAAGGCAGGTTGTAACATTTGATAGATGCGGAATAAAATTACAAACATTCCAACAGACCGCATTGTAAAAAGTGCAATAATTAGAGTTACAGAAAAGATCAGAAAAGGCTGCTGGTCCGTCACACAGTTCTCAGCTCTGCTCACGTCTGAATCTATAGCCCTTTGCTAATGTCAGCTACTTGGGCAAACGCAGCTCCCCTGGTATTCTCCCATGATGGCAAAGGAGTCTCACCATGCTTTATTCCCTGTCTCTTTTAAGTTCCAGTCCCCACGAGTCCCGCAATCTTTTATCAGTAGAGAATGATTCAATTCACTTTTGACCTGTCTATTGCGATTCCCACACTTGTGTCAGTTTGTTTTCTTGACAAAAAGGTAGAAAATATTTGTATGAGTTTTCACAAAAAGAATGGAGACTTAATCTCAGATGCATTTAGAAATGGGTCTGTAAAAGTACAATTTAGTTCAGCCAACTTCAGTTTTATTAGCGAACTGTGAAGCCATATTTCCTGACGAAGCTTACATTGTGCACACTAACTTTTGACTGACTGAGCACGCCAATTAGCAGTAGAGAACTTGCTCAGGGTGCAACTAATTGATGACTTTTTTGTACACTTGTGGCTGCCCCTGGAACAGTGACACCCTGGGCAAAGAGCCATATTGCTCATCTCAGGAACCACTAATAATGTACTAATACATGAATATGTCACTACATCAATTCATCATAAATGAAAACCTCCCCACAGATGAGACCTTTCAAGTGAAATGGCTGTTCAGTGGAACATCACGTGAGAGAAACGTTTGGAAAATATCTGAGTGGTGATGTCCAAAAAAAGCTACATTTCTATAGAAACTAGAACATTCGTTTTAATTTAGAGCTCTGTGTGTGGCTCCAGGGGGGCGTCTTTATTTTCTGCTACAGATGAAAGAGTGAGCAAGTCCACTCATAAAATGCTGCATTTCTCAAGAGCTGATTGATTCTTTTAGACAGTTTGTTGTTATGTGCGTCAGTTTTCTGCTGCTGAGCAATCATCCTTGGAAAACAATGAACGCAGATCATTCCATTTGCTCTATACACTGTTTTCATGTAAGCTCTCGTTGTAGAGCTGGTTCAATGTATTGGTTCATTCAATAGAAAACAACGTCAGTGCATGGGTTGTTTGTTAGGATCATCCGTTTGTGAGGCTCTTTAAGAATTATGTTTAAGAACGAACGCGTGACGTCTGTCATAAGTGCTATCTTTTTTCCATGGTACAAGCTGAGAAGAAAGTTCTTATGAAGCTTCATGGTGGCCTTGGAAAAGTATTAATACCCCTGAATTTCTTTGCATCATGCCATGTTACACCCACAAACTTCAAGGTACACTGAAAAAGCATGTTGGATTTATTTGATTCAACAGTGGACATTGGCTGCACACCACCCTTTTGCTTTAGCAATCGTGGGTTAATTCAAGACAAATTGGCCACCCACACACAACTCAATCACTTTCCTCCAAAACTATTTGATCAAAAAGGAGGGATGGGATTTTAAGTAATAGGTAACCTCACTGGGTTCAATCCTGCAAACCGTAGATGTCTCCTTACTCTGAGCTATCAGATCGGTGTATCAGAAACGGCATGGTTGGAGATGGAATCTAGGCTCCTGTGCTGTGTGAAATTTGTTTCCCCTGTAATATTCTGTTCGACTGAATTCTTTAGGTTTACATATTGTGATGTTAGGTTTAGAGGATGTCAGATGGGTGAGGAGAATACACTTGTGTGTGGCAACCACACAACCCACATGAACCAACAGTGCATTCTGTGCAACCAGTGTAACAGGTTATCGCAGGAAAATCAAGTTCTTTAATCGCATTAATTTTGATTAGTTCTTAAGCATCTTCTGGAATATCACGTGACATCTGTCTCTCAGTACACAAGATAATAACACGATGACATGTTTTGTTAGTTTAACTTTATGACCTCATGCCTCGATTTTAGGATACCTGCTGTCACGACTAAACTTATATTGATTCAGTTTCAATTAAGTTAAATTTAACATGTTAATGTGCAAATATTTTATATTATGTAGTATTATGTAGAACCAACAGATGGCATTTTTTTAAGTGTATTTTTTTTTCTTTTTTTTGGGTGGGGGAGTGGATTTATCTGGTAGACCAACATAAAAGTTGTCCATAATCTGGAAATGGAAAAAAAAAGGTTACATGGTTTATAGGGGTGTAAATCATAAGCTGTATCATGGTATGATGTTATATCGAGTTGTTTGGATCAAGATACAATATTTGCAGATATCATAAAGTCTGTGATGATTTCAGATTAATGCGATCGATGTGATGCGATATCATCTGCCAATCTAAAAATATTATTTACATTGATACTAACTCACATAATAACCCAAATATGATTTGACTTTTTTATTTCTAAGCGGCCATTTAAACCAAAAACAACATTCTTCTAATTTTAAAATATTACTACTAATAATAGATCACTTGTTCACTTTAGTCTCATGCCTTGTGAATTTCAAAATAAAGATTTATCTTAAAATTGACAATATGATCGATATTTTCAGTCACACTGACGTAATTGGATAGTTAATGATTTACTGATATATCAATGTAGATCGATGTGTTGTTACACCTCTGATGGTTTACTGATTGTTTTTACAAAGAAAGACTATAAAAGTGTGAAGTACATTTTACTCTAAAATAAAATCCAGCGTTACAAATCTCCCACGAGGTTCCCTCATTAGCAAATTATTCACGCCACATTATAACAGAAAGCCTCACAGATTTGTTAGACGACATTAGCGGACCAAGAACATGAAAAGAACAAATAACACGGCAGCTAGATCGTGGGATAAAATTGTGGAGTAGTTCAAAGCAGGTTTTGTGGGCTGTAAAACATCCTCCCAAGCTTTCAAAGACCAACAGAGTGCCGTCCTATTTATCATCGGGAAATGGCACAGCTGTAAACTAATCAAGACACGACCACATAACCTGACAGGGTAGGCAACAACAGCATTAATCAACAAAACAGCCAAGAGTAGAATGAACAGATTATGCTCCCAAAATGTGGGACAAAGACCATGTTCGTGGGACATAAAATGTACATTAAAAAGTGGTCAAAATTTGAAAATCTCACTTAAAATAAAAACACACCAAGTATGTACGTTATAAGCTTTAATTCCTTAAAGTTTTAGTAACTTTAATACCACCAATGTTGAAATATATGTTATCTCAAAGCTAAAGTCTGAATAATAGTTCTAGTAATATCTCCAATTCAGCTGTTAAAGTTTCAGCACCTCGCGTGATCAGATTAACTAATAACAGGAAGGATGTACTGATCTACATGGCTTTTACTCTTTTTCAAGCAATACTTGATGCTCTTAAAAAAAACTATGCACTATATTATGTAAATTAGAAAACTCTAAATTAGGGAATCCCTTTGTTAAAACAATTTAAAAAAGCTTCACATGTATATCAAGGACGTATGCTGTTCCGTTAGTTTTCCCATTTACATTCACCCATTGTCTTTACCAGTTATCCATGCAGGGTTGTGGGAAAGGGCCTGGTGCCTATATCTCCAGCGATCATTAGTCAAGAAATAGGGTACAACCTGGACAGGTCTTTCACAGGACACACTTTCATAAATAAGGGTCATTTAAAGAAACAAATTAACCTGCGCAGAAACTGTGTAAAGAATACTTGAAGAGAACCCACACATGCACAGGGAGAACATGCAAACTCCTCGCAGAAAACCCCAGGCTAGGATTTGAACCCAGAACTTGTTGCTGCAAGACAATATTGTTACAAACTGTTCCACAGCGCAGCCCAAAATCATGTTGCTAATACTTAAAAAATAATACATAGCGAATTTCAGACTCTTCAAATATGGCGACTCAGTGTGTGACAACTGATGTGAACCATCTACTGAATCAAAACTGTATTTGTTATTTGCGTAATGTTCTTCTTAAGTCAACTTTCTGAACCACTGGATAAGGTAAGAAAAGTTAAGTTTATTTGTGTAACACATTTCTGTGACCAGACAATTCAAAGTTCTGTACATGAACATAGCATAAAAGAAAAAAACTCACAGAGAAAACTATAGTGGTATAATAAGGACAGGGAAAGAAAATTTGGTGAGTGATGTTTCTGTTAACAGTTTAAATAGATTCAAAACAGTGGTGTTTGAAGCACGTCAATGATTTTAGGCTCATTTTTAGTTCCTAATATAAAATCAAACATTGCTTTTTATCCCTCGTAAAACTCTTAGTCTGATGTAGACCAGACTAAGAGTCGGAAAAGGCCGAGACTTTAGCCAGTGGAAAATCCTAATTCACCTTTTGTCCCCAGCAGAGAATTAATGTGTGTGCAAACAAATATTTGTTAAAGAAAATACATGTTTATGCCAATAAAAAGCAATCAGGAGGCAGGAAAACAAACATTTAACAAAACCA
This sequence comes from Fundulus diaphanus, assembly GCA_037039145.1. NCBI lineage: Eukaryota > Metazoa > Chordata > Actinopteri > Cyprinodontiformes > Fundulidae > Fundulus > Fundulus diaphanus. Next base: position 16,224,359 of record CM073130.1, on the reverse strand, counting down.
CTTTAGTATTGTGCGTCCATAAAAACTCCTAAAAATCACACTTTAGTTCCATGATCTGCACATGTTCCTGATACTTCTCAATCATCTGAAAGGCTTTCAGATGGAATGAGGGATTTGAAGTTAAACTACAAAAGTCAAGCCCCAGTTCCACCTTGGGAGGTGGTAACTCTGGAGAAGCTGCAGAGATCAAAAGCTCTGTTGGAACAATTTGTTAGAGAGGGCAACTATTAGATGACATTCTCAATAATGGCCTTTAAAGGGGAAGTCCGGTCAACAAGGAAAAATCAGGGTATCATTAGCTATAACTAAAACTAATACATTTGTGGTTATTTAATGAACTTATCTTTAATCAATAAGAAAATAAAAACATAAATTGTCGTCTGAATCACTGTGTATGGGGGCTGACATGACTGCCCAAATATGGGCAGTAAGGGGCGTTTGACATCACATCCTGCGACGTGGAAGAGCGGAAGCGGCGACAGTATTTCTCTCCGCTTTCCATGCAAAGTCAATAGGAGCCGTTCTACACAGCTGCGATCATCAATAATTATTTCGGATTTCCAGAGGACTTCACCGCTGACATTCCCAAGAGCTATTGCTGAAGCAACAATGCCCACGTGCATGGCCATCGGATGTTCCAACACAACTGGTAAAAGAGGAAAAAACATTGCTTATTTCAACACAGTCACTTCAGCGATCTCTCCTCCGCTGTGTGTGTGTGTGTGTGTGTGTGTGTGTGTGTGTGTGTGTGTGTGCGCGCGCTCAGCTGCAGCGCCGGTGCAAAGCCGTGCTCAGCCCAGCATGTGCTGGAATGCTCTTATATTTTAATACTTATACTATAATAATCAGCTAACTTAAGTCACTTCAGCGATCTCTCCTCCGCTGCAAAGCCGTGCTGCGCGGAGCGCGCACACACACACACACACACACACACACACACACACACGCGCGTGTATAGATATATACTGTAGGACCCGACTGAGTTTGATCTTGGAAAATAGTGCGCCGTGACAAACAGAGCGTTGAAACTTGCTCAACAGCGGGTCCGCCGAGTGACGTCAAAAAATGGGAGGTGACAGTACTATTCTTGACCAAGATGGATTCCTCCACATAAACATGATTAAATGAGAATTATTATTAATTAAAAAAACTTATAATTTTTTGCACAGTATGTAGTAGTTTTATATTTAAAGTACTTTCAGCAGTTTGAATTCTGATTTTGACCGGACTTCTCCTTTAAAGCTGTAAGAAGTAACCCTTGTTGAAAGACTGCCATCAAAACTTCTAATTAAAGTTTTCCACGAGACATGTTAGGAACACAGCAAACATGTGGAGCAAGGTCCTCTGGTCAAAAGAGGCCAAACATAACATTTTGATATACTTAACAAACACTATGTGTGGCAGAAAACTAATGCTGCACATATCTCTGAACACACAATTACGGTGCAACGTGATGATGGCAGCATCCTGGCGTGCCAATGCTTTTCCTCAGCGGAGGCAGGGAGACAGGCCAGACTTGATGGGAAGATGGATGGAGCTAAAAACAGGACAGTGCTAGAAGAAAACCTGCTAGAGGATGTAGAAGATTTGAGCCTGCCTGGGGCAGACGTATGCCTTCCAGTTGGACAGTGACCCTGAATATACAGCCAGAGCTAAAATGGAACGGTTTAGACAAAAATATATTCATATTAGTGTGACGACCACAAAAGTGTCACATTTTGTGTTGATATAGAAAGAAAATATAATAGTAAAAAGAGAATAATTCTGTTATTTTGGATATAAATTCTTGTAATTTATTTTGTAATGTCCACCCCATGCCAGCAGGGGGCGAGGGCGGGTTCTGGTCTAGGTGTCTTGCCTTGCGTTGCGTTTTCCCTCATTGCTGCAAGATCCTCAATACACTGCATGAAAAGTGTGATTTTCGTCACTATGCGGCACTGTAGATTGTCGTGGAAGTTCAGGTTAACGGCTGTTCACGGTAATTTGCAGGCAACACCGAAAACTGCCGTGAATTGTCAGAAATTGACGTGGGCCTTGCTTGGCGTGGTCCCCCCATGACCCCCCCTCCTCCTAATTCTAGGGGAGGCTTTAACATGTAAATGAAAATGATGTGAGCTATACAAATGCAAATCAGGGTTGCAGGGGGAGTTTACCCATGTCTCGCATTCAACTCCTCTTCAACTCCTCTTGGACGCGATCTACAACTTTCAGCCAGTCCGCAGACTGACGAGAAGAAACTGCTGATTGCTATCAGTGGACTGTCTCATATGAGTCAGTCGGTACTGAAGAAATGCCAAGAGCGTGGAAATGTTCAAGTCAGAAGTTTTGGTTGGGTCATTCAGGTTAAAGTAAATGAAATGGGGTTTAATGAACTAAAAATAAGTCCCACTTTAATGGAGAGGTATAGTGAGGATTTAACTATATACAGATGCATCTAAACGAACTGATAAAAGAATGGGTGTTGCTTATGTCATTCCAAAATTAAACATTAAAGTTGGAAAAAGAATGAGTGATGATTTAGCAGTTTACACAGCGGAATTGATTGCTGTGTGGCTAGCTTTGCTTTGGGTGGAGGACAATAGCTTCAGATTCCAGCTCAGCTTTAATCAGTATTAAAACATTTCAGTCAAAATCAAGGCAAGACATTGTGTATGATATACTGCAAGCTGCAAATAATCTAATAAAGTCAGGAATTAATATAACTCTGGTATTGTACCAGCTCATATAGGAGTAATAGGAAACGAGTTAGCAGATAAAAGTGCTAAGCAAGCAGCTAGACATTCTAATATAGATGTTGAAGTGCACTACAGCAAAGAAGAAATTAAAAGTATGGTCAAAAACATAGTTAAGGGTAAATGGCAAACATTATGGGACGGTGGGCAGACTGGAAGACAGTTCTATAACATTCAGAATAAAGTGGGAAAGAGCAGAAATACAAACAGAAGCAAGGAGGAGGAGGATGTATTTTCTAGAATGAGGTATGGACACACACATCTAAATAAAACTTTGTTAATAATGAAGAAGCATGCTGATGCCAACTGAATTCTGTGGTAGTCCAGAGACTATAGAGCATGTTATTGTACACTGTAATAAATATCAGGAAGAAAGACAAAGACTAGTCTTACAATTACAAGGAGAACAGATGAGGCTAAACTTAGAAGAAATTCTGCAAAAAAAACACAGGGGAAATGAGTGTAAACTACGTAATTGGCTTCCTGAGGAATACAGGACTAATAAAAAATAATTTAGTATGATCTTTTTGTTTGTTTTGTTTTGATTGGTTTGTTTCGTTATGTTTGTTTGTGTGTTTGTTTTATTTTTTTGCAACCTATTAGGGAAGGTTAGACTCCAGTACCACACTCCAGTCCAGTTGGTGGCGGTAATGCACCATTAAAGTTAGTTGCCAACCACCATAAAAACCGAAAGAAGAAGAAGAAGAAGAAGTGGACCGTCTCGTCAGCTAATAGTGCCGATATGAATGAGCGGTTCACTTAACTGCAGAATTCGGTAAACTCCAGGTTGCTGTCCATAGAGGACAAGTTGGCGGCTCTGCAGTCGAACAACTGTGCGGGAGAGACTAACTCCAAGAAGAGAAGACGGGTGCAGAATCCCAAGCTTTGGTAAGAATATGTTCGGTGACTGCTAGCTAAGCTAAAAGTAGCCTAGCCTACAACCAAATCTAAGATTAGCCTAGTAGCCTTGCAAAAGAACAAGCTTTATTAAAGTGTATTTTCATTTACAGGAAGCAGTATGCCGTCTTCACAACTCGGAGACAAATTGCAGGCGCTATGAACCGGAGCGAGGCGGTGGCCTCCTATTTGCTCGGAGCTATGTCTGCAATTCCAGATTGACACGATGTTGATAAAGACGACATTATCTGTAAGTGACTTGTTTTCACTGCTTCTCCTTCCTTGTTTAATGTTATTGTGACTTGCGTTTGATTTTTATTCATACCACTTTCATTTAATTATTTTCCAGCCTGGCGAAGAAGATGGCGTTGTTGGCGTGGCTCTGGATGGATTGGACGGCCGCCGCCATTTCGTAGGCCGGTGTTGTGCGCAATGCGGTACCGCGCGCGAGCTATTTTTAGAAACACAACGTCACGATGACGTCACATCACGTGGTACGCAGTAGGGCAAACTCCCAAACCCGGCGCTGTGGAAGAGACGTGCGTTAGCCTAGGTTTTACTCGGTAAACGACTGCTTTTTCCAACATCTAAGACCATGGTTTATAAACATTGTTGCTATGGGACGTGCAACAGCGACTCGAGGTACGCTGATCGGCCGCATATGAAGGATGTTTTCTTCATTAATTTCCCGAAACTCAAGAGTGCCAAGGAGAAATGTGTGCGTTGGGTACACTTGTGCGGGCGGCCTACACAACATTTCAACCCGGAAAAAGTTACCAAATTCACCTACATATGTAGCAAGCATTTTGTCGGTGGAAAGGGTGATGATAGCATATAGGCTAGCATGTTAGCAGGCGCTAACATGGTACCCTGCTACCGGGATAGTTTACTCAAAAACAAACGCCCTGAATCTCTTAAGCGAAAGATTCTGAGATGTGAACAATCATTTTGTAGCTACCTATTGGCAAGATATACAGATTCCTGGACGTTGATTGCAAACAAACAAAAAAGGCCGACGTGAACGGAGCACGGTGGAAATCATAACAAAGGCATGAACGCCGAGCAGGGAAAAAAACAAAGCTTACCGTTGAATCAACTCGGCCCGTCTTCCGGTTTTTTTGAGCCCTCGACACTCAAGCCACCGTTTCAGCGCCTGGGACATCGTCTTGGGTAAGTTTAATGGCTGCAAAGTCGGTCATATCGCTGGTTCTGTTGCGCTTGTAATGGCTGGTTTGTATGTGCGTTCTACGACTGTTTGCCCTACCGGTGCGGCAAAAGGGGCGTTACTCTTAAGGCCGTGACGTCACGTGCGCGGTACCGCATTCTGTTTCCCCCGTGTCGGGAGCGCACTTTGCAGCCGTTTTCCCGGCGCTTCTAGTTGATTTCTCGGTAAAACAAATCCTATAATCATGTCAAGGTTGTAACATTCAGTTTAATCAGCAGCTGTTTACAAAATTGTAAAATAAAAATAAACGGTATTTCAGACATCTCCCGAAAACTTTGGGAAATAAAGAGCAAATGTTTTTAAATTCTCAAAAATTATGTGTGATAGCATGTAGTATACTAGAAATTTCCTTAATCCAGTAAACTGTCATATTTTATATTACAAAGGGATGTACTGGGAAGTCTACACTCTTGTGTTTTCAGGAAGTCTTAGGCTGTTTCTCAATTCACGAGAACGCGCTCGCATTCTCGTGAATTGAGAAACAGCCATAACAGTGTTTCCCGCAGGAATTTGGTTATGCGAGGCGGGGGGTTGTTGGACGACACGTTGCCCGCGGACCGACTCGCGGAGCGGGGGGGGGGGGGGGGGGCGGGGAGACGTCGACACGTTGTCCGCGGACCGACTCGCGGAGCGGGGGGGGGGGGGGGGGGGGGTTGTTGGACGACACGTTGCCCGCGGACCGAATCGCCGGGGGGTATCCATGTGTTTTTTCCCTGCCATTCACGCACGCGCGAAAGCAACAACAACAAACCGCGTGTTAACGTCCCTTTTTTTTTTTTTTTTTGGGAATGTTGGCGAGGCGGTAGCGTGAGTTTGGCGAGGCGGCCGCCTCGCCAAGATAGCGCTGCGGGAAACCCTGCATAATGTTTGTGTCCTGCTATCAGCCATCCCATCCTCCTCTTTCAGCAATGTAAAATCATAAATACACAGTAGGTGCTGGAATAGTGTTTTATGGCTTACTTTTATTTGTCAGGTTAAAGTGACAAAAGTTGGAAAAAGACCGTTTATCTTGCCATTTATAACACAATACAGCGTAAGAAGACATAGTTTGTTTATTTGTATTCTACAATTTTGTAAACAACTGCCGATTAAACTGACTGTTACAACCTTGACATGATTATATGAGTTGTTTTACCGAGAAATCAATTAGAAGCGCCGGGAAAACGGCTGCAAAGCGCATTCCCGACACAGGGGAAACAGATTTTCACGGGGGAACAGAATTGCGCACAACACCGGATCTCTCTGAACTCTGTGTGAAGCTGCAGTCCCGGTTAGAGGCGACGCCGAAGTACAGAGCCACGCACAGTAGGCGTCTGCACATCGGACCTGCCTCAGAAAGAACGCCGCCAGCAGTTACCTACAACCCCGAGGAGGCAAACGGACAGTTCACGGGGTTGTAATTTTTGGATCCTCGCGTTGTATATAGTTGTTTGTTTTTAATAAAGCTCTTTCTTTGCATAAACATCTTCCTGGCAAATGTTCATTTCCTGTATAAATTCATTCATGTCCTTGATGGTAGCCTAATAATAGTGTAGTAGCTTACATAGGATAACATGAATATACAGCATATGAATGAATAAATAAATATATATATAATAAATATATATAAATATGTAAATAAGTTATTGGGGATCTGCCAACCAATCAGGAGTGATTTTACTTGTTTGAAAGAAGTGGTTCCATCCAATACTCAGTAAGAACATTCAAGCCTGGCTTGGCCACGTGTGGTTTTGCTGCCAATCAGGAGCGATTTTACTTATTTAAAAATAGTGGTTTCAGCCAATACTGAGTAGGTTATTCAAGCCAGACCTGGCCAGCCGCGCGGGTTCGCTGCATTCATATGCTAATTAGGGCCATTAGTACAGCTGATCGCTCTCCACATACGTCAGAGTCCGGTTCCGACAATTTGTGGCACTGAAAACGGCAACAAGCACGGGTTGCAAATTGTCGTTAACTGCCGAAAATGAGGGAGATCTGCGGTAGTTTACGGGGACGAAAATCTCACTTTTCATGCAGTGATACTGACAGGCCGTGTCCTCATTCCTCTCCTGTTTTCAGGTTTGTAAATATGCAAATATGCTTTGAAATTAGGGATTAGGTATGTTGAAGTGTATTAGGGACGTTTGTGAACAGTTTTTATGCTGTAATTTTCGATCGAGCCTCATGTTGAATTTGTTAAAAGTAAGTTTGAAACATGGAGGTGAAGATTTGCCGTTCAACAGGGTAGTGACTACGCATGACCTGCATGCTAGTATAAAACTCACTCGGGTTAATGTATACACCTAAATGGGTAATATCAATGTCTATTGTTTATTTTGCTGTCTGTAAGGTCCCCACCATTAGTTTAAATTGTGTTTTTGCTAAATGGGTAAATGAAGAAAAAAAAGATGACTGTTAAAAACGAGCTTTGTTTACATTAAGCATTTATGTTTATGAGGGTAAAATGCAGTATTGTAATGATTAAAAACAGAGTAAATTACTTTGAGATGGAGTTTAAAAGTAACCTGAACATTATGCTGGTTAATAATACCATTGTCAATGTATTTAATTTTTGATAAATAGGTTAAAACATTAAGCTGAAGAGTAAGTGAACATGTATTTTGGAGCAACGAGATTTATTTTGTCATGGATTTTGAATAGAAGACACTGTGGTTTTTGTGTTGACATGGACACTGAAATTCATTGAGAATGTTCAAAGGACATTGAACTGCTGAATATGTTGAACATAAGAAAAGAAACTGAACGTAAGGAATGTATTGAAAAGATAACATTTTAATAAATTGCTGCAAGATCCTCAATACTGACAGGCCGTGTCCTCATTCCTCTCCTGTTTTCAGGAATATATCTGTAGCCAAGGTGCCGTTGTTTCAGTACCCGTTACATTAGCATGGCCTGGTTAAAGTCCAAACCTATTTTCAATTAAGAAGTGCTGGAAAAACCTGAAAACCGACACTCACATATATACACACAATACTGTGCTTCAGCTATTTTGCAAAGAAGAAGAGAAGTCCTTTCTAGTTCAACAAGGGATTGATCCCTTTTTTCAATGATCATTGATTTATCAATGAACGGAAGGCTAAGTTACCTGGAAATACATTTTTATTGGTTGGGTATGAGTGAGGCGATTTGGGCACCCTCTGTAAAAACATGGGGTGCTTAAAGTTGCAAGTTAAATATATCTGAAAACTTAATTACTGGTTAGAAACCTGACTCAGCGAAGGATAATAATGCCGTTTGTTATCTTGTACAACTCATGCTCAACATGTTGTCATATCAAGACGTAAACTATCCTTTGTGAATGAATAATTACCAAGTGAATGCAGCTGGTTCCCTCCCCTTTATGTCTTGCCTGTCCTGTGTTTTTTTTTTTAACTATGCTGGGTGTAAAGTGCTTTATTCTATAATTAGCAAATAAGAGTCAAAGCTGACCTCAATGGGTGGACAGGGATGTTCTAAAAGCAGACAATTTAATGTGGTCACCCTGTTTTAGAGTTTAATAACATAGCTGGGTCTGAGATGTGCGCAGGGCCTTGGAGATGTGTCCATACCCCTTGAACTATTTTACTTTTTGTTACGACCACAAACATCAGTGTAATCTGCTTGAATCTTACAGCCAAACACAACATTTGCATTCTATATTTGTGAACGGAAAGGTATAACATAAAGAACTTAATTTTTTTCATTAAAACATTTTATATAAATATATACAAAAATATAGAGGGGTTGCATTCTTTTAGATTCAGTCCCCATAGTGAATATTTTGCAGAACCACTTTTCCCTACTATTGCAGCTGCAAGTCTTTTGGGGTATGTTGCACATTTAGCTACTGTAATTGTTGTCTTCTTTCTTTCTTTCTTTCTTTCTTTCTTTCTTTCTTTCAAAAACAGCTCTGTCATTCTAACACATATATTTGCACTATAGTGTATGTTGCACCTTTATCATCATCAGAATATCGCTGTTGTATGTGTTTAGAATATATTGTTGCAAGAACAAAAACAGGAAACTCACAGTCATTTATGGCTTGAGACATTCTGATGTATTGCCATAGTGTAACATTATTACAGACGACCATTCACACCGAGCCTGGTCCTGCTGGAGGTTTTTTCCTGTTAAAGGGGAGTTTTCCTCTCCACTGTCGCTACATGCATGCTCGAAATAGTCATTAGAATAGCCAAAGTATATTTTTAAGTCAGTATAATCATTAACCTCTGCCATTTTGTGGAAAAAAATTAGAAACGACTGGTATTGATTATTATAAAAAAAAGAATAAACACAATAAATCATATTTTGTTGGTAGGGCACATTTAACATATCTTTCATTTCTGTGAAAAAGCATAAAAATAAGTCATGAATAGTTATAAATGAAAAATGACTGACAGCAAGGCAAGGCAAGGCAAGGCAAGGCAAATTTATTTATATAGCACAATTCAGTACAGAGACAATGCAAAGTGCTTTACATGATTAAAATATAGGAATAAAACTAACTAACCATGATTTTTGAATGTGTCCCATTTCTCAGTGGAGTGTTTACCAGTTCCTGAATTAAGACACCATGGGATTTAGGGCTTGGATGAGTGTTAACATTAAAGATAACCCTAGAAAATGGGATTCAAACTAACACAGTTCCTATACGTATTTGTTTATGCAGCACAAGCATTCGCCAACAGTAGCCCATCTTGGATGTTTTCCTGACATCATCCAGCCATCCTATTGTAGCTCTGGTTGCTGAGGGATAAACATGCAGTTATTTTTCAACTGGCTAATTGCTTACTTTCCAACACTCTCCCACCTGAGCTGTGGATCTCCACAGCTCCTCCATAGCTCCCCCTGGCTGCTTTCTGATCTCTCTTGTTGCCCAGACTGTCAGTTTGGGTGTATCACCATGTCTTGGCCTACTTGACATTCCTCCACAGCTTTAAATCTGACCTATCTCATCTGTTGCTTGGTCTTTATGATAATGTTTTTTTTTTCTAATAATCTGAGGCCTTTTCAGAACATTAATACAAAGATTAAATTCTACTCTTGAGGAATGTATTTACTAATGAAGGGAGATCTGCAGGAAGTTGGGGACACTATTTTATTTAGGTGTGTCAGAGTGAAAGAGGCTGTACACACCTCAGATATCCCTTTCTATAATTTATTTGTATTTGCACCACTCTGTCGGCCTACTACATAAAATTTTACTTTGGAGTTGTAGCAAAATGACATTGTAAACTTTGAAGTTTAAATATTTTGGCAAAGAACTTGTTTTGTTTTAAACTCTTTTTCAGTGTGTTCCTAATTTTAGGGCGTAGAAGATGAGGAAAGTCATTGGAGCAAACCAAATAAGCTCTTGCTAAACCAAAACTTGATCCTGATCTTCCACTGGATGTCCAGCTGGCCTACACTGCTCTAGCTGAGATAAGTGAGGTTATGGGCAGAGATTACATCAGTTGTAGACAGAGGCAATGGGAGATAAGGAGTGTCTGAAAAGCTCTGGGGGAGAAGAAAATTCTTTGTAGACGTTTTTGCATGGAGGCTTCCACTCTCTAAACTAAAGGCAGATATGTACAAGTGTTCATGCATGAGTGCAAAACACCTCAAAGTGGATCTGAGGGATACAAAAGATCTTCAGCAGTAATAAAAGCCTGTTCACCTCTTCTCTTCAGTTAACGGTTAATTGATTATGTCTCCACAAATATATACAGTCTGCTTTTCTTTGCCATGTAGGCCTGCACTTAATCAAGGGGCCGCTGGCTCTGGGCAAAGCAGCTAAGGTATCCATCACTCTGACACAGGACTGATTCAGGAGGAGGCATTTCCCACTTGAACAAGACAGGAAGCTCATACTAAATTCCTCACTGACAGACAAGGAGGCATTCTTGGCCAAATTTTCAAAAGGCAAGCATGGGGGCATCAAGGCTTAAAGAACCTCCCACCCTTTCACTTTTCATGAAATTGTGTTCCAACTGGCCACCAGCAGCAGGTACATGTGACCCTGCTGGGTTTTGAAGATGTAGCCGGGATGGCAGCAATTACAACCGTGCAAACGGGGATTGGTGAAAGTGATTCATTAAACAGAGCAGCAGAGCGGAACTGGTGTGAGATTTAGTGCACATCCTTCCTAAAAAGGCAAAAAGTTCACCTTTTTATATGTGAGAGTTCGTAGAACTTGTTTTGACTTAATAACCTTCTGACTCCTTATGACAAAAATCTGCCAGCATCTTCTAAGAGCTGAAGCTGGGAAACTCTTCACTCAGCATGGGTAATGGTGCTCAGATAGATTTTTTTTTCTGGTTCCACTTTTCTACTGATTTTGAATTCTCTGTCTTTTTAGGATTCAGTTTCATGCACATTTAAAGATAAAGATGGATTTAGCCATTCATGAAAATCTCTGCAGATTTTGATATATCCCTCACTCACCAATTAATTTTATGAAATTATTTAACCTTGTAATTTGTACAGCACTATTGTGATATTTAAGATGATATTCAGCTACATTTGCACAGACTTTTTGTTTCTTGTCCATGACCACTAAATTCTCAGTTATCAGATCTAAAGAAAAGCAGGAAATGTGGATTTTGAAAATAGTTTCCCAACATCATTAAAATTGTCCAGCTCAAAATAGGGAGATGAAAACCCTCCAAATTTAGTACAATATACGATGGTGTGGACAGTATGAAGACAAACAAGCGTTAATTCAGTCACTAGAAAGACAGAAAAGCCCTTTGTCCGATTCATTCAGAAATTCAACATTTAAAGGTTTTAATCTCTTTCTACTAATTTCTTAGTGTTTAGATGCATATTTAAATTTTTTAATTGGGTAAATATTACATATAATTAATTTTCAAAATAATATACAGAAAAAAATCAGCTTTCATTTGGGGGGGGATAAAGAATGTTAAAAGTTTATATATAACTGTTAATTATGAAATATTCTGTTGGTGATTTAAGAAATCCAGCACAGGTTTTGAATCCAGCCTACAGCAATGCAGGGTTAGAGGTGCACTAGGTGTCAAGGATTTAATTGGGAAATGCCTATTTCAGCCATAAGAGACTTGAGACTTGACTTGGACTTGAAAAAAAGACTTTTGAACATCAAATATCTTTTCTTTGAGGAGAAATACAGTATCTTTGGTTAAAAGGAGGACTGTTGTTGAGGAGCAAATACGGGGATAACTTCTTCTTTTGTAGGTTTTATCGTTAGACAAATAGTGAAAGCTCCAGGTCCTGATGCCGTCTCATCCCCCCACCCTCTGAAAATTTGAAACTGTCCCACATCTTCGTCACCACATTCACCATATCTCTAGAACAATGTGAAGTTCCCACCAGCCTAAACTACTATACCATCATCCCTGTCCCTAAGAAATGGACCGCCAGGATTAAATGACTACAGACCTACTGCTCTGACGTCTGTGGTCATGAGATCCTTCCAGCGCCTGGTGCTGAAACACCTCAATGACATTACAGGTCTCCCTGCTGGACCTCCTGCAGTTTGCTTACTGGGCAAACAGATCTGCAGAGGATGCTGTCAACCTGGGTCTACACATCATCCTGCGTCACATCGACCAACCAGGGAATAGTGCCAGGATCCTGTTTGTAGACATCAGCTCGGCACCACCTGGAGCTAAACCTGCTAAAGACGATGGTGGACTTCAGAAGACCCCCTTCTCCTGTACATACTGCCCTTGTTCTTACCTTTCCCCATAAAATTATTTTTTTTTTGTTTGAGATCTTAGTTTGTTGCTCTACTTGTTTGTCTGTTTTGTTTTTGTCTGTACCAACACATTTGGTGAATAAAGTTGATTCTGAAGTGCAGATGAAGACATAATACAATAGATCACATGCGACTTTATCTAAATAGCCACATGTGCAAACTGCATGATCTTCTTAGGTATTTGGGGCATGACCACAGACTGAGTTGGATATTTATCGCGGTTATTGGCTCTCTGCAAGAGAGTGCTTTTTACTCTCACCATCTGAGGTTAGATGTAAATGCTTTGCAGTTGCACCCTTTAACCTTTTTAAAGGCCTTATAAAACACTACAGTGTGTGTCAAACTATAAAAGGTGAGAGCTTGACACATTTTCTAAACAGTGGGACATAGATGTGTGTGTCAAGGACAATCAAAGAAGGAGCACTTTTTCCAACTGAGCCGCCTAGTTCACTGATCCATCCAATACAGGCTCCCTTCAATGATATACATTGTGCTGTTGAAAACACATTATCCTGCAGGTCTTACTTTAGGCTCAGTTTGGCTGGCGAACCAATTTTACAGCTTCCTTTTGCAAAAAAAAAAACTCCGGCAGGCTTTTAGAACTTCCCTCTTTTCTCACAATCCTCCTGTGACCTAATGCATGAGAAGCATCCTCGGATCCAGAGCGGAGCAGAGGATTTGCAGTGAGCATGGTTCATTTCTAACACTGCTGGGTGCTCATGTGGTTTACACCTAAAATAATAAGCTGATATGACGGAACGAAAAAATTCAATTTATTTTGCAGGGCCTACTGTTGGTATTTTAACTAACAGGTCGAAAAAAAATGTGTTTGGATGAATTCATTTTGCTGAAAACAAGTGCGCCACAAAACTAAAGACACCCATAAGCTGAGGTGTCTGCATGCGACACAACTTTTAATATCATTCATTCATTCAGCCATTAATTTAAGTCAGCTGAGTAGGATATAGTGTGCTTGCATGAAATTTTAACTCGGTATATATCTAGCTGTCCTGTGAAAGCTTTGGAGGTTTATTAGAGTACATTAGTGAACAAAAAGCATTATGAAAACAATTAAATGCTGCCAAGAAAATACACAGATTTGTGGTTGTAACATGAAAACTTGTGAAAAATCTCAAGGGGTACCAATACTTTTTACAAAAATGTAGATTTATTTATCTTTTGTGCTGTTTGGACCCTTTTGACATTCTCGTCGTCACATGAAGCAACTCAGTTTCTGTGAGCAAACACGCCAAACCAGAATGACTAGTCTCAGATATAAATTGAAAGTCCTCAGTGATTCCTTCTATCCGTCTTGACCAGCATGCATCACAGCAAACGCCCTGAAGAAGTAGCTGAAGTCTTAGATCTTGTCACATCACTGGGCCCCGTAGGGAAGCCCTTGGAGCCATCTCTTTGCTTTTACGCATGCACACACCTTTAAAAACAGCTGCTGATGCCATAGACCTGGTTAAGGGCAGAGCTTTGAGAGCATTAGAGGCTGTTATTCTTTCTTTGGCATTCAGGTTGAGCATGTTTTCCTGCAGCTTTTAAAAGCCAGACCTCTTCTCTGAGAGGTGCTTGTGGAGGAGATCTGGGTCCTCTGCCTCTAGAAACAAAGCAAGTGACACATTATCTGAGGCACTTCAAACAAACAGTGCGTGTGTTTGCTTTACACGGGCTGAGCACAAATTGCTAATTACATGCAGTACAAACCAGGATCTGGCCGTTCCTCAGACCATTAACAGTGGAGGTTTATAACAAACTGACTCAATAATTAATATCCTTTGTTTTCCCACATTAGAATTGAAAGCCATATTAGGCTACCTGTTTCTTGTGTGGCCAATATAAAGCACCAGCAAAATGATGAGGTGACATGTGCATCTGGAGACAAAAGCTGCCTTTTCTAGGGCCAAAACATGTCAGTTTTACAGCAGTCAGCAACTGGAAGAACAGCTAGCGCATTTCTGTGAAATAGTGACAGTGAGGGATTGAATCAATTCCCTAATGAGAAGAAAAGAAAAGCTCCAACTTTGCTTTTTTATTTAAACTTGAGCAACACTGCCTCTGTGTGGTTAAAATGATAAAGCAGCACATGGCTTCAACTTGGGGAGCTCCTCTGTCAGGCGGATACAGCTCCACTCGTGTGCGGAAGGCAAGGCATGTTTATTTGTACATCGCTTTTCATTCTTGGAAATTCAAAGTGCTTTACAGACTTTGAAGGAACGGAAGTAAAGAAAATCACATTGAAGAAAGCAAAGCATTAACAATCATATGATTTATAACAAAGGTAAAAAAAATAGCTGATGAATAATTTATGGCTTTCATAGGAAAGGTGCAGTAAACAGTAATGTTTTCAGGAGCCAACAGTTTCTGCACAGGTTGGTTTTGGATCAGTGTGTAAAGTAGTGGTCACATTCCAGCATTTCCCTCTCACATACCGCTGTGCCCATGGGCAATGAGGTTATAGTGTAAAATGTTTTGAATGGTCGGTACGACTAGAAAAGAGCTGTAAAAATTCAGTCCATTCACTTTAGAGCTGAAAAGCACGGAAACTAACCGCTGCTTCTCCTTGTTTAGTTCTGGTCCTCAGACCACCCCTTGAACTGGTCTCTGATGGAAGTTCTAAAATGTATTCGGTGACCAAAAAGGTTTTTAAAACTGATCCTTTACAAAAGAGGTGACAGATGAAGTGATTTAGTGACTGGTGTAAAGTGATCCGGTTTCCTGGCTTTGGTAAGCAATCTTCTGAAAATATAAAGTATCCATAAGTATGTCTGTGTCTTGTTTTGGAGGAAAATCTTTCATGGAGTGACCAGCCCAATCAGCATACCTTAATGAAATATAAAACCCGTGCAAGAGAAATCAAAACCTGCTGTTTCAGAGGAGAATCCAGGAAAAGCAGAGAAACTGTGGAATGTAGTCCAATCATCGTGGGCTGGAATCCCTGCTCACATGGTTGGTTGACTGCATGCAACGTCGATTTGAAGCATTTCTCACAAACAGTAGTTTTACAACTAAATACTTATTCAGTCACTTACAAGGCAAGTCTATTTGTCTATCACACTTCAGTAACAGGACAATTTAAACATGCCTGTGCAAATTCCCAGTTATCCGGGTCATCACAACAGCAAACAGGCTTAACTCGGAGGCTCCCTGCTGGTGGCTGGCGCGTTGGTGGCTCTCGGTGTTCGGGGATGGGGGCTCGGGTGTGTGCTGGCTCAATCCTGGCGGCTGCTTCACAGGGCCCGAGCTCCCTGGTTCTGTCGGGGCCCACAGGGGGCAATGTGCCTTTGAGCCTCGGTTCTCTCTCTCTGGGCCCATGACTGGATCTGCTCTGGCATAGGTGGCTGCCGGCGGAGCCTGCAGGCCCGTCGCTGCAGCCCCCCGGGGCTTCTGCATTGTGGTTGCTGGGGGGTTTCCTGGGGATCTCCACTGTTCTTCTCTGGAATTGGGGAGGCAGCTATCTCTGTGTTAGTCCTTCTTGGGCTCCTGTTGTCTGGAGCCCCTTTCGGACATCTGGGGTTCTGGTCTCCCCGGTGTCTGCTGCAGCGTTCTGGGGTGCAGGTCTTTGGCTCCTCACACCCACTATTGAGCATTTCTCTTATGAACAAACCTTACATATTCAAGCACACTCTCACAAACACCCAGAGGTGCTTGAGTCTAAATGGAACTAAATGCTGCTTCTTTGTGCTTTGTTCTGGTTCTGGGTATCCAGAGTAGACGTGAGCCAGAAGTCCTGAGAGGTCTGGAGGGTTGATACATTGATAACAATGCTGTGCTAACTTGTGATTGCTCCTCCGTTGGTCCAAAAATGATTACTTCAGCTTTGTTTTTATTGAACTGTAGAAAATGTATGTTGTTTTTTATGATCTGAGCTAGAGGGAGCATGTAGACATCGAATAGGAGGAGACCCAGGATGGACTCTTAGGGAACTCTGCATGTGTTTTTTCTGATGTCAAATTACTTACTGACACAAAGTCTCTGTCCTTTAAGTAGGATTTAAACCAGTCCAGTGCTGCACCACACATGCCGACCCAGTTGTCCAGGCGCTCTAATAGAGAGGAGTGAACAACTGTGTCGAATGCTGCACTGAGGTCCAATAATTACAGGAAAGCTACATCTTTTATATAGTAAATCCTTAAGTTTCTAACACAAATGTTCTTTTTTTAAGTAAGAACAAATTAGATTTTTTTTCTTTATGTTTTGGCTTCAAATAGAATGCAGATGTATGAAAATAAAGCTATTGAAAGGATTTTAACTTTACTACAGTTTTTTAAACATATAATTGTTAACAAAACTTAAAAATCTTCATAAAAGTCGGGCCTGTATTATGAGATTTTTATGCTCCGTGCTTCTTCTGACAGTTTTGGAGGCAGCCGACATCTGCTGGGTTGTGATGCTCCTTGTGATCCTGTAGGTAGAGCTGTTGGACTGCAAAACCATGGATCGAACACATGAATAAAAGATAGGAGGTCCAATGACAACTGTTTCTGCTTATCTCCCACACCTTCTGATAAACAAGTTCAAAATAATACATTTATTTTATGAAGCATTGTTTTTTTTAAACAGTGCTATCTTGCATAACAGCCTTATTTAGGTCACCCTAGATAATCTCAATAAAATCAAAGATTTGGGCTTTACCTCAGATTAGGACTTAATTTTTAGCTAGCCCTAGTATTTTTGGGGTCAGAGTCAGTTATACTTCAGTTTAATCATTTTACAGTCTCAATTTTTCTTCAATCACCATCTGATACAATGTAGAATTCTTGGTGGATGCTATAATGGCCAGCTGGTCAGATCCTGCAGCAGGAACGCCTCCCCTGACCATGACACAGCCACTGAAATTCTTCACTGTTGATCTGAGGTAATTTCCCTCACATGCTGTATTTGGTATGACCAAATATGTCCTCCACTCAGGTGTCCAAATAATGTATCTGTTTCAAAAAATTGTTGCTCCAGCAGCCAATGTATTGTTAAACACAACTTTGCACTGAGGCAATAATCCATAGTTTTATTTAAACTACATTGATTGATACAACAAAGAAAGTTTGAATGTAATCACACATTTTACTAAGCGTTACAGACTCCAAGGTAATTTCATTTAGAGGTTGCATCTACATAAGAGCATCTGAAAGATCTGTAAGGGTTCAGACAGAAAAACTTGACTTGTGTAACCATCTCTCCAGACCATTTGTACCCTAAATCATTCTGGCACACAATAATATTGGATACATCACTATCAGATATGTTGAAAGTATCTATCCATCATCTATACCGATTTATCCTTGCTGGGTTCGGCAGTCATTGGGTGAGAGCCAGGGTACATGCTGGACAGGACCAACACAGAGACAAAAGACAAATTCACACGCACACACACACAACCAGCTGACCTAATTATTTGGGGTTTTTTTTTTTAACAATGGCAGCATCCAGAGTACCCAGAGAAAACCTAGCATGCACAGGGAGTGCATGCAAACTTCACACAGAAAGAGCCCAGGCACAAACCCAGGATGTTCTTGTTGCAAGGCAACATTGCAGCCAACCTCCCTACTGTGCAGCCAGCACTGAAAACACGATCATGATTACTTGAAAGCAGCCCTGTGCCTGAGGACAGCTTTGCAAACTACTAAACTGTCACCAGAACATCCTGTAAGCTGCAGCCAAGAGTTATAGCAGATTTCATTTGACCCCCATTACAATAATATCACATCCGTCCACCTGGGGACTTGTCTCGCTTGCCAAAACCGCTAAGAAACTGACCCACTTTGTCTTTTAAAGAAATCTGCTCATCATCAGTAGCAGAGAGGAATATGTTTCAACCGGGATCTACGGATGTTACAGAACAAGCATGTTCTCAAGCTGCTCAATAATTAAATCCAGTGTGGGGATGAGAGCATTTGATGAATCATTTAATGCTTTATTAAAAGAATCAGTTATGCAACTATATTACCATATGGCAGAGCGGAAGTGGGGTCAAAGTTAGACTTTCCATTCATTTCTAGCCCTTTTCAGAAAAGATTAGTGAATCTGTGGCATTTGCAGATTGAGTTAACCGGATCTTTACAGCATCAGTATTTATGGTCAAAGAGTTCCAAGCAGAGGATCTAATGCACTCAGCGTTGTCAGCTCTATAACCCTGGGGATGTCTGAAAACACAGGCAGAGGCTTTTATCCAAGACAGCTTAGAAGCTTTTGGGAGGCTAGATGCTTCAGCCTAGCTTTCTGCATTTTATTTATTCATGAAAAGAACTCCTGCAAATGGAGAAACTTAGTAATTTATAGATTTTCAACAATACTTTTATGTAATCTTAGATTCCCAGTCAGGGATTCTGGTCACCATGAGATTAAAACATCTGGAGTCCAAACTTGCCCAGAATTATCATGCTTTAATAACAAAGTTACAATGACAGTAGATGTAAACCAACAATATTGCACATTGCTCAGGCACAGAACAAGCCTTGGGTTGCTTTAAAGCATTAACTTATTTGTATGAATGATACACAAGCTGTACAGACTAAAGCTCTACTCCAAAGGAAAGGGTCGAGTGAGGGTGAGGGGATTTCACAAAACTGTGAACTCACATTAAAGCTTTGGCTGAAGGTTTAAGGTTTCTTTATGAACAGCAACACAAAACATTTCAAAATCCAAACAAATTAGCATCCAGTCTTTCATTACTTAAAGGTCTTAAAATTAAAACAAAAAAACAACAACCATGAAATCACAGAACATAACCATCTACTCAGATGATCTGCTTATTAAATGTAAATAAATAAATAAAGAATAATAAATACTGTTTGGTCACCACTAAGCTTCCCTTCATGGTAACTGTAGAGTGCAAAAACTATTGAAAACAAAAACAGCTGGAATAATCTCAAGTGTTGACTAAAAAAAAAGTTCCCATAATTCTCTTGGCAAAGTGCTTTCAGTTCCAAGTTAGGCGTGAGCATGCAAGTTTGAAGCGATTATGCGTTTGGCCTGCGAGCGACATGACGTAGTGAGTGCAATCCCATGATGCAACAGCCCCTTATCAGAGCCCCGATGTTGTAGACTGGCGGGCTTCCATCAACACCGTGCCGCGAGTACAGCCAGGCCACAGTGGGCAACACCGGGGCTGCCACTGCTACCAGATCAACCAGAAAGCTCTTGCTCCAGTAACGCTTGTCCACCAGCTCTTGCCTTGTAGACTCAAATGTTTTCTCTTCACAGACACCAAAGTCCAGTTCCTCCATGAACCCGCTGCTCTTTGTAGCGTCTGAACAAACAGCATCAGTGGACGTGTCTGGAGCACCAACAGGCATGCTGGGGTAGAAACGTTCTGAGTCAGGCTGATAGACAGTGGATGTAGATGTGGGCAAGACTGGGAAATCCAGGAGACTGCTGGGAGCTGTGAGACCTGCACCCCCATGTGATGCCCCATGGAACTTGAGTAGCTGAAGCAGTAGAGCATGCAGGTCTGGGGATATGGGCAGAAGGTCGGTCTGAATCTCTTTGTCTGTATTCTGGTGGCAAGCTTTGCTTGAAGCGCATGTTACTGGAGATGAAAGTAAATCTGGTGGAGATGCTGGGGGTGGAGCAGATGCATCCACCAAATGGCCGTCTTCTGACAGAGCAGGCTTCCCGGAGCCAGACTCTACTGGCGGCCCTGGCCTGCAACTGGAGTCCTGGCTGAAATCCACAGCAGTAGACATGAAGATCTGCTCAAAAATGTCCTCTCTGTTAGCCATCTCATCATTCACCAGCAGCCCACTGTCTGCCATTGCCTCAGCTCCCGCATTCCCTCTCTCTTCCTCCCCCAACAACTTCTTATCGCCGCCTTCAGGACTGTCGTACATAAAGTCCAAGCCACCTTCATCTTGGAGGGTGGAACCACTCTGAGCAAGCTCCATGCTGTGCAGCAGGGACTCCAGTTTCCTGTTTTGGATGTTGATGTCAATGAAATACTTCTGTATTCCTTTATCCTTCTCCATAAGGCTGTTCTTCATAGTTTCCACCACCTGACGCAGCTGTCGGATCTCTTTGCGGGCTTCTTTGAGGGACAGCTGAGCCTCCACTCGGTGGCATTCCTCTTCAATCCAGTCTTCCCTCATTCTGCAAAGCTGGGCCTTGAGCTCTTCAATCTCATTCTCTCTAGTAAATTAGAAAGAACACTGTCAGAAATAAAGAACCCTAATCTCTGTTGTACACCACATCATAAACAGGTGGGAAACTTCTACCAGAACATTGATGTTTTTCTTGTGCAATAGCTCTTTGCTGATTGATTTTCAGTGATTGTTTTATGCTTGGATTGAGGTCCTGCAGGTATTATGTCAGCGCTGTTTCTTCTGAAGCAGTCATTAACCAATTTGAAATAAATGGCAAGATGTACAAGTATACCACACAATACAAAATCAATTATGAATCGTCACTTTAATAATTCATATTCGTTTTCAAAGACTGCTTAAAAAACCCTGCTCGCTTTAATTTTTGCATAGTGAATATCCAGACATCTGAGGTTGTAAGCACTGATATTAGACGGTGAGAATAATGGGCAACCAGGATTGGAAGAAAGTTGATTTACTGGCTTTAGAAGACAATGATGGATCAGCAACATTGAAGAAATTTTGACAAGGATTCTGAATCCTTTTCATCCAGTCAGACGGATGTTTTCCCTGAGGAACATGGCTCAGAGGGAGCGTTCCAGCGCTAATTGGTTTAGCCGTGAGTGTTTGAGCCAATGTATGACTGGTGAACTCCGAAACCAAGATAGATGCTTATGTGGATACCGAGTCTGAAGCAAACAGGGCAAGGTTATTGATCACCTTCTAAACTGGAATGGTGCAAATTGACTTCACTTTCTTGTCAAAGTTTCTATAAATGTACATTCAAAAAGTTAAAAAAAAAAAATCCAAAAATGCTCCACTTATAAATCCAGTGTTCTGCTGGCATCACCTTAACTGATGACATCCAAGCGTAGCGGTGAAACAAATCCAATGTGTTAAATATTAAGCAATGTACAAAGTGCCTAATGCAGCAGAGGTCCTATTTGTGTCCCGAGTACAACGGGTCAAATGTTAGCATGTTCACTTGATACGACGCATTATCGCCAAGTTTCAAGAATTTGTCTTCGATGCAATTTTTAATACTGAGGCATAGTTGGGCTCAGTTGCAATTTTTATCTGTACCAAGTGGACAGTTCCCCAGGGAGGCATAAAAAAGGGGGCATGGGAATAAACGAGTACCAGATAATTTTATCAGTTCTTTACCTTGAATACGTTTTTTTATGGTGCTATACATGCAGTAAATGGATAGTTGGCCCTTCTTGACATAAGTGGGTGAAAAAGAAAATGTACCCTTTTCAATCTGCCTTATTTGAATGTGTTAGCTGTATTTGATGCTTTTTTTATGCCATTTAAGTTACCATTTACAAAAGATGCAAATGGAAAAACTGGCATTTTGTTTTATAGAGGCTGGACTACATGTACTGTGTGTTTGGCCAGACTTACCTTGATTTAAAGGCAAGTCTGGCCACTTTATTTGAATTAATCACAACAACAACTGAACTCCAGTGGTGGACGCTATACAACCTGTCGTGAACTTTGTTCTCCGACTCCATCAGCTTAGTCTTCAGGTGTCTGATGGCCACTTCCTTCTGCTGGAGTGGGGTTAGGTACTGCTCAGGGTTCGGGGGCCTGATGCCATGGTTGTCTCCGCAGGAGCGGTAGTGGCCCAAAGTCACTCTTCTGTTGAGTAAAGAGTTGATGACCATGGTGAAAGGAAACGTTAACCTTGTGTGGAAGAATCATCCATCTGTCTTCAATGAAACATTAGAAAGCAGCAGGAAAAATAAAACGACTGACGTTTGCAAAGCTAAATGACTCTCTGCTAAAGATAATTAGTCTGGCTGACAGAGTGTTGTCAGAGCAGATGCTCCCTGAAGCCTGGATTTACTGGCCGACGCAGGATTACTAGCAGTCGGACTCAATGAAGAAGTCTTACGAGCAAAAATATCTAGATTCCATCTAAACAAATCAAATATGTAACGTCTACCGAATGCTTTATGACCCGTATATTCAGCTAAAGAGAAGGGATTCATGAATTTATTTTTATTTTTTATTTCTTTAGAAGCTCACAGGATGGATTTGGTCAAAGGAGTCTGCAAGCCCTGCTTCACAATATCCTAGCAACCCGAAATACTTTGATGCAAATGCTCAGCTTCCCTGCCAGAAATAGAAACAGCCTAGGAGGAGGCAACACTGGGGAGAAAAGGATGTCACATGACACTTAGCCATACACAGAAAAAAGGCTGACAAAGGAAAGGTTTTAAAATGGCAGCAGTTCAGGGTTAAGCTGCGAGTACAAGATAAGGTAGAATCTATTTTGACAAAAAGAAAAAGGCTCCAAGTGGAACAGTTTCATTCATGTATCAAATGCATTTTGTAGGTCAGATGTTTCATGTAGAGAGCAGCCTGAAGCACCGTATAAAAATTAATGGTGGAAAATTCCTGATTTTCCCACTGCTTGAATGCAAGGTACACCCACTTCAATATAGATCAGCTGGGTGACTGTCAGGGTAGCCTGTTTTTACATGTGCTCTATAAAGTGCTCATTAATCAGAGTCAGATTATAACCAATGTAATCCCAGACCGCAGCAAAGGAGGAAATGAAAGTCTGATCATAATCCCACCACCCACTCACTGCCATTTTGTCTGACTTCTAGGGCAAAGTAAGCATCACCAACTGCAAATGCATCTTTGTCTCCCTCAGAGCAGAAGTTATGATAATGTAAAGATGGGAAATTAAGAAGGGCATTGTATAAATGTCAGAAATTGCAATTAAAGAATTTTACTTCATTTTGGTAATTTTAAAGGAGACATATCAGGCAAAATCCACTTTTAGCCCTTAAATACATTTTGTTGTGCATTTTGAGTCTCTAGGAGTGCAGGAAAGCTGAATTTAGTCTGTCCAGCTGCTGGCTGCATATCCATGTTCTGTTTGGGTCACATTTTTCAAGATGTTCAGTTTTTCCATTCTCTATTATGTTTTTTAAACCATTACATCACTGGTAAACTAGGTCATGGGCTTCCGGTTCAGCATTTGTCGGTCCGTCATTTTTATTGTTTTTGCTGTGATTTTGTAGTACAAGCTCAAGGATGGAGACGCTACAAGTGGATAAGTCAAAATGTTCAGTTGTTGAGTGTATTATTTGTCAATTGATTTTGAACAAAAATAATAAAATAAAACAGGCACAGACATGCCAATTTACATAAATTGTTTGAAAAGGAGCAGGTAGACGATTACAAAAAAAAAAGTCCTGCTCCTCTCTTACATCCAGGGGCGGTTCTACGCTGGGGGGAGAGGGGGCATTGAACCCCCAAGCAAAGTCCTTTCGCCCCCTCAATGAAATCTGCCCGAAAAAAAAAAGCAGCATTTGTCAACCCCTGCTACACACCCCACCCAGCCTCTAGCTCTGTATGCTGTTTTGAAGATAAACAGCGGTTTTAAATTTTTTTCACTTTACCCTCTCATCTCCTAGCTCCCAGTCGCTTTTAAAGAGCTCCGTTAGTCTCTGCATCAACAGTTAGGAGTCTAAAAAAAATCTATGTATACTGTGTTTGTAAATTGTCTTCAAAACGTTTTTTGGTAATTTTTTATGATTTATATTATCTTTTATTTTTTGAAGTTGTTAGTAATTAGGGTTACATTAATTTGAGATATGAAATTTCTTAATGACATCAATATATTTAAGATATATATTCTGCAGTTGATTGTTAAAACCTGGATAAAGAATATTTTTCTTTTCTTATTTTTCTTTATTCATTATTCTATTTTTTTCCCATGTGGGATTGCCCACTTATTGTGTTCAGGGGGTTAGTATGCCTCAGTGACCCAATGAGCTATACTAGCAGGAGTGTTGACTTCAGATGGGACTCCCAACCTGGGCAGGTATTGGGGTAGAGGCCAAACTAACATGTAATCCATCTCTTGGATGTTGGACACACCTTACTCCATTTCCATGAAGAAAACACAAATAACCAACTACATAAATTTGCTGGAGTATAATGTGATTGCATAATGATGTCCCCTTAACATTTTGGCATGCCTAGAATCAGCCCTGCTTACACCTCAACACAAAGCATTACACAGTCCCCCAGCATACTACAAAAATGGCTTAACAGGGTGGAGTTGAATGCTATACGACCTTGAGGGGGCAGGGTATGAAGTGCCACCAAAACCAGTTGCTCTTAGAGGCACCTTAAAACAGGCCTGTTAAATTAACAAGGATTTTAGACCAAAGCATTGCAGTTCCACTTTACATAGACCACAGCTGAATTATTTAAGTATGAAAAGAAAGAACTTAAAAACATGATGTGTCCCCTTTAACCTGTAGGATGACTGACTTTAGGTAAATGGCTAGTACCTTGAAGTGGGACTGGAGTTACAGCTGCTGCTGAGAGTTGAAGATGCAGCTCTGGGAGGAGTCCTGTAGGGAGCGTAAAGCTCTGAATCATGCTTCACAGATGGGGCCCCGGCTGGTTTGAATACTGGGATCGTTCTGATGTGAGAGCTGCGACTTCATTTGAATTTTAAGGAGGTATAAAGAACAAATGCATAAAAAACTGGGAACTTTTGCTGGGTATATAACTGACAAGAGCATTCTGTAAACACACCAGCGTGAAGAAACTTTCTTCCCAACCGAACCCGACGTGAGGCTTTCCTTGGTCTTCAGGCTGCCAGTGCTACTGGAGGAACTGAAATCTGCTTCGCTGCCTGCAGGGGGAGCCAGAGATGCGTGAGCAGAGACGTGTTAGCATGCAAGCAGATTAAAGTGACGCAATCAACATTTTGAGAAACCACATAAAAAAGATTCTTTATAGGGTATGACAGTGGCACAGGAGTTAGGGAGTTTGTCCTGCAATTGCAGTTGCCGGTTCGATCCCCGCTCTGACCGTCTCAGTCATGTCCCTGGGCAAGACAGTTCACTCGAATTGCGTGCTGGCGGTGGTCAGCGGGCCCGGTGGCGTCGATGTATGGTATCCTCACCTCTGTCAGTCTGCCCCAGGGCAGCTGTGGCTGCTAACATAGCTCACCACCGTTGGGGTGTGAATGGGTGAATGACTGTAGTTTAAAGCGCTTTGGGGTCCTCGGACTAGATAAAGCACTGTACAAGCCATTTATAATTTTATCATTTATATTCCCTGTGCTTCTGTGATAGTAATTGCAAGGGATTTCTTATCAAAAGCCGTAAAACACTTCAAATTAACCTCAACTTATTTGTTGTTGCCCCACAATTGTCAGACTGTGGCACAATTAGTCCTACAGCCGAGAAACAGACATGCTGTGGAGAATTAGAGAACTCTGTGCATCGAGTAAAGCAGCAAACAGGGAACCAAGAACAAACACTGGTGGTTTATTTTTTATCATTGAAGTTGGACTGCTGGGAATAACCAAACCCAACCATCTTTTAGTTGTAAGTAGAGAACCTAGAAGCATGTGACAATTGTCTCTGCTTTTAATAAACGCAAACACTACTGGGACATTTTCACTGACTGAGGTTAATGTGTACCAAAGACTTGAGATCCAAACTTCAAAGACTTCTCCTGAAAAAAGCCTGCCTTAATTTTCTCAAGGCACAGAACGATTTGAACCAGTTTTAACTCTGAGCGTTTCCCATCGTTTCACGGTGAGTTAAAAGATTTTGATTATTCAGGTTCATTGGATTTTAAAAGGCTGTATTTTAATAAATCATTAAGACTTTGAAAGCTCTTTTAATCTAATATTCAATTCGTACATGTCCTGTTTTAAAACTTAGCCTCTGTAAAGTCTCTGAACCACACAATCTCCCAATTACAAATTATATTTTCCTTCCTATTATTTAAGTTAATTCTTTTTTAGCTGTATGGCTCTGGCGATTGACGACAACTACTGTCCTTGTATATGCATTGTTACCAACGCCCATTTATGGCAATGGTTTTAAAATAACTCCATTTCATATATCAAGTGATTTCAAAAACGACATTTTAAAAACATTTATGTACCCATGCAACCATTTATTCTACACCCATTTATTCATCTTTGGTGCACATCTCCAGTGATCATTGGGTATTGCCAATTAATATAGTGATGAAAAATGATAAATTGTGTCTTTTAACTTGGCAATTTCTATTAGAACTTAATTGATTCCTGCAACATCTTGGATTACTAAAATCTTTTCCAGACCAATGATTAATAAATCATACATCAAAAGTTGTGGCAATGATATATTTTGAAAAACTAAATATTAATTCTAAATAACTAAATGTTAGAGTTGAGAAGCCTTCATCACGAAAATTATCTAAAAAAAATAAATAAATCAAACATACAAAGTCCTACCTGAGAAACATCTTTTCCCATCAAACAACACCATGGTAATGTGTCTAGCAAAGACTGTGGAAAACAAACTAACTTAAACTTAATGATCGTGACCCTTCACCACTTTGTGAGTCAACTGAGGCACTGTTCATGGTCGGTCAGTGAAGTAACCTCCTGCTAATCAGAGTAATTGGGTGAGCTCCCAAACCTTTCCAACAACCAATCAGATTTCTTCCTGCCCCTGAGTCACAATCAGGCATTTTCTTCTGTCTTTTGTGGCTAGATTAAAGGGCAGGAAATTAAATTAGGGGTAAAGAGGGATCACTGTTTCTGATCAGCCTTAAACAGAGCATAAACACACTCTGATCTCCTTTTAGGAAAGAGACTTTGACCCTTTCCAGTGTTTGTATGTGGTTGTAATTCTGTGTGCTGCTGACTAATGCTGTCACTGTACTTTGGTCTTCAGGGACCTCCGAGATATATTGTTAGACAGAAGCCTGTGGATAAAAGCACTGATGATGACGATAAAACTGGACACAGGAAATTTTATCAATGCAGATAAAAGGAGAAATTTAAAATCTCATTGCAATGGTTTCCTGAGAAAAGCTACACGTTGTTGTGTACTTATGTCTTTACCTCGGGTTCTCAGGGCCGACCTCAGCTCCCTCTTGTGCCTCGGTGCGCTACGGGCCTCGCCGCCGCTCTCCGTCATCACCCTCACCCTCTTCACTTTGGTATGGCGCTCTGGCAGTGTGGGCGACCCATGGGCACTCTGCTCTGAGCCTGACGGGGTTTTGGAGGGGGACACAGACTGACTAGTGGCGCAGCCGGTGTCATCTATTGTAGACAGGCACACAGACGGGTAACAGCCAGGAACACGCAGGCCAGAGCACGCAGCCAACACAAGCAGTCAGTCAGAGCACAATGTTCTGCCCCACTGGTTTTTTGGGCATTGAACGCAGCAGCTTGCGTAACAGTTCATCACCTCTGCTCACACACAGGCATTCTCTCTGAATGGTGTATGGGGTTTGCTCCTTAACTCGACAGGACTAAGTTTGAGTGAACGTAAAAATTACTTCTGCGTGGTCCAGATTGCATAACACACTATGCAAATTTAATCAGTTGGCAGAAGCGGCGTAAAGTAATTCAACACCTGTCATGACTGTTTAAAGTATCTGAGGTTTATACGTGGCATTCACTTTAACTGTGTTTTCCTGAGCTTATATAGGGCCATGTCACGATATAGATTATTAAATAATATCTTATGGTGAAGGCCAACGGGATATATATAAAATGCTAATCTCAGTTTGGTCCTGAAATTCTTACCAGAGCAAAAGCTGTTGGTGCTGATGGTCCTCTTGGAGTGCTCAGAACTGAAGTCGCAGTCTTTCCCCTCCTCCTCGGATAATAGGGAATCAGACAGAGGAGATCCCTTGTCCTTTGGTCGGAGAGGATGGAGGACTAAGCGCGGGATGCGACTGCGCGGACTTCCTTTCTCAGGTGATTTCTTTTCCTATTTCAATCATTGGTCATAATGAAAGCCAAAATAAAATAATGCATTTTTTATTTGAAAAACTTTGTTTTTTATCATATATACAGGGTTTCAAAGTTTTCATACCCCTTAAACATTTTCCCATGTTGTTAATTTTCTAATTCTTCCCAGAGATTCTCAATTGGATTTAGGTCTCGACTTTGACAGGGCCATTCTAACAAACAAAAATACCTGGATCTAAATTCTTCCATTGTAGCTCTGGCTTTATGTTTACGGTTGTTCTCCTGTGGCAGGCTAAACTTTGGCAACAGTCTGAAGTCTTTGGCTGCTTCTAACAGATCTTTTTCCAGGACTGCCCTGGTTTTAGCTCCATCCATCAGCCCACCAGCTCTAAACCAGCTTCCTTGTAGCTCCTGAAGAAAATGCAGCCCACACAGCATGATGCTGCCACCACGTTTCACCATGGGAATGGTGCTTTCACAGTAATGTGTGATTTAATATTCCACATGTGTTTTGCGTGCAGGCCGTAAAGGGTCATTTTTGTCTCATCTAATCAGAGCAACTTTCTCTATATCCTTGCTGTGTCCACTACTTGTTGCGTGCTTTAAATTAGACTTCTCTTGGCTTTTATTCAACAAAGGCTTTATTCATGCCACTATTTAATGGCATAATAAATAGTTTTCCAGTCGACAGATTCCCCCACTTGTGGATCTTTGGACATCTGCAGCTACTTCAGAGTTACCATAGGTCTCTTGGCTACTTCTGTGATGAATGCGCTCCTTTCCTAGTCTATCAGTTTAGGTGGATGGTCATGTCTTGGAAGGTTTGCATTTCCATTTTCAGATGATGGACTGAACAGTGATACTTGAAATATTGGAATATTCTTCTATACTTCTATACAGGATTTGAGCTTTTCATCAGCGTTATCCCTGATATGCCTGATGTGTCCTGTGATGCTCACACAGGTGGACACTATTTAATTATTTGGTTACTTCTAAGGGAAATTTGGTGCACTAGATTGAATTTGCGGCTGTCAGAGTAAGAAGGCTGAAAACAAGGTTTTGCAAAAATGTGGATCAGTTTTAATGTGACAAAATGTGAAAAAGCTCAAGGGGTAGCAGTTTTTATAGTTTATATTGGTAGTATATAGTTTCCCTGTGTTACTGCCTCCAAAAGCATACCATATATGATTATTGCCAAAGCACCCATCAATGCACTCAAAAGCAAAGAGCAGACTCACCTCGTATTCTTGAAATGGCCCCATTCTGCTGGACACAGCAATATTCCCTAATGCATGGAAGGTAAAACAAAAATAAAGTGATTTATTTCTGGTATGAAACGTGTCTGTGGCAGCATGTTGACGTGGCAGTGAAACTGTTCAAAAACAAGAGCCCTCTGTCTGAACTCTGTTACGCCACTCGATCCCACCCTCAACAGACACACACACACACACACACACACACACACACACACACACACACACACACACACACACACACACACACACACACACACACACACACATACAGGAAAACAGATGCCCCCACAAGGACAGATCCTGCCTGGTACAGATGGCACAAGAGTTCTTGAGCTGCACATTTATGTAAAAACTCCATCCAATATTTGTATCTTTTTATTTGTTGTCCTCCTGTATGATGAGGAAAATTATAAACTGAGGCAGAGGGTTATTGTTATATGTTAACAAAAGCTTAGACATCTTATATTTAGCTTGTCCAGATCTTTGAGTGATCATAAAGGTGTAAATCAGAATCAGAATCAGACATACTTTAATAATCCCAGATTACTGTGGGGGCAAGGAAAAAAATATTTACAGTGCCAAAATTCCTACCTGTGAACCTTTGCATTTGTCCCACAAACTTCAATGTGTTTTATTAAGAATTTATCTGACAGATCAAAACAAAGCTGTGCATATTTTTGAAGTGAAAGGAAAACCCGTTTTCAATGTTTTTTCCCAAAACCTGAAAAGTGTCTCTAACCTTTTTATTTAGGCCCATTTGCTCAGATACTCCTAATTGAAACCCTTTGTAGCCAATCTGCAAGGGAGTTTTATGTGTTACAATGACCCAGGCAAAATCCAAACCTAAATCCAGCTCAGAATATCTGGTGAGACTTATCTCAATCCAATCCTACTGAGCATGAGCTACATCGATAAGGAGAATGGGCAAACATGTCAGTCCTTACATATGCAAAGCTCCATGTCACAGCAAATGAGCTCCTCGTTTTACTTGTTTCTATTGCTAAAACTCATGTATAATTTTACTTTCACTTCACAATTACATAAATTACCTTGTTTTCATCTGTCACATAAGATCCCGACAAAATAGACTGACGTTTGTTGTAATGTGAAAGGATATAGACAAGAACATGAACCCTTTTGCTCCTTTTTCTCTCATTTGATTTAGACTTTCTTAAGACTATGTTTAAAAGAGAACAGCATCCAGAGTTACACACATTATATGATACACTTGCTCAAAGCCATCTGTGCCAAAAATGTGTTGTTGTCTAAAAAAAGGAACAAAGAGTTTCAATCAGTGAGCTATAATGGAGGATGGAGAGATAATATATCCTCTTTTGAATTAATTTCAATAAGAACATAGACTAGGAAAGGACTTATGTAACAGTGTTCCTTGTTCGTTTTTTTTTGTTCATGCATGTCATAAACAATATAACATTTTTATTTAGGCTAGAGAGCTAAATAATGCAGATCTTTAGTCATGCTTGGATAAACTTTATACAGTCGCTTCACTTCTTCTCTCTGGTAGATTGCATAAGTGGGTGAGTTACATAAGTGCATAAATATTCTTCTATATTTCTGTAAGAAATTATGTCATTGTCATATGTTTTCAAAAACTTTGGCCTCACTAATTTGAAAAAAAAAAAAAAATCAACCATTGATATTACATGTGACCATGTTCTACCATTAACATCCGTTATTCCTTTATAGGTAACCCAGAATGATTGAAAATGATCTTTTTCAAATCCCAGAGCCCGGGAGATAATTGCTAAAACCGGCCAGCGTGCCTGGGGAAACAGACCTCAGCTCGTTTTTAGAAACTGGTTCAGGTGGCTAGAACCACACATGTCCCCTATTTAAGAGAAGTATCACATCAGCCTGTGTGGCAAGACAGCAGAATCAGATTATAAGTAGCAATACTGAACAACAACAGCCTTGCCCTAGCAACACACTTAGCAACTGAGGAGGAATAAAAGCTGAATGAGCCAATCAAACAAGAGAGGAGCAGCTGCATTTACATATCGGCAGAGTTTTCTCATCCTTAGATATTGTTCTTCCATAAGAATATATATAAAAATCAAATGTTTTTTGGGGGGAGGGAGCATGATAGTGACTTACTTCTTATAATTATAGTATTAGTTGTCAATGATAGCAATTTAACAGCTATGTAACGGTGTTACAAGTTTCTGGGTGTAACATATAATATGTAGTCATTTTAAACTAAAAGTAAAAGAAAATGAACAGTCCCTGATGTAATGCAAGTAGATGCAGTACATCACAAAAATGTCATATATTGAATATTTCAATGTATCATAATTGGATTTTGCAAGATATCCAAAAACAAAGTAACACACAACCATGAAGTGGAAGAAAAACTACCAATAGTTTACATTTTTTTTATGAATAAAAGGCTGAGCTCGGCCATTCTAACTCGTGACTATGCTCTGGTCTGGCCCCTCCCATCGTAGTTCAGGCTGTAAATTTATCATTGTTTTTTATTTTTCTTCTGGCAGGTGAAACCCCACCACATTGTCGACTCTATTGCAGCTTGATTGTAGCTGGTTTCCTTTGAGGATTGTCATGTATTCAGCTCCATCCATTTTTCTAGTAACCATGACCACCTCTATTGTTCCTGCTGAAGTAAAGCATCTCTTTTGCACAAAGATGACCACACCATGTTTCATGGTGTGGTCAGGGTGTTTGTAGGGCTGGGTTTTGTCACACGTTGCTTAGTGTAGGTCAAATTATTCAGTGTTGGTATTTTCTGTCCAGAACACCTTTCCCATTTGCTGTCACCTACATGAGACATAGCAAACCTTTCTTCAACAAGGACTTTCCTTTTGCCATACTTCCATAAAGGTAGCTTTGTAGAGTGGAAAACTGATACCTGTTTCATTAATCAATAAACCTACCTAGATTGTGGGACTCTGCAGCTCCTCCAAAGTAACCACGGGCATCTTGGCTGCTTCTCTGATTGATGCTCTCCCTGCCTGGTTTAGCTCGGTGGCCATATCTTGGTATGTTTTTGGTTGTGCCATAATCTTTAATGTGAAATCAAATTACTCACCACTAGTTACTAATAAGGTAACTTCTGAATGCAGATGTTGTTACCACAGTTTATTTAGAGGTATCCAACAAATGAGGGCTCAGACCTTTGTTTGCAAAACATTTTAGAAACCGTATCATTTCCGTTTCACTTCCCACCTGTGTGCTACTTTGTGTTGGTCGACCAAATCCTAGTCCAGCATCTTAAGGTTATTGGCGATAGCTTGAAATCATGTGAAAATTCAAGGAATACGAGTACATTTTCAATAAACGGTATAGCTAAATTGAATAAAGGTTCCCAGTGACTCTTTAGATGCATCTGGTTTTGGCCTGAAAAGTGTTGGTCCTAAATCATCTCACTAATGTACATCCAGGACCAAACACATTATGTTAGGATGCTTTCATTATATTGTGTGAAAATATTTACGCTTGACCTATCCATAAACATAAATGATGAAGTGAAAGGACTACACGTAGGCACAGGGGCGGGGTGGGTGAATGAACTATTACAGGGCTGCTGCTCAAGAGACTCGCATTTATCTTCTGTTTGATGATACATTTTAATGTTTGACCGGTAAATTTAAGATGACCTCTTTCATTATTTTCAGATTAGGAAAAAAAATCTTTAATACCTGTTTGCAGTGTAAATATTACAGTAAAAAGAAATTCCATGTTTGATTTGAATTCATTTTCTCCGTAAATATGACTTTCCTGCACAAATAACAGGCAGAACATCTGACATTTTAAATAATAATAAGGTTTAGACTTAGATCCCCTTGTACGGTATTGGCTATGTAGCACTGCTACATAGATGTAGCTCTGGAGAACATTGTCATTTAAGCAAGGGCCAAACATTTACCTGACTTCTATGTGTTTTTGTTTGCTATGTAGCACCACGCAATATTAGGAAAACTGGGACATAAGTGTTGAATCTTGTTATGACGAAATTTGTTGTAACAAAAATCACATATTTTATTCATTCTTCTCTTTCATTTCCATCACCTTAATGTCCTTAAAACTATTAAATTTTTGTCACAGTTAAAGTATATTACGTGTGGGCATCAAGAGCAATGAAAGTCCATCCATCTGGCCAAGTATACGCATGCCCAATGAGAACGCTTTTCCCTTGCTTATAATACACTAACAAACATTGTATCAAAGCAGTCGTATGCGATAGCATACTTTGATGGCGCAGTGGGGTCCAGTTTTAGTTCAATATATACGTATGCCCTATCTTAACATTTTGCAGGTGAGGTGGGATCAGATATTTGCAACCTGCTTAGCAATATTACCTCCTGGGGGATTTTCAAGCAAACTGCCTGCTTGCAGAAAGAGTCACTCAAAACCACACATGTAAGAATGCATTTGTTTGAAAAAGCACTGATATATTAAATAGACAATCTGAAATGAAATCTGACTTCTCATAAGCTGTTGGTTAGCTGTTGATAAAAAAGTCTATAAACCTCTTGTGGAGCGTTTCCTCTCTCCCAGATGGTGTCTTTTCCAAACAGCACGGCGTGGGCGTTGATATTAATTCCCTTAATCCATTCCCGAGTGTGCTTTATAATGTTGATCTCTCCCGCTGACTAATGTGGAGCTGTTTACCCCATTTTGATAATGACCACATGACCCACTGAGTACGTCATTGCACGGTGCATCATTTTAGATGGTGAATCTGCATTGAATGTTAAAAAAAGATGTTGTCTTAAAGTTTTGAGCTCTGAATTACATCATTCACCATTGTCATCTTAAGCTCATCAAGTCCCAAACAGAATGCATCACCACGGCATGATCTCACTTCAGATCACTTTCACTCCTATGAAACCAATCAAGAATGATCAAAGAGGAGCAAGAGCTTTTGTTTACGCTGCATTGTGATCAGTTTCTCTGTCGTCACTGTTGGTTATTCCCCACGTTTTGGCACAGTTTGTCCCCCAACCTGTCCTACACCGTGGCTGTCAACAATGCCACCCGTTTCAAACATAAAAATGTCATAAAAATGTCATCATTCGCAGGATGAGTTGAGTCATCACACAGAAAAAGAGACTCTGTAGAAGTTCAGATGACATATCTGACGCGTTTACACGACCCCCTTTGTTTACCACTTCACAAGCCTTTCATTGAAGTGTTGTTATTGTCTTATTAAAACATATCCCACAAGGAACAGTAACAAGTCTTCGTTATTTCTAATAAATCGAAACCGTGAATGCGTTATTGGGTCTAAAAGTAGATTTTGTTTTGTTCCATCAGGCGCTCCCACAGAGATTGTTTTTCTCGGGTTCAGCTGCATCCAGAAAAAAAAATGAAATAAAAAACGCAGAGGCGGCTGGAGCAACTTCAGCCTCGACAATGATTTCTGCTAACAGCCATCACAAAATAGAACTCGTATAAAAATTCGGTCATCGTTACGAAAGGTTAAAAAAACAACGTTTTTTGAACTTGTAAACAGGTCTTCCTCCGGCCACCTCCCCAGAGTATAGTTTCACTTTCATGTGATATGTTGCGTTGTTCATTTATCTTATCCATAAAGCGAAGATGATGTTCCTACCAGATGATATTCCACCTACCAGAATGTTTGAAGCAGATGTTTTCCCCCAGAAAGATGCGCGTCAGCTGATGAAGCACAAGAGGGGCTCGTTGCTCTGCTGATGCTGTTGCTGCGCGGCGCCAGCCTCCGCTCTGTCGGAAGGATGCAGGCTGGAGGAGAGCTGAGCGCAAACCGTCGACGCAAACAGGCTGGGCGACAATCGGAAGCTCTTATGATGCGCACTCAGTGTGCCCGACATCCGCGCTGTGTTACATAACGCGTTACTTAACCAGCGACACGGGTAGAAAACACGGCCCCACATGAGAAATGGCTCCGAGGAAACATTTTACATTTATAACTATATATTTCTCTATGGATTTCTTCTCATAAATCTATGCAAGGGCTCGGATTGAAACCAAACAAAGGAACTGGGTCCAGTTATGACGCAGAACAAATTACTCTGATGTCTGACTGGCATGTTGAGAACATTATAGCAAATCAAAGCCTTTTTTTTATATTGAGCACAAGCCAATCAGAGATGTGCTTGAAGGCACAGCTGAAGGACGGTTCTCTCCGTGGCGCTGAGACTGCCTCGATGACTGAGCGCTTTAGACTCAGCCATCTGCTTAGTCGTGTTTATCCACAGAATATCTTCAAGCAGAAAAACAAAGAGCGACTGGATTGTGTGCAGAAATACTGCTCGCATGGAAAGAGCTGAAATGCTGCTCTGGCTCCAAGTCCAGCTTGCTTACGAGAACAAACCTGCCCCCAAATTTTGAACCCTCTACAGTTACGCCTAAAATTATTCATAGTCGTGGCAGTTTCAGATTTTAAGTTTTTTGATTGTTTATTCAGACAGACATCTCTCAAAACAAACAAAAAAAGTAAAATATGTAGCCTAGTTATAAAAAAATGTTGGTCTCTTTTTTTCAGATTTTACCTACAAAAATGTTTAATGATGATTCTGTGCCATGGCTTGTATCGTTAGCGCCCTCCAGATTCTTTATCAGGCTGAACCACTCCAAAAAAGTCAATATTACCTCCAGTCAGAAGTAGAAAATAAAAGATTACTTTAAACCTAAATCTGCCAGGGGTATCAATAACTCTGGGCTTCAAATGTACACATAACTTGAATTACAAAAATGAGATGAGTAACAATATTTCTGAGAAAACATTTTTTTGGGGGGGAGGTATGAAGGCAGATTTGTGTCTTTATTATTCAATCAAAAAAAAGGTTGCTTCAATCAAAAAATATATTTTCAATTAAAAAAAAATTCACTTCAATTAAAAAAAACTTTTCAATCAAAGAAAAAAAGTATTTGAATCCAAAAATATATTTGAGACTCAAAAAAATACATTTGAACACTGATTTTCTTTGATTGAAAATGTTTTCTTTGATAGAAGTCCGTTTTTTTTTGTTTGAAGCAATGTTTTTAATTGAAGTAGCATTGTTTTTTGATTGGACCATATAATGGGTAGGACATTTGTGTCTTTATCATTCAATCAAAAAATAAGTTGCTTCAAACAAACAAACAAGGGAATCAATAAAAAAAGTCACTTCAATGAAAAGATAAACGTTTTCAATCATAGAAAATAGTTTTGAATGAAAATAAAATATTTGAGACTCCAAAAATTGCATTTGAACACTTTTTTTTTAATTGAAAATGTTTTCTTTGATTGAAGTAATCTTTTTTTGCGTTTGGGGTATACATGGGTAGGACATTTGTGTCTTAATCATTCAATTCCAAAAAAGTTGTTTCAATCAAAAAAAATATTTTCAATTAAAAAAAAATAAATTAAATGCAAAAAAAAAATTACCCGTCAATAAAAAAGTATTTAAGAGAATGTGTTTTTTCTTTGTTGTTTTTTTTTTTTTTGAAGAAAAAAAAAATTTGAAGTTCAAAATTTTTTGATTAAATGACTTTTTTTTTTGAAGAGAAAAAAGTTTTAAAGTTCAATTTTTTTTGATTGAATCATTTTTTTTTTTGAAGTGAAAAAAGTTTTGAAGTTTAGATTTTTTCGTTTGAATCACTTTTTTTTTGAAGCTCAAAAAGTTTTGAAGTTCAAATTTTTTCGATTGAATCATTTTGGAACAAACGTACCGTGGTGGGCGGGTGCTTCTCTATTGGTCAGACATGTTTGATTGACAAGTGTCTACACCAACGACGTCTTTCTGACAAAGAAGTCTTGTTCGGCACTCCCCAGGCCAGACAGCTTTTTACCAGCAAGAGGGAACAGCGGTGAAGTTCTCGGTAAGTAGATAAAACAGGTTGAAAATAATTGTTGTCATGTTATTAGCCTATTCTGTTGATATTTACAATAAATTGTACGCTTACTAACTTAGTTCACGTTGAGGAATGTTTGTAATGGTGTGAGGTTAGAGATCTAAATATTTTCAGACAGGCAAGCAAAGTGGGCGAACCTATGGCCCCCACACAGCAGCTTGCTATGTGCTAGCTAGAGCTACTGTGTTGAGTAAAGTGGCCACAGCGCTGCCTGTTTTGTAGATGCTTTTATCTTGAGAGCGGGATAGGTTGCTTAAGCTGCTGTTAGTCGAGGTGCATGCGTCCCTCTCCCCCCTCCCCCCATACATTTACCGCTGGGTCTGGTGTCGGCCAAGTGCCATGTACTGTGCAGGGTATGGCAGGCCGTTTTAACATTTATTAGCTTGACTGAATATGAATTTCAGACATCTCAAATACGGAATAAGATTTTTGCACTTAAAATAATAACAGTTCATCTACATCATCTTATTTCAAGTGCAGAATAGCTAATAACCTTCTTTTAGGGGTAAGAATACTCATTCCATTGGCAAATAGTCTTATTTAGCTGCTCAAATCAAGGAAGAATACACTGATTTCAAGAAAGTTTTACTCACTTTTAGTTCCCTTTTTGCAGTGCTAAAGTCTTGACTTAATGTGTATTTCAGATATCTCCAACAGAATTCTTGCTATCTAAAGTAGAAACTTTAGATATCTTAAATATAATTATTTATAGTAGAAATTACATCACTTTTCCCATTTATGTGTAGTGGGATTTTACTTTCGGATATCTAAAATAACTTTCTTCCTATCTAAAATAAACTTTCTGGATGTCTGAAAACTAATCTTGGATCTCCATAATCCATTTTTTACCGGTCATAGTTTTTATTTCAGATATCAAAAATCAATGATCAAAAGTTTTGAAACCAATATGTAAGACATCCAACTTTGTAAATTCCGCTTTCTGTCCGTCAATTTGCGTTGGTAGTAATTGACAGAATTGCAAGAAAAGGGCATGAAACCGAGCGAGCCCTTAGCCAGGGAATGTGTAGCGACAGAGAGCGACGTTCAATAGAAAGTTGTGTAAGAAACCTTCACAGAATTGAACATTTATTGTCTACAGAAACCTACAATGAACAGTAAAGCAGTTTGACTGAGGTTGGAGTGCTAGCAATAGCTCATTTCCATCGAACCGAGGATCGTCGTTTCTTCATAAGGCGGGTTAGTTCAGGTAAGTCCTCACAAACAAAATTTCTTTTCTTTTTTTTTATTAATTGATTTCTATTTTATTTTTTTGCTGTTAAAGATTGGGTTGTCTTCTGTATAAAATGTAATACTTAACATTTGTTTTCCTAGGGCGGAGTGGCAGACCATCTATTGTTACCAGAGAGCACATAGACGTCCTTATGAAGCAAGGACATACAATCAAAAAAAAGGCAAAAATGATGGGATGTTCCTCGTCGTTTTTGAACAACAAATCAAAGCTGGTGGACCTACGCATAAGAGGAAGACTGTCTGCCTTAGATGACAATCAGCTGCAAGAGCGTGTGAGCACATTGCAGGACCAGTATCCAAACTCTGGGAATGAGGTTTGTCTTTTCTACAGAAAATTGATATTTAAGTTGGATCCGCTTGTGAGAGTATTTTTTAATCATTAATGCTTTCATGTTTGTATTTTTCAGATGATGAGGGTGCTGCTTCGTGCTCAAGATGTGATTGTGACACGGGCCGGGGTACGCTAAATGTTGGGAAGGACAAACCTGACATCTGCTGCAAGAAGGTGGAGTCGGACTGTTGCAAGGTGGGCTTACCATGTGCCGTACCCCAACAGTTTGTGGCATATTGATTTTTATATATATATATATATATATATATATATATATATATATATATATATATATATATGAGAGTGAGACAGGCTGCTTGATTTGCTGTACTGAATCATGGAGAGTGAGCAGAGTTATGCTGGTAGTTACGCCACGTTTCGGTCTTTTGAGTTGGAGGATTTTTCACCCTCCTCATCCCCGGCGGTGTAGGAAGGTTTTTGTGGAGCCAAGCAGGCCAGACTCTGATCAATTTGACCTGCTGGCTCAAGGCCCTGACTCAGTGAAGCCACAACCTGGCGCTGCAGAGTCAAATGGTGGACAGAATTGGTCCTGTTATATATTATCATATATCAAAATCAACATATATTTTCTGCTTTGTAACCCAGGCGGGATCACCGGCAGCTTTGTGCATCATGATTGATTTGTAATGTGGACATGTCAGCCCCAGATCACCCTCTCTGTATCGACTCAAACAGCAGGCAGATACCGCAGATCGCCCATGTCCAATGTCCAACCTAGAATCAACATCACAGTCTCACAGCAGCCCCTTCCCGGCCGCCTCAAGACACTAACTGCAGAACAATTGATTGCTTTCACATACACTCCCCAACAACACATAAAAAGTTGGTAGATTTGTTTTTTGAAGAGAAAAAAGTCGCTAGAGGGTTTGAAAAGTGCAATAGTGCTCTCTATGGAGGCACGAGAAGATGCTCTATTTTTTTGTTTTGTTTTTTAAGACTGAGCTGGCTTTTATAGTCCTGAGCAGCCAGGGGACCAATGTCACACACTCAGAATAGCATGGCACGTGCAGAAACTAATGTTAATTTGAAATTCAATGCAAGAAGTTTGACCCTAGGAAGGCGCCATACTGAGTTTTGGACACAAAAGCTGGATTTCAACAAATATGCATTATAATTTTTCAAAAATAATGACCCGGATATGTAGATAGTACTATAAAACAACCATGTTAAGAGTTTATTGACAACAAACAGCTGATTTGGGGAAGAGTTACACTTTAACAGAATTTAGCAACCTAGAAACCAGGCTTTTCCATATTTGTTAAGCCTCCTATCTGGAATACCCTCCAGGTTGATATCAGTAGCTCTTTAAGTTCTATTGTTGAGTTATTGTGCTCTGGATTGCTTTTTACAGAAAATTATCAAATGAAACAATATAGTGACCTTGAGTGTTTTTCCAGCAATGAATATATAACTTTGTCTTTTTGAAGATTGATAATGTTGATTTTTAGCACTAGGTGATAACGTGTTTCAAATATTTGCTGATATACTAATTCAATTATTCATAATTTCAGCAAAAAATTTTGAAACCATTGATTTATTTCTAATACGGGTTTTCTGATCATTATCGTATATTGTCTCCAGGTAGGGGGTTGTATCCTTATTTTAAGTACTAATTTTATTTTGTGTTGTTTCAACTTTCTAGATGGGGCTTTGTGATACATGGTGCCATCGAAGGACACCCGTGTGGGATTACCTCAGCTGCAGTATAAACAATAGGGCAACAACAGTACTCTGTCAGCTTTTGAAAGCAACATCTTACTATGGACTACCATCAAGAGTCAGATCAGACCATGGGGATGAAAACATGGTGCTTGCTTTATGCATGCATCTAGTTCAAGGGCTGGAACACAGATGCTTCATAACAGGAGAATCAGTTCATAATCAGCGCATAGAACGCCTTTGGCAGGATGTATTTTTGCATGTGCTGCAGCATTTCTACCATACATTCTACTGTCTGGAGGACGCAGAGAATCTTAACCCAGATAATGATATCCACAGACTTTCTTTACATATTGTATATCCACCTGAGATTCAAAGGAGGCTGGAACAGTTCAGACAGGCTTGGAACCAGCATGGTTTGCCCACAGAAAGTAATTACACAGCAGCTCGTCTGTAATTCTGATGCAGAATACATTTGACAATTATTGACATTTAATCATTCTTTTGCACATTGCCATTATCACTTTATTTTAGATCTGTAAATATTTATATATATATATATATTTCTTTTGTGGGGAATGTTGTATTTATATAATTATGTTGTTTTTATATCTGCAGCGTGTAACGAAAATAATTTCCCACTGAGATTATTAAAGTATTTCTGATTCTGAAATAACTGTTGGGTGCGGTTCCATGAAACCTTGCAGTCAGGCCGCTGTGAGGAAATTGTAAACTTTAGTTCAGGAAAAGGAAGAAGCATGAATACCGTCACTGTATCCCTAACCTAACCTTCGGATGTTTGCGTTTCTACCACAGCCTACCACGTTTTAATTGTGCTCTGAGCGAAAGATTCCGTTTAGCAAATTTAGATGCCCAAGTCAAGACGACAGAGGCTCACAAAGGACTGTACACATTATGCACAAACGCATCAGACAGACTAGGTAATATAAAACAGCTTCTTTATTGACTCTAATGGGAAATTCTATATAGTTTACATATCTTATGTTTCAACCTCTCCCTTACATCTGGAGCTGCTGTCTTACAGGAGTTGTCTGGACCAACATGATCTCACATACAGAACCTTCTGAAAGTATTTAGCCCCCTTGAACTTTTCAACCTTTGGCCAAATTTCAGGCATAAAGATATAAAACTGCATGTTTTCGTGAAGAATCAACAAGTGGGACACAATCATTAAGTGGGATGAAATTTATTCATTCTCTTTCTTTTAAAAAACACATTTTTATTTTGGCCCTCTTCTTGTGTTAAACTTCTTCCTCCTTTTGGCAAAAATATCTGTTTATTTATTTTTTCTTTGTCATTAGTGGCCATGATAAGTTCAGTTTAATATGTTTTTATGTATCAAACTTTAATTTTGAGTATTTTCTTTATTGCCATAAAGACAAACCTAGAAGAGAACATATGATGGTCTTGGATAACAATTTGTCAACTTCCTGAAAGTTGTTAAAATCTAAAACCATTTCAGAAGTTTAATGACAGAACCTGAATCATCTCGCACAGTCTTCTGATATTTTATCCTCAGGACCAGCTAAAGGCTTTTTGTAAAAAACATATGAACAGTATTTTTTAAACACTGGTACACTTTTCAGACTTGTAAAACCATGTTTTACCTTAAAATTAAGTAAAACATTAACAGCTGGACAAACATGCAAACCCGTCATCACCTTACAGCGTAACCTTTCATAGTCACATTCGTGATCATTTAAGAAACTCCAAAGGTCGGAGCTTGCAAAATTCCCTCCATCATGTATATTCTAACAGCCTTGTAGGAGGAGTGCAGCAACAGATACAACAGGACAACAACACTAGTATTGGCTTCTGGGTAAATTGTCTTGGTGTCATGCAGAAACTGGATTTCAGGCTGGCAGGAAAAGCCAAGTGGAGGGATGGCAGAGGCTCCAGAGGTGAACATCAAGAGAGAGGGTGGACCATCCTCCTCTTCTATAAGACAGAACAATAGAAGAATACGACTGTTAGACGTGGAAAAAATACCCCTGATGTATTGTACAAAGTAATTTTAAATTTATGGAAATTGACTAAAATGCAAAATCAGACCTTCAATGTCAATCAGCCAGTCACTCCAAAAGCAGACCAACTGGTTCTCCAGAACGCGCTGATTGCTGCCCTGAGCAGAATAGGCCACTGTGGCTCATGTCCCTGGCAGTGAGGGCTTTCTCCTCACACACGGACATGTCAGGAACAACCGCTGGGTTTTTCTGCAGCTCTTTCAGTAGCCCCAGAATCTTGAAGCCCTCTGCAAACCTAAGAGGCAAGGCAAGTTTATGTCTAAAGCACATCTAATGTACAAGAAAATTTCCACAAAAACCTTAAAGCAAGGTACAGAGGACATTAAAAAAGTACATATAAAAAAACAAACATGATTAACAAACAACTTATTAAAGGAACAATAAGCATTATTTTGACACAAGGTTGTGCTTTAGCACCGTCTGTAGACCAAAACAATCATGGGTGCTTTCAAAGGCTGCCTGCACCGCGGCGTGGTGACCACTCTGCATTTCTCAGCGTATTATTAGCATGGTGGGCCGCCAGGCTAATATTAACTATAGACCTGAGAACAGGTGGGTCTTTAATCTGGATTTACATAAAAATGTTTTAGCTGAGTCTGGGAGTTTGTTCCAGACATGTGGAGCATAGAAGCTAAATGCAGCTTCTTTAGGTCTGCTTCTGACTATGGGAACCGGTCCAGATTCCATCCAAATGACCTGAGAGGTCTTATGGATTTATGTTGGATCAGAAGGCCACTGATGGATCCTGGTCCTAAAACAATCAGAGCTTTATAGACCAGCAGCATAACTCAAAAGTCTGTCTTCTGACAGTGAGGGAGCCAATGGAAAGACCTCAGAACCAGACTGATGTGGTCCAAGGGTTTGTTTTTAGCTAGGGCTGAATGAGCTGCAGTTGTCTATTACAGGGGTTGGACAATGAAACTGAAACACCTCTTATTTTAGTGTGGTAGCTTTCATGGTCAAATTGGACCAGCCTGGTGGCCAATCTTCATTAATTGCACATTGAACCAATAAGAGCAGAGTGTAAAGGTCCAATTAGCAGGGTAAGAGCACAGTTTTGCTCAAAATATTGCAATGCACACAACATTATGGGTGACATACCAGAGTTCAAAAGAGGACAAATTGGATGCACATGGTCCTTCATTCTGGAGGACCATGTGCATCCAATGGTTCAAAATAGTGATGGGTCCGGCAACACCGATGCGTCGGCGCATGTGTCGAGCTCATAGAGCAAAACCCGTGTTGATACGAAAGTCACGTGACCGATACAGGAACTGTTTCGAACTGACTGACGCGCCAAACTGTTTCTGTTCCCTCTAAGCTGCACGCGGGTGCATTTGTGCACAGCAAAGATATGCTGCGCAGTAAATAAAATCCAAGTTGAACTATAAACAAAGTAACGGTTAATAATGGTTAATTTTTAACCATGTTGCAACTCTGGTGTGATGGTGTTGTACCACAGTCTCGCTCTGTGAGCGCCAGGTGCTGATCGGAGCGCGCCACTGATGGATGGGTTGGGCAGACGCCTTTATGGTTGGGCGGGTTGCGCTGTGCGTCTTTGTTCTGAGCGTCGTTTCAGAAAAAACAGCTGATCTACCCTTAGTAGAAAGCTGCTACTCTGAGTAGTTCGATCAATCATTGAACGTGAGCATGAGCATTGAAAGGACATGGCAGCAAAAAATTTTTAATGAATAAATAAATATAAAAGCCAGTCCACAAGCATCCTCGTTCACATTATTTATTGACTGTATCTAAAAAAAAAATCAAATATATGTTTAATTCAAATGAAAATATAAAATAATGCAATGCAACATACAATGATTTAAATTGTATTGTGTATACTTGGTCATCAAATCAGTGTCAGTTAACACTGTCA
Source organism: Fundulus diaphanus (assembly GCA_037039145.1). NCBI lineage: Eukaryota > Metazoa > Chordata > Actinopteri > Cyprinodontiformes > Fundulidae > Fundulus > Fundulus diaphanus. The sequence continues at coordinate 16,179,694 of CM073130.1, read as the reverse complement.
AACAGGCTGCCTGTAGGGATTTTTAAGGTCCAGCAGGTGTCAGTATTCAGTGATACAGTATCAATACAGTTTGGCAATGTGTTGAAACGCTTCATGACGCCTCATCGACCCATCACTAGTTCAAACATTGTATCCTGAAGGAGGTGCCGTGTATCAGGATGACAATGCACCAATACACACAGCAAGACTGGTGAAAGATTGGTTTGATGAACATGAAAGTGAAGTTGAACATCTCCCATGGCCTGCACAGTCACCAGATCTAAATATTATTGAGCCACTTTGGGGTGTTTTGGAGGAGCGAGTCAGGAAACATTTTCCTCCACCAGCATCACGTCGTGACCTGGCCACTATCCTGCAAGAAGAATGGCTTAAAATCCCTCTGACCACTGTGCAGGACTTGTATAAGTCATTCCCAAGACGAATTGACGCTGTATTGGCCGCAAAAGGAGGCCCTACACCATACTAATAAATTATTGTGGTCTAAAACCAGGTGTTTCAGTTTGATTGTCCAACCCCTGTATATTTAAATGGTAGATCTGTAAACATGCTGTTACAATAATTAGGCTGACTGCAGATGAATGGAGGACTAGTTTCTCCAGGTCCTGCAAAGTAATCACACAATTTATCTGATATTCTTAAGGCTGATTTTGTAATTGCCTTAACTTGTTTCTTAAAATTTAGGTCTGAATCTGTCACTAAATCCAGATTTCTGGCCTAGTTGGTGGTTTTTAGAAGTATAGATTAATATCCCTGTCCATCAATCTTACTCATAAAAGCACCATAACACAAGTATGCTAACAGAAACATGGAGGAACCCATTTTTTCCCCTCAGATCTTATGACAACATCAACACCTTTGTTAAGATAAGAGGGTGGGAATATGTTACTGGTCGTGGGCAACTCTCATAGGTCCGTTGACAATAAACTTGACAGCGGAGCGAACTAGGGAGTCCTTTTTTCTCCAGTTTGGGACATGCCTAAGGCAACCCTTGATGCTAATGTTGTCTGCAGCTTCTTCAATGGCAAAATTAGCCTCATTGGTGGTTTCACCTTCTTTTGTCTGAATAAAGATGAATACACATGAGTCCACCCCGCCTCTCCCCCAGTGACCGCTGGAGATAGGCACCAGCAACCCCCGCCACCCCATCAGGGATTAGGCGGGTCTGAAAATGGATGGACGGACACATGAGTCTCACCAATAAACTCATGCTAAGTGCATGTCTTTGGACAATGGAAGGAAACCGGTGTGCCTAAAGGGGGCCACATATACACAGGGAGAACATGCAAACTTCACACAGAAGCTTTTAAGCCTCATCTGTGGTAGGCCCACATTATCCAGGACTAAGCATTTTAAAAAGTATTGAAGGTGACAAATGACAGTTTATACTCATACCTTGATTAGCTGCTCCCAGAGTTTGTGATCATGCAGAACTTCTGGTCTGAAAGGGGCCTTTGGAAGCCCGCAAATTGCTGAAACAGCCCTTCTGAGAAAAAATGGTGGGCAACTCCTCCACGGACAACACAGACTGTAATAATTTTTGCTACAAAGTAGTACAACTTTGCTTCCAATGCTGCAGAAGAAACATAAAAGGATGGTTAGTTAAATGACTACCCAAGACTAAAAATTCCTCTGCTTAAAATAGACTGAATTCACTAGAATGAGGAAGGCATCATTAAAAACGAACCCTGACATACAAAATACCCTAGCACTAATATGTGACGTTTATTTGATGGCTGGCTGGAGAAATACTCATGTCCACTCCACTGATCAGCTAAGACAAAATGGCTTTTAGGGTAACTCTGAGAGATGGGAAGAGGAGAAAGATTAACTGTAATGTAACAATTCTATAATCTCATTTTAAAAGTTTTCGTTTTTTGTGACCAGAAGTTCAATTCAATTTATTTAAATGTTATTTATATAGTGCCAATTCACAACACAACCTTGTATAGGCATATTGAAATTTTAGATATCTGAAATTCCAATTTAATTCGTCATATAATCAGCAGTGGATATATGTAATGTCATTTCTACTAGTAGAAATATATTTTTGATGTCAAGAATTATATATCTGGATATCTAGAATGTTTTATTTATTTTTTATATCTGAAATGATGATGACTAGTATTGACTGGATTATGGAGATCTGAAATTAGATTTCATCCTAGTCGGAATTCAGTTTTAGACATCCGGAATGTTTATTTTAGATTGGAAGAATGTTATTGTAGATGTCTGTAAATAAAAGCCCTATACACATGAATGGGGAAAGTGACGTAATTTGTACTAGGAAGGAATGTATTTGAGATGTCTGGTATACATATTCAGTCAAGCTAATAAATGTTAAAACGGCCTGCCATACCAGCGCAGTACATGGCACTTGGCCGACACCGGACCCAGCGATAACTGTATGGGGGGGAGAGACGCATGCACCTCGACTAACAGCAGCTTAAGCAGCCTATATCCCGCTCTCAAGATAAAAGCATCTACTAAACAGGCAGCGCTGTGGCCACTTTACTCAACACAGTAGCTCTTTAGCACATAGCAAGCTGCTGTGTGGGGGCCATAGGTTCGCCCACTTTGCTTGCCTGTCTGAAAATATTTAGACATCTAACCTCACACCATTACAAACATTCCTCAACGTGAACTAAGTTAGTAAGCGTACAATTTATTGTAAATATCAACAGAATAGGCTAACAACATGACACCAATTATTTTCAACCTGTTTCATCTACTTACCGACAACTTCACCACTGTTCCCTCTTGCTGGTAAAAAGCTTTCTGGCGAGTGCCGAACAAGACTTCTTTGTCAGAAAGACGTCGTTGGTGTAGACACTTGTCAATCAAACATGTCTGACCAATAGAGAAGCACCCGCCCACCACGGTACGTTTGTTCCAAAATGATTCAATCGAAAAAATTTGAACTTCAAAACTTTTTGAGCTTCAAAAAAAAAAGTGATTCAAACGAAAAAATCTAAACTTCAAAACTTTTTTCACTTAAAAAAAAAATGATTCAATCAAAAAAAATTGAACTTTAAAACTTTTTTCTCTTCAAAAAAAAAAAGTTATTTAATCAAAAAATTTGGAACTTCAAATTTTTTTTTTCTTCAAAAAAAAAAAAAAACAACAAAGAAAAAACACATTCTCTTAAATACTTTTTTATTGACGGGTAATTTTTTTTTTGCATTTAATTTATTTTTTTTTAATTGAAAATATTTTTTTTGATTGAAACAACTTTTTTGGAATTGAATGATTAAGACACAAATGTCCTACCCATGTATACCCCAAACGCAAAAAAAGATTACTTCAATCAAAGAAAACATTTTCAATTAAAAAAAAAGTGTTCAAATGCAATTTTTGGAGTCTCAAATATTTTATTTTCATTCAAAACTATTTTCTATGATTGAAAACGTTTATCTTTTCATTGAAGTGACTTTTTTTATTGATTCCCTTGTTTGTTTGTTTGAAGCAACTTATTTTTTGATTGAATGATAAAGACACAAATGTCCTACCCATTATATGGTCCAATCAAAAAACAATGCTACTTCAATTAAAAACATTGCTTCAAACAAAAAAAAACGGACTTCTATCAAAGAAAACATTTTCAATCAAAGAAAATCAGTGTTCAAATGTATTTTTTTGAGTCTCAAATATATTTTTGGATTCAAATACTTTTTTTCTTTGATTGAAAAGTTTTTTTTTAATTGAAGTGAATTTTTTTTTAATTGAAAATATATTTTTTGATTGAAGCAACCTTTTTTTTGATTGAATAATAAAGACACAAATCTGCCTTCATAGAGAGGGGTCAAACAGTTGAACTCTTGGGGTGGCACACTGAAACTAAAAGCCATAATTTCAGGATTTTATTCTACTGTTGTAGTAAAGCTGCCTGTAGAAAACTGTCTTAAAGACTTAAGTAAACGCCTACTAATATCTTTTGATTTATTTTTTGATTTTTAATGTTACTAATGATCTAATGTGCATAGACCAATAACAGTACAGTTAACATTTTGTGTTGTACAGCAATTCCTTTTTATTGTGCAATTATATTAAGAATAAGGTGTACATTTATTAATTTATTGAAAAACAAAACAATTACTAGGGGAAAGTACATACTGGCAGATACAAATAAAAGTGCGATAGAAGATCAAGAAGAGCGGCTGCCTTGCTGGCTGTGCATAATGGGATCAAATGCTAAACTGATGCTACTACAATTTACACTGGCAAGTGGGGTGGCCAGGACATTGCACTGGTGGTGGCATTGAGCCCAAGGGGTTCCAAGGCTAGAAAGGATATATAGCCCCTGCAGGGAGTTTGATGTTCCCTGGTGGTGCACAGAAACGCATTCTGATCAGATGTCTAAAGCACCTCAACTGACTCGTTCTTTTAAGGAGCAGCAGCTCTCCTCAGACACCCAAGGCACCAAGGCTGACTCCCAACCCAGAGGAAAAAACATATTTTTCTGTAACAGAGATGATTTAGAATCTACTCAATTTGCAATATGTCAGTCCATGTTTAGTTTGTCAATATTTTTACTCTTCTCTCAATATTATGTTATCCTGATTTAAAAAACAAAACAAAAAAAACCATTAGACATGCATTTTCCACAGAGAAAATAAAACTTTTTTAAATACTAAACTGTCTTTATACTTATTATTCAGAATAATAAATTGGCTCCCTGGTTTAATTCAGAGCTGCGTTCCTTGAAGCACAATGTTAGGAAATTGGAGAGAAAATGGCGTTCTACACACCAAGAGGAATCCTACCTAATCTGGAAAGACAGTCTATTGTTGTATAATAAGAGCCTTTGCAGAGTTAGAGCAGCGTATTTTTCATCATTAATTGAGGAGAATAAAAATAATCCTAGATTTCTCTTTAGTACGGTTGCCAAACTTACCCAGAGCCACAGTTCTGTTGATCCATCCATTCCCTTAGCTCTTAGCAATAACGACTTTATGGGATTCTTCATAAATAAAATTGATGCCATTAAAAATAAAATAATTGGCATCCTCCCAAACATGATTACCTCGTCCTCAGTAAGTGAGGCAGCGTTGGAGGAATCTTTAGAACCTGCACAGTGTCTGAACTGTTTAGAAGCAGTAGAGTTTTCTGGGCTATCTAAAATTTTAGCTTCATCTAGACCTTCTACCTGTATGTTAGACCCAATCCCAACCAAGTTGTTTAAGGAGATATTCCCATTGATCAGTGGCCCTATTTTGGACATGGTTAATCTATCCTTAGTAAATGGATATGTACCACAGGCTTTTAAAGTAGCTGTTATTAAACCTTTACTTAAGAAACCTTCACTTGATCAAGATGAGTTAGTAAATTACAGACCTATATCTAATCTTCTTTTCCTATTTAAAATTCTTGAGAAAGTAGTTGCTAATCAACTTTGTGAACATTTACAAAGTAATGACCTACATGAGGAGTTTCAGTCAGGCTTCAGAGCTCATCATCGCACTGAAACGGCTCTGGTGAAGGTCACTAATGATATTCTCATGGCCTCAGATAATGGACTTGTGTCTGTACTTGTCCTGTTAGATCTCAGTGCTGCATTTGATACAGTTGATCACAATATTCTCCTACAAAGACTTGAGCACACTGTAGGGATTAAGGGGAAAGCATTAGGCTGGTTTAAATCTTATCTGTCGGACAGATTCCAGTTTGTTCATGTTAATATTAAATCTTCTTCAAACTCTAGGGTCACTTGTGGAGTACCACAGGGTTCAGTCCTTGGACCAATTCTCTTTGCTATATATATGCTTCCGATTGGCAAAATTATCAGACAGCATGGGATTAATTTCCACTGTTATGCTGATTACACTCAGTTGTATTTGTCCATAAATCCTGATGAATCCAATCAATTACTTCAACTACAGGCATGGCTTAATGACATCAAAAGCTGGATGACTTTAGATTTTCTGCATTTAAATTCTGACAAGACAGAAGTTGTAATCTTTGGACCAGAGTCCTCAAAAAATAAAGTTCGTAATCAATCACTTAATCTGGATGGCATTAACTTGGCCTCTGGTAATAAAGTAAAAAATCTTGGTGTCATTTTTGACCAAGACATGTCATTTAAATCCCATATTAAACAGGTTTCCAGAGTTTCCTTTTTTCACCTCCGGAATATTGCCAAAATTAGAAACATTCTGTCCAGGAGCGATGCTGAAAAACTAGTCCATGCATTTGTTACTTCAAGGCTGGACTATTGTAATTCTTTACTATCAGGAAGTCCACAAAATGCAGTTCAGTCTTCAGCTGATCCAAAATGCTGCAGCAAGAGTTCTGATGAAAATCAACAAAGGGATCATATTTCTCCAATTTTAGCTTCCCTTCATTGGCTTCCTGTTAAATCAAGAATAGAATTTAAAATTCTTCTTCTAACGTATAAAGCCCTTAATAATCAAGCTCCATCATATATCAGAGCTCTGATTACCCCGTATGTTCCTAACAGAGCACTTCGCTCTCAGACTGCAGGTCTGCTGGTGGCTCCTAGAGTCTCTAAAAGTAGAATGGGAGGCAGATCCTTTAGCTATCAGGCTCCTCTCCTGTGGAACCAACTCCCAGTTTTGGTCCGTGAGGCAGACACCCTGTCTACTTTTAAGACTAATCTTAAAACTTTCCTTTTCGACAAAGCTTATAACTAGAGTGGCTTATGTTGCCCTGACCTACCTATGGGGATGTGCTTCTATGGGCTTAGACTACTGGAGGACATCAGGATCTATTTTTCTCACTCTATCGAGTTCTACTGTTCTTCAATTATGCATTGCTTGTCATAATTTCTGCTTATAACTTTTTGTTCTCTCTCTTTTTTTTCTTCATAGTAGGTACATCTGGTCTGGCGTTCTGTTATCTGAGACATCATCCAGAGAAGACAGCTCACCTGCTATTACCATCTAATTTAGAACAGATTTGCTTCTGTGCTTGTTTGTCTCTCTTGTTGTGTCTCTGCTCTGTCTTCTGTAACCCCCAGTCGGTCGAGGCAGATGACCGTTCATACTGAGCCCGGTTCTGCCGGAGGTTTTTCCTTCCCGCTAATGGGTGGTTTTTCTTTCCACTGTCGCTTTATGCTTGCTCAGTATGGGGGATTTCTGCAAAACCATGAACAATGCAGACGACTCTCCCTGTAGCTCTACGCTTCTCCAGGAGTGAATGCTGCTTGTCGGGACTTTGAAGCAATCAACTGGTTCCCTTATATAGGAAATTTTTGACCAATCTGTATAATATGATTGATTTGGACTTTGTAAAGTGCCTCGAGATGACATGTTTCATGAATTGGCGCTATATAAATAAAATTGAATTAAATTGAATTGAATAATCTGACAGTCGAACAGCTTTTTAGATTTCATACGAGATAGTCAAATATACCATATTCTTCAAAAACAGTGAAATAGCACTATAATTTAGTTCTTAGCTGTAGCTCTTCAACAACATCAACCAGCCATATTTTCTTACAGTGTTCACTCTGTATGCAGCATAAGGAGAAGCACAATCTGAGTGAGCATGTGAATAAAAGATAGAAAACTTGGTTGAGTTGCAAATTATATAACTATTTTAATTTTTTTATTGTTTGTTTGGAAAGAGGATGCCAGTCCACATTGGAACAGCACCCTAGGCAGCAACCCATATCAACAACCATCACTGTTCAGATACTAAAGCACAATAATCTCTGGTCATCCTTCATGCTGATTCTGCCTTTGCTGTGTCATTGTATATTTAGTTTTTCTCTTGTGTGTGTGTGTGTGTGTGTGTGTGTGTGTGTGTGTGTGTGTGTGTGTGTGTGTGTGTGTGTGTGTGTGTGTGTGTGTGTGTGTGTTTTTTGTTGTTGTTGTTTTTTGGGGAGATAGACATGTTAACTCAGCACCGAATGGCCCTGACAAGTAATCGTACCCAAGACCAACTGTCTTAACCTTAACTGCCAAACGGCATTATGTTGCCCTTTCTGCCTACTACTCCCACTGCCTACAACGTTTAAGTTCATTGTTGCCACCAGCAACAATGAACTTAAAAGTCATTGTTAAGGTGGTAAGGTGGCAGCCCCCTCCCTGGGCTGCCACCTTACCGTGGTGGAGGGGTTTGAGTGTCCCAATGGTCCTAGGAGCTATGCTGTCAGGGGCTTTAAGCCCCAAGTAGGGTCACCCAAGGCAGACAGGTCCTAGGTGAGGGACCAGACAAAGAGCAGCCCAAAAAGCCCCTTATGACGAGTAACATAAATGGATTTTGTGTTCCCTCGCCCGGACGCGGGTCACCGGGGCCCCACTCTGGAGCCAGGCCTGGAGGTGGGGCATGTTGGCGAGCGTCTGGTGGCCGGGCTTTTGCCCATGGAGCCCGGCCGGGCTGAGCCCGAAGAGGTGACATGGGTCCCCCTTCTGATGGGCTCACCACCTATGGGAGGGGCCAAAGGGGTCGGGTGCATTGTGCAATGGGTGGCAGTAGAGGGCGGGGGCCTTGGCGTTCCGATCCTGCTGCAGAAGCTGGCTCTTGGGACATGGAATGTCACCTCTCTGGTGGGGAAGGAGCCTGAGCTAGTGCGCGAGGTTGAGAGGTTCCGACTAGAGATAGTCGGGCTCACCTCGACGCACGGCTCTGGCTCTAGAACCAGTCTCCTTGAGAGGGGCTGGACATTCTTCCACTCTGGAGTTGCCCCCGGTGAGAGGCGCCGAGCTGGGGTGGGCATACTTGTTGCCCCTCATCTCGGTGCCTGTACGTTGGGGTTCTCCCCGGTGAATGAGAGGGTGGCCTCCCTCCGCATTCGTGTGGGGGGACGGGTTCTGACTGTTGTTTGTGCTTATGCGCCAAACAGCAGTTCAGATTACCCACCCTTTTTGGAGTCCTTGGAAGAGGTACTGGGGTAATGTTCAAGCATAAGGGTGTCCATATGTGCTCTTGGCACCAGGACACCCTAGGCTTTAGTTCAATGATCGACTTTGTTGTCGTTTCATCTGATCTGCAGCCGCATGTCTTGGACACTCGGGTGAAGAGAAGGGCGGAGCTCTCCACCGACCACTACCTGGTGGTGAGTTGGCTCCGATGGTAGGGGAGGAAGCCGGTCAGACCGGGCAGGCCCAAACGTATTGTGAGGGTTTGCTGGGAACGTCTGGCAGAGTCCCCCGTTAGACGGAGCTTTAACTCCCACCTCCGGGAGAGCTTTGAACACGTCCCGAGGGAGGCGGGGGACATTGAGTCTGAATGGATCATGTTCCGTGCCTCTATTGTTGAGGCGGCTAGTCGGGGCTTTGGCCGCAAGGTTGTCGGTGCATGTTGCGGCGGCAACCCTCGAACACGCTGGTGGACACCAGCGGTGAGGGAAGCCGTCAAGCTGAAGAAGGAGTCCTACCGGGCTTTTTTGGCCTGTGGGACTCCGGAAGCAGCTGATGTGTACCGGCAGTCGAAGTGGCAGGCGGCTCGGCTGGTCGCCGAGGCAAAAACTCGGGTGTGAGAAGAGTTCGGAGAGGCCATGGAGAAAGACTTCCGTATGGCTTTGAAGCGATTCTGGTCCACTATCCGGCGTCTCAGGAGGGGGAAGCAGTGCAGAACCAACACTGTTTATAGTGGGGGTGGTGTGCTGCTGACCTCGACTCAGGACGTCGTGCTTCGGTGGGCGGAATACTTCGAAGACCTCCTTAATCCCACCAACACGTCTTCCATTGCGGAAGCAGAGCCTGAGGACTCTGGGTCGGGTTCTCCCATCTCTGGTGCTGAGGTTGCCAAGGTTGTTAAAAAGCTTCTCGGTGGCAAGGCCCCGAGGGTGGATGAGATTCGCCCTGAGTACCTTAAGGCTCTGGATGTTGTGGGGCTGTGTTGGTTAACGCGGCTCTGCAGCATTGCGTGGACATCGGGGGCAGTTCCCCTGGATTGGCAGACTGGGGTTGTGGTCCCCCTATTTAAAAAGGGGGACCGGAGGGTGTGTTCCAACTACAGAGGAATCACACTCTTAAGCATCCCTGGTAAGGTCTATTCAGGGGTTCTGGAAAGGAGGGTCCGTCGGATAGTCGAATCTCGGATTCAGGAAGAGCAGTGTGGTTTTCGTCCTGGCCGTGGAATACTGGACCAGCTCTACACCCTCAGCAGGATCCTGGAGAGGATATGGGAGTTTGCCCAACCAGTTTACATGTGCTTTGTGGATCTGGAGAAGGCATTCGACCGTGTCCCCCGAGGGATCCTGTGGGGGGTACTCCGGGAGTATGGAGTACCGGGCCCTTTAATAAGGGCTGTCAGGTCTCTGTATGACCGGTGTCAGAGTCTGTTTCGCATTGCCGGCAGTAAGTCGGACTCCGCCAAGGTTGCCCTTTGTCACCGATTCTGTTCATAACTTTTATGGACAGAATTTCTAGGCGCAGCCAAGGTGTTGAGGGGATCCGTTTTGGTGGCCTTAGGATTGCGTCTCTGCTATTCGCGGATGACGTGGTCCTGTTGGATTCATCAGGGCGTGATCTACAGCTCTCACTGGAGCGGTTCGCAGCCGAGTGCAAAGCGGCCGGGATGAAAATCAGTGCCTCCAAATCCGAGACCATGGTCTTTAACCGGAAAAGGGTAGAGTGCCTCCTCCGGGTTGGGGAGGATGTACTGCCCCTAGTGGAGGAGTTCAAGTATCTTGGGGTCTTGTTCACGAATGAGGGGAAGATGGAGCAGGAGATCGACAGGCGGATTGGTGCGGCGTCTGCTGTGAAGCGGGCGCTGTACCGATCCGTTGTGGTGAAGAGAGAGCTGAGCCAAAAGGCGAAGCTCTCGATTTACCGGTCGATCTACGTTCCTACCCTCATCTATGGTCACGAGCTTTGGGTCGTGACCGAAAGAACGAGATCCCGGATACAAGCGGCTGAAATGAGTTTTCTCCGTAGTGACCTCTCCCTTAGAGATAGGGTGAGGAGCTCAGTCATCCGGGGAGGACTCAGAGTAGAGCCGCTGCTCCTCCACGTCGAGAGGAGCCAGTTGAGGTGGCTCGGGGATCTGGTTAGGATGCCTCCTGGACGCCTCCCTGGTGCGGTGTTCCGGGCACGTTCCAGGAGGCCCAGGGGAAGACCCAGGACACGCTGGAGGGACTATGTCTCTCGGCTGGCCTGGGAACGCCTTGGGATTCCCCCGGAGGAGCTGGCCCAAGTGGCTGGGGAGAGGGACGTCTGGGCCTCCCTACTGAAGCTGCTACCCCCGCGACCCGACCCCGGATAAGCGGAAGAAAACGGACGGACGGATGTTGCCACCAGCTGTTCATAAGTGGAATTGTATGAAAGGAGTTCCAGTTGTTAAAAAAAGAAAAATTTACATCCTGTCGTTAATCATTTTTAATACTGGCGTGTGACCTTTTAATCTGTTTTATGTCCTGCACTTTAACATCCTTAACTCATATAATCATGTAAGGTAAAAATATGAGTCAATCCATACACATTTTGTGTATATTGTTTGTACATCATAGCATATTGTATTAATAACCATTACCAATGGAAACACATACCAGAATGGAGGTAATTTCTGTTAAAATTGTTTTATGCATGACAGAAATGTACCATTTGAAAATCCTGTTTTGTTTTTTTATTAGTTTTTTTGTTGTTGTTTTTTTTCCTAATTGCTGGTCACCTTTCAACATGGTGCACAAGGTTTTCTTTTAAAGCACCCAAATCATGCAATATCAACATTTTTAAGCTTTTAACTGTGTCATGATGCTATTCCTTCTTCAAAATCATGTCCAAAGTAGTATTTTACTAGATTCATGCATGTCTGAGTAATCGTCTGAATTCTGCTCTCTGAGCAGCAGCTCCTCCCAGTCCTGGAAAACGAGAAGCCACGACCAGTCTATGCAGAGCGGTCATCATCAACCGCTTCCTCCTGGAAGTACCTTCCTTGACCACAGTGATGTGAGGCAGAACGTGATCATTTATACTCAAATATGAGACAAAGAGACTCTTTTAGCACCTAAAGGCTGGTTCACCCGGCAGCATTTTAAAATAGTCTGCCAATTTTAAAAGCCTGAGAGACACCACACGTAACAATAAAAAAATCGTAGATAAAACAGATTTCCTCGTACAGTGTGTGGTGTCCGGTCAGACTGCGAGCACAACACACCACACACTAAACATAGTGGTGAGTATCCCCGCTTGTCACGTAAGAGACCGCGGTTCCATTTGCCAACAGGGAGCCAGACGGTGCTGAGATACATCAATAATGATACCAAACGATTTCACACCTTCTGTTGCAAATAGACTGGCTGCAATAAGAGAGCCTACAGATGTGTTTCAGTGGAGGTATATCAGCTCCAAGTCCAGTCCAGTGGGTGAGTTCTGTCTGCAGACAGCTTTATGTCATGTAAGAGGTGGATAAATGGCCCTGACTTCTTTAGAAGGCCAGAGCAGGAGTGGCCAGAGCCCTTTGAACTCCAGCCTGTTTTTTCTGAGGGCCCAGAGGTAAAAAAATGGACATCCTGATAAATGGCATTGGCAAACAGCTACAGAATCCCACCATTAAGCTTGTCCACTATTTCTCAAGCTGGGCCAAACTTAAGATTTAACTTGCTTGGTTGCTCAAATTAAAGGACATTCAGCTGAGGTTGAGTAGGAAGAGGACAGAGTTGATGGCAGTTGGTCCTCCTGTTGACCCTTGTATAACTCCGAGGAGACTAGAAGAAAAGATGAGAAAGAATAGAGCTGCCATTTGTAAATAAGCTCTTACAGTAAAGCACATCTCAAGAGCAGTAATTGCCATCATCTCTTACAGCCAGCATGCCAGCTTCAGAAAGGAAATTAATGATCTGCAAGGCAAGAACACAAACAATATCTACAGGCTTGATTCAGTACTACATCAGGGTTTATTGAGAGTGGGTGGTAGGCTTAGTCGCTCAGTCCTACCTCAAGAACAGAAACATCCTTTTATCCTCTCTAAAGGACACCATGTATCCAAACTCATCCTGAGAGACCTACACCAGCAGTTTGGACATGCAGGAAGAAATCATATGCTTTCAGCTCTCAGAGAACGATACTGGATTACCAGTGCCAACTCAGCTTGCAGAAAAGATATTATCTGATTGTGTTGTGTACAGACACTACAGAGGACAACCAGCAGAGCAGAAAATGGCTGACATGCCACAGGAGTGAGTCTGTCGAGACTTCCCACCGTTTACCAATGTAGGTGTGGACTATTTTGGGGCCATCGAGGTCAGGAGAGGGCATGCAATGGTTAAGAGATACGGTGTTATCTTTACTTGCCTGGCCAGCCGAGCTATACATCTGGAAATGACTCATTCACTAACCACTGATTCCTGCATGAATGCCATCAGGTGTTAATGTCGCAGATGTCCAGTACGTCAAATAAGATCCGAGAATGGCACACATTTCATTTGTGCAGAGCATAAATTGAGGGAGGCTTTGGCAGCCATAGATCACTCAAAATTCCACCAAACTCTGTTGTTAAAAGACATTGGCTGCATTTTTAATACACCTTCTGCGTCCCATCATGGAGGAGTGTGGGAATGGCTCATCAGACTGGTCAGAAGGGTGTTACTTTCTGTTCTTCACCAGCAGACCTCGGATGGTGAAAGTCTTCAGACCATTCTGTGTGAAGTGGAAGCTATCCGCAACGATGGCCCCATCACAAAGGTTTCAGATGACGTACATAATTTGGAAGCCCTACCTCCAAATCACATTTTGCCGTTCAAAGGAAAGCCTATTCAGGCTCCTGGTGCTTTTCAAGAAAGTGATGAAAACGTTGGAGGCAAGTGATGTACCTCTTAGACCTATTCTGGAAAAGATGGACTTTTTTTCTTCCTGCTTCCTGCTGAAGGCAGACGCTTTTCTTTCCTCTTCTCTCTTCGTCTCTTTCCCACTTCTTCCTGCTTGTTTCTATCAATCTTTTCGGAGCCTCTTTTTACATATCCTGCAAACAATAAATGATGGATCCGGTCAGCTGGAATCTCAGCACAACTGATCAAATTTTCTCAACGAAAAGACTGGGCGAAGGAGAGCCCTTGTGCCCGACAGGACATGTGCAGCTGGACACACGGTGGGAGGAGGATTGTGTGTCTGTCCATTTTGTCAGTCGAGGATGTTAAAAATCTGTTCAAAATTGGATTTATGATAACTGGCTTTCTTCTTTTTGGAGCTGCCGGTTACCTGGAGTATGGAGAAATTCTGAAAACTTCGGCAGTTGTTTCAGTGTGTGTCAAGTCTGCCTGAACTATGTGAGGGATATGTCCGCTACCAGCACTCAGACTGAAATGCTGTGTAAGCAGAACTGCAGGCCAGCTCTGAACTTGCTGGCAGGATGGGAATGATCTTGGAGAAAGCTGGAAGCTGGAATCTGGCAGAATGACCACAATTTTGGCTGTTTTGGAATTGCCATTAAGATGAACCAGCAAGACTTTTAAGGCAGACAGAAAAACAAGAGTCTGCCTGCCCAAAACAAATGCTGCTGTCCAAACTGGCTCCCCAGCTATCTTAATTTCTTCTGGATGTTAAGTACACAAAACTCTCTATGACATCTGACATATGTGACCTGAACAGAACTAATGGACTCCCTGATAACGTTCCATCACTATCAAAGACTATGGCTGCAAGTGCTATCTGGGATAGTTCACAAACAAACACACACATACACATAATTACACAAAAACACACAGGCACACACACACACCACCTCTACTGTGCTTTCTTTCCTTAGTATGCTACTTTCTGTTTTAGCTGTAGTGTCAGAAAGGTCGGATCAGAGACCTCAAACTGTAGCATTCTTAGAATTTTTAGTGATTAATCTTGTTCTGTTTGTTGATGTATGAATTATTCTAGTGAAGGATTTATTCAGCTTATCCCTTTGTTTTTCCGATGTATGTCTGTAATGCTTTTCTGTTCATGTACAGCACTTTGAATGTATTGTTACTGAAAAGTGCTATAAATAAACTTGACTTACCTTACCTTACAAAGGAATACTTACCTTTGATGCAGGAAAGACAGAAGTGGACGAGACCTCGGAGAAGTTTTGCTGCTGAGGACATAGTGGTGGTGCTTGGATCCTGGGAAGAGTTACAAATACTCTCCCAGATAAACATGAATTTAAAGACAAAGAAAGGACAACTAGAAAGTATATTCCTCCTTCAAGAAGCCCTTTGCAGCAGAGAAATATGAATGGGGCTACACAGTTTTGGGGCTCCTGTCTTAGTGTTTGTTCAATTGTGCTGTCTACACAATTGGGGTTGGTGTGTAGGAGCCACTTATAGTTCCTGGTGTTTGGGCGTTGTTTGGGTCTGGTTTGTTTGGTTTGGGTGGTAGTGTTTTGTTTACATGCAGGTTGACACACTGACCTATATTTCACTGTACCACTGGTGGTAGAGTAGAGGGGAAATCTTTATAATTGAGAAGGGAGAAAGGGTTCGGGTGACGGGAGGTCATCCAGTTTTTACTGCTTTCTTTGGCACAGAATAGCACACTGGTTAAGTTCTGCCATATCCACACTCTCCGTAATCAGCTGTCCATCTTACCTGTTGTCAAAGACCGCCCCTCGGGATTTTGGATTGTTGTTCATCTACAAACTGTATTCAATAAATGGGAACACCCACAACTTATCTGCCAGTCTGGGCATCATTCAACCAAAGGTTGGTTTTAGCCAATTACGGTATCAAATGAACATGTAAGCAGCAGGAGTTATGAGAGACCACAACAAGTTACACTAGTCAAGGCACTTCTTGCTGTTCTTCTTTCAAGGAAGAAATTGTGGATTCTGACAAAACAGATGTGAGATGGACAATGTGAATAGGCTACATGTGCGTCTTCCTGCCCTGCCATGTTCATTTTGGTTCAGCTGTGGGCTCGGCAGGTCTTGCTTTCATCACAGGGGTATGTCCTGCCCTAAACTATAATACTGTAATGGGATTGGCCTGAACTGTTTTTGGTTCGGTCACAAATGTTTGAAGCAGGAGCGGGATAATATGGATTCTCATGTGTATGTGAATTGCAACTAATATTTCACAACAAATGAATACTGCAAGTGCAAAAGGCAATATTTCATCATATTTATTAACATAGTTCACTTTGGAAGGCTTAAAAAAGCACAACATAGATACTTTATCCATCCATCCATCCTCTTCCGCTTATCTGGGGTTGGGTCGCGAGGGTAGCAGCTTCAGTAGGGAGGCCCAGATGTCCCTCACCCCAGCCACTTGGGCCAGCTCCTCCGGGGAATCCCAAGGCGTTCCCAGGCCAGCCAAGAGACATAGTCCCTCCAGCGTGTCCTGGGTCTCCCTCTGGGTCTCCTCACGGTGGGACGTGCCCGGAACACCTCACCAGGGAGGCGTTCAGGAGGCATCCTAACCAGATGCCCGAGCCACCTCAACTGGCTCTTCTCAAAGTGGAGGAGCAGTGGCTCTATTCTGAGTCCTCCCGGATGACTGAGCTCCTCACCCTATCTCTAAGGGAGAGCCCAGACATACTACGGAGAAAACTCATTTCGGCCGCTTGTATCCGGGATCTCGTTCTTTCTTCCTAGAAATTCTGTCCATAAAAGTTATGAACAGAATCTGTGACAAAGGGCAACCTTGGCGGAGTCCAACTCTCACTGGAAACGAGTCCGACTTACTGCCGGCAATGCGGACCAGGCTCTGACACCGATCATACAGAGACCTAACAGCCCTTGTTACTCCCGGATTAACCCCCACAGGACCCCCCGAGGGACACGGTCGAATGCCTTCTCCGGATCCACAAAGCACATGTAGACTGGTTGGGCAAACTCACATGCACCCTCCAGGATCCTGCTGAGGGTGTAGAGCTGATCCAGTGTTCCACGGCCAGGACGAAAACCATACTGCTCTTCCTGAATCTGAGATTCGACTATCCGACGGACCCTCCTTTACAGAACCCCGGAATAGACCTTACCAGGGAGGCTTAAGAGTGCGCTTCCTCTGTAGTTGGAACACACCCTCCGGTCACCCTTTTTAAATAGGGGGACCACCACCCTAGTCTGCCAATCCTGGGGAACTGCCGCCGATGTCTACGCAATGTTGCAGAGTCGTGTTAACCAACACAGCCCCACAACATCCAGAGTCTTAAGGTACTCAGGGCGAATCTCATCCACCCCCGGGGCCTTGCCACCGAGCTTTTTAACCACCTCGATTACCTCAGCACCAGAGATGGGAGAACCTGACCCGGAATCCCCAGGCTCTGCTTCCTCAATGGAAGACATGTTGGTGGGATTAAGGTGGTAGGAAGTATTCCGCTCACCGACACACGACGTCCCGAGTCGAGGTCAGCAGCACACCACCCCCACTATAAACAGTGTTGGTACTGCACTGCTTCCCCCTCCTGAGATGCTGGATAGTGGACCAGAATCGCCTCAAAGCTGTACAGAAGTCTTTCTCCATGGCCTCTCCAACCTCTTCCCATGCCTGAGTTTTTGCCTCAGCGACCAGCCAAGCCAACTGCCGCTTTGACTGCCAGTACATATCAGCTGCTTCTGGAGTCCCACAGGCCAATAAAGCTCGATAGGACTCCTTCTTCAGCTTGACAGCTTCCCTCACCGCTGGTGTCCACCAGTGTGTTCGAGGGTTGCAACATGCACCAACAACCTTGCGGCCACAGCTCCCACTAGCCGCCTCAACAATAGAGGCACAGAACATGATCCACTCAGACTCAATGTCCTCCACCTCCCTTGGGTTGTGTTCAAAGCTCTCCCAAAGGTGGGAGTTAAAGCTTCCTCCACCACCATTGGAGCCAGCTCACCACCAGGTAGTGGTTGGTGGAGAGCTCCGCCCCTCTCTTCACCCAAGTGTTCAAGACAAGTGTATTATCTACCAGGTCAGATGAAACCACAACAAAATTGTTATAGATACTTTATAATTTATGAAAAAAGACAGAAAATGTAAATGTTGAAATACCTTGAATAAGGCTTTGGCATACTTTGTCATCTCATTCATTCTGAATGATGAATCTGTTATCAAGATTTTCCTCTAGAAATGAATGGCATTTAACAACCTACACTACACTTGAATTAAGATGATTTTGCAGGTCCTGTTGAGAAAGGATATATATCATTACCACGATTCTGCCAACCCCACCCCTAACTACAGTGTGTTGATTTGTGTTAGCATTATCTTGCATTAAAATACTGTCTGACCAGAGAAACAACCTAAACTTTGATTTGAAATGGGTTCTTGAACGTTCTCTGCTGCTATAATCCAGATAAGATCACACGTGTTTAATTACTTAATTTTAGTTTGACAACTAAAATCTTTAAATACCTCTTTATTTAAATTTAAGTTTGAGCTTGTGTCCATATATACTTTATCTATATTTTTATTGCATTAGTTGTTGTTTTTTTGCACATATATCAAGAAATAAAATGTATCATTGATTTGAAAGTCTTCCAGATTCATTTGGTCCGCTGCTAACAATGTGTATATTTTCTTTTTCTGTCATTTTCTTTTGTTTTTAATTACTTGGTCGTCTTGGATAAAACAGAAGGAAAATTTATTTTAGCTGAAAATATGGTCAAATATTTTTTGTAAATGCATTCTACCCAGTGATTTGCAGCTGTCAGAGTCCAGTGTTGCCTTCATATCTTAAATCTAATAAAGGCAGCAGTATAAAAACTATTATGGAGGTGTTCTACCACATTAACACATTTGAGAGCAGGTGTGTGTCCAGGGTTGTCTGTGTCTTGCCTGCATTTTCTGTGGCAAACTTTAGTCGAGTCTTACTGTTTTTATTAGAGAGCAAATCTGTCCTCTCAAGATATTTAACCTTCAGGCATGTTTTTTTCGCATAGTACAAGCGAGCACTTTCATATCAATACTAATAAGAGCCTGCTGGAGTTTCCATTATTACATTTTAACATTTTTGGAGACCTGTTTTAGCATCTCACGTTCTGTTCTTAAGAAATATAATTTGATTGTAAAAAAATAAAATAAAAAATAATGACTGCAACAACAAAAAATGCCATTTACAGGCCCCAAGAAATAAGAAAATGGGATTGGTTGTTATCAGGAAACATGTAACTATTTTACTTTATTTTGATGAAGACTTTTGCCACATTTGACTGCATATCTTTGATCAAGAATATTTAGTTGATATGATTTGAACCATATCATTGTATGCTGATTGATACTTATAAAATGATTGTCTGTAATAGAGTTGCTAAACTTTCAAAAACTTTGGGATGTGTCCTACTCCCCAGCAGTGTACCTTTGGCAAGTTCAGAACCTTGTGGCTCTCATATCACATGAAGGCACTATTCCGCTTCAACTCTGAGAGACCTGGGTTATTCTTGTATTAGATTACATCAGCCACTAGAGGTCACTAGAGTCTTTCCGTGTGTGATTAATGCATTTCAAAGACTCTGGACCCATCAGCCAGACAGCTCATTGTTACTTTCAGGCCGAAAAGTGTTTTGTATACAGGTTAGTTAGTGACATTTTTCTGAGTCTGTTTTCTTAATGTGTGAAAAAACAAGGTTCCTGCTGAGATGTGACCTGATTTTGTTTGTTTGGTTGTTTATGATACGTTTTGTTTCCAAATAAACTTGTACTTTCTTTACCGGCTAATAAACTGAAACTTTATAGCCTAAAGCACTTTAAAACTGTCTCCACTTTATGATCAACTTCAGTTTGTATCTGTGGGTGAAATCATATCTGATCAGATCAGGTTGGTGATTCGCAGACTTTGTGATCAGTTTGAACTCTGTGTGGACTTGCACCTAGAGTTCTAGGGTTCTACAGGATCGCAGTCATGCCTCTGCTGATAAGACATGTGCTTTCAGTTTAAACCAGCCTCACTGAAAGAGGACAAGTTTGGCTTTCATCCTAACTGGAATGTTAATTGTTTTCTTTTTGGCGTTATTTAAAAAGAGAATTTATTTTATGCGAACGCGCAGATCCCTCAGTTGTTGACTGCGAAGAAAAAGAGTGCTGCTGATTCCTTTCTGTCTCTTCTGACGGTCCGCCGGCTGAAGCCGCGGTTCCGCGGAGCTCTGTGACATAAAAATTGTTTAGGAAGCCCTGCATTGAGCCGCCATGGGGGCGTGTTTCTCTCGGTTCAGCGGTCTGCGCTCTTGTTTGGAGTTCAGAGTGAGAAAAACGCATTTCTCCTGGTGCGACCGAAGAGCGCATAGGTGGGAGCTCTCCGACTCTGACGCACACACCATCTCTCCGGCTCCGGCGCTTCACCAACAGAAGGGAGGTTAATAAAAGAGCTCATCACCATCATCGAGCCATGGACGCATCTCGAGCCACTGCGATATATTTGGGCCTGCTCCTTGTTTTGTTTGGGAATATACCATGTTTCCAGTCTGCTGCTATCATCTCCCCCTCTGTGCCTAAGAGGAACAGGGAAACCAGGATCTCTCATCCGTACGGACAAAGGTCACCCAAGCTCTTCAAAGACATCATCGCCTCCTCGCACCTTGCAGCAGGACATCACAAGGAAGAAGTCTCAAAGGAGACTGTTGTCCCGCACGAATACATGCTCTCCATTTACAGGACGTACTCGGCCGCGGAGAAACTTGGACTAAACGCGAGCTTTTTCCGCTCCTCAAAATCTGCCAACACCATAACGAGTTTCGTGGACAAAGGAACAGGTTGGTCTTGGTCTCAGTCCTGTACTAATGTCTCCTAAGAACTGGTTAGGGCCAAGAACGAACAGATCAGTCCGCTTTTACGCACACTCCAAACGATGCAAAAAAGAACGTACGGACGCACTTTTACGCGCTCAAATTCGAATCAAATCCCTTTTCATGTTATTTAAATGTGTAAAGGCTTTAGATGTACTGTTACTGTAAAAGTTGGCGACGTTTGTCATTTATTGCCCCCTTGTTGATTTAAATCCACCTCTAAATCTGCTTAAACCGTCACACGTTTTGTCGTCGGTAGAACAGGTTCGTTTCAGAGCGTTGCTCAGTCAATCGCTCCGATAGTATCCGCTTAGAACGTACTAGAAAGGCCAAAACTAAAAGAACCACAGCAACGTATTAAATCAACATATTAGTTCCATCTGATTTTACGCACGGTCTAATGCAAGCAAGAATTAGCGCAAGGACACACTTTTACGCGCGCAATCGTGCGGAATCTAGATGCGTTTTGATTCAATGTGCAAAAGCTGCATAGTTATTTATGTTCCTAGTAAAATGTAATGTTTTTATTTTTTGTTTTAACCACTTACCAGACAGTTAAATAAATCTTAAGTTAAGGCAATAGTGATCTAATAACGGGGTGTCTCACAACGAACGCTGTTACTCACTGTCAGCTTATTTTATTGCCCTCAGCCTCCACATAAATATGCTGAAATGTCCATATCTCAGTGGTTGCTTCCTTCACTGTTCCTCCTTTAACAGACTTCCAAACAGAGTCCAACCCCCACCCCACAGCCATTACTTATTAAAACATCCAATCTGTTGCCATTATGGTGCCCAGTATAAGGCCAGCTTGTGCTGACAAAGAGGGCCGTGGGGCGTAGAGCGGGTCGGTGGGAGCAGCAGGTGTTTGGGTCAGTTAAACATGTGTAACCAAGTGATAGGATTGGCCTGTGAAGGAAAAAACACGGTCTGATCAACACAAACACATCCGACACACACAAACACACGTGCACACACAAACACAGAGCGAGAGAGAATGGACTAGAGTTAATATTTGAGCAAGAAATAAAATAAAAGAATCTTTAGTTTAAGTGTCCCGTACTCCGACACACGGGCGCGCACTACAAGCTGCAAAACTGCTCCAAACTCGATCCCGCATGTGAGAATCAATTGCTTTTTTTATCTGGTTCCTTTGGATTCCTTAGCTTATAAAAAGTATTCAATTTTAATGCAATTTCTGAGAAACTGCTGCAGCAAGGGCGCAGCCAGAAAATATTCAAATGAGATTTCAAGATTGGCGCCAGTACTGAAAACCTTGGGGTTGCACACCAAACCCAGAAGTTGGAGGAATTTTAAATTGAGTCCTGCTGGGCTGCTACATACGGGGAGGTTGGGGGGACAGGAGTGAGTGATAAGTTTAAACGCAGCACACTAACTAAAGTTAAATAAATAAAATAAACGCGGGGGTAGGGTGGAAGCAAATTCATATGGGTGCGCATTGCCCCCATTAGCGGTGCGAACGGGTTTTAAGCGTGATTTGAACGTAAAAGATCTGATGGAGGTTTTGGTTTCTTGCAGCAGGACCTGGTTTGATTGGAGGGGACACGTCAGGCTCTCTCTTGTGATTCTGATGTGATGTGTCAGTGGCTGTGACCCCGAGCTGGCCCCTTCTGAGGGCCGCTTGGCATCGAACGGCTGACTGCAGTGTTTGAACTCGGTGATCTAATTGAGTGTTCATGTCAAAACATATCAAACACTGTCTATTCTCCCGTAATGACCCAGCTCGGCCACGGTGGGCAAATCCCCAAGAAAGAAGAAGAAAGAAAGAAAGAAAGAAAGAAAGAAAGAAAGAAAGAAAGAAAGAAAGAAAGAAAGAAAGAAAGAAAGAAAGAAAGAAAGAAAGAAAGAAAGACGGGAGAGGGAAGAGGGGAAAATTAGAGCGCTTCCTCCTCTGTGAAGTGGTCTGGATTTTTTTCCCCTTCTTGTTTTACTGCGGAACCTCCCTTTGCGAGCACCACTTTAATTACGGAAACTAGGTTCTTGCAGCTAAAGCACCTTTGGTTGCTTCTGGTTTTGCTGTCGGCCAGCGTCCCCAAAGTGTAGCGCTACATTCTAAAATCGCAGCACTGACACGTTTTGGAACACATTTTGGACGCTCTGTGGAGGAACCTCTGCGTCTTATGCGCATGATTTACGCACACAATAGCAGATTTTACAGCGAACTATTTCGCTGCGTTTGGTTTCAAAAAGTTATAGGTGGTAAATAGATAGATGGATAAATAAATAAATAAATAAATAAATAAATAAATAAATATCTGTGTCAAAGTGGGGAAAACCTTTTACATCTGTTATCTAAACGTCAGAGAAAATTTTAACCTCTTAAGATTTAACCAACAAGATTAATCAAGCGCGCAGGATGCTTCATTTGACTAAACAAATAAAACAAAAGTTTGAAATTTTAAAAAAGTACTGACAACTCAAAAAACGCAATCGCTCACTCACTCAGACACTGAGTGGTTCCGTGCTCGCACATTCGTTTTCAGCGGAATGTTGACGTTGGCAGGATGGATGAAATGGAAGAGGGGAAGTGTTTGAATGGGGAGGATGGGAGCTGAGAACTGTTAATTATTTGGCAAACTTCTATTCGATTTGTTTGAGGGACAATGTAAGACAATGTAACGCGAACCAGACGCGAAAAAAGTCACTAAAAGGAGGGTCAAGGTTTCAATCTGATTTTACCGTCTGTCTCGGCGGACTTCTCGGAGAGAATTTGACAGAGAAAAAAAATCTTTAAAAGTGCTTAAACAAATGATGCAACAGGGATGTAGAACTGTGTCCCTTTGAATTAAATCACCTTTCAAATAAAAGGAAAGATAACCTGAGATTTCTAGAAGAAACATAAATTAAGATTAATTAAATAGAATTTAAAAAATGCAGGAAATCTTCCAATTGTAAAAATATTTTTTACCTAACAAAAAAAGTTTCATGCTCTCTCATGATGTCTCTTGTCAAACTGATGATACATATTTCGGGGAAGGGGGGATGGCAGAAATATGACAACAATGGAATAATTTCACAAAAAGATGTTCTTCTTTCCTCAAAAGCGCGGTCAAACTCTCAGTGATGCAAATTAAAACCTAAATTATGTTTTCTGTGAAATTAGTCAGGTTTTCTCTCTCTCTCTCTCTCTCTCTCTCTCTCTCTCTCTCTCTCTCTCTCTCTCTCTCTCTCTCTCTCTCTCTCTCTCTCTCTTATCTCCCATCCTGATTGGTTCGCCTTGATGAAACGCGTTCAGGCCTCTGGGGAGGAGAATAATGTGATAATTGTGCATTGTTGTGCTGAGTCTGCAGTTGGTCGCCTTTGGTTGGTTGTTTGCGCCTAACAGGACCACACAAAAGCCCTTCCTCATGTCTCGCTTTCTTGCATTTTTTTTTTTAATTTTTAGTTATCTACAACTTTGTAGGAAGAATGCCCCCCCTTCGGCTATTCTGGCTGTTGTTCAGATTCCAAAAGTTTCAAGAGCGGGATAAAATGAGGTGGGCATCAGCCTTTGAAACCAAATCTCTCATAAAGTAATGTTTTGAAATTTAATCAAAATGAATTAATTTTAAAATTTGGTGTAACACATTTTGAAAAGATTGTTGGATTCAATTTGAATCAACATATACAAGGACTTTAGGAAGTTTAACAGCTAAAAGACACCAATCACTAGGTGAGTGTGTAAGAATTATTAAGAACTGATCTTTTTCTTCCTCTCCCATATTAAAAAGGAGGAGGAAAATCGAACCTGTTTGTTAGTCAGGCATGAAATGTCCCTGAAAGAATAACAAAACTTTGTAAAACTTCAAGCTAAGAGGTGTCATTCATCGTCAACAACTGCCTCAGGCTTCAGAGACGCAGCTGGCTAGGTTTGACTTTACCATTAGCGTTGTTGCTAAGACAGTAACAGTTTACTAAATACATATATTCAGTCATAATACAACCTAATTAAACACATGTTCAGTGTTGTTCAATGTAGAGAACGAGGTTTGAACCGAAATCTTTAGGGGGAAAAGGGTTCCTTTTTACCAACAGTTAAGTTAGTGTTGTTAAGATTTAACCAATATTGAACATTCCATTTCAAAATCAGTGTGCTTGAAGCCAATTAAATAATTGTAATGCCTATTTATACTGTCTAAAGTTCCTGTTTTTTTTTTTTGTTTTGTTTTGTTTTTTACCGAGTACTTTGCTAGCAGATCAGACTTAAATCCGTGGCTGAACCAGTTAATGCCGGAACAACTTTCATTTTCCGATATACCGAAAAATTTCTCAATGACAAGCTGTGTGTTTTCTTCATAATACAACTCGTATAAACACAATAGCCTCACCATCTCCTGACTGCACAGAATACAGAGGCTGACTGTGCAGTTAAATCCCAACCTGGTCGGTTATTAAAAGAGAAGTTAACCCTTATTGGGCATCACATTTAAAAACTAAATTATTTCGATAACATTTTTTTAGAATTTTATAGGCAAATAATTAAGACTCTCCAAATATTTTTTTATAGTGCAGCTTGGTGGCTAGTTTGAGTTAAACAGAATTTTTTTTTTCTCACGGAAGTTCTTGCTTCAGCACTGAAACCTTTTATTTATTTTTAGTTTTACAATATATATATTGTATTGTATATGTGACAGTTCTTGTTCTTGAAGTCGTTTATAATGCAACCTGTGCACCTTCTCTACTGGACATGGACACTGAGAACCAGCGTTGTCTTCAGAACGGTTGTTTTGAGCAAAATCTTCATCTCTGAAGAAATTGTTTCTGTCTTTTGCCAAGACATAATTGTGTTGACCATTTCATTTACAAACTGATGGCTGAGTAAAATTAAAAGAAACATTATTGTCTTCTCCAAAACTCTGATTTCTAAATGTATATGCTCCTTCTAACACGATGGGTTCATTTAAAAATGGCACACAATTTAAAAATGTTACCAGCCTGTATCGGCGGGGCGATGTTGTTGCTAAAATTCGCATTTGCTAACATTTCTGACGGGAACAGTCGAATTTATTCCTGGTGAAAATAAACGCGCACTTTACGCAATGCGCAAGAAGTAATTTCTGCAGGGCATCGGGGTTTTTTTCTACAAAGGGAAAAGTTAAAACGGCGCTGTGATGTTTAACAGGCATCTTAATTACTGCACTGTAGAATAAGTTTATGATAAGGGCGGACGTGAATTAGAAAATAAAGGGAAACATTAATCACACTTCTCTAATGCCCATCCGTGGGGGTTTTGTCTCTCTTCTTGCAACAGAGCGCTTGTCAGCTGCAGTTTGTTTGAGGCGGGCTCATGGTGGACAGTTGAAAACAAGAAAGAGAGAGAGAAGGCCTCTGTGGGAGATTATGGGCCCCCTCCTCTCTTTTCTCTCTGAACACTGTACACTCTAAGTGAATCTGACTGCAATTATTTTCTTCTTTTCTTCTTGCAGACAATCTTTTGCACTCTCCTTTGAGAAGACAGAAGTATCTGTTTGATGTCTCAACCCTTTCAGAGAAAGAGGAGCTGGTCGGAGCGGAACTGAGGATATTTAGGAAAGCCTTGGGGGGCCCGCAGTCGGCGGGACCCGTCCACATCCAGCTCTACCCGTGTCGCTCCGACACACTGCTGGATTCCAGGTCTCTGGACCCATTGGATTCCATCAAAGCCGGCTGGGAGGTTTTGGACGTGTGGGACGCGTTTCATGCGCAACACCAGCAGAGAAGCCAGCTCTGCTTCCAGCTCAGGGCCACGCTCGGCAAATCTGACACCGAGGTGGACCTGAGGCGGCTGGGGCTGGACAGGAGCGGCCGGGGCCAGCAGGAGAAGGCAATCCTGGTGGTTTACACCCGCTCCAAGAAGAGGGAGAACCTGTTCAACGAGATGAAGGAGAAGATTAAGTCGCGGAGGTCGGCTGAGGAGAAGCCGACGAAAGAGGGGAAAGGCGAGAAGCCCCGGCGGCGCAGGAGGACGGCGCCGAGCAACCGACACGGGAAGAGGCACGGTAAGAAGTCCAAGTACAGGTGCAGCAAAAAAGCTCTCCATGTGAATTTCAAGGAGCTTGGCTGGGACGACTGGATCATCGCGCCTCTGGGCTACGAGGCCTACCACTGCGAGGGCGTGTGTGACTTCCCGCTCAGGTCGCACCTGGAGCCCACCAACCACGCCATCATCCAGACCCTCATGAACTCCATGGACCCAAACAGCACCCCGCCCAGCTGCTGCGTGCCCACTAAACTCAGCCCCATCAGCATCCTGTTTACAGACTCGGGCAACAACGTGGTGTACAAACAGTACGAGGAGATGGTGGTGGAACAGTGCGGCTGCAGGTAGCGGCCACAACTCATTTAGCAGGTGGAAAAGAACGACCGAAGAAGACAGATTTGTTCCAACTCAAGTCCCGGTGGCTCCTGGACTGAAACGATCACCTCCTCATACGGTCCGAGGCGTTTAATCCAAAAGGGATGCGCTCCTAGGAGGACCCCCACTTTTATTTATTCAGACTAATTAACACTAAAAGCGTCCAGCACATTTATCCCCCTCCATGCAAAGACCTAAAACGCATCGGACGTGTCCAGAATGTTTGGCACAAAGCAGCGAATCGACGTGGTGCGCGCTCTGGCTGCAGGCCAGAGGGGAGCCTGCTTATCCGGGAGCACGCACCTGATTTGGACAGCCAGAGGGAAACCCGCCAGCCGGTAGAGGCTGGACTTGTTTGGGGTGGGCCCATCCAATGAAGGCCATTACAGACCTGGGTCAGCACCTGCTTTCACCAAAAATAAAATCATTAAATACACATGGTGAATGTCTGATGTACCAAACACAAAAACGTGGATCTGTAGGTGAGGAGATAAGCTGCTGGTGGTGATGATGCCTTCAAGAGATTTTTATTTTTGGCCTTGCAAGATAACCCAGATAAGACTCGTGCCTCCCCTGGGCCCTTACACACGAAAACCGATTTTTTTTCTTCGAAAAGCACACATACCTGGGGCGGATTTTGAGCTCAAAAGTTACGCAATGCACTTCCACGACTTCCTGCGCCATGCACGGACAAGTGGGCAGCGAGGAAATGTAAAAGACTCGCCAAACGAGACGATATAAATGCACATTAGCTTTGAATGCACTGCTGTTCATTATTTTTTTTCCTCTCTTTATCTCTGTGCTGTAAATATTTGTACAGTCAAAAAATAAAAAAAACTTTGCAAAGTGCTACGAATGAAGAAATGCGCTAACGGCATTTCTTTGTAAATGTACAAAACTGCACTCAAATCCGTAAAGATTTCTATTCTATAATTATTTTTATTATTTGTGATGTACAGAGTTCCATGATAATCATATATTTCTTACGTCAAAAAGAGTAATTTAAGGTGTCTCCAATATTTTTGCAGAGGGTGGAAAGTACCATTATTAATATCTATCTACCTCATTATTGCATATAGGATCTGAGTTTGAGGTGCATTCAGTTAAAGTGTAAGGAGCTTTTACAATGATATATATATAAGATCATTTATATACATATATTACTGGATACTACTCCACGCCATTACTGTACAAATAAAAATTCCAAACAAAGTCTGGAATTTCTGGTGAGTTATGCCTTTTTGTATTTATTTCATTCATTTGATGCTGGAACAAAGTTTGGAAATTTGCCAAATGTCCGTAATTCTGTGTGCATCTCATGAATGGAGGATGTATTTTTGCCAATGGATTTTACTGTTTCTTTCAAAATACCCTTTCGACTTGTTCATATTTTGTCACGTTGCGACCACAAACTTCATTGTGTTTTATTGGGGTTTTATGAGAAATACCTACACAAAGTTGCCAATAATTGTACTGTGGAAGAAAAATTATATATGCTTTTCAACATATTTTACCAACGATAAAGCTGTAAAGTTTGGCATGCATTTGTATTTAGACCCCCTGAGTCAGTACCCTGCAGAATGACCTTTCAGCTCAATCGCAGCTGCAAGTTGTTTGGAATACGTCTCTACCAGCTTTGCAACCTCTAAAAAGTAAAACTGTGCCCATATCGTTAAATTGGATGGAGAATGTCCATGAACAACAATTGAAAAGTTTTGCCACAGATTTTTAATTGGATTTGTACTAACATAGGGCAATTCAACATACTGGTGGGGACTTATGTGGACCATGTGGGCAACTTCTCTGGGCGGTGTTGAGGGGTACAAGTCTCTTGAACACGTTTACTTCATTGCTTTCATGTATGTGACATGGGAATACACTTCTAAATTTAGATGCTTTACTTCATTTTGATTTATTGAGGCCTGACTGAAGTAAGGGTTTGCCCAGGACTACATTTATGCAAGAACCAGCAATGATTCCAACAGAAGAATACGCTCAGATCTAAACCCTATCCAGTGCATCTCTGGGTGTGTTTAGGGTCCTTGTCCTTATGTAAGGTGACTCTCTGCTCCAGTTTCAATTTTTCTGCAGGCTCTCACAGGTTTTCTTCCAGGATTTGTCTGTATTTACCTCCCTCCATCTCTTGACCAACATTGACCAGCTTCCCAATCTCTGCTGAAGAAAAACCATCCCCACAGCATGATGTGGCCATCATCATGCTTCATCATAGGGATGGTGTTTTCAGGTGGTGTGTGGAGTTATTTTTCCAACACACAGGCTAAAAATGTTTATTTGAGGTCGTACCTTCTTGTTCCACATGGGCACCTTCATACACACGTTTTTTTGTGTCCGCTACATGGCTGGTAGCAAACTGAAAACCAAACCCTCAGATCCGATGCGACGGAAAATCGCATCGTAGCACTTAGATCTGGTTGAAGCGAATGGGGCCAAACAGACCGTCTTGCAATTTTTTTTGCAGCTGTACTGCGTAGCTCTGAACAAAGTAGACCCCTGCTCTATCAAGGTCGGAGCTCCGACCATGGTGGACACCTGCTCTATCTTGGTCGGAGCTACGCAGCAATTTGACGAGAAATCCATGATTCAGACAGGAAGAGAGAAACATTGGCAGACTAAATCACCTCCACTTTAGGGAAAATACAAAATAATTCTCCAAACCGCAAGGTCAACGGTACACATTTTCCAGCCAAGTTTGTCCCCACATGGGTTTGTCCCGGAAAGCACACAGCTCAATAAATAACCAATAAAACATTTCATTCAGCTGTGTACTTACCCATGATAGGGGCTCACAAGTACAGCGAACAGATAAGAAAGGGAAACAACGATCTTCTTTGAGCAGAAACTGCAGCTTTACGTTTACTGCCCCGGCTTGTTTATGCTGGCGGAACCTCCAGAATTTGCGGTACATATTCTCGCGTGAATACTCGATCTCGAGAGTCTGGGGGTCTGTAGAGGGAGCTTCCGCGCAGCCAGTAGGTGAGAAGAAAAATCTGTACGGATCCGAATGTAGGGACAGGCAGGTCAGATGCTTTGGTGTGTTTTAGGTTTTATTATTTCAACAATGGCTCTCTTTTTCTCAAAGATGAGATTTGTGGAGTTCAAGTCTGATACTTCTCTTCAGCTCTTTCAGAGTTATCATCAGCCTCAAGACTGTTTCTTTGTTAAATTAGTTACTTTTCCATCCCCTGTCAGTTTAGGTGGATGCCCATGTCTTGGTAGGTCTGCAGGTGTGCCATACTATTTGTATTTTTTAGATGATAGTTTGAATGCTACTCTGAGAAGTTTTAATGTTGGAAATATTTTCTATAAACTAACCCTGCTTTAAACCTCTCCCACAACTTTCTCCCTGACCTGTTAGCTACATTACCTAGTCTTCAGGATGCCTTTTGTTTGTTAATGTTCTCCAACATATTCTTCATATTCTCAATTTCTGAACACATTTGGTTGCACTAGAGGTATCAGAGTAAAGAGAGCTGCATAAATGTGCATGTTGCACTTTTCAGATTTAGATGTGTCAGAAGGATTGAAGATAAAGGGCCATTTTCCTTCAAATTCTAATCAAATACATTAAAGTTTGTTATCATGCAATGTGACAAAATGTGACAAAGTTAAAAGGGTTATGAATACTTTTGCAAGGCACCAAGAAAACTTTAGAGTGATTCCTAACCTTCCATTATCCAATCATTTCTTATACACAAGTGAACAATCAGCAAGATGAGAGATCCATCTTGACATCCACCTTTGCCCTCAGATCAGACTCATTCTGTTGTCACCCTTTAGCAAACATGCTCTCATCAGAGCCAACAAATGTAATTACGCAGTGCCTGAAAGTTTCAGGGATTGCGGCCACAGAAACCGCATCAACATATGGTGTCCATCGCACAAGGAGGAAATTCACTGCCTGACTGTCACTGATACAGCACCGAATGTAGGAACCCTGACTATCTCCCAATGAATGTACCCCGGCTGGGTCAAGTTTACTTAACACTTTAATGCTTCCCAATCTGCAGATGAAAACAACACAAAACTGGGGGAAAAAAGCTCCCATAAAAGCAGCGACCTTGGCCTGGAAGCAATTAGGAAATTGCTTTGATATGTTATATGCTGTCCAGACTCTTGTACAGTATCATGTCACTACTCACGTGTTTGTTAGGGGGGAAACGGAGGATGCTAAGTGCACTCTTTAGTGGTTATTTCAAATGACTGACACAACAACCATTAACCTGAGCACGGTCCATCCATCCAAGGAGCCCCCCATCTTCCAACAGATTTCTTCCAGAGTCAGAAGAATGATAGTTTCTCAACCAAATCTTTATTATTAGTAATGCTACAATGGCACTTGAGCAGATTTCCAAGCAAGCGGTAAACGTGTGGAATAAACCTTTACTTTAAGATTTATTTTTATTTGACAAGCTCCCCGCTCTGCTGGGCACTGGCCTGGAGGTGAGGCTGAGTGTTAAGGGAACAGTTAAATGGTGATGAAAGGGAAAGGAATGCTTTGTTTACCAGCTTCAATCCCTCACTCTTAAGTCGAATGTTCCTATAAAGTTCTTCATCACAGCTCCCTTATTGTCCCTCCACGCACACTCAGGAAAGAGGGAGAGGGGAAAAAAGAGTGTTGTGTTTATTTGAAACGCCGCCCTAATATATATTAGTCCAAAGTTAACCAAAACTGGCAATGAGAGGGGTCCTTTTCATCAGGAACAGGGAGAAATGTGGGGAATGTATAACACAAATAGTCTTGACACCCCACATCTGTGCGTGGAGGCTGCTGTTTGGAGAACTGTAGAAACTGCTTATAAGCGTGGATCTACAGCACAGTGAAAAAGTATTTGCTCCTTACAGATTTCCTTTTTTTTCTTGTTATTTTGTCAGGCCTAAACATTAATTAACCCTAACCCTAACCTGAGCAAATATAAAAAGCTGTTTTGAAAAGATTATCTTATTTAGTAGGGGGAACAAGCTGTCCAAACCAGCCCAATCTTATATTAAAAAGTAACAAATCAACTATGATTTATCATACTTTTTGCACAGCTGTGTTTAATTTCACTAGCCACGCCCAAAGCAAGAAACTGCTAAAACAGAACCATTCTGAATAAATGATGTGCTATAAACTAAAGAATTTCAACAACAACTAAGAAATAAATCGGTGTTGATCACTCTGGCAAGGGTTACAAAGCCATTGTTTAGGCTTTGGGACTCCAGTGAACCACACCGAGAGCCATCATCCACAAATAGAGAAAACATGGCTTCTCAGGACTGGCCTTCCTACCGCAACCAATTCAAAAGCGCACACCTTGACTCATCCAGGAGCTCACATAAGAACCTACTACAACATCTAAAGCAGTCTCAGTGAAGGTCAGTGTTCATCACTCAAGAATAAGAGAACGAGAGGGGGCAAAATGGCATCAATGGGAGAATTCCAAGGCCAAAGCCACTGCTGACCAAGAAGAACACGAAGACACATTTTACATTAGCCAGAAAAGCTTTTGATGATCCTCAATAATTGTGGGAAAATATTGTGTAGACTGATATAAAGATATGTGTCCCATTGATCTGGTGTGAAACCAACAGAACACCATAGAGACATTCAAAGTATGTGCTTGAATCCAAGTGTGATGCTCTGGAATTACTTTAAACAGGGAGCTCAGGTTTAAAAAAAACTTTTTAATTTATCAGGATTTAAAATACATTCTGCAAACTAAGGTAAGCCAAAATTCCCCCAAAACAAAGTTAAAGACTCATAACCACTTATCACAAATGTCTGATGTTAGTTGTTTTTCATATTGGGTTTGAATAGCACCTGATAACTACATTTTGTATTTACTTGTGACTTTTTTATGTGATATTAAAATGTACTTGACAACCCAAAACAAGTCTGTGTGGCAAAAAAAAGAAAATTGTAACAGGGCAAATGCTTTTTTCACAGCACTGCAGATGCTGATGGGTAGCAGAGATGGTTTCCCCAGTTAAAGGAGGCTTTACTCTTTTTTGCACAGTAAAAATCTGTCAGATGGGAATCAAAAGCCTATTCTGGGGGGGTTAGATGTAACTTTACTGTCAAGCTAAGAAAATGAAGCAAGAAACTCATTGTTTCAATGTGTTTTCACTGCGACTTCATTTGCCACTCAGGGCTCCTCTGTTTTCTTCTCCTCCCCTTGTTATGGTTTGCAGATCCTATAGTTTCCTTCACAATAAAGCCTCACAGCTTCCTTCATCTGAAGTGGGGTTTAAAAACAGCTCTGACATCCTTGCAGTACGTGCACAGCAAGCAATGATCTGCACGGAACGTTCCGCGGAGAGCGCGCGTCTCCCTCGCGTCTCCCTCGCCTTAGTTGTGTGTCTGCGAGCGTTTCTGGGTGAACAGAAGGACGACGGCGTACACAGATGGGCAGCTGAGTGGTGCCGGAGTGCGGCAGATGCCTGAAGTGACCCCTACTGCTGCCTTTCATTGAACTACTGGCTTCAAGACAAAGGTAGGGCTGGCCCCAAGCATTAAATACACTTGCTTGTGGCCTAATGCCAGAGGTCAACTCGCTTGTTTTTTTTTTTTTTCTTCTCCGAGCTTCCTTGTCGACATTCTAGGAATTAAACGGTGTTCAGACCAAGATCCGAAACCTGACAAAAGCTGGGTGCTTTCGCTGGACGCTGCCCAAGATGGGTAATAAACCTTGGGCAGTGTAACAATAGACCTGGATGTTCACCTCTGTCGGGGCATCTGCCTATCTTTTATGTGGTGTCTTCCTCTGTGGCGCAACAGACAGCTACACCTCCCTTCTGTCAGGCCAGCCGGCAACAGAAAGAGCGCTCTACTTCACCACAGATAACCTGCTAATTGCATTAAACTCATTCCCTACTGGGCTTTTGAAATGTGAGGACGAAGCCAGCTTGCAGTGATTGTGGTTGAACCCACGCTTTACATCTTTGCAGCAGAGAGGTAATTTATGTTCTGTTGGGGGAGTCTACAGAAGTGTCATTAAGCATATTTAGAAACTTAGAAAACGGCAACAGCTGAGGTTGATAGATCTGCTTTAGAATATCTGTCCAGAGAAGCCAGTTTTTGTTCTGTTTATTTTCTAAAGGAATGTCTGCGGTTGCCCTTTCACCCCACCTCATTCATTTACTACTCCTGGTCTATGTTAAGGATGGTGACCCAGGTCCTCAACATCCCAGATTAACAAGCACACCTTCGAATTCCCCAGCAAATCTCAGCCAAAAGGAACATTGACCTCTTGTATGCTCAAAGTCCATTTTTCTGTCCTCTTTTTTTGTGAGGCAGTGAGAGTGTCAGTGCATTGGTGCAAGGGTCCGAATGAGCTCAAGTTAAAAGTAAATTTGCTCAGTTAACTCTGACAATGGTTAGATTTGAGAGCTAGTTGAGGACATGACCTCACTGCCAATTTAAATCAGCACAGGGAGGGTTGCTGAGCAGCAGAAGCTAGACAATGGCAGTCAGTGGTCTTAATCATTTCCCGAACAGCCAACAATGGACTCCCTAAGGGTTTAAAATAAGGAAAACCAGACAGTATATGTTTATGTCTGTGAACTTTTATACATTTTGTCATGTCACAAACTTCCATGTACTTCAGTGGGCTGGAGTGATAAACCCAGAAAATCTGAATAGTGTTATTCATATTCATAGTCGGTATTTTCTAGAACTATTTTCTGCTGTGATTACCACACGTTATCAATTACATGTAAGCATGGACTGTGACTGGACCAGTTGAATGCATGGATATGCTTTGATATACACCCTTCCATGGTCACTCTGGCTGTATGTTCATAGTTGTGCTCTTGGAAAGTGAACCTCTGCTCCAGTCTTGTGCAGCCTCTAGGTATCCATTTCTATATATCTCTCATGAACTTTGATCAGTATCCAGGTATAAAAAAAACACTATGCAGAAAAGCAGCTTCACAGCATGATGCTGCCACTATCATGTTTCACCAGGGGGGTGGTATATTTAGGATGATTTGCAGTGTTCCTTCTCCGCCACACTTTGCCTTTTGCCTGTCCAGAAAGTTCAGTTTTAGTCTTATCTGACAGGAGCACCTAACTGTATAAGCTTGGTTTGTTGTAAACTTTGGATCAGAGTTCTTTTGGCTCGCTTCCAGCAACGGCTTCTTACCAATTCTTCACAAGGCAAGATTTGTTGTGCACACAACAAATAGTTGTCCTGTCATCAAACTTCCCTGGGCAGATTGCGAGTCCATTGCAAGGGGGGGGGGGGAGGGGGGGGAGACGGAGATGCACAGGGCAAATAATGGAGATCGATGCATATTTGATGCTGGGAGAAAACCCCCACATGTGAAGGAAGAACAAGCAAACTCCATGTACAATCACAAGGCTATTGTTTGTAACATGTAAGAATGTGGAAAAGTTCAAGGGCCATGGATACTTCAACAAGACACTGTAAATCTTTGGTCAGTTCAATCTTTTGTTTTATTTTTTTCTTGTCAACGCCCACTATGGGTTACACTCCTTTATTCAAGATCTGCAATTACATAAAAGGAATCCAGTATAGAAGTAAAAGAGATACAACCTATGATTTGTAAAGTGAAACTGACAAACAAACATGGCTTGAAAACAAGGCAGCAAGACAATGACCCGAAGGGAGTTAATAGGTGGTTTAAGGGAGTAGGGTGGCAGAGTCCAAGAGGATTTGATGGACAACTCCACAGTTCGACAGAGGCAGAGCTTTCACTTAAAAATGGTGTCTGGCCTATCTCAAAAGGTCAGAACCCAGAGAACTAACACACTACATTAATCATGAGTAGCTGAAGCTTACCTGTCTAGCGTTTCAGCCGTGCCGTACAGTTAACCTCAATTACGCTTGATTACGAGGTGTGGAAGACGACCCACGCACAACACCAGGTATTAATAATGCCCGGTCCGATTAGATGTGCCTGTCTGTCATTGTGCAGAACTGACAGAAAAGCTTTTCAGGAAAGAATTTCAGGGTTGAATGAACAGGTAAAATTGGATTACTTTTTTTTTTTTTTTTTTGTAGCAGTACCTTACGGCCCTTCACACGAAGCCCACAAACTCAACATATGGATGCACAGACATACTATATGCATTTGAGGCACAATCGCTGAACCCCTATGTGGTGAACCAAAAATAACTGAAGGCTTCACGCTGTCCCAGCCCCCCTTCCTGGTAATTGCCCCATTATGTGTTGGTGGTGGATGGAGCCGTTACAGATGTTTTATGATGGGGCCATTTTCGTTTTGTCTTCCCAATGAGCGACAGATTTATGGCGCAAGACAGTCTTCCATTCAGCGGTTAAAAAAAAAAAAAACTCTCCACAGGATTTTCAGACACACACTCCCTCCAACACACACACACACACACACACACACACACACACACACACACACACACACACACACACACTGCCACAGACATGCGCTAAATTCACAGCATCATCTATTAAACAACTGTCAAATCTGTGGGCTTGTTATTTTGCCTAACTTCACCGCCGTGGTGCCCAGCTTGTTGGCAGGAGCTGAAGAGATGCAGGGATGTTGGATGGACCCACAAAACAAGGCAAAGGTCCAGCGCTGTCGTCAGTCCGCCCTCCGTGTGTGTGTGTGCGCGTGTTTGTGTGTGCCGGGCGGGGTGTGTGGGGCTGAGAAGACCCCCTCGAAGAGTCCCGGGTCTGCGGGGAAGCAGACGTCCTCAAGTGAAACCGAGTCTGACACTTTCTCACCAAATGTTATCCTACTAAAAGAAACCATCATAGAAGTGCAAAGTAAACACCAGTTAGCTTTTCAGAATTAATCTCCTCTAGCTCGCGGTGAAGTGTTTGAAGTGTTGAAGCCTATCTGACTGTGTGGTTTCTTTCCACTGGATGTTTTGGTGTGGTTCCCCAGAGTTTCCTTTTGGAAATCAAACCTTCTGCTCGGTAGCTTTTATGCCAAGAAAAATATTGGTCGTAAATTGGTTCCTGTACAGGCGGTGTAATTACAGGGCTGCAGACTGAAAGTTTACCCCACAACTGATGGCTGCAATTATTAAGGTTAACAATGGAAACACTTTAGTAAAAAGTTCAAAATCCTCAGCTTTTTAATGGCTCATTTCTCCGGCCCAGGGAGAAGGTTTAAAACACATGACGGTTCTCGTCTCTGTCAGAAACAGTTTATTTGTCATGCACAGACTGTGGGAAGTTGTCAGGTACAAGTCTTTTTACAAACAAGGTCAGGAGAGGAACATTCGTGATTAATCATTTACGAAATCTGCGCAAAGAGAGAGCAAGAGACAAGATAGCCCCGAGGTCCCCGGCGTTTGAGACAGAGACACCGGCTCAGGGTGTTGCACACCATCCGCTGTGATATTTCTAACACCTTGCTCCTATTGACCCCACCTGCCCGCTCGTGATTGATCTCCTCACTGTGAGAGTCACCTTGGAGCAGACATCCTTGTTGTCTGCGTGATGGATTTATCACTGTGTGACTTGAGAGAAAATCCCTGTTGTGGCTCCAAACAGCAAGTTTCAAACTGCAGCTGTTTGAGCAGCTTCAGGAAATCTGACCTGGCTTTAAAACCTGCTGCATGGATGCCGGCTTGAACGAATGATGTATGTCCGAGGTTAGTTCCTGTCAATTCTCTCAAATACGGCTCCTTATTCACTACAACATAAATTCTCCTGCTCTGGCATGAGGAATGGAGTGAGGTTTGTTTGACCAGATGTAACTTTATCAGGGTCTCTCTCCCGCTCTCTCACTCACTTTCTTTCCCTCCCCTTGCTATTCGCCGAGTCCTTCACATCTCTGAGCCCAGGCACAAAAAAAAGGGAGCTCTCACACAATATTTCTGTTTGCTGTAGTCTGACCTCTTTGTGAACTGCGGTAAAGTGAAAGGCACTTTCAGCCGGGGGGAATCGGATGGCAGTAACCATATGCCTTTCAACTGATACAAAGGTGGGAAAGGGGGAGGCCACGGGTGAGCATGAGTGTGTGTTGGGCGCTGTCGGGGGGGCCGGCTGCATGCTAGGGTGAAAAGGAAAGTGCCGTGCGGCATCTTTTTGTGTTGGTAAAGTGGTGGTGGTTTAGGGTCGGGGGTTCTGGGGGAGGAGAGCGGGAGTGTTGGCTGGATGCGGTGCTAAACCCAAGGCAATGTCCGGCTGATTGGCTGCCGAGGGGGAGCCCTCTTATGGATGAGTGCAATAGGTAAACAGCATTCCTTTCTCTACATCTGACCTTCTCTGTATTTCTGTCTTCCCCCAGCAAACACGTCCAAACTTTTAAAAGTAGGACTCCAAAAAGGACTGAGTTCTGCCACCTGAGATGTTTTCCGTAAGAACATCTGATATCTTGTGCACTCAGAGGAAAACCAGAACTTTTAAGGGAACAAAATAGTGTATTTGACCTGTGACATTTTGGTTGGCCGAAGAGAAAACCAATGAATTCAACAAAAAGCAGCATAGTTTTGCTAGTATCTCCTGCTCGAGCGACTCAGAGAATACTGAGCCAAGGATGTACACAGTATGGAAATGTTTTAGAAACAAACTTTTGAAATGTATAAATACTTCTTTTTGGAAAAGATAAATGCAGTTGCATTTCAGTCCGGTGGACATCTAGAACTTGACTAGGGATGGGAATCGAAAATCGGTTCCTGTTCAGAACCGGTTCCGTATTTACCAATTCCGTGGCACCGTTTGGCAGCTCGCTTAACGATTCTCTTTTCGATTCCGTCGTGCCGCGGCTCTGAGCAGCACAACGGTAGCAAAACGTTTTTTTTACACAAGTTACGCCACGTTTTATACGCAAGTTACGCACACGGCGTTCAGTAAGCACATGTGCGTATGTTGCGCATGACGTGACCAGGCTTAAAGCAAAACAAAAAAAAGTGGCGCCCCATCGGGGAAGCGGTCGAAAGTTTGGCTTCATTTTAAGGAAGAGAAAGATGGCAACAAGGCGCTTTGGAATCATTGCAAAATGGCAATTATATCCGCGGGAGGAAATACATCCAACAGGCAGAAACACATGCGCAGACAACATGGCATACAATTTAACGAATGCCGTGTTTTTGATTCTTACCGGACAGAAGCTAAAGTTACGACCAGCATGGAAGGCAACTCTGGTGGTAAGTAGTTAGTTTTACATCACTGGCTGGTTCCTAGTAAATCATATGCCATTTCTGGAAATAAACCAGTTTCCTACCTCTCTTTGGGGTTATTAAGGGAGTGTGCCTTTCTCGTTAATCCAGCCCTTCATTGGTAGCATGTTTAATTAGAACTACTGGTAGCTGGAATTCTTACATGATTCTAGCTATTGCAATGGATGTAACGAAACATGCTACAAAGTGGCTCCGCAGTTCAGGGACCGAAAGAACGGTGACGCTCGTTTAATTTAAATTAGGGGGAGATGAGTTTATTTCCCAAAATTGTACAGTAATGCTTTTTCATTAAACGGATGGCTTCTCCATTAGATTTAGATGACTGAGGTTATCTAAAGAGAGATTAATAAGCAACTGTCAGAACAAACTTACATTTTCTTGTATTCTAAACAACTCATCTACTGTATTTAAGTTTGTTCTTATATTCCTTTTTTTATTTAACCAAATATAAATGATACTCCAGTGGCACATTTTCTGTGGACATCTTGACCTTGTTAGTTTGTAAGGTCGTGTGATAGTTAAGTAAACAAAGTCGATGCTCATCATCAAACTGTTTGTTATCCTTTTTTCCCAAAATTGGAATCGAAAAGAGAATCGAAAAGGAATCGAATCGTTTCACAGAATCAATAAGGGAATCGGAATCGTGAAAATCTTTTCAATTCCCAACCCTAAACTTGACTAATACATTTTATCACTTTGTTCATTTTATTTTCAACCATTCTCATGCAGATGCGTTGATCTTTATGGGATCATTGTGCTGCTGATGACTCTATTTACCTCTAGAGACATTTAGGTATAGATAAGCTTTATGTTGGACTTAAGAACTGCAGCGTGTTCTGGTTACAAAGCAAGCCCAAATCATCCATTCTCCTCCACCCTGCTTGACAGTTATTAGGAGTAGTTTGTGCTGTTTAGTTATATTTGGTGTTTACCAAACATAGGGCTGTGCATTATGGCTAAGTATCTCTACTTTGGTCTCATCTGCTAAGAGGTAATTATTCCAGAAGACTTCTAACTTATTGAGATGCCTATCTGAGAACTGTCTGGTGTGATGTTATATTCTTTTCAGGTCAGGTTTTCTCCTGGATACTTTTCCAATCTACTTATGATTAACATAGGTCATTTTGAATTTAGCTCTTTTTTATTTTATTTCACCAACAATTAAGCGGTTTGACCTTGGGCTGAATTGGTTAGGACTTCTGCTCCAAGGACAATTTGCAACGATCTCCTACCTTTAAATAATCTTTCTCATAATAGTGAATTAACTTTGATTGTTTGCAAACAGCATTTGAATCCTTCCCTATTTAACATGTGGTACTTTTTTTCTGAAGTCATATCTTGGCTGTCCTCCATAACATTTTGTAAATACGTCCTGATATGCTCAAGACCAACAAACAATCAAAGCACCTGCATTTACAGAGGTATTCACCCATGCTGGTGACCCCCTGATCAAATTCAGTTGATTAATAATTTGCTACTTTTTCTCTTAAAGTCTTTGGAGTTGCAAAGGACATAACTGGATGTTGTGGTCTTTGCCACAACATCATATCTAAAAATTTCTTTATGCAAAGTAATTTCATTTCAGTCTGCCTAAATTCGAATTGTTTGTTTATGCTATTCATATTATCTTGAATACACAAACAAACTAATGTGGCTTGATTAAAAAGCTTTTCATTTAAAACAATATGTTTTTCACAATCATCAAAAAATTATCTTGCAGTTTTAAGGCATTGCAAAATCAAACATTTGACTACTTTAACAATTACCTAACACAAATATGGCTCTGCACTAGCTAAAGGGGATTCAGTGTCCTAGCTCCACAGAACACTACACCACGTCACACATCCTAACTCTGAAATAGTTACAGACACGTAAAACTGTTTACACGGCCATGGAGTGCAGACCCACACCAGTGTTGTAAATTCTAAATATTTTGTTAAAGGTACTTGATTTAAAAAAAGGTTTAGGATATATTTAATTCCATGTTAAGTTAAATAATGTTTTTTAAAGTGATGGAAATACACCTGTGTCCAGGAAATATGTTCTCTCCACCTTTACCTAGTGATGTTAGAT
The DNA here is from genome assembly GCA_037039145.1 of Fundulus diaphanus. Taxonomy (NCBI): domain Eukaryota; kingdom Metazoa; phylum Chordata; class Actinopteri; order Cyprinodontiformes; family Fundulidae; genus Fundulus; species Fundulus diaphanus. The sequence continues at coordinate 16,138,577 of CM073130.1, read as the reverse complement.
TCTTGGAAAAAAAGTATTTTGTTTTAATCATGCTGACACAAAAATTCTTCACTTCGTACTTTTTAAAAGAATTTCAACTACGCTGTGCTTGCTTAATTTTGGATCTTTAAACTGGATTTATGTGGATCTACTCCCGGACCAAGTAAATAATGTCGTAGGATCAGAGGAAGCTTAGGTAAAGCTTTTAAAGTGTCAATTCTTTCCTCCAATATGTTGATGTGGATTAGAATAAGGATTATTGTCAAAAGAATGCTTCTGGGACTCATTTCTGGTCGTTGACTGAGGACTAAACTTACTGATATGTCATAATGTTTTTAAGTTAGCCCCTCATGCAGGTAACCATTACGGACAGCAATGAAAAGTTTAAACTGTTTATTGACACAACTGAATGAAGGGTTCTACTGGGTTCAGTGGGGAAATCTAGGATGACACTGAAGAGGAAAGGTAGATAGTTATCGAAGCAAGTAACATGTGATGATATGTGATGAAGATGATGAAACAGGGTAGTTCTCTTACTGTTGATGAGATGGTGAGGATTCTAATAGAGGCTGAGATTGCCCGGTTGTATTGAGTGGTGCAGGTTGGTAATGGTTTCTTATTTTCTCTTCCAGGGGAAGATGGGGGTGAGAGTGAGGCATTGGAGGGTGGATAGGCAGGTGAGTTAAGGTGGAGGAGCGTTGGGGCAAAGACATACAGAATCAGACAGCAAATTCGGGGGAACAGCCAGGTGAGCGGTGAGGAGATTCACAGAGGGGTTCTGGAATTGAGTTCCAAGGAGGTAGAGGATTGGAATCCAGGACCAAAGACTAGAATCAGGTTTTCCTGAAACAGGTAAGGTTTGGAACATCAAAGAATTGAGATCAACAAACTAGTTAGGGCCTGATAACCACTCATAGAGCTAAACAATCTGGTATCTGCCTCAGGGCATCCCCTCCTCTTTAAGCTCCTCCTGATTTGGTCTCACTGTGCTCCAGTGACACGCCCGCTGATCACACCCTGCCATCAGAGCAGGTGGGGAGGTAGTGTGTAATTGTGAAATAGAGAAAAATTGAAAAATGGCTTTAAATCTGTTTTTATAAATAATAATCTGAAAAGTGTGGTATGCATTTGTAGTTAGCCCACGGAATCAATACTTTTGTAGAACCACCTTTTGCTTTTGTAATTACAGCTTCAAGTCTTTGGTACCTGTCTCTACCAGCTTTGCACAGCTAGAGATTCAAATATTTGCTCATTCCTCTATAGAAAACCGATCAAGCTTGGATGAATTGATGATGCAAACATACAATTTCAAGTCTTGCCCCAGATTCTCAATTGCATCTATTTCCACCTGGATATGCTGTAATATAAAACCAAGAACCATACAAACCCAATCCTGTTTTAAACTTCAGCCCATCTTCATCCCTGATTGGTCAGGTGTGTTTCTTGGTCTTAATCATGCTGTTTGTTCACTAATGTCCTTAACAGAGTTCAGTAAATTTTACGGCATTTTGGTTGCGCTGAATCTTATTCAAACTCAAGGGGACTGAATATAAACGCATGCAACACATATAAGATTTTTCATCATAAAGACTTGAGAAACCCTGTATCACTTTCTATTTCACTTCACACTTATGCACATCTGTGACTAAAAGTGGGGGGAAAAGTAGGTTTAAATGCTTCTTTAAGGCACAGTGTTTCGTATGAAAAAAAATTCACATTCACTGAAATGAGAAACAGAACCAAATGTTGGTGCAACACGAAATAATATGGCAGCACAATACACACACACACACACACACACACACACACACACACACACACACACACACACACACACACACACACACACATACATACATACACATACATATATAATAAAATAAACAGCTGTCATATTACCCTGCTGTCATTAATCTTTGTGTATGGTTACTGTACGTTTAAGAAGCGAAAATGCTTGATAGGAGAGAGGGGCAGAGAGAAGGTAGGGTTCTTACAGAAGCAGCATTAATATGTTCCTTTCTGCACTCTTTGAAGAGCAGGAGCAGCTATGACAGGCTAAATGTTTCCAGAGATGTCACATTTCCACCAAAATCTAGAAAGGCTCTCGCGAGCACTCATCCTTTCATGTTTGATTGTGTGCTGGAGATCCTATGATAAACAGAGGGGAATGGCGGTTGGAGGAGGAAGTTGGCTGGGCGGAGGGGCTTTCTGGGAGAGGGGCTGTGGACGGGAACGCACTCTGCTGCTTGGCCTGCGTTGCGGCCGGATCCAGATGCTTTTGCAAATTGCTTCTTTGTCTGCTTCAGAAGGCTTTGACATGAACATCTGAAAGAAGATCTCGGGTCTCTCCGTGGACTTCTGGGATTGCACTGAATCTGATTAGAATGAGAAAAATTGGTCCATCTATCTCTGTCACTTTTGCTCTTATTGCTCAAAACATGTACATCCACAGACAGATATAGAACAGATGCTGCAGGAGAGTTTTATGAAGTACTAGATGTGTAACATGTGATTCCTCCATGTGTCACTGTGGAGCACAACTTGGCACGACAGGTACATTTAACACTAAAGGTTCTCTGGAAGCCAAACACACTTCCTGTCAGGTCTGGAACTCGCCTTAAAAGCTAAATACTTTTCAGTTCACTAAAACCGTGTTCGCATCCTGCTCTCCGCTTCTCAGGCCTCCACGGTTTTGTGTCCCTGTTTATCGGTCCCATCCAAGCGTCTTTTCCAGCAGACTCTTGCGCGATTGTGTGTCCCAGCGCGCTGCTGGAGAGTCATAAAGTTTTTGAGGAGAAAACAGAACACTCCCAGCTGGGTTATAGAAAGGCGGCAGAGGACAGGATAAACGAAGGCACAGGGGTGAAATGAAGAGGGGAGGAAAAGAGGATGTGCTCATAAAAACATAATCATAAAAATACCAGAACACTAGTGAGACATCTTTTCAGCGGTTTCACGGAAGAGCTCTTGACAAGCATGCACCTTGATGGATACAGTTATATGACTGTCTGCCAGTCCCTTCCCTTCGACTGCATTTAGATTGCACGAGAGTGTCCAGTCATTTGTTGAGAAGCATCTGGGGTGATGGACAGTGCATGGCTTTGCAAAGTTATTCAAGGCCATTGAACTTGTTCACATTTTTTTCCCCCTGCAAACACAAAAACTGTCAAATTCTTATTATGATTTTGGTTTATAGTCAACCATAAAACGCTGCATTAACGGAAGCGAAAATGATACATAGTATTTGACAATTTTTACACATGAATAGCTTTTGTATTCAGCTCCTTTCCTCTAATATCCCTAAATTAATTTCAGAAAAACCAAGTGCCACTAAAAGTCTCCTAATTAGATAAATTAGATTGTAATTTAATGTCAGTATAAATCCAGCTTTTCTGTTCTGTGTTCAGAGGTTTATTGGTGAACAGTAGTAAACTAACAGAATCATGAACGCCAAGGAAGACAGAAAATAATAATGTTTTTCAGCAGTTTAAAGCATCGTTTGGTTATAAAACAATCAAAAAATGCAAAGTTAGCAAAATAGCACACCTACCAAGGCATGGCCGCCCACCTAAACTGATCGACAGGGCAAGGAGAGCATTAATCAGAGAAGCAGCGAAAGGCTTATGATAACTCTGGAGGAGTCGCAGAGATCCACAGGTCAGGTTTGAGGTTTTGTTGACAGGACAAGTAATAAGAGGTCACTTTGTAAAGCTGACCTTTAGGAAGAGAGTTGTTATTGAAAGAAATCCAATATAAGTTATGTTTGCATTTTGCCACAAGCCTTAGAGGAAAGAGAAAACAGGTGTTCTGGTCAGAGGTGATTGAAGGATGGATGAAGGTAAATCCGAAGTAATCCTTGAAGGAAACATGTAAGTGGCTGGAAAAGACATGACACTGGGCCGGAGCTTCTTCTTCCAGCAGGACAAAGACCCTGGAAACAGTCAGAACTACAATGGAATGATTTGGATTAAAGCATATTTGTGTTTTAACATGGCCCTATCAGAGACTCAAATACAGAAACAATTCACTCAGAGGTACTGATTACATATAGGAAGCCTCACTATTCAGATTTTTACTTAAATGCTTAAATTTACATTGAAGCATAAGAATACCTTTGATCGGTACTTTATGAATGAAATCAATTTTCCACTGTCGTGTTTTGTTTTTGTTTCTAAAAGCAAGGATAAAATGTGTGCTCCTTGATGAACCTTTGGCCTTCTATTACATTTATGCTAGGTAGAAATAGCACACTAGTATGCAAAAATAAAACTGCACAGATTTGAAGTATTGACTTTCCTAATCTGTCACCTCTGGGAAGTTGGTGGCAGTATTCTAACTGATTTTGAGAATGATGCGGTCACTGATCTGGTGAGTTTGGTATGAGCCATTAAGGGAGGGAGGAGACGACACTGGCTAAAACAAGGTGGTTTAGGAGGAGGGCATTCCTGATTTCCAGCCAGGCTGATCGGCAAAAGCCTGCAGGGTGTCCAGTGACTGTTGTTAGCCGGGAGAGGAGGGGATGGATGAGGCTGAAATAGAGAAAATGATACTGGGAAAGCAGAATTAGTCAGTTCTCAAGCCTACAGCATGTTTGCTTTGGTGTAGTTTTGGTAAGGTACACAGAGAGTATGTCACACACATCACTCAATTCAGAGCATCTCTTCAGCTAAACGCAAAGGAGAGCTATATTGTCTTTCACTGAGTGGAATCAGAAAGCAGATTCTGAGAAGGGTCAGCCCAGTTTTACAACATTCTCTTCACTTTAATAATCCAGACTAATACTGACTCTGCTCTAAATGCTTTCCTTTTTGTTGGAGATAGTTTCTTCATGTTCTTATGTTTTGTTATCAAAGGTTGTTCCAGGTTAGAGATGGTTAGAGCAGGTAGCTTGCATCCTGGGAAGACTGCAAGTTCCCGGGTTCGAATCCCACTTACTGCCACTCAGGGCCCCTGAGCAAGACCCTCAGCCACAGAATGCTCCCCAAGCAGAGCACAGTGGCCTGCCGCACAGTGGCAGGCCACTTCCAATGAAGTGGCCACTTCCAATGAAATTTGCAGAGGACAAATTTCATTGGAATGTACAAAGTTACAATGTTAAATAAAGATGATCGCTTTCCCCCACTTGTTTTCTATCTTTCCTTTTGACCATGCTAAAACGTCAGGCATAGAAAAGTAAGCCCATTAGTCCAGCACAACTGGTTATAGATGACAAAATGGAGAAACTATTGTGAAAATTTGTACATAAATACATGAACACTAAATGTAGTAAAAGCCATACCTAAAAAAGCATGAGACAAAAAAAGCTGTTCAATTTATATTTTTGCACAGTTGTGTTCTAAAAGTCAAATAAGAAAAATATTAGACCTGAGATTTAAAAATAATATATATATTAACACCAGTTGGGTTCTGGGTCTTGGAGATTTACAAACTAAAATGATGGAAAACTAAAGCTTATGAACCTTCAAATATCTTTGGGGAAAAACTGTTTTATTGAAAAGAATGTGAGTTATAGATCAACAAAAAAAAATTAAATAAAAACATTAGGATTTTGCATTCCTTTGGTACCAGGACCTCAACAATTGTCAAGAATTGTTAGAGATATCATCTAGGAATGCCAGATGTGCATCAATCCCAACACTGTAATGTATTGACGTGCTGAGCCCAATATTCAACCGAACACAGTGAGTCGTTTTAAAGGTTCATTAAAAACTGGTGAAATGGTGGCAGAAACAGGTAAAAGACTAGATGGTGATGATTGGAGATTAATTAAACGGCTGACCAGGTGTTGTAGACAGATCCAGACTCGACCAGGAGATGCAAGCAGTTGCTGACTTGACAAGTTGGTGGAGGTAGAAACAGACTTGACTCAAAGCCGACGACGTGTTCCTACCCTGGGTAGAGTGAGACACAGAAAATCCCAGAAGAAACCATTACCAGGCGGTGCACGAAAGCACTAGTTAAACAATCTAGCGAGTGCAGGGCGAGAACAGGTCCAAAGGATCAACAAGCAGAGCGGCGAGAAGACACAGGGGAACAACACATGCAGGCAGCGAGACTGTCAGGATGCAGCTTATTGGCTGCATGCTGAGCCTCTCTCCCTCTCTCTTGTTCCTGCGCAGCCTGATCGGTTTCACCTGGCAGGCTGCAATTAACCCGCAACTGCTTCCACCTGTTTCCACCGCTTTATAAGACTCACCTCTTTCTGTTCCCGTCGCCGGTCCATAGCGTTCACTCCCGCTCAGTCTCTGCCAGTATTCTTGTCAGCTCCGTTTTTGTTACCGTCAGCCGTAAGACACCTTTCAACCTGGTTTTTGTTACAGTCAGCCTTTAGACTTTTCGTCAGCTTTGTTCTCTCCAGTGCTCGGCTCAGATGTTCTGCTCTCCAGTGTTTGGCTCAGATGTTCTGCTCACCAGTGCTCGGCTCAGATGTTCTGCTCTCCAGTATTCGGCTTAGAAGGTCTGCTCTCAAGTCCACGGCTCGGACGTTCTGGTCTCAAGTCCACGGCTCGGACGTTCTGGTCTCAAGTCCACGGCTCGGACGTTCTGGTCTCAAGTCCACGGCTCGGACGTTCTGGTCTCAAGTCCACGGCTCGGATGTTCTGGTCTCCAAGTTCTCGGCTCAGATGCTCCGTCCTGGTCGTTGGTCTTCGGCTCCAGAGTTCCTCCCGGTCAGTTTCTCCACACGCCTCCTGCCGGCCAACTTCTGCACCCTACACCTCCGTCTGTTGAAAGACTCTGGTCCCATCATCATCCATCTTCCACACCATTCAATAAAACTCACTCCTAAGAACTTGCTCTGTGGGTGCGTGCTGTGTCTGGGTTCATCCTCGAAAAATATCATAACATTATGGACCGGCCAAGGGATGAACCCGAGCACGCACAGAGCCCGGTGCAGAAGTTGGTAGGATCTGCCTCGCCTCTGGTTCATCTCGCCGGGGTCGCCGTGTGGCGACACCCCGCCTTCGGTTCATCTTGCCTGGGTCGCCGTGCGGCGACGCCTTGCCTCTGTTTTTGTCTCGCCATGGTCGCTGGATTGCGACGTCACGCTTCCGGTTTGTCTGCCGGGGTCGCGTCCGCGACGCCCCGCTTCTGACTCTGTTTCCTGGTTCGCCTTTCGCGAGTTCCGCCTCTTACGCTGCGCAGCCGTTAAAGACGGCGCTCCTCGTCGTCGCTGCCCAGCGTTGACTTTTGCCGCTGCCCAGCATACAGAGACTTTGCTGTCCAGCACCTCCTGGTTTCTGTTTTGTTTTAAGTTATTTTTGGGTCCTGGTTTTTGAGTTATTTTTTAATTACTTAACGTTCCTTAGATTTCTTAAAGTTATTCAGGTTTGGTTTTGTTGTGTTCTAGTTCTGCTTTAGTTTCTAGTCCTTTTGTATATTTTTTATTGTTTTAGAAGAATTAATTTCCGCCTTCTGTTCTTTTGTTTTGGCTCAACCTTAGTTTGTTGGTTTACTTAGGATTTTTTGGGATTTATGTTGCTTCTGAGTATTGTGTTTTATTTTGTTGTTTTGTCCGGGTTTTTGTGTCCCAGGTTATTCTAGTCAATCAGGTTTTCCTTTAGTATTCTAGTTTTTGGTTTTCTTAGTCAGCGAGTTCGGGTTTTTGTTCTCCGTCTTCTTGTTTTAGCCATAGCCCTGATTTAGTGTTCTAGGTTTGCCTTTAGTCTTCTGAGTTTTGTTTTTGAGTTCCAGTTTTCTTTACCTTAGACTTCCTGTTTTGCTTTCTGTACAGATTTCTAGCTCTAGTTATCTAGTTTTTCATCAGTTCAGTTGTACTAGCCCTCATCTCCCTGTTCTGTTTCGTTTGATAGTTTTGCTTTAGTGTTTGGTTCCTTTCCTAGTTGTCAGTCTTGTTTTGATTTGTCAGTAGATCCGGTTTTAGCCCCGTAATTTCGTCAGCCCTGTAGCTTCGTCAGCCCTATAGTCCCTGTCTAGCCCCTGTAATTCCAGTCTAGCCCCTGAAGTTTCTGTTCCCCTAGCCCTCTTGTTCTTGTTGTTCCCCTGTTTAGGCGCATGCAGGTCGCCGCCAGAGCCCTCCGGCGCTCCCATGTCGCCGGCTGAGCCCTCTGGTGCGCCAGACTGTCGCTGCCCTGCACATGCAGGTCGCCGCCAGAGCCCTCCGGCGCTCCTATGTCGCCGGCTGAGCCCTCTGGTGCGCCAACCTGTCGCTACCCAGTGCACGCAGGTCGCCGCCAGAGCCCTCCGGTGCTTAAGTCGCTGTCTGTGCCCTCTGGCGCGCCTGGCCTGTTGCTGCCTAGCTCACCCTCTTGTTGTTGGTGTTTGCATTTTTCTTGGTTCCCCGACGTGTTTAGACGCCTTTTGTTCTCGGTTCCCCGGCGTGTTTAGACGCTCTTTGTTCACGGTTCCCCGTCGGTTAAGACGCCCTCTGTTCTCGGTTCTCCGGCATGTTAGAACGTCCTCAGTTCCCTGGTGTTTAGGTCTTGGTTTCCTGGTGTCTTGATTCCTGGCGTTTAGATTTAGTGTTTCCTGGCGTTTTAGAAGTTCCTGTTTTCCTTGTGCCCCAGCGTTCCCCTTGCGCCCCGGCAATCTCCTTCCTTGCGCCCCGGCGTTTTCCTCGCGTCCCGGTGTTCTCTTTCCTCGCGCCCCGGCGTTCTCCCCACGCCCCGGCGTTCTCTTTCCCAAGCCCCGGTGTTTCCCTCACGCCCCGGCGGGTTTCCCCTTGGCGTTTCTGTACACCAGTCGTGTTCCAGCATGAGTTGTTGAGCCTTGGTGTTTTCGTACGCCTGTTCTTCCCTCTGGCGTTGTCGTACGCCTGTTCTTCCCTCTGGCGTTGTCGTACGCCTGTTCTTCCCTCTGGCGTTGTCGTACGCCTGTTCTACCCTCTGGCGTTGTCGTACGCCTGTTCTTCCCTTTGGCGTTAAGTACGCCCGTTCCTTCCCTTTGGCGTTAAGTACGCCCGTTCCTTCCCTTTGGCGTTAAGTACGCCCGTTCCTTCCCTTTGGCGTTGTCGTACGCCTGTTCTTCCCTCTGGCGTTGTCGTACGCCTGTTCTACCCTCTGGCGTTGTCGTACGCATGTTCTTCCCTCTGGCGCTAAGTACGCCCGTTCCTTCCCTTTGGCGTTAAGTACGCCCGTTCCTTCCCTTTGGCGTTAGGTACGCCCGTTCCTTCCCCTTGGCGTTCCCGTACGCCCGTTCTATCCCTTTGGCGTTTCCATACGCCTGTTCCTTCCCTTTGGCGCTGTCGTGCGCCCGTTCCTTCCCTTTGGCGTTAAGTACGCCCGTTCCTTCCCTTTGGCATTAAGTACGCCCGTTCCTTCCCTTTGGCGTTAAGTACGCCCGTTCTTTCCCTTTGGCGTTAAGTACGCCCGTTCCTTCCCTTTGGCGTTAAGTACGCCCGTTCCTTCCCTTTGGCGCTGTTGTTCGCCCGTCCCTTCCCTTTGGCGTTTCCATACGCCCGTTCCTTCCCTTTGGCGTTGAGTACACCCGTTCCTTCTCTTTGGCGCTGTGTGCGCCCGTTCCTTCCCTTTGGCGCTGTGTTGCGCCCGTTCTTTCCCCCGGCACTGTCAAGCGCTCGTGCCTTTCCCTGATGTGCCGCGCCCTGGTTGAGCTCTGGCACGTCAGTGTTCTCTAGCTCCTTGATTCCCCGCTGTTCTCTGGTTCCTTGGTTCCCCAGTGTTCTCTAGTTCCTTGGTTCCCCAGTGTTCTCTAGTTCCTTGGTTCCCAAGTGTTCTCTAGTTCTTTGGTTCCCCGGTGTTCTCTAGCTCCTTGGCTCCCCAGTGTTCTCTAGCTCCTTTGCTCCCCGTGTTCTCTGGCCCCTTTTGGTTCCTCGTGTTTGCTGGCTCTTTGGTCCCTCAGTGTTCGGTTTCGACTCTTGCCCGCCTTCCTGGGCCCCCTCCACCCGCCCGGCGTGGAGATTCTGGGCCGTCCGGTGTCCGGCCTTGGGCGGGGGGGGGGGGGGTACTGTCAGGATGCAGCTTATTGGCTGCATGCTGAGCCTCTCTCCCTCTCTCTTGTTCCTGCGCAGCCTGATCGGTTTCACCTGGCAGGCTGCAATTAACCCGCAACTGCTTCCACCTGTTTCCACCGCTTTATAAGACTCACCTCTTTCTGTTCCCGTCGCCGGTCCATAGCGTTCACTCCCGCTCAGTCTCTGCCAGTATTCTTGTCAGCTCCGTTTTTGTTACCGTCAGCCGTAAGACACCTTTCAACCTGGTTTTTGTTACAGTCAGCCTTTAGACTTTTCGTCAGCTTTGTTCTCTCCAGTGCTCGGCTCAGATGTTCTGCTCTCCAGTGTTCGGCTCAGATGTTCTGCTCACCAGTGCTCGGCTCAGATGTTCTGCTCTCCAGTATTCGGCTTAGAAGGTCTGCTCTCAAGTCCACGGCTCAGACGTTCTGGTCTCAAGTCCACGGCTCGGACGTTCTGGTCTCAAGTCCACGGCTCGGACGTTCTGGTCTCAAGTCCACGGCTCGGACGTTCTGGTCTCAAGTCCACGGCTCGGACGTTCTGGTCTCAAGTCCACGGCTCGGATGTTCTGGTCTCCAAGTTCTCGGCTCAGATGCTCCGTCCTGGTCGTTGGTCTTCGGCTCCAGAGTTCCTCCCGGTCAGTCTCTCCACACGCCTCCTGCCGGCCAACTTCTGCACCCTACACCTCCATGTGTTGAAAGACTCTGGTCCCATCATCATCCATCTTCCACACCATTCAATAAAACTCACTCCTAAGAACTTGCTCTGTGGGTGCGTGCTGTGTCCGGGTTCATCCTCGAAAAATATCATAACAGAGACAAGACGAGACGTTCTGGCAGGGAGCAGTGGAACGAGGCAGGTATATGTAGGTGGAGTGACAGGTGAGCTGAGTAGGGACTGCTTAGCTGCAGCAACGGCTGGGACTAATAGTGGCGCTGAGTGGTGGCTGGGAAATGACTGAGATAAGTGAAACATGGAGTGGAAATGATCAGCCCAAAACAGTCCAGAACCAAAAACCCAAATCCTGACAGAACACATCATTGCTGCTGCTGTTCTTATGCACTTCTGGTGGTATTTTCATAATATCACTCACACAAAAACCTTTTGCAACAGAGCTTAAAATGACAAAATGAAGAGATTCTCTTTATTTTAAATTAAATTCATTTTATTTTCACACGTGCTCAAAATGAGGGGTTGCTGCAATGTTTCGATGCAATCAAATGTCCAGGAGAGAAACCCAGACGTCCCTCTCCTCAGCAACATCCTCTAACTCATTCACGGGCTTCAAGGCATTCCCAGGCCAGACTCAATATAAATATTGTCTCCCCAGTTCTGGGTCTTCCCCGTGGTCTCCTCCCAGTGGGACATGCCCAGAAAACCTCCAGAGATCAGGGCATCCTGATCAGATACCCAAGCCACCTCAATACTCTTAAATACTCTAATACTCCTTTTAATGCAGAGAATCAACCACTCTACTTTTAGCTCGCCCCCAGATAACAGAGCTCCTCATCCTATATCTAAGGCTGAGCCCAGCCACCCTCCAGAAGGAAGCTCATTTTGGCCACTTGTATCCAGGATCTCATTCTTTCGGTCATGATCCATAACCCATGACCAACAGCTGGAATGTAGATGGACCGGTAAATGAAAAGCTTTGCTTTTTGGCTCAGCTTTTTATTCCCCACAACAGACCGGAGTGGTGCCTGTTGTACTGCAGAGGAATCTACAATTGGTCTGTACATTTCTTGTTCCATCCTACCATCACTTGTGAACAACATACCAAAACATTTAAAGTCATCCACTTAAGGCAGAGACTGACCCCCAACCCTGAGGGGGCAATCCACAGAGGAAATTAGAGTCATATATATAAAAAAACAAGTTGAACTGAATTTGGCACCAATTCTCAACAAAACACTTTACTAACAGATAAAACTGATATCCAGAAAATATGAAAGAAAGTCAATACAATGCAACATAATCACATAGACAGATTTAAATTTAGTCACAAACGTTTCTATTCAACCCTAGTTAAAACAGTGTAATTAAATTTAAGTAAATTTAATATACTTTTATGGTTCCTGGGGGAGTACTTGTTTTGGGCAAATGAAGCTACACTAAAAGCAGATGCAGTAAAACTGGTGCAATTCAACAATCAAATTTTAACAGTAATATACAGTTTGACACAAAATATAAAAATCATTCAAATATATATAAATGGTAAACAGTAATTTAAGATCTAAAAGATTAAAAACAGAGGGCGACCTGCATACTAAAACTGTCCTTATCACATTGTGTTTAAAAGTAAATTGTTCCAGTGGGCGAGTGCTTTAGATAAGAGGCCTAATCTAGTTTAGCATTTCTAATGACAAGGGGACATAATATTTTTTAAAAAAGATTTAATTAACATTTAGCAAGCCGGTATCTCTTACGTAAGGGATGTAGCTCATACTCATAATGCAGACCATGGGTTGTGTCAGCCACAATTTTATGCAACTTTTTCTTTTCTTTTTTTTTTTTTTTTTTTTTTTTCCCAGTGTCCTGTCTAGCAATGTGGCAATAGGAATTGATGTCTCAATGCCAGATAGAGCTCGACAGATTTTGCTTTTACAAGTGGAGCAAACAGCTTTCGCCATTGTGCTCCACTTGATTTATGCTTGTAAATAACTTTATTATGATTCCTGCAAGGAGAATTTCAAATTATATGGACATGACAATGGGAGACTAAAGGAAGAAGAAAAAGTGAAAGAAAAGAAAAAAAAGATTAGAGGTGAAAGAAAGAGGAGATAAAAGGGAGAGAGTGATAAAACCTTCTTTGTCACAAAAAGAACAGCACAACCAACAGACATAAAGCAACAGCTACACTCGAATAACACCTAGATGCCATTGCTAAATCATATATATTATTATGTAAGCTGACATGTGTAATGTGATATTTGAAAAAAGAAAGTGAAAGAACATAAATAAATAAATAAACACATTATAAGATTACTGTATATAAGTGAACACTTAATACCTGGGACCCAGCACCTGTGGGAGATGTGAAAGTGCACTAGTTTAGGTGAAGATTATCCAGAAATAGTTTGATAGTGATTGTGGAGAACCGAAGACCCACCTTCCCCGAGCACAGAGACAGGCGTCAGGGGACCCGTAACCCCGGACTCCCAAAGGGGCCCCTAAAGCAGGTCGCCCAGGAGGGGCCGACACAGGATATCCGCAACACCCCCCCCCCAAGGAAGGAGCAGAGACGACCCCGAGGAAATCCCCCAGCCACCGCTATGCCGACGCCCCCAAGAGCCGCGGAGACGAGCCCGTGGGCTCCGCCGGCAGCTAGCCCCGCTGAAGTGGACCCGGCCATGGGCCCTGAGGGCCAGAGGCCCCAGGGGCGCCCCGCCCCCGCGACAAGGGCCCCGGCCGCCCCCCGGGGGGCCAGGCCCCGCGAAGAGGCCGCCGGGAGTGGGCCGGCGCACGCCCGGGAACCCGCCCCAAACCCGAAGCCAACCAACGCGCCAGGGGGCCAAGGCGCCCGCCAACGAAGTGGAGGAGGGCAGGACGTGGGGGGGATGGGCTCCGCACCTAGCGGAGACTTGAGATGTTCTTGGGAGAGGGAGCGGACCACACCCATACCTGGAGGAAAAAAAAAAAAAAAAAAAAAAAAAAAAAAAAAAAAAACTCATTCACCCCATCCCTCCCTTGTGCCCCACTCACCACACACAGAGAAAAAAAAAAAAAAAAAAAGACGCTGTACACACATTCCCACATAACACTCACATCCAACACTGACCAAAGGGGGGGGGTCACCCCAAATCGACTATACAACTGCTTGTGCCCGACCCCCGGCCCCGGCCCCAGACCAGACGCCCCCCGGACCGGGCCCCCCCAAGAGGGCGGGCCAACACGACCCGCACGAGCCACCCGGCCAGAGCCCCCCCCCTCCCCCTAAATACCTAATAAACCCCTTCCCTCCCCCCACCTTACCCTTGCCATCCCTGCCCCCCGCCCCCTGGGGGGAGCAGAGGTATCAGCCCCAGACCTGGCAAGCCGCTGACTGCACACCGCAGCCCCCCACCAAGACCCCGGACACAGTGGCCCGCTCCAGGCCCCAGACTCCTTGCCGCCATCGGAGAACGGGGGTGTGCAGAAGACCCCGACCCTCCCTACGCCCGCTCAAATGTTGTGTTGTTGCATGTTGTTCTCAAGTGCGTTTAAAAACTGGGAGCGCCGAAGGGGATGCACGGCACAGCCCACCCCCCTTCCGGAAGGTAGCTGTTGCCAGCGCACCCCCTCCGTGTGACTGCCCAGAACCCTCAATGTCTAAGTGGGAGAGGAGGTGAAGGGAGCCGTCCGAGGTGAGGCCCACACAACATAAGTCCCCCCCCAGACGTCTTCCCCCCACCCCCCCCTACCATGGCCTATATGAGTGTGCGATGTGAAAAATGTTTGAAGTGAAAGTGTCTAAGATGCATGATAAAATTGGGGAGAGGGGCGTCACCAGAAAGTGCAACTTTTTCAAGCAGTGGCTGAACACCTGTGTTTAGTTCATGCCAACTGATAATTTATATATCTATCTAATCCTCCTATCACAATACTACATTTCAATGGCTTGGGGAAAAGTGATGCCAGAGGGAAATAATATCCCTTTCTAGACATCGAATACTGTAACACACACAATCTCATATTTTGTGATCCAGAATTTTTGGGATTTGTCAAAATAATTCTGCCACGTCAGCAGAGCATTACTCGCATGTCATTTATATCACTCATGTGGACTATGGCTGAATAATTAATCTAATAGAGTTTCGCAATAAAAGTTTTAGCCATGACCCAATAACACCATAATAATAATCGCCTTCTATACCACGCAATGGTATGGTAGGGCCATACTCACCTCAGCATGCAGGATGCTTAAACTGACCTACTTCCGTATTAATCATCTGACTCCTTAAGGGGGCACTTGTACAGGACACAAATATTTCCCAGAGGGTCAGTTCTATTTATATGAAAAAAGATTAAGTGAGACATTAAGATCACTGGTTAGTAACATTTGCGCTCATGATGCAGCAGAATAGTGTGTTTTTCTGTCATTAGCTCGAATTGCTAGCTGTAGTTAGTATCACATCACAACAGCTGCCAAATCCCATGGGTTCTCCACCTAGCAAAATGAAAATAAGTTTGTTTGAGTATGAGGACATTCCGAATTCCCAGTTTTAACTTTCCAGAACCACATAATAAAAAACAATGTGTTTAATTGGAGTTTAATACTTCTGTCTTTTTTGATCTGCCACAATGCAATGGTTTTTCCTTTTCTGAAGAAGAACGCCTCCTGACATCCATAACGTACAGTCAGCCACGACTTATTGGCTTCGGTTCCTGGACTCAAACCTGACTGTAGTGCATCTGTGCACATTAAACTCTTCTGTTGTATATTTAGTCTGGCTGTAACATTCTACTTTTTATATATAGAGAGATTTCTGACTGAAAAAGAAGAAACAGAAAAGCACTTCCTGTAGACTGGAAAACCCATCCAGAACTCTCCAGATGGCTGAGAAAGTAAAAAGTAAAAATACTGAATGAACTTGCAGAGAAAGGCATTGCATCTATTATTTGTGTCAATAAATGCTTGAATTTACAGACATGCCAATTTTATGGGCCTCGGGACAGCGTGCCAATGCTATCCACTAACACAGATTTGGCCAAATAAAATGGCTCGACTGTTCATGATTGACTATGCTCACATGAACAGCAGTTAAAATTTGGCATACTGAGTCTGCCTACCTAAGGCCATTTTTATAGTGTGTGTGTGTGTGTTTATTAATATTTTGGACATCTGTTCAAAATAAGAGGCAAACAGATTTAGTCATTTACCTGTATGCAATAAAAAATCTAGGTTCCACAGGATTCTGCTCTGTTTTTTTAATGTAACAGCTCCTCATTAAACCTCATGATCTGTTGTAAATAAAATTACATGAGCTATTTGAAATTGTTAACACTCTACACACCAAATACCCCCAGCCCTCCTCAGATGTGTGTATAACTTTGAAGAAGAAGAAAAAAAGCGAGTTCAGAGGTTCCAACTCCCTTCTCTCTTTGTTTCCCTGTCGTGTCATCTGAGGTGGGAGCTCTGTAGGCAGGGTGGGTGATAAGGGTAGGGGGTAGTAGTGGCATGAGTGGAGGTTAGTTCTTAGCCACACTAGGCTAAGTAAATAAACCCGGAAACATTAAAAGCCCTTTTCCCCTTCACCTTTGAACTTGTGGATTGGATTGTGTAAACATACATCAAGATATTTAGGCACAGCTTGTGCTGACACTGTGCTACTCACACTGATGGTTGATCCTCGTCTGCAACAGCAGATCAGCCCAAAACACTACTGTGTGGGCGCACAAGAAAAAACAAAAACGTTTGATTCAAAAAGTAATATTCTATGGATCTTCTGCATTTATAAGATTACTTAAATAATACATATCTTAGTGCTTTGAATAAAAACAACATGAACAACCCTTAACCCTTTGTCTCACCCTCATAAGCAATGCCAGAAAGCATCTCAAAGATAATAAGAAAAATCAGCAAACATTACTGAGTCAAATTTGACTTGTCTTTGTCTTTGTTTAGCAGAATCCTAATTTTCCCTGTTTCTGGGTTCTCTCTGGCTACTGGAGTTTTCTCTCAAAGTCCAAACACATCCATGTTGAGTAAAAAGTCCAACCACATCCACGTGGTAACTCACCTCCACGTTGACTTTTTTGTCAATAAACTGTATGGTTGTCTTTTAGCGCTATTTATATATCCTTGTCATTATTTTGACAGTTTACTGCACATTTGTTGCTTATATTAAACATTTCAGGACTACCCTGTAAATTGTATCGCTGGGAGTCCTTCTGCCTAACCAAGGCGGCACCAAAACACTGTTGGACACTAACAGCAACAGTGCTTTCCAAAACCTTTGGGGAAACTTGAGTGGATCTACAGTACAGCTGAGCATACATGTGTGCAGCCATTAAAATTACAGGGGAAAATATAGACCTTGCAACACTAAATTACATCTGTTCTGTCATAATTTGTGTTACTTGCATTCCCAATGCATTTAGAGTATACTTCGTTTATTATTTTTGCATAGGCATGCATAGGCATGCATACTAAATGAGTGTATATATATATATATATATATATATATATATATATTCTTTTTTTGGGTTTTGTGGCAGTTGTGGCTCGTTATCTCAAACTAGGCTGAGAGAAAAGGGGTTTTGAGAGAGAGGGGAAGGCATGTGGTAAAGGACTTCATGCCGGAATCGAACCTGAGCCAGCCACGTCGAGGACTAAGGCATCCGTAGATGGGTCGTGCTCACTACCCCTGCCCCATCAGATGGCTTCTATGTGACTTATTGCTGGACTCTAATTGGTTACATAAAGATTCTCCTTGGGGCACAGCTCTCTGCGCCCGTGATTTTTTTTTAACCTTGAGACTTTCATGTGACTTCATGTTGATCACTAATTGGTGATTTAAAGATTATGCTCGGGGCATAGTTCTCTATGCTTTTTGAGTCCTTCTTTATCCAATCAAATTAATTAATAATTGGACCTGTCAATCAAAGTCCCACCCGATGCAGCTTAAATTCACCGGTGCTCACACGATGCAAAAAAACAAGAGACAATAGCGACAGTGAAAGAAAATTTGGTCATTTATTTAAAAAAATAATAATTTCACAGGACTTTTGCCGATGGAAAGAAAGCAGGAAAAGGATATTGGACCAGACCAACCAGACTTAAAAATCAAGCAAGTGACTGTGGATGGATTTATGTTCAAATATAGTTTATCGTGGGGTGACGGTAGCTCAGGATCTAGGAGTTGGTCCTGCAACCTGTGGGTTGCTGGTTCGAACTGATTGCATGGCAGCCCCACTTCTGTCTGTCTGCCCCAGGGCAGCTGTGGCCACAAATGCAGCTCACCACTGTCAGTCTGTGAATGTGTATATGAATGGGTGAATGACTGATTGTAGTGTGAAGCACTTTGAAGTCCTCTGACTTGATAAAGCTGTACAAGTACAGGCCATTTACCATTGTGTTGTAATCTCCAACCTCTGTCGCCCCCCCACCCCCACCCCCAAAAAAACTTTTTTGACCACCACTGCTTCCAATGTTTCTACAGTTTGTTAGCAGTTCTACTTGAGAAAACAAAACTTTGGATTTGTATTATGCAAATATAAAGGATGCATACATCTCTAGAATAAGACCTTTAGGCAGATTAGAACACAATCAGGACAAAAGGAGTATAAACCCCTTGTTCAGGGACAGCCTCCATGAAGAGAACTGTTTGGAGATGGCCACCGGAAGCTGAAGAAGCCCTGTAGGCTGGTCCATGAAAAATAATCTCCTTTCCAGTGTTGTATAGTAACGAAGTAAAAATACTTCACTACTGTACTTAAGTATATTTTGGAGTACTTTATACTTTTCTCAAGTATAATTTTTTTTTATTACTTTTACTTTTACTTCACTATATTTCCGAACTTAATTGCATACGTTTACTCCGATACATTTTCAATGTTTGGTTTAGTTACTCGTTACAAAAAAAGTGTCGGTTCGGCTCTGCCAGACGTGCTTACATGCACCGGTTCGCTCCGTTTGAAGCGCTCGGCGTGTCATTTCAAAGCTGCTGTGCACCAGCGGGGGCGGGGCCTGGCGCTCCATGCAGCCAATCACTAACGCGCCTGGCCTTTGATTGACAGGGTAGAGACCCCCCCCCTTGCACTCCGCTCTCATTGGTTGTGCTGTCTTAAATCCCGCCTTCCCTCTTCCTGATTGGCTGTTTTCTATTACGTGTGTACGTGCACGTACGCACATGCACGTGCGCAAAGCTGCTGAGTGCAGTTCTGATCAGAAGCAGCAGAGAGAGTTTTGAATTGTTGAACTTGAGAAATGTAAGTAACCAACGTTAATATCTCAAAATAGCATTTAATTCTGAAGTATAACACATTTTATCAACAAAAACCTAATCTCCTCTATAAAACTAAATATTCTGTGCCAGGCAGGAGTTCTGAAGACTGCTGGAAAGATGGAAAAGCAAAGACTGTAGGTCATAAAAATTCAGATTCTTAGCCACATCCGTCTGAAAAAGGTGAGAGTGTCACTTTTACCATTATTTCGTTGTTATTGTTGCTTTTATTTATTTTCGACCATTTGAGGCAGTTCAGGCATAAAGAGCAGGTGTAATTTCTTTTCCATAAGAACACTATGCCACCTAAACATCTGCTACTCTTGTTTAGACCTTTGCGTAGTTATAATAGTATGATTAGGGTTCCACAAAATAATAGTGTTATTCATTTGACTATTTCTACTTCTAGAATTAGGATAAAGACAAATAAAACAGAGGAACACAATTTACATTGGTTTTATTGTACATAGATTTCCACATTAGTATAAAGCAGGGCCGGAGTTAGCAGATTCAGAGGGCAGAGAATTCCCAAAGTATGTAACATATTCTACCTCCTGCAATGGAAAGGAAAAATTGTTATGGGCTGGCTGATATACAGCAGGTCACAAAAGGCCATATTTTGGCTGCAGTGCTTTCTGTTCACTTATGAAGAAAAGATCATCTAGTGCACTAAATTCAATAGCTGGGATGAAAATATCCAGTATAAAATACAGAGATTTGTGTGTGTGTGTGTTGGCGGCAGGTGTAAAGGGGGGGCCCAAAAAGACTGTGTTGTCCCGGGCCCTAGCAAAGCTGTCAGCTGGCCGGCCTGCAGGTGTATCTATTAGCAGGTTTACCACTTCCTGTAGGTTAACTAAGCCTGGTTTATCACTTCACCATGTTCTTAGTATACACCCCCTTTGCCTGCACTTGGTTGTGTGTTGGTTGCTTAGCACTGACCTTACTTGAAGAAGGAAAACTGAAAGCTTACAAAAAGGTTGTATTTTCTGTCTAAACTTGGTCTAAATTTCTCCTGCACTTGGTTGTTTATATTATTTTAAGTGAATTTGACTTTCAAAGTTTACCAAAATCTAAAAAATGTCATTCAAACTGCATGTGTTTTGTTTTACTTTTTCCTTATACTTTTTATTACATTACTTGAGTACATCTATTTTTACAGTAATTTTCATACTTAAGTACAAGACATTTCAGATACTTTAAGACTTTTACTCAAGTAACATTTCAGTCAGTGACTTGGACTTTTACCAAAGTCATATTTTGGAGAGGTACTTATACTTTTACTTGACTCCGAGATTTCAGTACTTTATACAACACTGCTCCTTTCAAAGAGTTTGTTCCATCTCTCTGCTTCATGTAACCTAATTTCTAAAAACAAAAAAGGAAAAAAACACTGATGCTCAAAACAGGAAACTTTGATTGTCCTTCCTGAATAAGTGAAGCGGTGTGTAGCGCTGTTGCCATGCAGCAAGAAGGTCCTGGGTTCGAGTCCCTCCCTTGCCCTGGGTCATTCTGCATGGAGTTTGCATGTCCTCCCTGTGCATGTGTGGGTTCTCTCCGGATACTCCCTCTTCTTCCCACTGTCCAAAAAACATTACTGTTAGGTTAATTGGTCTCTCTAAATTCTCCTTAGGTGTGAGTGTGTGCGTGAATAGTTGTTTGTCCTGTCTGTCTCTGTGTTGCTCTGCGACAGACTGGCGACCTGTCCAGGATGTACCCCGCCACTCGGCCATTGACAGCTGGAGATAGGCACCAGCACCCTTCGCGACCCCACAAGGGATAGACGTGTTAGAAAATGAATGGATGGATGAAGAGCGTTGTTAGCATAATCTGTTAACACATATGGTGCATTGAATGATTAGATGAACAGATTACATTTATTAGTTTCCAACAGGCCAGTCACCAGTCCGCGTCTGTATCTCAGGAAAAATGGCATCAGCCATTAGTCAGGAAAGTTTTCTTTTTCTTGTGTAATTTGAAGTCATTTACACTGCTTATACCTAAATCTAAAAATGTTTCTGCGTAATTTCAAGTGCCCTCAGTACAATTATATAAACTATATCTTTCTTCAAATTATGAAACAACCATTGAGCATTTCAGAAAATGGGGGATTAGATGGTGATGGGCCACATGTTTCTTACATAAAATTCCATGAAATAACACTGGTCATTTAATTCATGTGATTTTCTTTTTTCAAGCAAGCAGATATAGGGGCAAAAGTCACCTTGATGCATCACTTGACTTTCAATGTTATTTTTTTCCCCTTAAGCATGATAAGTTTAGTGGTAGAGTTGGTGTTTACTAAACTAAACCTAAAACAATATATATAGAAAAACAGGCTACAGGTCAGTGGAAAATCCAGGTTACTGGCTATGCTCATTTAAAGCTACATGGTTTCTATGTCCACGTGTGTAAAATCTTTGTAACTTCAGCAACATACTTACTGAGGACCTCACCTTGACTTCCATTGACTTCCATCCACTGTCAACCCTTTCTAACCCTAACCTAAACACCTTAATTCTAAACATAACCCCTAGCCCCCAAAAAGGTGGACCAGCAATCCAAAAAAATATGTTACTAATTACTAATCGCCTGCAAGTACAAGTACACACACCAAAACAAGCAATCACTCCAGATATGATTTATTCAACTTTGAGATATCGTTTTTGAAGAGCAAAACTGTCACGGCTTTTCAGGCATACTATGTGTCCTACATGTGCCAGGGCACATTAAAAAAATAATGTTTTGACTTTTTAAGTTCATGTAACGAAAGTTATTTTGAATTTAAAACTTAGCTTACTGTGTCAAATATTGCTATATATAAAATGATGATTTATCAAGATGAACTAATTGAAAAGGATCCAAATAAATACAGTTATTGTCTTCACTCAATTACTTTAAGAGAAGAGAAAGCTGACTCTGATGTCCCTATGTCTATATGGGTCCAAAGTTCTGGCATGTTTCTAATTTCCAAAACAATTTGCTTTATGTTGACAGTGTCATGTCACTGAAGTTCTCCTTTTGTTTTAGGTTAGGTTGGTGGCACAGGAACTGCTCTTCAGCACAGCCATTTTTAAGTGGACTGACCGAGGATGAAGTTACTGCTGTGTACTTTTGAAAAGCTACCTGGGTGGGCAGGCAGAAGAGAAGGCTGCAAATGGGCGGCCAACATGAATGCTTAAGAGTTAAAAGAGGAGAGAGCCACTTGAGCAGGAATGCAGAATGTCTATGTCTCAACCTAACAGTGCAAGTTTAGCTTGTGTGGACCATTTCTTTGTCCTCACACTAATATACACACTTAGGCAAACAGACTGTATGTATACTAATTTCCAAACACACACACACACACTTTAGCAAAGTCTATCTGGGAAAGTTACAGGTCATTTTTCTTCAAAACACCGATGCAAAAATAAAACAGGTTCTTTGGTAACATGTGTTTGATTGGGCACTTTTACTGGCTTCACTTGCCTCCTCGACAAATAATGCTCCTCTCATGCATGCTTGATTGTAATTCTAAGAATGTGCGTCTACAGGCCTGTTTGTGTGCATATGACCTGCATTATCCTGCTTTACTTTGGTTACAGAGTCCTCTAAGTTAGCTTTTTTCACTCAGGAGCTGAAGCCCCGAGGCGGACAGCAGGGGTTCCATACTTAGTTTCCTGTAAAAAATACCTCCGCACTCCACATCCTAATTAATGAGAAGGGCATGCCCAAGATCCCTATAAAATCATACAAGACTATAGCAATTTCCTGGTAGCTTGCTCACTACATGTGCTTCTTGTTCCTTAGCGTAAGAGTTTCCTTCCCTGCAAACCCAATGAAGATTTATATACCACTACCACCTCCATGCTGACTCCCCACCACCACCGCCACCACGGTTCATTCGTCTCTTTTTTTCAAGTACCTCCCCTCAGTGTGATTTGTACTTTATAACATGATATAGAGATTAGACTGTCCTTTTTACTCTGAAATAAAACATGAAGATCTCATGAAAAGAGGCTGTCAGGGTAACATAAGAAACACATGGCGTCTGATGGTCGAATGAGGAGCTGGTTTAAATCATTCAGCTTGTAAGAGGGCGCACATGTGCATGTGTGTATGTGTACCTTTTTTTTCTATGTGTGAGTCCCTTTGGGTATGTGTAACTTTGTTGGAGAGTTGGCGCTGAGTTATTGGGGGCCAAAAATAATGGCCTATTGAAAATTATGTAGCAACACCAACTGATTGCATGCACGGCTGCACCCCAACACTCAGGAGCGGTAACAAAGCTCTCTGTCTGAAATATAACAGGTCCCCCTAAACATACACACACCTGCACACAAACACAGACATGAATACATACATAAAGTGCATATCCTTCCACATTGGAGTGCCCGTCGGGTTTTTCTAGTTCCACGTTTTGCTTTGCTGGTGTTATCCACAGTGTTGGGTAAGTTACTTTAACAATGTAATCCGTTACAGTTACAAGTTACTTTGTTTAAAATGTAATTGTAGTGTAACTTTTTTGATTACTTTTAAAAAGTAATGTAACTAATTACTTTTGATTACTTTTTGATTACTTTAAGGTTTTAATGAGTATTGACCCATGTTCAACATTTAATTTTTGAGAACTGAATGTGAACCTTAAAAAAGCACTAAGCTGAAAGGGAACTGCAGACAGGCGGTCACAGGATGTCCACAAGTGTTTGTGTGTGACGATTTTTAAGTTTAAAACAAGGAGGATGGATTTTTCGGCAACTCCTTGCCAAAAATTGCATCCCCTGCTATCTCAGAGGAATTGACACTTGTATGACTCTATTCCTGTATATCCATCAGTAGTTAAAGGACAAGAGTCAGCAAATGCAAATTCTGCCCTGTAAAACAATGACAGCACAATTGTTGCTGTATGATCTGAAGCCCCATTTGGAGCTTTTAAACAGGCTTTGAAAAACTTTGATAATTTGCTGCTGTAATATTATAGATTTTTTAGAATAAAAAGCAGATGTGCATAATCAAAAATAACAGAAATACAATTATAGAGCATTCAGTATTGTAAGAAAGCCCACACTGTTTCTGGATAAATACATTATTGTATGAGTTAAGTTCTGTTCCGTTTTCTGCCTTTTTCGTTGTAAAACTGAAATGTCCCATGCTCCTGAATGCACCATAGCTTTCCGACGCTCACGAACTCAACACTGTGAACGCTGAGCTGTATACGCGCGTTTGATTTTCCGCTTTAGACAAAGTTTTGCAGTTTCACAACACACGTCGGCTCTCACGGTTTATTGTTGTGTGTGAATAACAAGAGGTGGCTGTCAACAAGCTTGAAGGCTGTCATTTTTGATGCGCTGCGTGAGCTGAAATAAAACCGTGAAACGTCCGCTCGCTTGCTGTTCTTTCAGAAGGCTCCACCAGCACAGGATGGATCATCAGAGTGATAGAGACAAGGAGCCGTAGCGGGAAACGGCGATACTTTATATTTTTAAAAAAATGTAACTACATTTGTAATTCTTAATATTTTCGGAAGTAACTGTAACTGAATTACATATTATCTTATTGTAACTGTAACGAATTACAGTTACACTTTTTTTGTAATTAAATTACGTAACGTCGTTACATGTAATCCGTTACTCCCCAACACTGGTTATCCACCATTTGTAATTCAGCACCATTACATTTTCATTGCAACAATCTATAATAGCTTGAATTTTAATTGTCTTGATCAGTTGTAAAAATAAATAAATACTGATGGACTCAAATTGTGGTTTATAGGGAATTTTTTTTCTAGCAACACAAATAAAGACCTTAGTGATGTGCTTTTTTTTGTTCAGTTTCAGTACCAGAAACAGAGATCTAGCAATGCAATTTAGGATGATGGGCTTATCAGAATTTTATAACCAATTTCTGAGCTTTGACCTGCTGATACTGATATTAGCTGATTCCCACTGTTTTTAAGAACTTTAGTGTGAGATGTAAGAGCAGTCAATAATTATTTATGTTCAGAGCAGAGGAAACATCACATGTGTGTGAGGAAGTGGTCATTGTGAAACAGGTTTTACTCATTTAAAAGAAGACAAATGACAGGAGTAACATTATTAAAATTTCTAAAAATAAATACAGCTTTCACAACAGACAGACCTACAATAAGACAAAAGAGAGCAGCTTAGCTGTACTCTGTTCAGCCTTTCGTTATGTGCTGAAAGTCCTTTTTTCTCTTTCAAAGCCCTAAGAAATAGCAAACCTATCTTGATATGTTGTAGAAAATACAGTTTCCTTTGAATCGCTTTTTACATCTCTGTGTACCCCCTGATTTGATTTTCAAGCACCTGACGGATACAAAAAATCTGATAATTTTGATTCTTCGTCAAACAGAAAAGGCATCCATGACAACAAAGTGTGTTGATGGTAAACTTATCTGACCAAGTCATCGACTTAGGCATAGGTCATTCACTGATTGCAAGAAAGAATTTTGAGTTTTCAACTTCAAAAATCGTGTGATTCGGGTCGTCAGTGGATTTTCCAGTGCATCTCAGTGTTTCAGTAGTTGTGGTTTTAAAATTTATGCAATAATTTAGAATTCATGGACATATTGCTGTGAGAGTTCCTGACATATTTACACACAGTCAGCTAAGTTCAGGAAAGAGATGCTAATTTCTCATCAAAAAATGTAACTATTCATCTTCATATCCCTCCTTTTAATTAGTCCTAAAACAATTTTATGTGACAAAACTTTGATTTTGCAGTGTTTTACACAATGGTTGGTACCCCTTAAAATACTTTTCTTTCCCTTATCCTGTGGTGAACTGGGAATCTGTCTGGGGTGCCAACCTCCCCCCTATTGACTGCTGGAGACCCAGCAAGGATCAAGCAGGACAGGAAATTGATGGATGTTTGGTTAATTGGTTTGGTTATAAATAACTGTCAAATGTAATTAATAACAATTGTTTGTAATAATTACTAAGTAGTGACACCACCTGCATATCAGGAAACAGGCAAACATTACCAGTCTCTTTCAAATATTGTTTTATGAATATGTGTCAGGTGAGGTTTCATGTTATAGAACATTAGATAAAAGAGTAAATTTGTGCACTAGCATTCTCAAACAGCAAACCCTGCACACATCCATCCATCCAGCCATCCAGCCATCAGTCCATTATCTATACCCGCTTAATTTAAAGCGGGTATATATATTAAAACATTTAAAATAATCTTTTAAGAATAATTTGCTGAATTCCAAATAAATACTCTTTTGTACAACTGATTTTTAAATGGGACATATTATCAACATTTATTATTTGAGAAATCCAATTTTTTTGCCCTAAAATACATTTTGTTGTGTACGTGGAGTCTCTAGCCTAGGTGCTGCATAGATATCTTTATATTATTTTTGAGTCATACTTTTCAAGACTTTCAGTTTTGTCTGTTTTCTATTACATTTTTGAATAATTACAAATGCTCTGCGACCAGGAGTGTGACGTTGCTCTCGGACGCACCTCAGAACAGGGGTAAAAAGGGGGAATGTGGGGGCAAATTAACGAGGACATCAGACCAAAGCATTGCCGTTCCACTTTATATAGACCACAACTGAATGATTTCAATGTGAAAAGGAAGAACTGAACAGCATGATATTCTCCTTTTCATGTATTGATTGGCCCTCCCAGATGAATTACCATGATATATTTACAAACTCTCCGAAGATAGGAAACAAACGGACCGCCGGCAGGATGTTATCACATCCAGATTAGGGTTCATGTAAGAAAGAAGGTTTTAGCTTTAACTGGGGAAACAGAGTCACCATTTAATACACTTTTCAGAATCAGAATCAAGTTTAATCGCCAAGTAGGTTTGCACTTACAAGGAATTTGACTAGACTTTAAGGACTATGTGAAATATTTTTTGCAGTTTAGTGAAGTGAGATGAAGGTAAAACATGGATTAAATAGAGTAAACTCACATTATTGGACCATCAACATTTAAACACTAAATGAAGTTAATCTAAAACAAGTTTGTAGCATCAAGGCAGATTTGCGTGTTAGCACTCCACAAACAGAGTAAAACACAGTGAAATAAGCACTTGGAAGTTTTATCCTAAACTAATTTTCTGTGCCTAGATGCAACCTCCCACTGTACTCTCGTTCTGATGAACAGTTATAGACCTAAGATGGGGAAGAGTCGAGTTGCGTGACGGCGGTCCAACTGCCAGAGACGTAAGGTTGAAGATGGGTGGATGGGCTGGGGCTTCGTCTTCAGTAATGCTGGTTTTGTTCCACTCTGATGTGGTGTAGAAGAAGCTGAGTTAAATAGAGAGGCAATTCAAAAAAAGGTTAAAAAAAATTCAATTGAGGTTTCTCAATTGAATTGAGAAAGCTTCCTGGATGGGAAGTAAAACATCTTCAGCTTCAGAATAGAAGTCGAGTTGTTTTATTTTTTAACCTTTTTTTTTTTATTGATCATGACCTGGATGACTGAGAATCTTCACCAACATAGAGAGGCTATTAGACCAACAGTCTGCCTACATCCCGACCCTCTCCTATAGTCATGAAAAAATGATCATGAATGGCAGAACAAGATCTTGGATGCGAAGCTGAAATGAGCTCAGCTTTTCTGAGTAGCCAAGCTCAGCTTTAGAGATAGTGAGGAGTTGTGTCAACCAGGGAGACCTTTGAGTAGAGTTGCTGCTCCTCCAAAAAGACCTGTCTTTAAAAGTCATGATACCCGCTGATAATAGCAACAGCAATGCTGACATGACATTTAACAATTATTTATTTTTGGCCAAAGACTCCCCAAAGAATTAAAGCGGAGGATGAAGGACCTTTTGATTTCAACCACTGTATATATTTTTGTAGTAACGGGAACTTGAAGATTTTTGTCTGTTTCTCTAGAATTTTACAATTTTTTTTTAAATATATGATCAACCAAAAAAAACATTAATATTGAACCCTTATGCACAAGTTCCTTTTGTATTGAGTAATTAAAACTCACATGTGAGACTCTAATTTACTGGGGTGGCTTTAATGCATCTGTTCACTGATGCTATGAAACCGATTCACATAAAGAACCAACCCACTGCAGCCCCTAATTAAAAACAAGATTTTAAATGAATTTTCTGGATGTTTCCAAATTCCTCAGTGGGACTCAACGTGGAGCAGCATTCGCACATGGCTTTTGCTCTTATGCCGGCACAAGATGAATCATCCCCACTCATCCTTTACACAGTCCAGGTCCCACTTCAAGGAATGTGTGTGAGTGAGTCACTGCGGCTCATCTGATGACTTTCTATGGCTTGCTAGCAGCTTCCCTGCCTGATCACTCCCCAGAGACCCATTCAATCAAACTCCCATATATTTTGTAATTACTTTTAACTGATGACTTTATGCAATAGCTGTGTTTTACTGTCTGCTTTAAATGCCATTTATCATTTTGCAGGTTTTAAAGAACGAGATCCCTCTCTCCGTTGAGTCAGTCAGGTCCGACTGAGCCTGTTCAGAGATGTGACCCTGCCCCCCCCCCCCCCCCCCCCTCCAAACCTGAACCAACCTCTCTCTCTCTCTCTGTCTGTCTGTCTGTTTCTCTCTTTCTCATGGTATCTTATGACCAACCAAGACAGTTTTATGATCCTGCGACCAAGCGGGCAGGAAAAAGGGGACTGTTGCAGGATCTTAGCAAACAGTCTCGCAGACGAGGAAACATCAAGATTTTTGCTGAGAGATTGATGACGGCACTGAGGCAGGATTGATAAGCAAACTGCTTGGTGGGAGTGAAGAGCTGGGTCAGGGGACACGAGGAAACAGTGGCTCGGCTGAATGAGAGGAAGAGGTGGAGATGCACCCCATAAAGTTGCTCTCAGACTGGAACTCATTTGTCACTGCCACACTGGTCAGTTAATGTCAGAACGTTGTGTTGTTACAGGTGCACTGTTAAGGAGCTTGTCAAGAAACGTTGCCTTGCATTTTTCATCTTCGACACAAAAACTTCACTGACCCATAAATTATGCCAAGTTGAAAAGGAAGAAAGACCTTAAGCATCTTTCACAGCTAAGACTTTGAAAAATGTAAAGGGAACTTCTTTATTGGCATTTCTTTTTTTTTTCAAAATAGATCAAATTTAGACTGGATGAAGAGGGCCCTTGAACATCAACTTTCAATCTAGGACCAGATTCCTTGCTGGATTTAAGCCTAGACCTTGACTGGAGTAGTTAAGCAGAGGCTTAGATCCAAGGCCTCCATCGTAGCTCAGGCCATGTACTTAGGGTCACTGTCCTATTGAAGGGTGAACCCCCGTCCAGGGTCTCAGGCCTTTTGCAGGTTTTATCTCAACATGTCCTGCATTTAGCTTAATTCATCTTTGTATCTACTCTGACGAGCTCCTCTGTCCCTGCTGAAGAAAGGCGTCCTTCTACTTCACAATTATGACTACCATGTGTTGTTCCAAAACATCTAATAGAAAACAATGAGGCTTGGGTCTGTGGCAAGGTGCCGAATCTAAAAAAGACAATTAAGTAGTGGCCCTTCACATAGGGTAGTATCCCATGTGTGAATGTAATTTGCACAAGAAAATATTACTGAAACTAAACAGAAACTGTTTTTCTCTGAGATTGCTTCAACCTTTACCAGTTTCTCTCCAGATGTCAAGAGAAGTGACGTGCGTCCCAGAGTAGCTGCTCTTTACCCTCTTTTCTTACCAGGTGTTATAAGATGCATAACACGATGAAAGGAGCCCAGCGAAGCGGCATGTGCAGCCGCAGCTCTGCACAGTCTGTGAATAGTCAAAGGTTAGATGTTTCAGAGGCCTTTAATCAAGAAAAGTTCTCAATTTCCTCCCTCTGTCTTCCTCTGCGTGACCTCTGGTCCTCATAGTAAAGCTAGACGTGTACTGTAACACCCAAGACAACACAACTCTTTAATCTTTTGCTCCTCATTAGAATTACAAATCTGTCTGCAGCTGACGAAAGGTGTGGGACTGTGTGTGCATGCGTGCATGTTAGCGTGCATCTCCACTGGGCTGAGAAACGAAGGAATACTTGAATAACAGCCTAATAAATATCAGCGGGTATTTTATTGGGTTTGAAGTATTTTCTCCATTTGTTGAGAAACACAAAACCGTGAAAGGTTCCTGGCAAAGTGGTAGGGTGGTGCTCTTTTCTGGGTCATGGGGAGCGCAGAGGAAATCTATTCTGACATTAACAGGCTGCCATAGGAAGTGTTTTTTGGATTAAATTGGCATGGCATAAGAGGCTGGCTGGTCTGAACCAGAGGTAAGGGCACAGGTGTGCAGGAGGTTGGACTCGGAGGGTGCAAAGGGGCATTTTTGGTCATTGAATGGGCAAATTTGATATGAGAGGAAATAGCCTCGTGTTTGAGGTGTGGACACAGCTGCAGTATTTTTATGAAGTTTACTCATGAACTGAGAAAGGGCATGCATGGACCGTCATAGATCTTGGAGCTGGAAGCATGGTCTGTGCTTTGAGATGAAGAGAACATTTGGAGAAGGATGGGGTATGGGTTGTGTGGAGCTTTCTGTTCCTGTAAAGTCTCTTGGGCTCTGGCATTGGGTAAGTATTAGTCCTTGGGAAGATGTGTCAGGATTCAAAATCTGTACTGGCTTACATCGTGCTGTGAGGCAGACATCACACTCAGAAATGAATCCCTTCAAACAATATCAGTCTTGATAAAGTGGAGAAGAGAAAAGAATAACAAAATAAATAATGAACAAGAATGAGACGTTATTTGCTAAGTAGTGAGCATTTCTCTAGAATATGTCTATCATTAGGGCGGGTTTTTCTCAGAACAGAAGACCTTGAATTGAAAAACGTCTGCAGCACTTAGGAAATAAAGCAACATGTGGTGAGGGTGGGAGTCATATAAACCCTAGTTTTAAGGGCTTACAAGAAGGGAAACAACCCATGGACCAGAGCAAAGAGTTACGGGACTCGTGTTTCCACTTACCATAGATGTATCAGTCTTAGTGTTTCTGAATGTCGGAGACATTTCTATAGTCTGTTGACATGTCAATTCCCATATTAACAATTTAAGAGGGTGCAGTTATAGTATTTTCCCTAAGTTTCAACTTAAAACAATGGTTTGCATTTTTGAAATGATGTTCTGTAGATTTATTATCTGTAATAATTCCCTGACTTTAAGACGTCATATTGAAGTGAGTTTGAGCCATTTAAAATAACTCAAACTGAAAATTTTCATATTCCAACTAAATTATTCATTATCTATCATTCTGCAAGAGTCTACAGGACTGTCTCAGAAAATTAGAATATTGTGATAAAGTTCTTTATTTTCTGTAATGCAATTAAAAAACATGAAATGTCATACATTCTGGATTCATTACAAATCAACTGAAATATCGCAAGCCTTTTATTGTTTTAATATCGCTGATTATGGCGTACAGCTGAAGTAAACTAAAAAATCCTATCTCAAAATATTAGAATATTTCCTCAGACCAAGTAAAAAAAAAAATTATAACAGCAAAACAAAATCAAACATTTGAAAATGTCCATTAATGCACTCAGTACTTGGTTGGGAATCCTTTTGCACAGATTACTGCATCAATGCGGCGTGGCATGGAGGCAATCAGCCTGTGGCATTGCTGAGGTGTTATGGATGCCCAGGATGCTTCAATAGCGGCCTTTAGCTCATTTGCATTGTTGGGTCTGGTGTCTTTCAGCTTCTTCTTCACAATACCCCACAAATTCTCGATGGGGTTCAGGTCAGGGGAATTGGCAGGCCAATCAAGGACAGTAATGCCATGGTCAGTACACCAGTTACTGGTGGTTTTGGCACTGTGGGCAGGTGCCAGATCTTGGTTGTGCAGCGTTTCCTGCCACATTTCCCCCTTCCAACACACTTTTTGTGAATGTGCTCTGAAACTGCACTCTGTGAACAGCCTGCTCTTTGAGAAATTTCTGACCATCATTGACACCCTCCTGATGGAGGGTGTCAATGATGGTCTTCTGGACAGCAGTCAGATCAGCAGTCTTCCCCATACTTGTGATTTAGTTTACTGAACCAAGCTGAGTGTTTTTCAAGGCTCAGGAAACCCTTGGAGGTGTTTCGAGTTAATTAGACGTTTCAAGTGATTAGTTGAATAGCCTACTAGTATACTTTTTCACGATATTCTAATTTTCTGAGACAGTCCTGTATGTGTTGCTGTCTTCACAGCTGAACAACAATCCGCCTCCTTGTTCAGGTGATCACAGACTGGAAAAGCTTAGAGTATCCATGGGTGATTTTAGCTTTGAGCTGTTTTAAATAGCTAAAATTAGCTAAAGCAGGGGATCAGTCTCACTAGCTATCAGCCCTCCACCTCTCTGGGGATATATTCACTTTTTCAAAAACTCTGCAAAATGTCATCTTTCAACTAAATCTAAGTAAATTATTACTGAATATTTCATAAATGCTGATAAAAACTCAGCTATCTTATGATGCTTTCTGCAGGGTGGCTTGATCTTAAACTTTTGAGCATGTTTGCAAATTTCTGACATCCCAACAGGAAGTTTTACAAATACACAACAGCCATGAAAGTTTATTATATAACTCTATTAAGTGGATCATAGGGTCTGATAGGGTTACTATTAACGCACTTTTGTAATTCTGTTTTTTGTCATATACTGATTTATACTAAAACCGTGTATACTTTTAGGTTGTTTTGA
Organism: Fundulus diaphanus; assembly: GCA_037039145.1. Classification (NCBI taxonomy): domain Eukaryota; kingdom Metazoa; phylum Chordata; class Actinopteri; order Cyprinodontiformes; family Fundulidae; genus Fundulus; species Fundulus diaphanus. Next base: position 16,106,114 of record CM073130.1, on the reverse strand, counting down.
TGGAAAAAATGCTTTCTCCATAATTCATATTTATCTCAATTAGAGTATAACAACACCAAACATTACAGACTTTTAGTATTTCTGTTAAAACAGTGAAAGCTCAGGTTAAAATGTAAAGTGCAGATTATCATTTAGAATAGACTGAAGCCATTTAAGGTTGTTTTTGAGGTACAGTATGTGTAGCATTAATTGGAGCAATTGATACAGCTACTTTATATTTATATATAGCTACTTTATATGTAAACCATTCATCAAAAAATATATTTTTCTAAGTAGTCTCCAATCTATTGCCTTGTAACCACATTAATATATCTTATTGATTGAGTAAAGAAACAAAAACATAAGTTTAATAAGCTAATTTGACGTTGAACTTCTTGAAGGAGTATTCCAGAGGGAACTGTGAATGAGCGTTCACTGTAACGTGTTGTGTATGTGGTCAACCCGTTAATACAGCCAAACACAGAGTAGTGTCTACTAATAAGCGTTTATTATGAACATATGTGAAGGTGGAAGATAAGGCAGGCAGGCAGGAATAGGCAGAAGACCAGATGATGCAGATGGAGACTGACTTGACCAGGTAAAGTTGGCAGGCATAAGACTTGATCGGTGTAGCAGAAAGAACCAGAACTGACCAGTTGATGCAAGCAGCTGTTGACTTCACCAGATGTTGCTGATGAGTCCCCAGTGAAGCAGAGTGAGACACAGAGAATCCCAGGAACAACTTGTATCAGGTGGTGCACACAAGCGCTACAACTCCAGCTAGTGAGGACAGAGCGATAACAGAACCAAGGGATCACATAGGGAAAGCCAGGGAAGACACATGCAGGCAGTGAGACAAGACGAGACGTTCTGGCAGGGAGTGGATGAGTGAGGCAGGTATATAAAGGCAGAGTGACAGGTTAGCAGAGTTGGGGCTAATCAGTTGCTGCAGGTGGAACTGATCTGGTGCTGAGTGGGGGCAGGGAGGTGACTGAACCAGGGCTTTGAACCGATTTTTTTTCCCAATCGGTTCGTTCCGAACAGAAACGGAATTATAACGTTTCCGGTTATGAGTTCCACCAATAAATTGACGTTCCCGATCCGGTTAGAACAAAAAAATACTGTTCCCGGAACGGTTAATTTCGTTCCTGTCAGCTGTTTGGAATGAGTGTTTTACTTAACGATGGTTCGTAATTTACATCTTATTTAAGACATGTAGCTCTAGTGGAGACACCGCTCTCTCTCCATTCAGTCAGCGAATGTGTGATGTGATGTCACACAGGAAGTGAACCTCAGCCGTCATGGTAACGTGCGCAGGAAAATAATTACTTTTTTTTTTAGTTAATTAAGCAACGAAAACTTTGAGGAACGAAAGAAAACCGGTATTAACCGGTTACCATTATTTTTAAATAAGTGTTCCAGTTCCAGACCATAAAAAATAATAACGTTTCCGGTTTCGTTTCTGTTCCCTGTAAAATACAAAAAGTTCCCGGTTTTCGTTTTCGTTCCTTGAACCGGTTCAAAGCCCTGGACTGAACTGATAGGATGGTGGCTGATGGCTAAGAGGATTGGAGCAAAGAGTGAAATATCAGTGCTAAAAGTCCGAAAATAAATAAAAAAATCATGACAGTTCATGGTGTTATCTGACCAAAATCTAAGTTTCTCTCTCTTTCTTTCCATGCATCATGTGGCTTTTGCACATAATTTCAAGTTCTAAACATTTGACTTAATTTAAGGCAAAGTTTGATCAGGAAAAGAAAAAGGAGAATCCAAACGCGGGGCATCTAGGTACCGCAGCTTCAGAATCAGAATCAGAATCAGAAATACTTTAATAATGCCACAGGGAAATTACACTTCCTGTACAACCATCCATCACATACATCACAAACATTTCGGGGGAACGATTGACTGGCTCTGTGGAACGACAGGAGCCACATTTGGGGAGGGAGAGGAAAAAAATACATATTTCACTCTTTATCCTATTCCAGGATACAGTTTGAGATATCAAAAAACCTCACACGAGAACAGCACATATGACGAGACAACATTTATGCAGGGGGTTAACCTTGGAGACTAGTCGCATGAAGCTTCCAACCATAACTGCCATGGTCATAGAACAAGACAAGAACGTGTCTGTTTTCAGGGGAGACAAGTTTTTACTTTCTTAGCACCATGTTGGGTTTCTTATCCAGGTTCCATCAGGTCTCAGTCTGCAGCTCTTCTGTCTGCTTGGGCATCACACTGAGGCTGGGAGGCTGTTGCTGATTCCTCTTGATTCAGAACCCAGTTGGCGACGGAGCAAAAAGAAATATTGCTAGATAAGCTGGCTCTGGACTCTACCACGGGTGTTTGAAGATGAAACTAGCTGGAACTTTAAAGTGGACAGTAAAAAAGAGTTACAGATAATAACCATAAAAAAAACTGACTTTAACCAGGTGGATTAGGCTTAAAAAAACAACTGGCTTCTTCTTGTTGCTGTGTAGTTTTCAGTGTGTCCAGACTCCTCTCTATCTGGATCAGCATAAATAAATTAGCTCAAACAAGTCATTAGAGACTAAAATGGAGTTGTTTTAAAAAAGTGTTTGCTACATATCTTTAGAAAGTGCTTAAGAAAAAGGAGACTACAGTTTCTTTTTTCAAATTCGACTGTTTATGCTTTTAAGGGAGGTAGTTTTAGGACAGACCTTGGAAAGATGTCTAAATTCAAGGTCTAGTGACATGCTGTCCATCTGAGGAGAAACACACAAGAATCCAATCTTTCTTGTTTGCACCATGTATCTGTCTTATTTATTTCATTTTTCTCTGTTGTGCACTGTGAGAAAAAAATAGAATTGTCCCATAGTGGATAAGAAATGTATACTTTTATACTTTACATTTTGAAACTGCAGTGCTTAAGGTGTTTTATTTATTTTGTTACTTCAGCTTAGTAAACATTCTGCATTTAACAGTACAGGTCAGTTGTGACATGTTGAGAAAGATAAAATCTAGTTTTGTTGATCTGTGTAATTGAAACTTTTGCAAGACCAAACTTAGTGATTTCTGTGTGAAAATTAATTATTCTAACCAACAACCTTCTTTGGTCACTTCATGCTTTATTTTCCAGAAGATGTTTTGTATCATTTTTAAGTTTTTTTTAATTAAACTTTAATTATGACATGTTTTAGTAGTTTTTGTACATTTTGCCTGAAAGATAAATTGACATACTGACTCTCTATTGTAATATCCACTGTGCTTACGCATGCTTAAGTACACATTGTATTAAGAAAAGTAATGTATGATTTATATAATACTCTAAAATTGTTTCTATTTCTCTTTTTTTTTTTTGCTTTGATGTTATCAAAATTTTGCCTTTTTTAAACAGGTAGACTGTCGTAATACTGTTGTGAAAATTGTGCTAGTGTGTGATTATTGTTATTTTTTTGGTTTTTACTCGTTTATTTTCATTTATTTTTATTAATTTTATTTTTCAAATCAATTTTGCAATGACTCATCTTTCTTATTTGGAAAATGTTTTATAACCTGAACAATTTACAATGGTTTAAGTTGACAACTTATAAATCAAAATAAATTAAATTAGATAAACTTAATTAAATTCCTTATCACCAATTGAAGCAATTCATTTAAGTTTTCTCTTTTTAGAGTGCACTCTAAAAATAGAATCTGGCTCCAAGTTAAATAAATTGCTTCAATTGGTAACAAGTGATTGAATTATGTTTATCTAACTTAATTTATTTACAATGGTTTAATTTGACAACGTATATACTAAATAAATTAAGTTGGATCAGCTTAATTCAATTACTTGTTGCCAGTTGAAGCAATGATTTAGGTTGGCTTAGCTTTCTCTTTTCAGAGCGTAGCGTTTGTTAGTCATCAGACTTTTCCCAGATCTGTCTACCTGCACACTGCTGAGTTATTCTTGTGATGAGGCGACACAACCTCTGCAATTTATGATCTTTACATCCTGCAACTATGAGAGAAAGTTTTTTTTGTTCCATACCATTTTGAGAAAAGAGGGGGAGAACATTTCAGCTCTTTGTCCTTGAAGGAGGGTCACAAAACCTGGAATGCAAAGGAAGGAAGTCAGAGAAGCACGGCTATCTGGGCTCACCACTTTCCTTCACTTCCCTTCTCCTTTGTTTCCCGCTCCTTCGTTTTCTGATAAAGAGGAGAAGGGATGATGGAACGAATGAATGAGTGCTTGGGCTGGAGGTTTGTGTATGTGTGTGTGTGTGTGTGTGTGTGTGCTCACATGTTGTGGGAGGGTTAAGTGTTTCAGAGGCGGCGGTCTCCCCTCCAAGGCTGTCTCTCATCACAGCATTGACCCCCCAGGAAGCTTTAGATGTCCGCCTGGCTTCATAATTCTCTTATCGAGCTAATCTCAGAGATAAGGAGAGGGGACTTGAAAGTGTAAACCCAGCACTGCTACCCTGGAATCTAGTTGCAGTGGGTTCATTCTTTACCTTTCTGCCTGAGAGACTTGTTAACTTAGTTTAATGCACACATGGGTACAAAAAGACTTGTGTACCAAAGATGTGTGTGTGTGTGTGTGTGTGTGTGTTTTAAGCGAGTATACGTGCGCGTGTGTGTTTGCGTGTGTGTGTGTGTGTGTTTCATTCAAAAATGTCCCCCCCCCCCCCATAAGGGTATGATTGATCTGGGCTGAGGCAGTGGTCACATCCTGAACTGGAGTTGATTTCCTCTGCTCTCTAAATACAGACCTGGTGTTTATCATAGATTCACAGTGTCATGTTTGTATGTTTTCATAGATCAGCGCTGCTTTAGAGGGCGGAAGGTAGATGAAGGGGTGGGATTGTGTTTGAGAGGAAGGAGAGAAATGCTAGAATGAAATAAGAGATTTGGCGCTTTCTGTTTTTGAGACAAATCTCTTGATGGACCAAGCGGAAGAGCAAATTAATCGTCAGAGCTCAAGTAGTTTTGAGCAAGCAGATTTATTTCCAAAAAGCTATCACTGGCAGAGGAGCTGTTTGTTATCACCTAAATTCTATGTTTCCCTGCATAAATACAGCAATACATGATCTAATGAGTCACAATCATTGGTGTGATTTTCCTTCAGTCAAGTACAGCGCCTTGCCAAAGTATTTCCACCTTTTTACAATTTTTTCACATTACAACCACAGACATCAATGTGTTTTGTTTGACTGCAAACAAAACAAATACATTTTCATTTATTCCTGTATATAGCACTTTACAACAGCGAAGCAGACACGCTTTACAATAAAGTCATATTCAAAAATAGATAAAACCAATAAAACAGATAAACGATAAAATAATAAATAAGTTAGAAATTTGGAATAAAATGTCACAGTGTTAGAGAGTATTAAAAGCTTTCCTGAATAAAATTGTCCTAGGCTTGGATTTGAAAAGGTCCAGATCAGTGATGGAGTGGAGATCCAGAAAGAGCCGGTTCCAGAGTCTGGGTGCCGCGACTGAGAAGGTCCAGTCACCCCAGTGTTTATATTTAGTCCTTGGAACATTCAAGTTGGTCATTCAACTGGGTTGATGACCTCAGGGATCTACCACGCATGCAGAGACTTAATGGGTGGGTAGGGTGGGGGCGGGGCAGACGTTAGAGCTTTAAAAACAAACAACTGGATTTTAAAATCATAAAAGTATTTGCAAAGTGGAAGGAAAGGCATGTGATTTTCAATTTTTGCTGACAAATAAAAATCTGAGGTTGGCATTTGGGTACAGCTCCCTTATTCAAATATCGTTTGAAAAGAGAACATTAGGAAACAAACAGCAACACGAAGAGGAAGGAATACACCAGACAGGTCAGGGATAAGGCTGTAGAGAAGTTTTCAGTGGGAAATATGTGGAAAAAGGTGCACTGATCAGATGAGAACAAATTTGCACTTTTTTTGGGCTATGTGTAAAATTTGAAGTGTTGCAGAAAGCTAACATTGCTCATCGCTATGGAAGCACCATCCTCTTGGTTGAACATGATAGTGGCAGCATCATGCTATGGGGATATTTTTCTTGAACAACGACAGGCAAGCTGGGCAAAGTTGATGGGAAAATAGAAGGAGCTATATCCAGGGTAATTCTCCAGCTTTCTCCCACTGACTAAAAACATGTTTGCTAACTTCACTGGCTGCTCTACATTACCTGTGTATATGGTTGGTTGTTGCTGTTGTTTTTTGTCATTGTGTCTTTTTGTTGCCCCGAGACTAACCTCTTCAGGGGCTGCAATAGGGTGCATATAGACTGCTATGTGCAGACACAATTCATCACACACAAGCTCATGAAAAAAGCCAGAAATGAATGGGAGTCAGTTCACTTTAATCTGAACAATGAAAACAGTCTACCAGATCTAACCAAAACCTTTTCTTTAAAACATCTATGATTAATCAAATAGTTCCGACTAGAGATAGTCGGACTTACCTCGACGCATGGCTCTGGCTCTGGCTCTTGAACCAGTCTCCTTGAGAGGGGCTGGACATTCTTTCACTCTGGAGTTGCCCCTGGTGAGAGGCACCGAGCAGGAGTGGGCATACTTGTTGCCCCTCATCTTGGTGCCTGTACGTTGGGGTTTACCCCAGTAAATGAGAGGGTGGTCTCCCTCCGCATACGTGTGGGGGGACGGGTTCTGACTGTTGTTTGTGCTTATGCGCCAAACAGCAGTTTGGCGCATAAGCACCGTTTTTGGAGTCCTCAAAGGGGGTACTGGAGAGTGCCCCTCCTGGGGACTCCCTTGTTCTTCTGGGGGACTTTAACGCTCACGTGGGCAATGACAGTGAGACCTGGAGGGGCGTGGTTGGGAGGAATGGCCCACCTGATCTGAATCTGAGTGGTGTTCTGTTGTTGGACTTCTGTGCTCATCATGGATTGTCCATAATGAACACCATGTTCAACCATAAGGGTGTCCATATGTGCTCTTGGCACCAGGACATCCTAGTCCGTAGTTCAATGATCGACTTTGTTGTTGTTTCATCTGACCTGCGGCCGCATGCCTTGGACACTCGGCTGAAGAGAGGGGCGGAGCTCTTCACTGACCACTACCTAGTGGTGAGCTGGCGCCGATGGTGGGGGAGGAAGCCAGTCAGACCAGGTAGGCCCAAACGTATTGTGAGGGTTTGCTAGGAACCTCTGACAGAGTCCTCCGCGAGATGGAGCTTTAAATCCCACCTCCGGGAGAGCTCTGAACAGGTTCTGAGGGAGGTGGTGGACATTGAGTCTGAGTGGACCATGTTCCGTGCCTCTATTGTTGAGGCGACTAGGCAGAGCTGTGGCCGCAAGGTTGTCGGTGCATACCACGGTGGCAACCCTCGAACACGCTGGTGGACACCAGCGGTGAGGGAAGCTGTCAAGCTGAAGAAGGAGTCCTATCGGGCTTTATTGGCCTGTGGAACTCCGGAAGCAGCTGATGTGTACTGGCAGTCAAAGTGGCAGGCGGCTTGACTGGTCGCTGAGGCAAGATCTTGGGCGTGGGAAGAGTTCGGAGAGGCCATTGAGAAAGACTTCGGTACGGCTTCGAAGCGATTCTTGTCCACTATCCGACGTCTCGGGAGGGGGAAGCAGTGAAGTACCAACACTGTTTATAGTGGGGGTGGTGTGCTGCTGACCTTGACTCGGGACGTCATGTGTTGGTGGGCGGAATACTTCAAAGACCTCCTTAATCCCACCAACACGTCTTCCATTTTGGAAGCAGAGCCTGAGGACTCTGGGTCGGGTTTCCCCATCTCTGGCGCTGAGGTCACCAAGGTGGTTAAAAAGCTCCTCAGTAGCAAGGCCCCGGGGGTGGATGAGATTCGCCCTGGGTACCTTAAGGGCCTGGATGTTGTGGGGCTGTGTTGGTTAACGTGACTCAGCAACGTTGCGTGGACATCTGGGGCAGTTCCGCCCTAGATTGGCAGACTGGGGTGGTGGTCCCCCTATTTAAAAAGGGGGACTGGAGGGTGTGTTCCAACTACAGAGGAATCACACTCTTAAGCCTCCCTGGTAAGGTCTATTCCAGGGTTCTGGAAAGGAGGGTCCGTCGGATAGTCGAATCTCAGATTCAGGAAGAGTAGTATGGTTTTCGTCCTGGCCGTGGAACACTGGATCAGCTCTACACCCTCAGCAGGATCCTGGAGGGGGCATGGGAGTTTGCCCAACCAGTCTACATGTGCTTTGTGGATCTGGAGAAGGCATTCGACCGTGTCCCTCGGGGGGTCCTGTGGGGGGTACTCCGGAAATATGGAGTACCGGGCCCTTTAAAGGGGAAGTCCGGTCAACAAGGAAAAATCAGTGGATCATTAGCTATAACTAAAACTAATACGTTCGTGGTTATTTCATCAATTTAGCGTTAATCAATAAGAAAATAAAAGCATAAATTGTCGTCTGGATCACTGTGTATGGGGGTGGCCATTACTGCTCAAATATGGGCAGTAATGCCACCTGACATCACATCCTGTGACGTAACATCGCAGAGAGCCGATGGCAGTTCGCCGCGCTTTGCAAGCAAACTCAATAGGAGCTGTTGTACACAGCTGCGATCAGCAACAATTATTTCGGATTTCCAGAGGACTTCACCATTGAAATTTGCGGGAGCTATTGCTGAAGCAACAATGCTCACGTGCATGGCAGTTGGATGTTCCAACACATTGGGTAAAAGTGGAAAAAACTTTAGTTTTTTCACCTTTCCAATTCATCATCCACCGGGTTCTTTTGTTGGATTACCTACTTGAAGAGAGAGGATTTGCCATCGTGCTTCTGGCCAGAGAGAAACAACGTCATATGGAAGAAGAATGCCTTCAAGATGACATGAGAGCGAGGATTTTCGGTATGTTTTTCTTTTTTCTAATGTAGAATTTGCCGGAACATTTGTGTACCGACCAGGTACACAAATATTCCGGCGTAGCGTGTCGTATCCCTACAAATGTAGCGGCGGAGGGATACGACACGCTTAGAAAGCATGCTCACTGTTGCGAAGCCCATTTATTTTATGCAAATTTGGTCTTACTTTTTCTAATGTCGCTTGTAAATTTCATGAGTTGCGGGTTGCAGTTTATTTTGAGCATGTTTCTGAAAGTGAAGTCGATTGTTTTGGCTCTAAACTAAGTGACACCGAAATATCCCTCTGCCTCATAACCAGGGTCCGAAATTAACACTCGCCAGTCGCCAAATGCGAGTAAATTTCCCGTTTGGCGAGTGAATTTCAGAGGGCTAGCTGCCACATGGCGAGTAAATGTTTGTACCAAATAAATTAAAAATAACATAAAAATAACAAAACCCATCTGGGCTGCGGATGACCCTTTTACAGCTCTGTCCATCCAGAGCTCAGTCTAAACTCCGCCTTCTGCAGAGCAGGAGGCATGGGGGGACAGTGGCTCCCAGATAAAGCCTTCATTCAGAGCCAGTCATGGCTGCACGCTGGATTAGAAAACAGTTCTGCTAACCAGATACAGTCTAAAACGCCAATTAGTCTGTTTATAAGTTTTGTTCTTATTTATTCTGCATTTTTTAACTACGTGCGCTGTGTTGCTGTGCTTCACCCCTCTTACTGCGCCCCTCCCCCCCGTCCTCTCGGAGCCAGGTGCTTTTATCAGCGGCCAGCCTTCAAAACGTGAATCACTACGTTTAATGTCCTTCCACTCGTACCAAAATGTCCCAATTAAAGTGTGTGTGTGTTTCATTCAAAAATGCCCCCCCCTTCTCTCCCCTCTAAAGGAGCCATTTATGCATTTTCCCCACTGTTTATCCAGCAGCTGGATCATGTGTAAAGACGCAGCGTGAACCCCTGCGTGCTTTAAGTGTTGCAGCTGAGGGAAAAATGTTGGACCGTATAGGCTTGATGAAACTCTGCCTCATTCACAATTGAGACCAACATGGATAGAATAATGATAATCTGTAGTGTTTTTTATTGCCTGGATGTGAATCTGATAATTCATATTGTGCCTTTTATAATAAACTTAATATTTTCCTATCAAAGGTAGGACAAAAAGATTTCTCTTCCAGGGTCCAGTCAGCCACGCCCCCCAAAAATTAACATAATCTCACTCTTAATTTTTGGTAAAAATTGAGAGGTCTGGTGAGGATTAATATTTTGCCCGGTAAAAAATATGACTGGCCGGTTGATTTTTACATCTACCGGCCAACTTGGCCGGTGAATCAGGGAGTTAATTTCGGACACTGCTCATAACGCGCTGCAGCTCATCCTGACAGGAGCAGAGTAAACTCAGAAAGAGCCGCTCTGCCTGTATTTTCTGCAGTTTACGGTTGCAATAACTGATGATAACTGCTGAAAGTAGATTTGGCGGTGCAGATCACCATTTTGAGCAGAGATTGGTTCTAAAGATGAGTTTTATACTCATCTTATAACATTGCAGAACCCAACCTATAAACCGTACTTTAATGTTTATTTGTTGTCTTTTTATGTCTCTCAAATGTAAAATTAGTATTACTTTAAATTTAAATGCTTAATACCATGTCTATCTTAGTTTAAGAGATTTAAAAATATATTTCGGCATGAAAACGGGTATTTATTTACAAGGGGACAGATAGGGCACTGGGACTTGCTCTACAGCCGATCCCGCGACCTGACGTCATAAACTGGGAGGAGGCAGTACTGTTCTTCACCAAGATGGCTGCCCCCATAAAAGGACCTTCAAATGAAAATTACTCTTAATTAAAAAAGCTTATCAATTATTGACCAGTATGTAATAATTTTATATTTAAAGTACTTTCAGTAGTTTGAATTCTGATTTTGACCGGACTTCTCCTTTAATAAGGGCTGTTAGGTCTCTGTATGACTGGTGTCAGAGCTTGGTCCGCATTGCCGGCAGCAAGTCGGACTCGTTTCCAGTGAGAGTTGGACTCCGCCAAGGTTGCCCTTTGTCACCGATTCTGTTCATAACTTTTATGGACAGAATTTCTAGGTGCAGCGAAGGTGTTGAGGGGATCCCTTTTGGTGGCCTTTTGGTCGCCGTTTGGCATCTCTGCTATTTGCGGATGACGTGGTTCTATTGGCTTCATCAGGGCGTGATCTACAGCTCCCACTGGAGCGGTTCACAGCAGAGTGTGAAGCGGCCAAGATGAGGATCAGTGCCTCCAAATCCGAGACCATGGTCTTGAGCCGGAAAAAGGTAGAGTGTCTTCTCCGGGTTGGGGAGGATGTACTGCCCCTAGTGGAGGAGTTTAAGTATCTTGGGGTCTTGTTCACGAATGAGGGGAAGATGGAGCGGGAGATCAACAGGCGGATTGGTGCGGCGTCTGCTGTGAAACGGGCGCTGTACCGGTCCGTTGTGGTGAAGAGAGAGCTGAGCCAAAAGGCAAAGCTCTCGATTTACCGGTCGATCTACATTCCTACCATCATCTATGGTCATGAGCTTTGGTTCGTGACCGAAAGAACGAGATCCCGGATACAAGCGGCTGAAATGAGTTTTCTCCGTATTGTGTCTGGACTCTTTCTTAGAGATAGGGTGAGGAGCTCAGTCATCCGGGGAGGACTCAGAGTAGAGCCGCTGCTCCTCCACGTTGAGAGGAGCCAGTTGAGGTGGCTTAGGCATCTGGTTAGGATGCTTCCCTGACACCTCCCTGGTTCTGGACACGTCCCACCGGGAGGAGACCCAGAGGGAGACCCAGGACACGCTGGGAGAATATGTTTCTCGGCTGGCCTGGTAACGCCGATACCCCCGGAGAAGCTGGCCCAAGTGGCTGGGGAGAGGGACGTCTGGGCCTCCCTACTGAAGCTGCTACCCCAGTGACCCGACCCCGGATAAGCGGAAGAGGATGGATGGATGGATTAATCAAATAAAATATACAACAACGAAAAAGGTAATCTTTTGTTTGACATCTAACCACCTTGGGTTGTTAAAAAAGAAGACAAAATTCTTATGGGAGCTCAGGTAAATGATAAAGATATGTTGTCAGGTTGTATCCGCTAGGATAAAAACAGCTCATCCATCTGCCCACAAAATGACTTTGTACAAAAAGACACCATTACTTAGGAAGGTACATCAAGGACTACATTTTATGTTCCCTGATTTTTTTCCAATTAGGGAAATGTCAACATTTTTATAATTTTGATTTTGAGCTTGCAAGGTCTATTTTGGCCAACCAGCGTGTTTTTAAAAATGGTATAGATGGGTGAGATAAAGACAAATGTCTCTTGCTGAACTTAAATTATAGATGCATTTGTGGGTTGAGATTCAATCATTGGGCTGGAAAGAGCAGCTCTCTTCATACAGCAAACTGGCTGTATTTTGTTGAGTGGTGAAGCAGCAGCAGAATAACAGACTAATGTTATAAAAATCCTATAATATTAGTACAGATACTGTGTTTAAATGTGTGAATTAACTAGTAAATGTTGTGTCTTGAAGCGGTATTAATACTGGCAGCAATTGAATTGACTCTAGTAATAGTGATGAGTGATGTCTATGTTTTTGAACACCTATTCCTCACCTGCTCTCTCATACTGCAGGCTGTGTGGGGGTTTCCTCTACATCGTTCCGCGTGCTTCACACTCTTCCCTTCCTGTGTGTAATTTTGCAGAGAAGTTCTCTACACTGTAATGGTCTGAATTACTCCTCCAGTGGCTGAATGACTATGGCTTCTGTAATAGATGGCCTCTTTTAAGGTAGTTAATAAACAAAGGTGTAACTGAGATGCCGCGTTTTAACAGAGCTCCTAATAGAGTTTATTATGTTTTGCCCTCAAGAGAAATATGACTCATGCATTGTTGCCGCTTTTAGTTTTTAGAATGCACTGACATGTCCCCTCTTTCCTTGCTTTCTGTGGCAGTAGTGATAGAGGTGTGATTAATGTCTGATTGTACAGGATGGAGCGTGTCATGTGGCCTTGATTTACTCATGACATTATGAACTTACCCCAGTTGCAGCATCTTTTGGCTGAACTTTAGATTACAGAGTAGGCTGGCTTGGGCTTCTCACAGATATCACAGGAATTGAGCAATCATTTGGCATGACAAGATCCTACCCTTTAATTTTCCATCGCCAACATTTGCTGCTACAGTTTCTTCCTGTCATAGATATATATATATATATATATATATATATATATATATATATATATATATATATATATATATATATATATTATATATTTTCTTTCTTTATTGTATTGTCAATATCTCATTTTTTTCATCTTTCATCATTCCACTTCAGGGAATGCATGGCATGCCATCACCTACATGCTACTCTCTTCTGCATGTAATGACTCTTTAAGCTTTCACCACACAGTTCCACACCACCAGACTGTACCCTGATCCTTGACACAATTTAATTTCTGTGACTCATATCTGACAAGGAAAAGCTTTACATATGTTCTTGCTCCCGAAGAATTTAATTTATTCACTGCAATTCCATGTGATTTGTCCCAGGTGTGGCAAGTCGGCGATGCCAGTAGGGCCCTAAAATGAGGGTTGTTGCCAAATATGTCCAATGACATGATCATGCTGGTTACAGCTGAAACTGAGACTTACATACAGACCAAACTTTTCATGTTTTATCTCTATTAGGCTTGACAAAATGTTATCTTTTTACCAAGTGTGAATTTTTTCTTCACTCTCTTGAAATAAAAAATTTACACAGAAGTATGTGATCAAACTTCCTTTAATCACTAGTCCATCCAGCTGCAAAGTACCCCAGCACAACATGATGACGCCACCCTTGTTCTTTACAATTGGCAAGATGTTCTCGGGCTTTCCAGCTTCTCATTTTTATTTATTCCAAATGTAACCGTTATCATTGTAGCAAAAAAAGAAAATTTTTGTTTCATTAAAACCACAGCACATGTGCCCAGATATCAAAGTCTTTGCCCCTGGGTTCAATCAAGGTCCTGATCCTGGCCTACAGGGCTCCAGCCTCCAGACTTCTGGTTCCAAGCTGCATAATCAAGGTCCTGGGTCCAGCCTGCAGGGGTCCAGCCTGCAGACTTCTGGTACTAGCTTGCAGTGTCCAGCACCAGGTGCCAGCCAGTGGGAACCAGCTTCAGGTTCCCCGTCATCACCCGATGGACTACCTTCCAGCTAAGTTCATCTGGGATCCCTGAGTCACCGGCCTCCAGCCATCGTCCTGCGCCGCCAGTCTCCTAGATTCCTCCAGCACCCATGACCTCCAGAATTCTACACCTATTCGGGACGACCCCCTGGTCGCCCTCCTGAACTCTGTGTTTCATCAGCACAACGTCCCAGTCAGCCTGAAATGTCTCTTTTGATTTTTGTTCAAATTCTGGCCCTGCTTCCAAGGCCCCCTCCACCCATCCAGGTTGGGTGGTTTTTAGTTGTTGTTTTTTTTTACAATTTTACAATCTTCTTGTTCAACTGTTATCCAGATAATGCTAAAATCAATTTCCTAATATTCCACTTTTTTCAAGACCAGCATCTGAACCACAACAAAGAGGCAGTAGCTTGGAGGTCTAACAGACAGGCACCCTGCCAGCTCGCATCTGGACGGCAAGAATTCTGTGAACTAACCAGGCAGAGCAAACGCAACAGAACATATAGACTGTTTTTATTATTTTTATTATTATTAAAGCAGTGTTTTTGTGGTGTTGTGCATGAATGCCACGCTAATACATGTTTAATGAACTTTTTAGCATGGCCACCTAATTTTATGTTTTATCATTTCATTTTTACATAGCCCAAAATTTAACGGCTACAGATTTTTTAGCTTCAACATTCACTCTTTACTGCAGAAAAGAGAGCTGGTTGTTTTACACCGTAGATGCTTGGAACAGGCCAGTTTTTGCCACTTATTTCCTGACCTGACCTTTGCTTCTGTTGGTTTGTTGTGTGGCTGTAATAAGCAGCACCACATCAATTTGGTATGGTCCTTTTAGAAAGCTCATAATATGCAGATGGCTGTTATAACGCACTACAAACACAGAGACTTGCTCACCCTGCGATACTTTGATGAATAAGATTTTGTTTTATGAAGAAATGATGTACCTGCTTTGTTAAGTAACGAAACGACTAATGTATTTTAGAACAGTCGAGATTTGTACGTTTTCCTGGAACCAAAATGGAATGTATCACGCCTTTTAAAAGTATGTTGCACAGTCTAGACAATCCCATGAAAGAGCTTTGTTTGGGGCTTTGTTCAATCTATCTTTTTTTGCCTTCACCACAATTATTTTGTAAACATTTTTCCTGGGACTTGTTCCTAAGTATTGTGTTACATTTACAAATGTATGGAATAGTGGGGGTATTTGACAATGTCATGAGATTTTGCTGACCCAAATCTGAATTTAAGTGCACTGAACAGCTAAACATGGTACTATTTTCTTCTGAATAATGAAGCATACAACCATCGATAGACTGCTGTTCTTCCTCTTTTCTAACTTGAACATGTCACTTTTATAAGATGCTAATCACTATTTGCACACTTGTTTTAGCTTCTCAGGGAGTCTTTGTCTGGTACTTTCATGAAACACAGGTTTTTACATCGATCTGCAAATCAACTGGTCCTTCACTTCACTTCACTTCTCTTCCTTTCTTTTTAACTTGAACATTTCTTTATTATCCAAATACACAAATTATCAATTAATAATTGCACAGTATGTTTTCCCTTCTGATTAGTCTGCCTCTTCTGTTGTACAGCTTAACCTTAAGTTAAGCTTATTTTAATATTTCATTTTCGCATTTCTGAGGGGCTTCTCAAG
Source organism: Fundulus diaphanus (assembly GCA_037039145.1). NCBI lineage: Eukaryota > Metazoa > Chordata > Actinopteri > Cyprinodontiformes > Fundulidae > Fundulus > Fundulus diaphanus. Next base: position 16,090,514 of record CM073130.1, on the reverse strand, counting down.
GAATGCTCATTCATGGGTGTTTTTGATTTGTGTCTGTGTTATGTGTGCATTCAGAGCCAATGTCTCGCCAAACTTTCATCATGGCTGTATAACGACAATAAAGATTCTTGATAAAATGCTATTTTAGCTATTCATCAGCTTCCAACTTTCATCATGTTTTACATTACTGTTTTGGCTTTGAAGCAGTCCTCCAGAACCCTTCTCTGAGGTTTTCCACTTCTAAAGTTAGCTTCTTTGAATATTGTGTGAAAATACCTCATCAAAGTTAGGTTTATCTAGTCAACACAGGGAGATGTCCAGCAATGAAAGCTTCTGTAGGTGACAGGACATTATTTCCCCTAATATTGTAATTCAGCAAATATATGTTGAGTATATAAAATATTCATTATGAAGGTTATACCCAGAAAACAATCAGGAATAATGGGATTCACGTCAGCCATATGTTTCCCATGAAGTTGCATCTTGAGGAATGTGGGCTTTGGTGAGAAGCTTCTGTGATTTGTGAGGTGTGCTTTGTGGAAAGACAACATTGGGAATGGGAGCCTGCAGTGGGACTTTCCCCTCTGTTCAACCACGGTGCCCCTAACTGGTTTACCTACAGCACAGCACTTTTTTCACAGCTTTGCATTTCCCTTACCTCACTGTGTGTTCAAATTTTCAATACGTCAATGTCCTTGCTTGTGCACAGGCATACGTGCATGCAAAATTAGCTTTTGGCAGCATGGATGTATATGGACAAGTATCTACATGTTTCCCAGGCTTTCAGGCCAAGCCTAGTCCCCACAGTGCGACCCCTGACACATGGGTCCCAGCCCACTTTGAGCTCATATAGGATGAGGCAATACAGGACATGGAGAGACGAGCAGTAAGCAGACACCAGTCAGAGTGAGGACAATCTTTGCATACCTAGACGAGAGCAAGACATTGTCTCCGTAACAGAGTTAGTTGGATTGGGAGCCGGTCCCAGTCCTGTAAGTATCCCAGAGGGTCAACATTTTGGACTGCATAAAGTGAGAGAGAAAGTCGAGCTAGGGAAAGGGGCTGTGCGTGAGGAAGTGATGAGGACGAGACAGTGGCTGCTCGCCACACGCTTAACTTAAACTCTAAACTGAAATCTGGACAGCAGTGGCCTTCAGAGATACAGGGACGTCTCTGTAAAAGTCTCTGTTACTAATGACTCCCTCACATCTACAGCTTTGCAGCAGGTACAGACTGATGCTACATATCATACTGAAACTACAAAAAGCATAGAAGATTAGTAAAATGTTGCAATAAAGTTTGCAATTATAACGAGTTTTTTAACTTATATTATCAAGCTGTAAATCCTCCCCCCTGGACAAACTAAAACTTGCAAGCCTGCAAAAGCTAAATGTCATTGTTCTTACGCAGTCTTAAAAGTCTGGGAAAAATATAATTCTTTTTCCAGGTGTGGAGAAGAATGGAAAAGGAAAACTTTTATCATCATCATTTAATGAAGGACTACACCATCCATCTGGCCATCCTTTCTTTTTCCTGTTGTGCACCTGTTCATCAGTCCATTCGCCCATTAGTCCATCGATCCATCCTTTCATTTCTCTGTTCATCTGTCAGTCCATCTAATTCATCCTTTTGTCGTTGGTATGTCAGTCCATCAATCCTTCCATCCATGCAACCTCCAGACTTTAATTAGATTAGATTAGATAGAACTTTATTGATCTCACAATGGAGAGATTTACTTGTGACATCGGCTCTTATAAGCAACAGAAGGTGCACAAAGGAGGAAAAGGTGCATGAAGTATATACAGTGCATCCAGATATATACAGTGGATGGGAAAAAAATAAAATAAAGAACAAGAGATTTAAGGTAACTTATATACATTCAAGTGGTGACAGGTAAAAAACAGTGCGGTTTCTGGTTTGTTAAATAAGTAAATAAAATAAATGAGATAACTGAAATAGGTGAAGGCTCTTATTGCACAGGTTATTGCACAATGTATGAAATAGTTATTGAAGCGTTATTACACCAGGTTATAGTGCAGTAATAAAGATATCTTCAGTGTTTTAGTGGCAAAGTTTAATATTTAGTTTAAAAGCAATGACAATTAAAAAAAGTTTTAAAGAATGTGGAGTTTTGTCATTGCTACTTTGTAGAAACCAGTATGGTACCCAATCTTTCATCTACTCACCTCAGAAAATGATCTGTCAGGTCCAAGAGTGGTTCTGCACCTTGTTAGCAGGAATGTGTCACAGGAAAATACTGCCTACCCTCCTGCGTGTCGATCCAGGGTGACAAAAGAATGAGAATAGAGTGTGTTCTATTGCTAACGCACCTTCGGCCTCTTAGTTGTGTAGTTTTAGAATGCAGAACTGAGCGTATAGTTTTATTATAAATCTGCATCTGGGACCATGCTGAATGGCTTAAAAAATGTAAAAAAAAAAAAAAAAAAAATAAGACTGGCATTAACAATTTTGACTGCAGGTTAAATGTAGTGTTAAACCCATTTAATTATATTACTATTATAATCATAAAACATTATATCCAGTTATTGTGAGGAGGAGAAGAACACATCCAGCTCATTTGAATGAGACCAGACAAAATTCTGGAGAAAACTACGAACCCCCACTTTTTTGTTTTCACAACTAGATTAATGGTTTCACTAAGTGTGCTTTAAAAAATTGTATTCAACACAGCATAATTCAGCCTACGTTTGACACCTATATTGAGGTAAAATGGTAAAATGATGTTTACATACACTCTGTACAAAGACACCATTTTATTTTCTCACTGTGTGATATTAAATCAATTCAATTCAATTTTATTTATATAGCGCCAATTCATGAAACATGTCATCTCGAGGCACTTTACAAAGTCAAAATCAGTCAGATTATACAGATTGGTCAAAAATTTCCTATATAAGGGAACCAGTTGATTGCTTCAAAGTCCGACAAGCAGCATTCACTCCTGAAGAAGCGTAGAGCTACAGGGAGAGTCATCTGCATTGTCCATGGCTTTGCAGCAATCCTTCATACTGAGCAAGCATAAAGCGACAGTGGAAAGAAAAACCACCCATTAGCAGGAAGGAAAAACCTCCAGCAGAACCGGGCTCAGTATGAATGGTCATCTGCCTCGACCAACTGGGGGTTACAGAAGACAGAGCAGAGACACAACAAGACAGACAAAATAGCACAGAAGCACACATTGATCTAGTAATCTGTTCTACATTAGATGGTAATAGCGGGTGATCGGTCTTCCTTGGATGATGTCACAGTTAACAGAACGTCAGACCAGGTGTGCCTACTATGAAGAAAAAGAGAGAACAAAAAGTTAAAAGCTTAAATGACGACAGTCATTTCAATGTAATACAATGCAAAACTGGAGAACAGTAGACTGGAGAACAGTAGAAATCAGTAGAGTGAGAAAAATAGGCCCTGATGTCCTCCAGTAGCCTAAGCCTATCACAGCACAACTATAGAGGTAGCTCAGGGTAACATGAGCCACTCTAACTATAAGCTTTGTCAAAAAGGAACGTTTTAAGATTAGTCTTAAAAATAGACAGGGTGTCTGCCTCACGGACCAAAACTGGGAGTTGGTTCCACAGGAGAGGAGCCTGATAGCTAAAGGATCTGCCTCCCATTCTACTTTTAGAGACTCTAGGAACCACCAGCAGACCTGCAGTCTGAGAGCGAAGTGCTCTGTTAGGAATATACGGGGTAATCAGAGCTCTGTTATATGATGGAGCTTGATTATTAAGGGCTTTATACGTTAGAAGGAGAATTTTAAATTATATTCTTGATTTAACAGGAAGCCAATGAAGGGAAGCTAAAATTGGAGAAATATGATCCCTCATGTTGATTTTCATCAGAACTCTTGCCGCAGCATTTTGGATCAGCTGAAGACTTTGAACTTGTCATGATTTGGGTTTTTATTATTTGCTTATGTTATGTTTGGTCTTTATGGTGGATTTGGTTCTGGATTAGTTTTGGTTTAGTGATTCTTTTATGTAATCAATTCTGTCTTAGGTTTAGGTTCTGTACTAGTTTTGGTTAATGGAATAGTTTGGGTTTTAATGTGGTTTGATTTTGTACTTTTCTTCTGGCCTGCTCTGAACACTTCTGTCACCAGCCTTTATTCAGTTCACCTGCCAGCATTCTTTTGTCTTGCTCTCACTCCCCTTCACCAGTTACCATCCAATCAGCTTCAGTTTAGTTGCAGCCATTTTGTCTCCCCTGATCAGCTCCACCCATTCTTGTAATTAGTTTCACTCTGTTCACCTGCTCACTCCCCTACTTATATCTGCCTCTGTCTCCTGCACTCTGCCAGATCATTGTTCTTTATGATCCCTTGGTGAGTTTTGTCCAGGATTCCTTTTGTGTGTTTCTGTTGACATTACCCAATTGCCTCTTTTTTGACTTCTGAGCCACCCTGTATCCTGATCCTGTTTTTCCTGCCCTGTTCCGACTGCCTGCCTGTTATTGACTGACCTGATTCTGTTTCTGGAGAACCTGAGCTTGCCTTATCCCTGCCTGTATTTCTGCCGGTTTTGGACTGCCATTTTTGTGTATCGACCTTGGACTGTTTTTTGACCACTGAGTCTGCTTATCCCTGTCTGGCTTATTTATGAGCTTTATTAAAGCCTTTTTGTTTGCACTTTTCGTGTCTGGCTGAATACTGGGTCCTCCTGTCTCCGATTCGTGACAGAACTGCATTTTGTGTACTTCCTGATAGTAAAGAATTACAATAGTCCAGCCTTGAAGTAACAAATGCATGGACTAGTTTTTCAGCATCACCCCTGGACAGAATGTTTCTAATTTTCGCGATATTCCTGAGGTGAAAAAAGGAAACTCTGGAAACCTGTTTAATATGGGATTTAAATGACATGTCTTGGTCGAAAACAACACCAAGATTTTTAACTTTATTACCAGAGGCCAAGTTAATGCCATCCAGATTAAGTGATTGATTAAGAACTTTATTTTTTGAGGACTCTGGCCGAAAGATTACAACTTCTGTCTTGTCAGAATTTAAATGCAGGAAATTTAAAGTCATCCAGCTTTTGATGTCATCAAGACATGACTGCAGTCGAAGTAACTGATTGGATTCATCAGGATTTATGGATAAATATAGCTGAGTGTCATCAGCATAACAGTGGAAATTAATCCCATGCTGTCTGATAATTTTGCCAATCGGAAGCATATATATAGTAAATAGAATTGGTCCAAGGACTGAACCCTGTGGTACTCCACAAGTGACCCTAGAGTTTGAGGAAGACTTATTATTAACATGAACAAACTGGTATCTGTCCGACAGATAAGATTTAAACCAGCCTAATGCTTTTCCCTTAATCCCTACAGTATGCTCAAGTCTTTGTAGGAGAATATTCTGATCAACTGTATCAAATGCAGCACTGAGATCTAGCAGGACAAGTATAGACACAAGTCCATTATCTGAGGCCATGAGAATGTCATTAGTGACCTTCACCAGAGCTGTTTCAGTGCTATGATGAGCTCTAAAGCCTGACTGAAACTCCTCAAGTAGGTCATTATTTTGTAAATGTTCACATAGTTGATTAGCAACTACTTTCTCAAGAATTTTAGATAAAAGAAGATTAGATATAGGTCTGTAGTTTACTAGCTCATCTTGATCAAAAGAAGGTTTCTTAAGTAAAGGTTTAATAACAGCTACTTTAAAAGCCTGTGGTACATATCCATTTACTAAGGATAGATTAATCATATCTAAAATAGGACCACTGATCAGAGGGAATACCTCCTTAAACAACTTGGTTGGGATTGGGTCTAACATACAGGTAGAAGGTTTAGATGAAGTTAAAATTTTAGATAGCTCAGAAAGCTCTACTGCTTTTAAACAGTTCAGATACTGCGCAGGTTCTAAAGATTCCTCCAATGCTGCCTCACTTACTGAGGACGAGGTAATCATGTTTGGGAGGATGCCAATTATTTTATTTTTAATGGAATCAATTTTATTTATGAAGAATCCCATAAAATCATTACTGCTAAGAGCTAAGGGAATGGATGGATCAACAGAGCTATGACTCTGTGTAAGTTTGGCAACTGTACTGAAGAGAAATCTAGGATTATTCTTATTCTCCTCAATTAATGATGAAAAATATGCTGCTCTAACTCTGCGAAGGGTCTTGTTATACAACAATAGACTGTCCCTCCAGATTAGGTAGGATTCCTCTTGGTGTGTAGAGCGCCATTTTCTCTCCAATTTCCTAACATTGTGCTTCAAGGAACGCAGCTCTGAATTAAACCAAGGAGCCAGCTTCCTGTGAATAATCACCTTCTTTTTCAAGGGAGCTACATTGTCTAATGCAGAACGCAATGACGAAGTCATACCGTTAACAAAGACATCTATTTGTGAATTGGAAGAAACAACATTGCTGCTATCTGCAGGGTATTTCTGCAATACTGACATTAAGAGGGGGACAGACTTTTTAAAGTTTGATGCAGCTTTGTCCAATAAAGATCTACTATAATGGAACCCTCTTTTGGGGGTGGAGAACTCAGTTAGATTAAACTCAAATGTTATTAAAAAATGATCAGATAGGACAGGGTTGTGAGGAAATACTGTTAATTCTTCACAATCAATGCCATATGTCAGCACAAGGTCTAAAGTATGGAGCCAAGAGTGCGTCGGTTTATGCACATTTTGAGCAAAACCAATTGAATCTAGGATAGTTTTAAAGGCTACACTAAGGTTATCACATTCTGTGTCAACATGAATGTTAAAATCACCCACTATAATAACCTTGTCAGTGTTTATCACCAAATCAGATAAGAAGTCTGACAACTGATCCAAAAACTGAGAGTAAGGGCCTGGTGGACGATACAAAACAACAAACAGAAGAGGTTTTATTGCTTTGCAGTTTGGATGAGGGAAACTGAGGGTTAAATGTTCAAAAGAACTGTAGTTATTAATTGGCCTGGGACTAATTAATAAATCAGACTGAAAGATGGTTGCCACTCCTCCTCCTCTTCCCACAGATCTGGGAATGTGGAAATTTGAATAATTGGAGACTAAACTTTCTATGTTTCCAGTTTGTTAGAATTGCCCAAAATATTTCTGTTTGCTAAATTCCAGAAAAATTAAAAAGCCTTTTTTATATATATATATATCTTGCTTCAAAGTCAGATTTACATGCACTACAATGATAATTTGTAAAAGCCCATATGTTGTCATGGTTTGTAGGCTTCTGATCACTTGATTCACAACGCTTGACTTCTTGTTTGCTAGGGGCATAGAGGCCATTAGATCCATCACCAAATTCTAATCATTTCAACCTTAAAGTTGAAATGAATAGTTTGAAAAACTTCCTGAAGATGGTTATGAGATATCATGTGATGAGAATTGAGTGTTTGGCCAGATATTAGAGGGGAAGACAAAATCATAAACTCCCGCATTCACTCTTGTCAGGGCTGTTGTATATGCAAAGTCTGTGTCTACTGATCTCTACAACTCAAAAATTGGTGCTCTGTTTAAAAGTCTGCATTGGTCTGTCATTAGGCATACTGCATCCCCCACACCTTCTCTGTCATGTCAGGCTGGCCGCTCCAGCATGGCCATTCCAGTCCCAGAAGCCCACAGACCCCCACCCTTTGACCAGAGCACCACAATTAAAGCAAGTGCAGCCTGGATCACTTCAAATGCAGAGTTTGGAAATGCCTAAGAGTAATGCAGCCTGAATTTCTAAACACCTCAGTCAGTAGGGGCATTGCAAAGACATTTTGGGTATAACTCACAGATCTAGTTGAAAACTTTTGAAAAAAATTATGCCTTGTCTCTATTCATTACACCAGTAGATAAATACTACTGCTCAAAGTGTACAACAACGATGAAAAAGGAGAATTCCTTCTCTATTCTGTCATAACTTCTCCCAGAGGACGTTCATTGTAGAGTTCCTGCTCTGGTTCGAGTGTCTCTATTACTTTAGAGCTGATTGTTCATCCTTCCTCAATATACCCACTCCTAACCCAAACCTCCTGTCCATATTATAGAGTTCAGACTGACCAAAGAGAATCTGCTCTTGATCACACATCTTTCTAGTTAACTCCCTGTCCGATTAAAGCATCTCACAGATGTATTAAGGGACAATAAATCATATTTTGTGTTGTAGCTAAAAAAGCAGTGACGTGTGTGTCTGGATATGGAGTCGTCTCGTTTTCCTCCCAGGGGGACCCCCTGAGCAGACTGAGACACACAAATAAAAGAGCATGTCATCCGGGTCTGAAAGAAGCCAATACTCTGATCAAAGAAGGGCTGCCACTGGGAACTAACTTTTCAGACATCATGATAGAGCCAGTGTTGTGTGTACATGTATACAGATATGTTCCAGCGTCTGGATATTTTTAACATTGATTAAAACATTAGAAATGTTCCTCAAGAAAATTAGGAAACAAACCAGCGGCCTTTGGCCCTAACAAACCATTCAGAAGAAAATCTTTATGGATAATACTTTTTCAGGTTCTAATATTGAAAGTGTGTGACTTTTTTTCTTATACATAATTACACCTGATATTAAAGATTTAGAATTATTTTGTTTTTAGAAGAAGAAGAAATTCCTAAACACTCAAGCTGATTTAGGAATAAACACTCTAAACATAAAAGGAAATGCTCTGAAGCTGGCTCCATGCCAGGAAAGCATTCAGTTTAAAATAACTCTTTTTTTTTCTTCCCAGTGTCCTGTCTATCAATATGGCAATAGGAATTGATGTCTCAATGCCAGATAGAGCTCGACAGATTTTGCTTTTACAAGTGGAGCAAACAGCTTTCGCCATAGTGCTCCACTTCATTTATGCTTGTAAATAGCTTTATTATGATTCCTGCAAGGAGAATTTCAAATTATATGGACATGACAATGGGAGAGTAAAGGAGGAACAGAAAGTGAAAGAAAAGAAAAAAAAGAGTAGAGGTGAAAGAAAGAGGAGATAAAAGGGAGAGAATGATAAAACCTTCTTTGTCTGCTCCATCACCTGGAAAGAGACACAAAAAGAACAGCACAACCAACAGACATAAAGCAACAGATACACTCGAATAACACCTAGATGCCATTGCTAAATCATATATATTATTATGTAAGCTGACATGTGTAATGTGATATTTGAAAAAAGAAAGTGAAAAAACATAAATAAATAAATTATAAGATTACTGTATATAGTGAACACTTAATACCTGGGACCCAGCACCTGTGGGAGATGTGAAAGTGCACTAGTTTAGGTGAAGATTATCCAGAAATAGCTTCATAGTGATTGTGGAGAACCGAAGACCCACCTTCCCCGAGCACAGAGGCAGGCGTCAGGGGACCCGTAACCCCGGACTCCCAAACGGGTCCCTAAAGCAGGTCGCCCAGGAGGGGCCGACACAGGATATCTGCAACCCCCCCCCCAAGGAAGGAGCAGAGACGACCCCGAGGAAATCCCCCAGCCACCGCAATGCCGACGCCCTCAAGAGCCGCGGAGACGAGCCCGTGGGCTCCGCCGGCAGCTAGCCCCGCTGAAGTGGTCCCGGCCATGGGCCCTGAGGGCCAGAGGCCCCAGGGGCGCCCCGCCCCCGCGACGAGGGCCCCGGCCGCCCCCCGGGGGGCCAGGCCCCACGAAGAGGCCGCCGGGAGTGGGCCGGCGCACGCCCGGGAACCCGCCCCAAACCCGAAGCCAACCAATGCGCCAGGGGGCCAAGGCGCCCGCCAACGAAGTGGAGGAGGGCAGGACGTGGGGGGATGGGCTCCGCACCTAGCGGAGACTGAAGATGTTCTTGGGAGAGGGAGCGGACCACACCCATACCTGGAAAAAAAAAAAAAAAACTCATTCACCCCATCCCTCCCTTGTGCCCCACTCACCACACACAGAAAACAAAAAAAAAAAAAAAAAGACGCTGTACACACATTCCCACATAACACTCACATCCAACACTGACCAAAGGGGGGGGTCACCCCAAATCGACTATACGACTGCTTGTGCCCGACCCCCGGCCCCGGCCCCAGACCAGACGCCCCCCGGACCGGGCCCCCCCAAGAGGGCGGGCCAACACGACCCGCACGAGCCACCCGGCCAGAGCCCCCCCCTCCCCCTAAATACCTAATAAACCCCCTCCCTCCCCCTACCTTACCCTTGCCATCCCTGCCCCCCGCCCCCTGGGGGGAGCAGAGGCATCAGCCCCAGACCTGGCAAGCCGCTGACTGCACACCACAGCCCCCCGCCAAGACCCCGGACACAGTGGCCCGCACCTCCTCCAGGCCCCAGACTCCTTGCCGCCATTGGAGAACGGGGGTGTGCAGAAGACCCCGACCCTCCCTACGCCTGCTCAAATGTTGTGTTGTTGCATGTTGTTCTCAAGTGCGTTTAAAAACTGGGAGCGCCGAAGGGGATGCACGGCACAGCCCACCCCCCTTCCGGAAGGTAGCTGTTGCCAGCGCACCCCCTCCGTGTGACTGCCCAGAACCCTCAATGTCTAAGTGGGAGAGGAGGTGAAGGGAGCCGTCCGAGGTGAGGCCCACACAACATAAGCCCTAAGAGAAGGAGATAGAAAAGCATGCCTGCAACAAAATAAGCACAAAAGAAACCGAGAGGCCAGAGTACTGTATAACAAAGCATGTTTAATGGTTAATTGAATTAACTTTAGGTTCAGTTTGAGATTTTCAGTATCATGTAGCTTGTTCCTCGAATAACTAAATTCCAAAAACCAGTCTTGTAATACCTCTCACTAGATGTTTCATGTAACTGTATACTTTTCAGCAGGCAAGTTTTTTTACACTAATACTCATGTATTTTGCAGCAGGCAGCTATTGCGGTTGCATAACATGCTTCTGTTTACATTAAAAGTGACGGAGGAGGCAACGAGAGGAAAACTGGAGAAACAAGACCCAAAAAGCCCTACTTCTGGGACTACAACAGTCAAAACAGAAGCTAACATGTTTCCCAGTAAAATGAATAAGGCTAGGATTGTAGCTCAATAGGAGCAATGATTTTGCTCACAGCTGCCTTTTTGATTCTTGAAAATGCTTTACCTGTGGAAATAGTCTCCAAAATTGTTATTATTGGTGAAATAAACAGATTTTCACAATTCATGACAAACTAACTGGAGCACAGACAGAAGTCAGACAGCTGCTAAATGAGGACATGGTCAATGATTGTTCAGGATGGGTTTTGCACAATCGAATATCTGCTCACAGTGCACAGCCAATAATCCTGACAATTATATTCATGCACTGTGGTTATGTATGCCTGTTCAGAGGTTCTGGGGCCAGATATGTGAAGACTTATCAAAGTGTCTGAGATGTAGTATTTCACCTTGCCTCTCCGTTTGCTTGCTGGGTAACTTGGATGATAGCACTTTGGGGGGAAATCCGTTTGCATGGCTTTCACTGCCCTATGTATCACTATCTATCTAAGAAACTATCCTCATGAATTGGAAAAGTCAAAAGATTAATCGGTATTAATATAGATCTTTTGTTGGCTTATATTAGTCTTGAGACAGCATCTGCATCCACATCACATCAATCTCTCTGGGCTTCTTTGAACGGCTCCGTCACCTAGTGGGGGTGGAGGTCTGTTGGATTTGTCCTGTGGGGCATTGTGGCTGAGGGAGGGGGGTACCTGGGTCTTGATAGTCTTGTGGGTCCCCAGGGTGGGGTGTCTGGTGGGTCTGGCGCCAGAGTCTGTTACCCCCGCTGGGGCTCCGCTGGGCCCCTCCAGGTTATCGTGGCCTACAATAACCTTGGAGGGGCTTGTGATGTAGGTTGCTGGCCTGGTAGCTGTGCTGCTCCAGGGTGGGTCTGGGGCTCTGGGTTCCTGGGGTGTGCCACCCTTGGGCGGGTGTCCTGGCGGGGGCTTGGGTCCTGGGGATTATGTTGCTGGGGGTTTGGGCCGGAGCATGCTCGGGTGTCTGATGCATTGCTGGGCCTTGGGGCCCCTCAAACAGGTGGCGAATATGATTATTAACATCTCACAGCAGGTGCCCTCCCCTTCAGGAAGTGCATTCTGCTGGTGGGGGGATGTGAAAGAAGGGGGTGAACACAGCCTGAGTGTCCATTGTCTTATGAGGTCTGGAATGTTGGTGTTGGGGTGAGGGTAATATGTTTTTTGTTCTGTGTGTGTGTGGGGGGGGGGGGGTGGGGGGGGCACGTCGTGACAACGTCGTGACAACTCTCAGTCGTGACAACCCTCAGTGCTGATTCTATCTGGAGAACAGGGATCTGTATAGTTAGAGCAAGCTGGCTGACTAGAGTGGTTTTGGGGCGGGGTTGGGGAGCTTGACTCTTGTTCCTTGGTGATTGTCTCTATACTCAGACCCCGCACATTTTGGTGCCGCTGCTCGGGGTACCTGCCTCTCCGGATGGGTTTTGCAGATTGTGTAGGCTTCACCCCTTGTGGCTTCACCTGCCCTCAACAAAAAAAAAACTAGGCACTCCCCTTTTAGCTCTCCATATTTTAAATGCACTTGAGAACAACGTGCAACAATGCAAAATTTGAGCAGGCGGACGCAGGCTGAGGGTCTATTTTACACCCTTGTTCTCTGATTGCCATCTGGAGTTTGAGGCCTGGAGCAGGAGCCAAGTCGAGATCTGGGGATCGGTGTTGGGTGCTGGGGGTAAGCTGGGGCTGGTGCTGGCACTTCTGCTCTCCCTGGGAATAGAGTGTAGGGCTTAACATTGAGGGCAGGGTGTGGGGGAGGCAGTGTCTCCGGGATCATGGGGTGGACTCTGACTGACCATTTGGATTGTGTCGGTCCCGTCTCCGGGTGGATGGGCTCGTGGGTCGTCGAGGCTGGGATCAGGGTGGAGGGTTGGGGCTGGAGTATGGACCGGATATGTCAGGATCGGGGTGGCGCTTTGACCCGCAGGTGCGTTGGTGGTCCCCGTGTCCTGGGCTGACTCACAGCCCCCGCAAACTGGAGCCCAGCCCCCGCAAACTGGCAGCTGGTTTGCAGGGGCTGGGCTCCATGGCTCTATCGGGGCCCCGCTGGGGGGCAGGGTGACTCTGGGCCTCGGGTTCCTGGGTCCATGACTTGATTCGCTTAGGCGTAGCTGGTTGCCAGTGGAGCCCGCGGGCTCGTCTGTGCAGTTCCCGGGGCTTTGGCACTGTGGCTGCTGGGGGGTTTCCTGGGGCTCTCCTCTACTCTTCCCTGAGATGGGGAAGGCAGCTATCCCTGTGTTGGTCCTTCTTGGGCTCCTTTACTCTGGGGATCCTTTCGGGTGTCTGGGGTTCTGGTCTCCCCGTATCTGCCTCGGTGATCTGGGGGGTGAGTCCGTCCGTCCGTCCGTCCGTCTTCTTCCGCTTATCCGGGGTCGGGTCGCGGAGGCAGCAGCTTCAGTAGGGAGGCCCAGACGTCCCTCTCCCCGGCCACTTGGGCCAGCTCCTCCAGAGGAATCCCAAGGCGTTCCCAGGCCAGCCGGGAGACATAGTCCCTCCAGCGTGTCCTGGGTCTTCCCCTGGGTATCCTCCCGGTGGGACGTGCCCGGAACACCTCACCAGGGAGGCGTCCAGGAGGCATCCTAACCAGATGCCCGAGCCACCTCAACTGGCCTCAACTGGCTCCTCTCCCAGCAGAAGCTGGCTGGGGGGTGAGTCTTTTGAATAAACCTTATATAAACAGGTGCACTCTCACAAACACCTACAGGTGCTTGGCTCCAGGTGCTTACACATACACTTATATACAGATAAACCTTACAATTAGCTTTGGTTGTCACTATATACATCTTGTTTTAAATAACACTATCAGGGTGTTGGTTGTTTGTACCTGTGATACTTTGTTGGTTGGTTTGGCTTTTCTTTTATAGCTATATCTGAGATATAGACTCAGAGGATGTTATCTTGTACTCTCTTTTTCCCCTACTACATTTTTGTCACCTTTTTTCCCTTTTAACACAATTATTTTAGCTTTCCGTTTCTGTGTCCATTGAACTTGAAATAATCCCAAAATAATATCTAATACATCTTTTTGCATATACTTTCAGCAGAATACTATTGCAAAGGCAGTAATGCTCCACTTGTGAAAGTAAATCTGTTGGGCTCTCCTTGGCATTAAGACAGCAATTCTTAGTGATGAGGACCTGCAGTAATACTCACTATTGAAGGAACAGTCCAGAAGCTATGGGCGTCTCTATCCACAAATTTCAACCACAGCGACACACTGATTCACACATTCCTAGAGACAAGTTTCACAGACATTTCTGGTTTACTTCTGCAATTAGCGTATTTTTCGGACCTTGAGACGCACCGGATTATAAGGCGCACAGTGAATTAACGTGTTTTTGTGTGTCTTTGTCCACATATAAGGCACACCAGATTATAAAGCACATTAAATATTCTTCCCAAATAAGTAATATCACTCTACCCCTTCACGTACACAGCTCTCTCCTGAGCAGGATATCTATCCGTCTCTGTTGGGAGGAGAGAGTAGTTGAACTATACTGCCCTGTGTCTAATATAAGGCCAAAATAAACGTAATTTTATATTGAATTAACTTACTAGGTTTATTGTTGCTAGCGAATACTCCGGTTGTGGGCTGCCAAAAGGTTCCCATATACTCGAGCGTACTGTGCGCATACTGTGAGCTACGCGGACTCCGTGTTGACTCTCTGATGATACACAAACACTCTCTGACGATACACAAACACAGGACTTTGGTGTACATGAAGGCAGATGTTGAACCAAGCCAGTGCATGAATGATTACTGCCATAACACTTAGGTGGTGTTTGGAGAATGGAGAGGTTGAGACTGCAGACAGCATCTGTACAGCTGGACCCTGGCCTGGTCATGTAGCCACGCAGCTGCTGAAAGGTAAGTTTGACCCCCTACATTGCACATATTTATTTGTTGATTAGTTACTTGTTAGTAAGTTGTTGAAATAACTGTAATGTGTGCGATGCGATGGCCTATTTATTATGTTATCATGAGTCTTGTATATGTTATATAGTATGCTGTTTAGTGGTAATCAACTAGTCCACCCTGTCCAACATGGTTTTGAAATAAAAAATAATAGAAAATCCCTGTTTGTTCATAGCGCTATTTCTCCCTATCATTCTAGTTCCCACAGAAACATACGCACGTATATGCTCCGACAGAAGCGCAAATACATGTCAGTGGTGCGCAGGTTCACTAGGACCGCAGGTACTGTAGCCTTTGTTACATGACTCAGAGATGTTAGCCAACAAGGCTGATTAAGCTCATCACGAGCATGGCTTACCTGCAAAATAAGTGGTTCATTTTTTTCATTCTGTAATAACCAGCTACTGCAGGGAAAACTCTGGAATGGCATCTACATGACAGCTGGCCCTGCTATTTCCTCGGTTTTGCTTGGGGTTGGGTGCAGCTTAAGCAGGTGAAGATGACGAGACTTTTTTTTAACATTATACAGAGTTACTGTCTTCAGGTACAATGCAGACTATAAACTGAAAAATATCCATTGACCTCGCAAACTGGAAGTTCTTAGCAGAAACCAACAAAAATGGCACCCCCGTAGTTCTGGCTGTGAAACTTGCCTATTAAGAAAGCCTGTACAGGCTTCTATATTTCCATTTTAAAGTATCTATGAGATACATTCAGATGGAATTGACATGTATGTGTATGATGTGATGTGTGATGTGTATGAAAATAAATATGTAATTTTTTTATTTATATATGTACGCCTGGCATAGTACAATTATACCAGATAACTTGATCAATCAAGGAATAATCAAGTACAGTTCTTAAATATTTCATAGCTTCAAGTGCACTTGATCAAGGTAGTTATTCTGGCAGGATAGATTTACCAAGTCTTGCATTTCAATCTGTTCTAAGAATAAGAATAAGAATTCCTTTATTGTATCGCAATGGGGAAATTCGGGTGTGACAGTGGCAAACACATGGACAGTTACACACAATTATTAGCAATGAGAAAAAAGAGAAGAAAAAGAGCAAACCGGTCTAATCTTAAGTTAGCTCTAAAGAAACACCAAGTGTAAAAAATTTATTGAATGGTTACTGTTATGGACCTGTGCCCAAACTGATGGTCAGCATAAATACCTGTGAACATTTGTAACATGTAGCAAGGTATTAATTGCAACTTCATCTTATTTAAACATCCATCTGCATGGCCTCTCGGCTTTATAAAATGATGGTGTTGAGTTGTTAAGAGCGAAGGGAAAAAAAGTAAAAAAAAATCAGAAAACCGGGAGCTTTTAATAACCCACCTTCACTGTCTACTGATCATCCTGCTCTTCAGCTGTTACTTGCCAAGAACTTGCTAACATTCATTAAGTTTGTCTTTAATTACCCACCCATCCAATAGCATGACTACTAACAAACTCCTGCCATAGAGGCTGTTTCCTCTAATGTTAAACTGTCGCACTATTTCATGTTGAGATCCTAAGTAGGACAATTAGATGGGTGAAAGGATGCTAAATATTATAAAGGGTACTGAGGAAAGAGAGATCAGTTTGGAATGTTTACATCAGCATAGCAGTTGAAGTAAAATATGTTTTAACTCAAACCAGATTTTTGATTTAGAAATTTCCCATTATGTATAAAATGGTATTTTTTTATTTTATTTTGCCAGATGCATTGGCGTGTAGGAATATAGTCACTTTTCTCTCATATCAGCAAGTATATTCTTGTAGTTATAATGAACATGCATGTTGGATTTTATCCCCTTCAGAACAACATCATCGTTACCTTCTGCGTGGCTTTGAGCTGTCATCAGCAAGCACATAAATTGTATAGATCCAAAGTGTTGGCGCAGTCTAACACAGGGAGGTGGATTATTACCAACAGTAGAGCTTATCCTTCAACATCCTCACATTCCTCATCCCGTGGAGAGAGATGATGGTTTTTTGGTGTTGTGGAGGAAGTTAAACAATGACTCACTTCACTGACAGACGAGAGAAAATCAATATCACATGTTAGGGAAAGTCGCGCAAGCAGTTACCTGGGTCGTTTTTATTTCCAACAAACAAAATACTGTGCGATTTACTTATGTATATTGTGAGAAACTCTAATCACATTTGATATGACTAAACCTGTGCATGTTGTTTTTCATTTAGCAAAACACCTTCACATGTCGCTTTTACCCCCCTTCTTTGAATTCTCCTGTCCTCACTTTGTGAAGGACATGTCGTTTTTGGAGAGTGGGGCTGACTAAAAGGCCCATGGACTGAGTTTGGGTAGTTCAAGGGAAGTCTTGGTGAGGATGTTGTTAACCCTTGTTTCACACCAGTTGCTCAATATGGGAGGGTCATGGTTCAGGCCTTTGCTAACTTAATATACCGCAGGTGTTCTTCATTTTTACACCACTGGCTCTTTTAACATGGAAATACACTGAACATGTCTCTGTGATGGTATTTGGTTACCATCACAGAGAGCCAAGGATGCATAGGGTCATTCAGCGTATGTTATCACAAAACGATGGATCATTGTCACAGTCGGTGCAAAATACCTTCCTTGGTGTATTTAACTTTTATATAATACCAAAAGTTTCAAAATACTTAAAATTAAGTAATGAGGTAGATTAATTCTATTTCGGTCACAGGGGTATATCTTAATCAGCCACATATTGTCATATTACTGTAACTTCCACAGAATGTATGGACTAGAGGGGAAGCAATTTGTAATGGATAATGCTGGTGAACCCGATATTCAGCCAAACACAGTTCCATTTTAAAAGGTTTATGGAAAAGGATGAATAGTGGCAGGTGAGGCAGGCAAACAGAATCAGACTTGACCAGATGCAGACTGGCAAGGATGAGCAGAACAGGCGAGGTGGACCGAGGAACCACCAGAACGGGCAGAGCGAGGGGCTGGAACTCACAGGGAAACAGGCAGGCTTGTGCAGCACACAGACTTTTATCAGAAGAGTCCAGCTGGCTGAGTACATAGAAACTGGTAGAGGCAGAGCACGTCACACTAGACGAGACAAGATGAGATAAGGCATTCTGGCAGGGATGAGTTGTCTGAGGCGGGTATATATGGACAGGTGAAGAGGTGAGCAGAGTTGGAAGTAATTACTAGCTGCAGGTGGAGTTGATCTGGGCTAATTGACTGGTGAGAGACTGAGCTGATTGGATGATGGCTTAGAGGTGAAGGCTGATTAAGAAAAGTCCAGAAAAGTCCAAAACAAACAGACAAAAACCTAAACCATAACACAAGTAGGGTCTTATCAGTGGGAAGTCTGTCTTGTCAAATGTTGTCTATGTCCTGTCACCATGGACATCACCTGGTGAAGTAAATTTATGCTATTATTACAAGCCCCAGATATGAATATGTGTGCTTCAAGCTTGACACCCTGGTGTAACAATGTTAGGGGCCCTTTTTTAAAGTAAGAAAGGAATTAGTTCCTGAGCTTAATGGTTCTGTTTGCAAATTCAGCTAATGTAAGACAGCTTGTCAGGCTGCCTATCAAAACGCGGTGCCAAAAGCATTGAAAACCTACCACCCCTTGATCATTTCTGGCAGCATGTATGGAGAAAACAAAAACAACAACAGAGAGAAAGACAACACACAAAAAAGTGTTTGAACGTTGTGGAAATGAATCAGCTTGGTAAGTGTTGTCTGCTCACGAATTGAACCACATTCGATTATCTCTCAGTTAAAAATGAAGATATTAAAACTCATCAAAACTGCCCTGGAGATTAAAACAAATATTCCCCAAAATACATTTTGAGATTTTTTAAACCATGATTCTGTTTTGGAAAACACACAAAAACAGCCTTTTCTATGAGCTACACAAGCAATAAAAAAAATACAGTATAAAAACTAATCAAACCGCTACTGAAACATTCCTCACTGAATTCTGATTCAGCAAGACACATTCTGTGATTTGTGAAACCTTGTTCTATTCATCAAAAAAAATTACCTCAAATATAGCTAATATCACATGTTGTCTTGTACTTGCAAACCCAAAATGAGCAGGATGTATAATTAATTACTCAGTAAAGGAGACTTGAGCTCCTGGATACGGCACGCAGTGGAAACGCTCCCGCACAGAGCTCTGTACACGCTGGCTCTGTCTGGCCTGTGTTGTGCTTCTTCATTCACACTTGCGTCAGTGCGATTAGGCCATTGCAAGAACTTTTTGGCCGAAGGATCTGCCTACCACTGGCAGCACAACACAACATTTATTATTATTATGAATATCATAATGCTCAGCTTTGTCATTTGGATTCCACTGGTCTGTTGGCAGGGTCTTGCATAGGCAAGTCTTATGATCATTGGCCCTTGAGATGCCGTCATGATTATCTCACCTCTAATTGTTGATTGATCCAAGAGGTCTTGGGCTGGGGGTTTCTCAAGCTTTTTTTCCCATGCAGATTAAACTATACTGCTTGAAGTTGTTTCAAACAACATGGTTTCTGGAGGGTCAAAGGGCAACTCCATACTAGAGGCTAATGGTAGCAAATAATGTCAATCATGCCAAACGAGCCACTGGTGCGGCTCACTCTACCTTTTTCTGGAATCTTAGGAATGAACTCATCAGGTGAAGACTATTTGCTAGGAATACATCAAAACCTCTTAGATCTAAACTTGTTTCTCTTCTTCCTGCTTATACAATGCGTTCATATCATTTTATTTATTTATTTTTTTTATGATTTCTTCACTCTGCCTATAATTTTTTTTCCAGAGCCTTCAGTTTGGTAACTTTAGAAATCAATGCACTGAGCTGGAGTGTCAGACTAAGTGTTGTGTTTTATTAACAGTTTCAAACTGTGGACAAAGAGGGATGTGTTGTGAAATGAAAAAAAACCCTCATATTTTTATGTTCTAGTGGTTACCAGGCATGCACCAGATGGACTAGACCACGTGGGAGCCTTGAGCAATAATATCAAAGTTTCATGATAATTCTATTAGTATTATTTGAAACAAAAAGCAACAATTATTCCCTCTTACTAAAAAAAAAATCCATCCATCCATCCATCCATCGTCTTCCGCATATCCAGGGTCGGGTCGTGGGGGTAGCAGCTTCAGTAGGGAGGCCCAGACGTCCCTCTCCCCAGCCGCTTGGGCCAGCTCCTCCAGGGGAACCCCAAGGCGTTCCCAGGCCAGCCGAGAGACATAGTCCCTCCAGCGTGTCCTGGGTCTTCCCCTGGGCCTCCTCCCGGTGGGACGTGCCTGGAACACCTCACCAGGGAGGCGTCCAGGAGACATCCTAACCAGATGCCCTAGCCACCTCAACTGGCTCCTCTCGACGTGGAGGAGCAGCGGCTCTACTCTGAGTCCTCCCCGGATGACTGAGCTCCTCACCCTATCTCTAAGGGAGAGCCCAGACACACTACGGAGAAAACTCATTTCAGCCGCTTGTATCCGGGATCTCGTTCTTTCGGTCACGACCCAAAGCTCGTGACCTTAGATGAGGGTAGGAACGTAGATCGACCGGTAAATCGAGAGCTTCGCTCTCTCTTCACCACTACAGCTCGGTACAGTGATTTTTTTAATAATTTTTTTTAAAAATCACACATTATAATACAACACAATTCAATACAATTTTTATTTATAAAGCTCTTTAAAAAAAACCCCACTGTTGACCAAAGTGCTGTACATCGATAAAAACGAATAAAATGCAGAAGTATCGTTGCCACTGCGACAGACTGGCGACCTATCCAGGGTGTACCCCGCATCTCGCCCATTGAATCCTGGAGATAGGCACCAGCACCCCTCGCGACCCCATGAGGGATAAGCGAGTCAGAAAATGGATGGATGGAAGTATCCTTGCCATTTAAACATTTAAATGGACTTGAACATTTACATTTTTGCTACTCCTCAGGGAGTTAACTTGGTAGATTCATGCAATTTCACCCTGTTTTCATATTGTGCTGTAAACAGACTGCTACCTGTCTTTTTTTTTACTTAAACATTAAAATTTTACCAGCTGCTAAGGACTTTGGCAAACATTTTAGCTTCTCAGGAGGTGTTGTTGTTTGGTACAGTCAAACAATTTATCTCTTTGATTTTTGTCTGTGTATTATACGTGAACTCTGAACATTTAACAGGCAGACACAACAAGACATAATGTTTTCACGTCTTTTTTATTTGTTATACGAAATCAGTTGATTGCACTGACCAACAATGCGTCCTGAAAAGCTTAGACCACTCAATAGTCCTTAGGGTCTAAAAAGGCTCATATAGATAGCAGTCCCTTTACTAACGATATAGATTGCTGAGCAGTTTGCATGAATTAATCATTGGTGTATCAACGCTCCATCATTGATACACCCATGCACACAAAAAATACTGTGCAATAGTTTTAAACTTTCAAGTTACAACAAAGTGATGAATGGAAGGATGAAGTGACTGATGGAAAACCAAAAGGAGTAAAGAAAGTAGCGGGAACTAACACTATTCATCTGCTTCGGTTGGTTACCATGAAGACTCAATGTGGATAGCCAGATGGAAATTATTGCTGGCCAAGTAGTTAAACTCCTAGAAATCTATTGCTGCTAGCTTGTTGTCAATAGATCTCCTCAAACATGCTTTTTGACCTCCTGCAGCTACAGATTTTGGTGAAATAATTATAAAGCTATTTCTGTTGTTTCAATGTATGTCTTTATATGCAGTGAGATTAAATTACTTGCGGTATGATTAAAATTTAATCTTCATTATGTTATTTTTCCAAAAGCGTTAGAGGAGATTTTTCTTTAATTGGTGGCTTATATTAAAGTGTACCTGTCAGGATCCCTAGGGGATTGATTACTTCTTGTCACTTCTTGTCACTCCCTTGGAGAGTTGTTTATCTATTGATTCTTGTTTCTGTCACCAGTTAGCTTTCTGCTCTTAAGATATTAATAGTTATTTGTGTTTCTGTTTTATCTCTATTTTCTGCCTGTCCATCTTTAGTTTAGTTATTTTGCCATGCCTGGTCATTCAGCAGGTTTCCCTGTTGGATTCTGCTCTCCTCCTGCCCCTGCCAGTTCATTACCCTCCCACTCCTTCAGTCTAATTGCCTTTACTCCTCTCACCTGTGTTCATTTGCTCCACCTGCTGTTCCTCCCGTCTCCTCCCCTATATAGCCAGTTTTGTCACAGTCAATGTTAGGTTCTCTGCTATGCAACCCCTGATCTGCTCGCCACTTTGGCTCGTTCCTGGTTTCCCTGACAGTCTATAAGCCTTGTTTATTTATTCATAAATTGCTTTCAAGCTCAACGCATGCATCTGCTGGATTCTTTACAGCACTTTGGTCCATCAACACAAACTCAGCACCTGACAGTACCAGACCTAATTCCTACCTTTGTCTTTTTTGTAGTTTGAATACCTCATTCAGAGGTTCATACATATTCAATGAATGATGATTATATTGCTTTTCTTTAATTTGTAGCCTGCACAGAAACATGCAGACTTCATTCCACTCACAGCTCTGAATTGGGAATATGAGTTCGTCTCCTCCTTTAGGGGAGATGACTACAGAGGTAAATCTGCACACTGAGATTAGGATGTAGGAGAGATTTGTTGCTTTTGAATTTCTATCTGCCCCTGAAGAGAGATCAGTAATTTTTTATGTTGCAACTGTCAGTGCTCTGTGACCTCATCCTTCAACCTCAGTGTTTTCCGACGCAATTTTTTACAATGCTGGTAGATTTGATAAAACAATGAGTTGAACATAAAGACATTTTATCTGGCAGTCCAACATATGTTTTTAGCTGGGTATTGGGTGGAGGGGGTGAATATTTAAGGCGTGGTTGGAGTCTTTCACAGGGGATGCCACTCAGGTAGGAGCGGCATGGGTTGCATCACAGTCTTCATCAGAGACGGCAGCACACACCAAAAAAATTTACTCTGGTCACGGGTAAAGATAAGGTCTAGGGGTGTAACTATGCATACAGCTCACAAGACAGAACGAGACATGATACTGGGCTGGCAAACAAGAGGATTTTAGCGATAATTTCAGGGGACCTAAAAGTTGCCTTTTTTTTCTCACATGTAGAGGTTTCATACATTTCTAACGGTATTTTACAGAATCTGTAATCATAGTATATATTCTAGTCCATATTTGACCAGTCCATATAATGTGATTTTTATGACAAAATAACAAAACAACATTGAAAAGGAAAATTTGGTTTGGAAAATTTAAGAACTGTTTGAAGGAATCTCTATTCAGTGTAGAATTAAAGATTTCAGGTTTGACCAGTCTCCTAATTTTTTACTTTTAGCCACAGATGATCAAAATCAAGTGAAACTGTGTAAGAGTCTTTTAGTCAAGATGTAAAATAAACTGAAACAGATGCCAGACTGCTAAGATGTGAAAATGACTTGCAATGCGTACAATACTCACCTTTAAACCTAGGGATCATAATAATATCTTACTCATTGATGAAGGCTTATATTGACAACAACTTGATCTATATTTGTGAGACAGACTTCACTTACAAAGAGAAAGATGGTGGTGTTTTAATGACACTGACTCGTATGGCACTATATTTAAAATGCATCCCATGTATTTGATTTACCACAATTTAAGTTATTGTCTAATTACTGATTGTTTTGGTGGTTTTGGTAAATAACAAAATTACTCAAATAAAGGCATTCCCCATTAAAAATCCAAAAGGGGTAATTTTGATACTTTTTTGCCAGCAGGCCATCTTAAATCCAGGTTTGAATTGAACTTGCGCTTTAAACCTGGGTTTAGTTTAAATGCCAGGCAAAGCACTGGCAATCTTCGATTTAATCTTTTTTTTTACAAACCAATGATTCATGAATGACAAACGAGGAATCTGTATTTAGTGTGCAGTAATCCAGTTCAGATTTACAGGCAGTTCCTTTTATTTCGGCCTCCCATGTGGTCTAGGATTGATTTTTAACTTTTAATGCTTGTCTTAAAGCTCTTAATGGTTTGGCTCCATTGTGTTTGTAGGATCTTTTAACTGTTTGTGTGCGTGGCTGAGTCTTGAGGGCATTAAATCCGCACATGTTGGAAGAATAGCTGTCTAAATATAAGCACTGGCGTGATCAAGCATTTTCTGCTGCAGCTCCTAGACTTTGAAATAAATTCCCAAGTGAATTAAGACTTATTCCTAATCTGGCCCTTCTTAAATCAAGATTTAAGATTTTAGGTTGTCTTAAAATACCAGCAGTGTGACGCTTTTTTTACATCTATTTTTCTATTGTTCTTATGTTTTTAATTTACTTTACTCACTGTAAAGCACTTTGGTTAACCTAGTGGTCATTGTAATGGGTTATACAAATAAAGGTATTATTTTAGGACTAGTAGTAGTAGCAGAATTTGATATATTCAAATTTTAAAGATTTTAAAATTGAGCTAATCTTAGTCTAGATGTCAAAAGAGCTGTAATGTAGCCCTTTCCCATCCTGCTGAATCACAAACTACTTTCAGGGTTTGTTTTTATTTGTTCGTTTTTGTGTTTGTCACCCAACAAACAAACATTTATTTTTGAAATAGTAGATTTTCAGGAATCCCTTACTTCTCATTTGCATGCTCCAAAAACACTGTTGTGAATTATTTTCAATACAACTGCTGACTTTTAGGTGATGTAATCATTGAGATTACCCTGTCTTTCCCTAGAGGTCTCTCTGTGTCAGATAAAGGTTTTAGCATGTTTGTTCAGTCAGGTTTAGCCCTTTAAACTCCCAAATGAGATTCCTTTAAATAATAAACAACTATATTAAAGTAAGACACAAAGAGATTCAAAAGATTTTTTTTTCAACCTGCAAGCATCAGCGACCAAATCTAAGAGATTGGGTAATTCCGCTGTTGACCTGATTAGCAGTTGCTGGATGTTTCTGTGAGTGACAGCCGAGCCTTTTCAACTCGTCGAGGTGCCGCGCAGAGAGGCTAATGAGCTTTAAGCTGCACTGCTATGCCTCTCTCTGCCTTCCCTTCACCACCTTTCAAGTAAAAGCTTATTTTCAAGAGGAGGCTCAGAGTTACAAACCCAAAAAGTCTGTAGCTTCCCTCTACCAAGCTGCTCCGAGAGAACTCTTGGACATTCTCCCTCCCTCTTGTTCTGTTTTAAGAAGGAAACCTTGTGTTGTTTTTAACTGAGTCCCATCAGAGATTTGGAAGCCAGTATTTGGAACGGAGGGCTAAAACTCTGGTTGAAGCAGGTCAGATGACTTTTATTTAATGTTGGCTTCTTACTATCCATCATTCTGTCCACATG
Source organism: Fundulus diaphanus (assembly GCA_037039145.1). NCBI lineage: Eukaryota > Metazoa > Chordata > Actinopteri > Cyprinodontiformes > Fundulidae > Fundulus > Fundulus diaphanus. The sequence continues at coordinate 16,065,440 of CM073130.1, read as the reverse complement.
GGTGTCATAAGAGCAAGTATGTGTGCCAGTGTGTTTATTCATGTGTTTTATGCCTGTGGAGTCTGTTCCTCGCATGTGTTACTGTGTATGGAAGGACTCAAAGCAAAACTCACGAGCGCACTGTTAGATCTCCTTCCTCGCTTGCCACATATGTTCCGAGGAACCAACAAAACAATCGGGTTCACCAGAACTTGTCACTCCAAATTGACCCTAAAACCAATTAAGTCATAGGGACCATTAACTATGTATAACCATCATAAAACATGTTGCTGCACCAGAAGAATAAAAGGGGGTAAAACTGTGGTCACAGGAAATGAGGTAATAAGGACTACACAGCTAGTCAACCTGTCTTGCTGCTGCACGGCCTTACTGACCTGAGGGGAGCCAGATGATTTTTTTTTTTCTTCAGGGTGGGGAAAGGGGAACAAGGGGTGAACCAGTGGCGGCTAAGAAGGTGGGGGTGAGCGGCATTGGAGCAAAGCACGTTCTCTAATCTTGAGCTCAGCCAGGCGATCTCATGATGCAGGAGGCTTATCCACTGCAGTGAAAGCAATCTAATGGCCAATGAGTAATCAACACTATTACCTGTCTCGACTAATAACCCTCCAGCCTAGTCCAATGAAGCAGGGAAAGTTTTCCTTCTAGCATAAGAGAGGAAAAACGGGTAAAAAAAAAAACGTGTGACACAAAATAGAGACGTAAATGTGCATTTGATTTATTATCGGTTGCTGCAAAAGCTTCCTTCTCGACAACCAGGAGTAACATTTGTTTGGTAGAGTCATAGGAATTCAAAAACTGCCCTATGGTTGATTTATTCTTATATGTTTTTGCTCTAAAACCCTTTCCCTGCTTGCTTAAGAATTTCAGCATAACCTGTATGATTATGTTCAAGGGATCAACAAAGTATAGTTGAATCATAACTCTTGAAGTCTTTTTTTGAACCAGAAAACACCATGTAGAACGTCTACGTCTGGTTTTAAAATGTTCTCCTTATTGTTGTTGGACTTTTGGGTTTTGGCATGGCGTACAGGGCAAGGCAACAGGGTGTGTAGCTGGTTCGGATGGAGTAATGAGAGAGAGGTATTTGATTAGATTTATAGAATGCAATAAAAATCTTTTGGTTTGCTGGTGGGGTTAGGTAACCTGTAAAAGCCTGTCTCCTCTGCGGTATTTTAATATGTCAGCCACAGCCCTTTCACTGTGATGGTTAAATTCAGCTTCTAGAAATTTCCACAAAATAAAAATCCCCTTATTTTGCTGTTACATACTCTTTAGCTCATTTTCATAAGCCAACGATCTATTAAGGAGCTCACAATTATAGTTCCTCAGTTGCAATTGAAAAGTTCCACACTTTAAATACCATAAGTCCTCTGTGATAACAAAAATTGTAATTCTATAAAAGTTGCTTTTGGGGGTGTCGTTCCCCTGTTTTCAGTGTGACTGCATGCACACCACAAACTCAACAACCTAGAACTCTCTCTGAAGATTCACTGCTTCAGTGTCTTGTGTACTTTCATTGTGCACTTCAATTAATCAGAAACTTTTTGTTTTGATGTCTTAGGATAACATATTTAGCCTCAAAGAATCCTTTTTAAGTTGATCATAGCCACAAAAACAGCAAAACGGGCATGCAAACTTTAAAATGCATCAAATTTCTTCTATATCTAGCTTGTGTTAGCTTTTTATCTGAACGGCGTGTTTCATTAAATTCGGTTAAAAAAATAGCAATCTTAATAGTCCAAACGTAAATAAATCACAGCCATTCTTTTCACTGTTTTGACAAACAAGTATTTGTAAAATGCACCAACAAAATGAAAGCTTTTGGATGCAGGCTTCCATATGAGAAATGATGTATTATAGGGAACAGCAGAATGCAACAATCTTTCCTTTAAAAATTTGATTGAATTATTTTGTTAAAATAAAATGCATTTTAAATAAATGAGCTGGGGTTGTTCATTTGGAGCACAATAAAGGATGAAGTGCATAGCCTTTGCTAAAGATCCAGCTATGCAGAAAAAAAGGAGTGAGGTTGGTGAAACATCAAAAACTGTATTTCTCTGTTGGAAACATTCTTGCAATGGGATTATAAAACAAGTCTTGGGCATAATCTTGGCTTCAACGGAAGGAAAAACACAAGGCAGAGGAAGGGGCGCACAGCACAATTCATGCAATGGGACAAAAGCTTGAGTGGAGTTAGCAGGCAGACGATTGAAATGATCGTCATTTTGGCTGTGAAGAAGCATAAAGTTTCTAAGCAGAAGAACTTGTTTTTTTTATTTATGTGCAAACACAAAATGTATCATTTTCTTGGACTTGAGAATCAGCAAAATGTGACTTATTAGAATCAAACAACAGTGGTTCAGAATAATATGTTGACAGCTGTGGTACTGTAGTTAACTATTATATTAACTACAGGTACAGTATTGCACTAAATACAATATGGTTTTCTTTTCTCAATCATTGTCAAAACCCATGTTTAAAACCTTTGTTCTCTATTCTAAATAGTAAGAATTTCAAAATTAATTAGATTACATCAATCGATGAGGGAAAGTGTGCTAAGTAAATAAATGAGTGCTGAACTTCTTATCTTTATTATTTCATCAAAGTGTCTTTGTAGTGTCTGCTATCTTAGCAGCGAGAGTACTCATCGTTATCGTGAAGCTGCTATAAACATGAAGCTTATCCTTTTACAGTAAAAAGTGCACAGCAGCTGCAGTCTGTAGCTCACATACCGCCTGCCTCTTACTCTTCATTACATTAGACATAAAATGTTTTAGGACTAGGAGTTCAAGTCAAGTCTTTAGGACATTAGTCTAAGTTGGGTCTACAGTGTTTTATTTTTGCGACTTAAGTGTAACTCAAGTCGGAGTCTCAAACTCAAGTTATCATCCCTGGAACAGCCTCAAAAAAGGAAGGACAATTCTATACACCCTGGGCTTAATAAAAAGTCAACTTTAAATGTTGAAACAAAATCGCTCTGCAGTGAACACTTCAGATACAATCTAGCTGTAAACAACTTAAACTTGAGCACACATCTGCCAAGGCCATGGTTACCTTTTTTCCTTTATTTCTGAACCAAAGGAAATGAGGTAAGTTTGTTGTTCAATACATTTCTGCTGACAGACAGACAAATATTGTCATGGAAACATGGCAGTGCCTTTTCATAATAGGTTCAGATTGGGCTTTCCTCTTTAACTGTATCTCCTGTCATTACACTCGACATGATTAGCCGCTAAAAGGTTTGACATGCCTATTTATTCCATACTCCCACAGTGATTTTTGATATTGCATGAGAGAATTTTAATGTGACATTATAATCCAAACAGGGAGAATTGTGTTTCAGGCCAGCATAAACATGACGGCTCTGTTCATTGGCAATAGCACTTTTGTTTTCTGTAATTCGTGTTGCATTTAACGTACAGATTTAGCTCAAATTTGCCTTGAGGTTTTGGTCTGGCATAGAAAGCTTTGAATGGGATCCCTCCACTAAAGCCAGTTACAGGATCCATCTCTCAGAGAGAAGAATAGCAGCAAAAGCGGAAGCCAACTAACCTCTGTCAAAACTGCCATCCATCACTCTGCGTTTTAACCCCGGCCACACTGAAAGACAGCCAATTACTTGGGCCAGTGGATGAAATAAATACGTCCTCACATTAGGGCCCATTACCAGGTCTCTCTCTCCCATTTGTGCTCCTGGTCTGTAGAAGGACTGAGTGTTGGCCCAGCGTTGAACCATTATGTCTGTCTGGGATCTACTCAACTATAGCCGTCTGTTGAGAGGTCTCAATCCACACAACCACTATAGAACCCCGGAGCAAATGACAAAAACTACTCGCCCTGACACAAATGTTTTATTATCCCTTCAACAAGGAGTCATTAGGTTTTAATTCTTAGGTCAATTTATTTATTCATCTATTTATTGCTTGCTTGTTTCGTTAGCTCATTGTTTGACAAAGTCATAAATATCCAGCTGTCTGTAGGTGCAGTGGATCTCAAAGGTGTATTCATAGCTGTTAAAATGCCAGGTTTTTGTGATGTGAAGAATGAGACTTTGGGAAATCATTTTAAACTTGCTCCACCTACATTATGACATTTATCCTATAAAATGTAACAAACAAAAAAACTATTAGGAGAAAAAAAACCTGCATGTACTGAACTAGTTACATAAACGTGCATACTCCCTATTTTTTTTTTTTTAATTGAATTTCAGCATTCCATTTTCTTTGGTAGCGTTCCACATCTTAAAGTGACATTTGCCCAAACTCCCTTGGAGAGGTTCTTCAAATCCATCAGACTGTGAGAATGTGGTTCACTTGTCCACAGCACTTTTCAGATGAGCCACTAATCTGTCAAATTCAGCTCTAAACTTTGGCGAGGCAATTTCAAAACCTCAATTTTCTCTCTGAAAATAAGCCTTTGGTTGATTTGGATGTATGCCTGGACCATAGTAATGCTGCAAAATACAATCCCTCTTCGTCTTCAATATTCTACCTGTCATCTGAAGGTTTTTGGCTCAATCTGACTGGCATTTGCGAGCTGTTCATGATTTCACCCACCTCAACAAAACGGCAACATCCTGAAGTAAATTGATGCCACCCCGTGTTTCACTGTGCTGAGCAGTGCTTTGTTGTGCCAAACAAACATTGTATAAAACAGTGGGCCAAAAGTTACGGGGTTTTTTTTGTCAGACCAAATCACACCCTCCCACACAGTTTTGTTAGATTTTATCCAGACTTGGGTGTTTCTTTGGAAGACAAGAATTGTCTCTTGTACCCTTGTGCAAACAGGATCCTTGTTCCATGTAGAACATAAATTCTTGCTGGAAATTCCTGCAGCCTCTTCAGTGTTGTTGTCAGGCTCTTGGCATTTTCTCTATGGCAATCCCTGCCTTGGGTTTTCATCAAGTTTGGAAAAGTGTAATTTTCCATATTTTCTTTAGTTATGGCCTTAACTGTGCCATGGTGTTTATGTAAGGCTGCAAATTAATTTGTTGGAACATTCTTCAGAATATTTTTGCACCAAGAGATCCTTTTATCCTCTGCAAGGTCTCTAAAAGCGATATTTTTAACTAGTAAATGTAAAAAAAAAAAGTGAAACTAAGATAAGCTGAACTTTATTTCAGGTTAATCATATTCACTATAATTGATGGCAGGTGTCAACTCAAGAAGATTGAACTATGAACTGTATAAAAGATGCTTCAACAAAGTATTCATTGGGGGACTGTGGTAATGTTTTGGCAGCTGTTTAATTTGAATAGTTTTGCCTTCCAACAAGTCAGTTTGTTATTCACTTAACTTTTACGTTGGTCACATCACACATGCAAAATGTTTTAAAATTATTTATGAAAGTCTAATTTTATATCTGCAGTTAGGCCAGGTTGTACGTATATATAGTATCTACCAAAAGTGAGTAAACCCGTCAGATTTGTGTAATAATTGTATTATATTTTGTCAAGGGACAACATTGAACATAATGTACACTGACACTCAGTCTGGAACTTGTAAAACAGTGTAAATTTGCTATCCTTTCAAAATAACTCCACATATAGCCATTAATGTCCTAACCAATAGCAAAAAGTGAGTGCATCCCTAAGGGAAAATGTCCAAATTGTGCCCAATTATTCATTTTCCCTCCCTGGTGTCATGTGACTTGTTAGTGTTACAAGGTCTCAGGTGTTATTTGGGAGCAGGTGTGCTAACTTTGATGTCATCACTCTTATGCTCTCTCATACTTGTCGCTGGAAGTTAATCATGGCGAATAACTCTTTGAAGCTCTGAAAAGAAGAATTTTTACTCCACATAAAGATAGCCAAGGCTATAAGCAGGTCGCAGTGGCCAAGACCAAACAGCGGTTTAACAGGACAGGTTCCACTGAGAGCAATCCTCATCATGGTGGACCAAAGAAGTTGAGGCCACGTGCTCAGCATCACATCCAGACGTTGTCTTTTTCAAAATAGACGTATGAGTGCTGCCAGCATTGCTGCAGAAGTTGAAGGGGTGGAAGGTCAGCCTGTCAGTGCTCAGACCATACGCTGCAGGCTGCATCAGGTTGGTCTGCATGGCTGTCATCCCAGAAGAAACCATCTTCTAAAGATGATGCACAAGAAAGACTGCAAACAGTTTGCTGAAGACACGCAGTTTGAGGACACGCAGTACTGGAGGCATATCCTGTGGTCTGAAGAGACCAAGATAAACTTTTTGGTTCAGCTGGTCTCAAACGTATGTGATGGCAACCAGGTTAGGACCACAAAGATAAGTGCATCTTCCCTACAGTCAAGCATGGTGGTGGGACTGTGATATTTGGGGATATATGATTGGTGCTGGCTGTGGGGAACTACAGCTCATTAACACGCATGACAAGCATGATCCTCTCTCTTTGGAAACTGGGCCACAGAGCAGTATTCCAACATGATAACAATCCCAGGGTAAAGTGTTTTTCTTGTCATTGTGTAACCATGCTAACATTTTGGTGAGACTCCTGCTCAGAATTGACATATAATACACAGACACAGATCAAAGACATAAATGTAATTGTTTGAATGTACCACACAAACATTTCTAGAGAAGTTAAAAAGTGTGCAAATAGTCATTAGAATTAAAGTATATGTTTAAGTAAATTTATGTTCAAGTCAACAAAATACAGGTAGCAGTCAGTTCACAGAAAGATGACCACCACCTTGCTATAGAAACTGAGGGTAAAGGGGCTGGACCAGCCTAGTATGGTTCCGACCCTAAACTCTATTGGCCGTCTGTAGGACATCCTCAAAGGGAAGATGGAGGAGAGCAAGGTGCAGGGGAGTGGAAGAGGATTCCAGTGGCAACCTGTGAAGCTCTGGTGAACTCCATGACCAAGACAGTTAAAGCAATGCTGGAAAATTATGGTGGTCACAAATTTACAATGTTATGTACACTGACATCTATACATCCTATCCAAGTGTCATATCTATCAGTGTTGTCCCATGACAAGACAGAATAAAATATTTACAAAAATGTGAGGAGTGTACTCACTTGTGTCAGATAGTGTAGGATGATGTATTAGATCTGAAAAGAAAGAGAAATCGAAAGGTTATTAACTTTAGTGTTTGTGTGTCCATAAGCCAAAGAAACCCAAGCCGAATGAGCAACTGTGTAACTGGGATATGATGATAATAAAAATAATAATCTTTATTTGTCAAAGCAACACGCATTCCAGTGAAATGTGTCTTCTGCATTCAACCCATCCCTTAGGTAGCAGTGGGCTACCAATGTGCGGCGCCCGGGAAACATTCTGAGGCTAAGGGTCTTGCTCAGGGACATAGAATGGCAGTCTGTGGAATTGGAACCTCTCCCGGACGCAAGCGCCCACTCCCCGTTATAAAAAAACTACATTCAGGTAAAAGGTACAGATATTCTGATTTGTTGTGTAACTCTAGTGTATAACTCTCTTGTCATTTTGCAAACATGCAAATTTCCCATTTTTTGTAAAAGTATTTTATAAACATCCACATCCAAAAGCACTTAATCAAACCCTGGGCTAAATCCAGCAATATAACGGGCCTCCGTGTTTTAACAAAAAAGCTTTCTATCTCTCTTGAATCCCCTCACCCTGACCTTACACAAAGGTAGCTTGGTATTTGAGTACTGCCTAACTACTACCATTAGCTACAACGTCAAGAGAGAAAAGCTCTGATGCTTGCACATAGTTTCCCCTGTCTCCCCTTCAGAGGGCTTGTGGAGAGGCTCTTCATCAATCCATTAACAACCTATGCTACTTAACTCCTTTTTGGTCCCATGGATCTGTATTTTAGTTGATTCCAGGTGTCCGAAGTTTACAGGCATCCATTTTCCCCCCCACCAGAACAATAAACTTTGAGGGACTCAACTAAAAGGGGTCCACGCATGGGATAGGGGGTTGGGGAGTGGAACGCAGAGAAAGAGGGGCTCCGTTTATTAGACAGCAAATAGCAAGGCAGTGGGTTTATGATGTAGAAGGTCATTGTTGGTTAATAAGTGGCCACATGAGTGCAGGCAGGTGCTGTGTTAACACCTCCTCTTAACTCGGCTTTCCAGCAGAGACCATTCATCAGCCCAGTGTTAATGAAGGCCATATAATTAATAGGTGGACAGCAGAGAACCCCTCCCCCCCCCCCCCCCCACCACCTTCCTCTTTTCCTCCTGAGTTAATCAATGCAGGCTTGTTGGCAGGGCTGTGATAAGATGGGACATAAGAGGCTCAGAACTGTGAGAGTGAGAGCTCTTTTTAAGACGCACGCAGGTCACAGGGACAGAGAGCGTGAACCCTGAAGGCATTTGGTGACGGGGTTTGCTTGAACGCCCCTGCATCTGGGTGACAAATAAGGAAATTATAACATTTAATGTGTTCATACATTTTTTTTTAGCAGAAATATAGATGTAGCCTTAACAACACAGTGCTTGATGGACACAGTTCAACGGGTCAATTTATTTAACCTTTGCTTTTTTTGTTCTTCATGTCATTCTCAGCCATTTTTCAAGCTTCGTTCCCTCACCTGCAGCTTATCTCCACAAATGGAGTGTTGACTTTCTGCTCTTCAAAGGAGAAATACTGTCAGGCTGCTGCTAATGGGGATCAGGAGAGGCTACTGTTCTGGAACTTGTCAAGCCATGTCCAAGATGTCATCCTGCCCTGAAGTGTGGGAGCTATTTAACCTGTTTCTTTCTCACATTTTCCTCCATTACCTCTCCACCCCTGCTGTGCGTTAACTCTTCAATCTAACTTTCTTCCACAAGAAAACTGTGTATATTCAGGTCATTCTAACAGAACATCATCATATGTCATCAGATTGAGCAACCAATGTGAGCTTAGATTAGTGCTAAAGCAGATTGGGAGTTTGCATTTTTGTGAGGCAGCCCATCTGTTTTGGAGCTGATGGAAAAGTTAATGGATTATCACTCTTCAGAGTGTTCTTGCTTCACTTTACTTCCACACACACACACACACACTCACACACACACACTCACACACACACACACACACACAAAAGAGACGTCATTCAATCAAGCGGAAATTCAACCGTTGACTGAGTGCATTTATTCTTTTTTTATTGCTTTGTTACTAGAGGTCCAAAGAGACATTGACAAGTGACTGGATATGGTTAATTTTTTTTGCTTTGTTGGTCAACAACACAAAAATACTATATTTTTCCAATCAGTGAATGCATCACACCAAAGGGGAAGAAAGAACAAAGTGAACTACTTTTCTTATCTCAGAGACTTGTTTATGGAATGGAGTTAGGAGAAGAAAAGCTGTAGGAAGCTTGTAAAAAGGAAGCAGTTTCAAACTGAGACATGTTGGTTGTTGTTCAGGCTCCAACTATATAGAGGGAGGCTTCAGTAGATAGCAAGAATCCAACAATATTACTGAAAAGTTGCTCTGTTTCGTCTTTTTACGAATTCCAGTTATCCGCAGTGTAAAATGCTGGATTAGGAAATGGTGAGTCTCTGAGTCTTACAGTTAAGGTGCAGCAATTTCCTTGTCTCCACTCATATCTAGCTACGTATTTACTTATATATCCTTGTGTGTGTGCTTTTAGTAAGTGTGCTCATATTTCTACATCTGTGCAGTTGTGTGTGCAGAGAAAGGCTTGGAAGAAGGGTGGGTGAAGCTTTACAATGGTCAACTGAAAAGAACCATTCTTTTATCCAGCAATTAACCCTATCTGGGTAAATAATACGCTGTTGTGCAGCCGAGCCGTCACTGTTATACGCTGAGCTCCAAACCCGAGAACACTTCAAACAGCTGCCGGTCACCCAAACGATGACAAGATGCTGCAGAAAACGCTTTTCACAAAGTATATAATGCAACTTATTGTGTTTCACTGTACAGTTTTAGGAGAAGCCAAAGATAACCTAGAAAGAGAGGGAGATAGAGAGAGCGCAAGCAGGAGGCAGAAGGAGGAAGAGGGCTAAAGCACCGGTGATATCACAGATAACATGTCTGGATGCACTTACCTGCCTGGAAACCTGATATTATTATTTTAAATTCTGGGGGCACAACCACTTATAAACTCAGAGCAGGGGACTGAGCGGGGTTGCAAGAGAAGGAGGGGGTTGAGAGAGACTGGGTGATGAGAAAGGACAGAGGTAAGAACTGTCCCACTGTGTGGATATATGGTGTGAGAATTCAATTTGCTCATCTCCTGTTATAGTAACTCAATTTCCCGTTTTGCACACACACACACACACACAGACACACACACACACACACACAGGCTCATGTGCGTGCAACATTAACAGCCCCATCCAGTCATCTGACGAGTGGGTAAACTTCCTCGAAGGAGTGCTGGTAATTAACATCGATCAGGCCCACTGCTTTCCAGATTTACTGTGAGAAGGAAGTGAATCTGATCCGTTGGACGTGAGAAACAACGGCAAGAGGTAGGTCCAATACGCACAAGGGCCTGGAGCCTCATTAAGCAGGGGAACTGGAAATGGTCATTCCCATCAGGGTCCGTGTTATGATTCTGCTCCTTGGGGCCCGTTAAAAGGAACCTTCCCAAGTCTTTTGGAAGGAGATCTGGCTTGAAGAGGGACCCTCCTGTGTGGAGCACACAGCTTTGAGACTCATGGAAACATGCCAAACCACTAAAGGGAAAGCAATATTGGTGTCACCTGTCATTTTATACCCTCATTATCCAGCAGAGAAGCTTCGATGTGAACTCCCTAACTATATGAAGTATGGCAGTTTTTGCATCTGGACTTGCAGGTGAAAAGAGATTTGATGGAACTGACAGAGTTTACTCTGATTATAATATTAGGGGTACGAAAGACAAAATACTATATTTTCGCACTATAAGGCGCACCGGATTGTAAGGCACACCATGAATTCACATGTCTGCGGGTCTTTGTCCTCATAAGACGCACTGGATTATAAGCCACATTACATATTCTTCCCAAGTGTGTAATATCACTCCGCCCCTCCAGTAGGGTGACCAGATGTCCCCGATTTCTGGGGACAGCATTGGCGGCACCAGAATTTTTTCATTGCGGTAGCTTAGTAGTTGCTATATGACAGATAGGAGTTGCTGGCCGAATGAGAAACTTCTTCATTTTCAAACTCACCGTTATCCCACAAGTTTACCACTTTACTGATTTACGTTAACCTCCCTTACAAGATATCACGAGATTTGTCTAAGGTAAAAAAATATAAGGTTTGCTCAACACGGTCATTGAGCAATCTTTATATTTGAAATGAAAATCAACCCATTGCTAAATTACTATGGTGTATTTTCGGTTTCCATAACAAAAATCTTGGGGTTGCTTAGCAGTTGCTAGGCCAAAGCTTGGTGTTGATATAGCAACTCCAAGCTACCCCCTGGCGTCATCTATGGGGGACAGCCCCCGTTTTGGATAACCTGTCCCTGGCAAATGCTGTCCCCACAAATGTCCCCAATTTCATTGTATCATGATGGAGTAAAAAAAAAGTTTCGCGCAACTAGAGGTATTTACCCGGTCTTGCCGCTGTCCCGACGTAGTAGAACTTTGCCGAACGCACCTTTTCCGCCCCCCATTGGTGTTGCAGTTCAGACAAAACAAACCAACCCCCACGCAGCGATTCTGTACTTAACAAAATGAGAGACGTCCCCAGTTTTCATTAGAGAAATCAAATCTGGTCACCTTAAGGAGGAAATACACTGGCCACATAACGGAAGAAGCGCGGCTTACGGAGAGAAGAACTTTCGTCATGGGTAAGTAATTACAAAAGGACAAATTATCAGTTATGTATGGGTAAGGTATTAAATTTCCAGTAATATATCCTATGTTTTGATCACCTAAAAGTCCGTGTCTTGACCATATCTGAAATTGCATATTTTAGTTTAGCTTGTTAGCTTGTCACAAGTAGATCATCCATGGGGCTTTATTTTCGACGACTCTTATTTTGGGATACTTCCGGAAGTGAGCTTTGACACAGGATGTTTTCCCATTTATTCCCTACCAAATAGGAGCATATACACATCTGAAATTAGAACTTCAATCTAATTTAGGCATCGCGTAGCATTATGGTTCTGCTGTACATTTATTGACTGATTAAAATGAAAAGCTAACCTAAGCGTAGGATGCGCTTAGGTTAGCTTTGCAACGCTTCCAGTGTGTTTCCTCCTTAACACAGCTCTCTCCTGAGAGGAAGAGCTATCCATCTCTGTCAAGAGGACAGAATAGTTGGACTACACTGCCCTGTTTCTAACATAAGGCTAAAACAAACGTAACTTTATATTGAATTAACTTACTAGGTTTATTGTTGCTAGCGCATACTCCGGGTGCGGGCTGCCATACATGAATGCACTTCTAGTTTCGACATGTACAGTCAAGCAGTCTTGTAGACAGCTCAGGAGTCCAATCAGGTAGTGACACAGTGTACCGTAATGCTCTGAATATCCATTGAACGGAGCAGCTTTGTTGCTTACCAAAGTCCTACTTACACATTTTAACAGATTTTTGAGCACATTGTACCACATAAAATCAGTCAGTAAGCACAACAGTAATCATTTATAAGGTGCGCCGCATTATAAGGCGCATCATACATTTTTGAGAAGATTTAAGGATCTTAAGTGCATCTCAAAGTCTGAAAATTACGGTAATTTGGCAAATGTTAATCTGCTAATTTTCTAACTTGTTTTATCATCCTGCTATGTGACTTGTATCTTGAAAGCATAACTCCTGACCAGGCATTTAAAAACGGTGTCCAACTGAAAGAGTCAAAATCTGTGCTGTTCAGAGCTGCCAACAAAAAATTATTAGTTTGTTTCTTTTCCAATGGGTATATAAAAATTTGTTTTATTAATCAATCAACCTAAAGTATTTTTTTCAAAGACCTTTTAATTAATAAGATCCTGGGTTCAAATCCGGACCTGGGTCATTCTGCATGGAGTTTGCATGTTTGCCCTGTGCACGCGTGAGTTCTCTCCAGGTACTCCTGCTTCCTCCCACAGTCTAAAAACATGACTGTTAGATTAATTGGTCTCTCCCTTTAGGTGTGAGTGTGTGTGGGCATGGTTGTTTGTCCTGTGTGTCTCTGTATTTCCCTGTGATGGACTGCCGAGCTGTCCAGGGTGAAGATAGATACCAACCAGACGAACTTTACAGACTCTCTCCTTACCTTATTTTTAAGTACTAGCAACCGAAAGTCAGTCAGCTTGGATGGAAAAAGAATTGTTTGATCCCAAAGACTTTTGGATCAAATAATTATCACTTCCAAAATAGATATAATTCCAGATTATATCAGAAGAAAATCCATTACATAAATCACTGTATTATTTATCCCAAATCACATCCATCCTCTCTAAGTCCATTAGTGTAGTATGCAAGTGACACAGCACTGCTCTCAGGACAATTCGCAAACTGCACGTGTGCACCTTCGTTCCTGCTTCAACACAGGCTGAGTCACAGAGCGAACAACTCATGGCCGGCTTCCATCACAGAGTGAACAAAAGAAGCAGGCTGTCATTCGTTTGCGCTGTGAACGTAGCAGCACAGTCCTACCCTGCAAAACAGGCGACCCATCTGCAGTCGTAGGGCGAGGCCCCATCATATTTCAAATTAATGCAGGAAGTCCACTCCAGAAGTTTCACACATTTCTTCTACGTGTGAGCCATTGCCTTTTCTTACCCAACTAAGAGAAAATTAAATGTCATTTTAATTATCATATGATGACAATTAAAATTGTGGAATAGTCTTTAAGATGCATTGTATTTTATAAACACATTGGATGAATACTATCATGGGACGTAAAGTCTGTTTTCTGCTTGAGTCAAAGGTCTGAGCTAATGTTAGCCCCTCTCTCTCAACCCTATTTCCTATCTGTCCACTTTGAAATAAAGGCCACCAATACAAAAAAAACAGCTAAACAGCAAAATACGGAGTTATAGTTCAAAATATACTTTCTTTGAAAAGAAATAGAATAGAGAGAACATAAAGCTGATGGCAACAATACCTACAAATAATTCCTAAATGGAGAGTGGTGGTGGAAAATAGCAAGACAAACATACAGCGAACCTTTTTCTTGAGTCCTCCATTGTACTTCATCTGAACCATACCTATCAAGAGCTTTTAAATTCCCTGTATGGATTATGAGCTTTAACATTGAGGACAGGTGTCAGTACACCTAGCATTGTCCTTGTTAGTGTACATCTATCATTTGGCAACAATACATCACTTAAACAGAAAGGTGAACACAAAACCAAGAGGAAGGGGGGTGGGGTTTTAGTACAGACGCTGGGAAAAGTTTGACAGATTTAAACCATAATAACAGTAACTCATTTTCCTCTAATGAAAAACACTTCACACTGCTTTTAACTCGAGGGAATAAACAGCTGAGGGAGAGCTCTTATGTTGAGGCCTCAGCTGTGAGCTTGTGTGTTTCCTCTTGTGAAATCATGGCTGGCAGTCTGCTGGGGTTCTGTTATTACCCCAGATCTAACCTTCTCAAATCAAACAAGCCACAAAAATATCAAACCACAAACTCCTCATATGTTATTTCAATTAAGTTGCAAAATCTGCAACGTGTAACTGGCTCTTAACCTCTAATTTCTGAAGCAAAACAGGAAGCATCCTGTGTTTACAAAGGATACAGATGCCTTAAAGTAGTTCATTGCATTCCTGATAACATGCTTAGAAAATAATTGGTAACAGATGCTAAATCTCAGCACTTTAAAGATGTGCATACGGTGTACAGATCAAGTTGTTTTTGTATCCTGAAATATGATGCAGCAGTGAAAGGTAAGAAACAGAAAAAAAACTTTGCCACCTCTTCTTTTTCTTGCTTGATCCTGTGGTTTATTATCTAATCAGTTCGGCCCTTGGACACGCAGCCACGCTCAGTGGACCCAGACCACATGGCCAATAGAGCACCCAACAGACTGTGTCATCTCAGCCTGCTGAATCAAAAACAAACACAAAGGCGAGTTCGCTTTTTTTTTCGTAGGAGAAAAGAACAAGATTAAGTGAGACATGTTTCGCTGTCCTCTCCTGTTGGTTCTGCTCTTGCCTCTGTCTCTACACCAGGACTTAATTTCTTGTCACGGACAAATTTGGTTAACCACAATCATGAGAAATTTCCAACATTGGACTTTTGCATTGATAGAGTCATAAATAGGAAATGGTGAGATATACAGTGTACCATAGAAAATAAAATCACAACACAATTGTTTTTAAAATATACTAACAAAATGTAGCATTCTCAAAAAGTGAACATCTAGGTGATGTCAAAGGGGTTCATTAGGGCTGACACAATACAGTAAGAATAGTAGTGAACAACTAGAAACGGCGCAAAGAAGAGATTGTCAAGGTAATTTGTTGGTTTAAGTCAGGGGTCATCAACTACATTTATCCAAGGGCCAGAATATTTCTTGGCAGCTGTTGTGAGGGACAGATGCTCTCGTAAGATAAAAGAAATTAACAAAATATGATGTGTGTGTGTATGTATATATATATATATATATATATATATATATACAAGAAACCTAGCATGAATTATCTTTAGTGGAAGTTTGACCCACTTAAATACAGATTTACAACAAAAAAATAATTTTGTTCATTGATATTCACATATTTTTATATTCAATTCAATTTTCAATTCAATTCAATTTTATTTATATAGCGCCAATTCATGAAACATGTCATCTCAAGGCACTTTACAAGTTAGGTTCAATCACATTATACAGATTGGGTCAGATTATACAGATTGGTCAAAAAATGTTCCTATATAAGGGAACCAGTTGATTGATTCAAAGTCCCGACAAGCAGCATTCACTCCTGGAGAAGCGTAGAGCCACAGGGAGAGTCGTCTGCATTGTACATGGCTTTGCAGCAATCCCTCATACTGAGCAAGCATGAAGCGACAGTGGAAAGAAAAAACACCCGTTAGCGGGAAGGAAAAACCTCTAGCAGAACCGGGCTCAGTATGAACGGTCATCTGCCTCGACCGACTGGGGGTTACAGAAGACAGAGCAGAGACACAACAAGACAGACAAAAAGCACAGAAGCACACATTGATCTAGTAATCTGTTCTATATTAGATGGTAATAGTCGGTGATCTGTCCTCCCTGGATGATTTCACAGTCAACAGAACGTCAGACCAGGTGTACCTACTATGAAGAAAAAAGAGAGAGAACAAAAAGTTAAAAGCTGAAATGACAACAGTCATTTCAATGTAATGCAATGCAAATCTGGAGAACAGTAGACTGGAGAACAGTAGAAATCAGTAGAGTGAGAGAAATAGATCCTGATGTCCTCCAGTAGCCTAAGCCTATAGCAGCATAACTATAGAGGTAGCTCAGGGTAACATGAGCCACTCTAACTATAAGCTTTGTCAAAAAGGAAAGTTTTAAGATTAGTCTTAAAAGTAGACAGGGTGTCTGCCTCACGGACCAAATCTGGGAATTGGTTCCACAGGAGAGGAGCCTGATAGCTAAAGGATCTGCCTCCCATTCTACTTTTAGAGACTCTAGGAACCACCAGCAGACCTGCAGTCTGAGAGCGAAGTGCTCTGTTAGGAACATACGGGGTAATCAGAGCTCTGATATATGATGGAGCTTGATTATTAAGGGCTTTATACGTTAGAAGAAGAATTTTAAATTCTATTCTTGATTTAACAGGAAGCCAATGAAGGGAAGCTAAAATTGGAGAAATATGATCCCTCTTGTTGATTTTCATCAGAACTCTTGCTGCAGCATTTTGGATCAGCTGAAGACTTTGAACTGCATTTTGTGGACTTCCTGATAGTAAAGAATTACAATAGTCCAGCCTTGAAGTAACAAATGCATGGACTAGTTTTTCAGCATCACCCCTGGACAGAATGTTTCTAATTTTGGCAATATTCCGGAGGTGAAAAAAGGAAACTCTGGAATCCTGTTTAATATGGGATTTAAATGACATGTCTTGGTCGAAAATAACACCAAGATTTTTTACTTTATTGGTGTCTAATTTCATTATGTAGCCTATCTCTGGAGATATCGCCATATAGGGGGAAAAGTTAGGACAATTCACATGTTGATTAGAATGTTTTTCACTTGTGGAATGTTTTTCATGCAATGAAAGTGCTGATTTCAAGTCATTTGGGAGGTTTTTGAATCCCTCACCAAAGGCTTTTTGTGTGGCTTCATACAGCTCTTTTAATTTTATCCGACTTTCACTTCAACAGTCAGGAGCTCTAGGGTTAAAACCCCTTTCAAAATGGTTAGTAATTATTTTTCTCATTATGTATACCTAATGTGATATGTGTGGGATTTTAGTCACAAATGCATTGGTGACCTAGTTTATGCCTCACCAGATTTTTTTTCGATTTTACATTTTACAGAAAAACTAATTTCTTAATTTATCTATTCTGTATTGTTGAAATTGATATTGAATATTCATGTGTCCAAATATGTTGGGAAAATACAAATACAGTCATACAGTGCATGCGTTGTTTTTCACAGGACTATGGAGACTTCAGATCCTGAGATATTCACACCCTTTCACACACCTCTGGATTACCTCAGAGGAGAAGGGAACAGAGGACGACAAAATCACAAAACAAGACAACAGGCACAATTACAGAGCAGCCTGGAGACAATCCCGCACTTTAATGAAAGTCCAGTTTCCCCAGCCTCAGGTAAGTACTCGACGTGATTGTATCTGTGAAACAATTACACTGTCACAATCAAAGGAAGCTGCTTTTAAAAGGTCTGTCAGGGTCCTCAGTGGGGCTAATAATCACTCATCTCTTTCCCACTGTCTCACTGAGGTGCTGAATCCACCCTTTGTTCTGCACATCACCTGCCTCTCAATGGACTACTTGGTGTTACACTTCAGACACTTAGATAGGCCACACTTTGAAAGAGGGGCAGGGCCCCTGAGGGCATGCAAGCTGTTGGTAGATATCCAACAAGCACAATTCCTGAATCACCTTTCTTGTCTCGCATTTCGCTCAAAGCTGCATTTGTTGATGCTGTTTCTGTGCCAATTCTTTTGTCATGGCTGATGCTGGAAGAGATTTTTTTTCCTCCTTTCTTCTGGAGCCCTGGAGGTGAGCCGGAATCGTGGGAGCAGTCAGCTGGCGAAGGAAGATATCTGCTTCCTAATTTATAGTGTTATCACATATCACACCATAAAATGCATCCGCTCACAATGGAATACCAGGCAGACCCCCCCTTCACCTTAAGTTAATAGCTGTTTCATGCTCAAGATCAATTAAAGGTATAAGAGTAATTAGAGAGGACGTGGGAGAAAAAGAGGGTATCCTGCAGTTTCTCTTCCACTGTTTAATGATTCGCCAGCAGCCCCGACATGTGGCATGTCTGGAATGTTTGTCCCTCCATTCAGTGCATGAGAGTTATTGTGTCGGAAGAGGGAAGAAAGGGATCTATGCGGCTATCTCTGTGCATACACACATGCACACACACTCAAGCAAATTGTATCTGAGTGTGTTTTTACTGTTTGTAGACTCAATGCCCACAGAACATGGAAAAAAAGGGTAAAGAAGAGGTTAGTCAGTTTTAAAACGATCCACCAGGTGAGTTGCCCTTGTTAAAAGTTTCCCTTCTTAAAAGCCAGCTGGTTTTGGTTCCTCTGATTCATCGCTGTGCAAAAACACAAAAACAATGGAATAACATTTAGACGAGTTTGTTTTCCCTTCCCTGTCTCCTCATTCCCCTTTCCCTCTACTTCAGGGCACCGGCGATTACTTTTCTCTGCTTCTCTTTCTCTCTCCGTTCATTCTGTCCCGGGAACACCCCATTCATTTATTTTTTATTAAACTTCAGCGCTCTCCGAGGCTCATTTCCTGCGGTTACTGGTTGAGCAGAGAGCACACTGGGAGTTTCCCAGAGACTGGCAGGGGTTGGGAATGATGCCGGAGAAGCGAAGCTGGGAGGCTGATTGGGTCTGACATGATGAAAGAGGCTGTCAATTTTAGGAGAGTTGGGTCATGTTGGAATTCATGGGGATCATTGCTTTATGTTTTAAAAAAGGAGGTAGTGTTTGTATCTGTGTTGTTAATTAGATGATTTTTACTTGTAGCAAATAGGTAAGACATGCAGGTGCATAGCCAGAGACAAGCTGTGAAGTGTTCTTCTTTCAGTTTAACATTTACAGATACAGTGAATTACTGCCACAATCTGACAAAGACACTAATTAACAGCCCTTTTGGATCAAAATGGCTTGGTGGATTCACACTTGTGGTCCTTTCCTGCTGGAAAATCTTATAGAGAAAGCACTTTGTATTTTGGGTTGTGGGTGTGGTTAAAATATTCTTAGTCGTGGGAGTTGGCAGGAAGGGGGGCAAACACGGGACCCTTTTTTACACCTGTAGAAGGAACTCACTGTGAAAAGTTTTGAAAATCCCAATCTTCATGCTATTTACTTGTTGAAAAACAACAACAGTGGGACGAATAGCAGTTCCTCTAAAATAAATGAAACCTAAGCCTTTTTGTACACTTTTTTTCAAGTTGGTCAGAGCATCTGGGAACTTTTCATTATTTATCCATCACTTTCTGTTTCACTGGAGTTTAAATATATAGTGATACAGAGGCATTTTTCTCTTAGCCAGTCTTCAAAATTGGAAAGAAAAGAGAGCACACCATTGAAAAATAAGGCAGTTGTGCATTGATCTTCATAGGTCAAAAGAAAAGGCTAATTAAAAACAATGCAATAATATCTGTAGACAATACCCAATAATAAGATCTTGGGTCACAATATTTTCATCAAGTTGAGGTGTGTTTCATTAAATGCTCTCTATTTTAATATACTGTTAAGGAAACCAAATGGTGAGTCCCATAAAAACCTGTTAAGCCTTAATTGTTTTATGAGTAATTTTCGCATGAAATTGCATACCTGACATAAATCAAGCACGGCTAGTTACTAAGTATAAATGCAAATCTTTATACCTGTGTAACGGTAAGACATAAAAGAATACTTTTCCAGTGCAACCACTATTGGAACTGTTACAATGCCTGATTCATTGATGATTAAAAAAGAATAAATCTTTTATTTTTTTGCCTCACCCACATTTTTTCTAAATAAACATTACAAAACACAATGAAAACCATTTTGAAACCCTTGTAAAGTATCAGATTTTAAAGATCCACATCTCGACTAGAACTGTAGCAAATTCGGAGTGAGTTAGTTGCCGCTTATTTGTTCCACAAAGGTTTTAGTGGGCAGTGTCCCAGGCGGAGTTGCGAGTTTGGCACAATTTAGCCAAATGCGCTAAAACTGCGCCAAATGTGTTTTACACCTCATAAAATGAAATCTGGTCAAATAAAAGTGCTGATTTCCTTTGTAGGACTCCTTATGCATATGAAATAGTCTTTGATCAACACATTTACCCCTTGTATCATCAAAATGTTCCATTGTGCACAGCATTATATCAATAAGGCGCGAGGCAATGCGTAAAGCTAAACCATAATGTCAGTCATCCACGTAGGATATAGTGTGACAAAGAAAAGCTTTACAAAACTTGACAGGAGAGTTTCTCTAGTTTCATGTGACACCGGACACGGGTGATTGAGCCGGTAAATGTGTGCTTTGTGTAGTTCTTTTTTTTTGTTTAGAGAAACTTTAAATCTCAACAGCTATGTTTAAATAGATGTTAAACTATAAGTATTTGAGTCATGGTTGAGGTGGTCGGACCAAAACGCAGACAAGAGCTCATGAGTTGCATGTTGCCGATGAAGATGGTTTAATGAAAAATACAGGCTTACAGAGTTACAGGAACCAGGATCACGACCGGGATAAAACCAGAACAGAGTATCATGACGGATGAAGACGGAGGACCTAACAATGTGTCTAACAGAGAGAGCTGAACTTAAAGGGGAAGAGACGGAGGGAAACAATGGGTGGGTAATTAGGCACAGGTGTACTGAGTGTAACAACCAGCTGCAGGAAAGGAGGGACAATGAACTGGCATAATAAGATATGGAGAATAAGATAATGGGTCTGACTGGAAAGAAAATCACATCACTGATGGACAATGTCTCCCACCCCATGCATGGAGTTGTTGTAGAGCTGGAGAACCCTTTTAGTGACAGACTGCTGCATCCCAGATGTTCTAAGGAGCGTTTCCTCAGGTCATTCCTCCTGGCTGCAGTCGGACTGTATAATCTTGGCTGCTCCCAACAGACATAACTGTTTAAATTATACTAATCGTTGCACCCATGGAGAATCCTGAGGGCGCCGTTAGGATCATGTTCATTGATTTCTTCAGCGGTTTCAACACCATCCAATCTGTACTCCTGAAGGACATGCTGGAGCGGTCAGGAGTGGATCACCACCTGTTGCAGTGGATACTGGGTTTCTGTTCACCCTCTACACCACAGACTTTTCAATCAGCTCACCAGGCTGCCACCTTCAGATGACTCTGATGACTCTGCCTTGGTTGGTCTCATTACAGATGAAGACGAGTCAGAGTACAGACAGTGGATAGAGAGCTTTGCACACTGTTGTCAGCAGAACCATCTCATGTTAAATGCAGGGAAAACAAAGGCACTGGTGGTGGACTTTCGCAGGCACAAACCCACCTCACTGACACAGGTGAACATCCGGTGAACTGATATTGAGATAGTGGACTCTTATAAGTACCTTGGTGTTCACCTTAATAATAAACTAGACTGGTGTCACAACACTGATGCTTTTTACCAGATTGGTCAGAGCAGACTCTACCTGTTGAGGAGACTGAGATGCTCCTGAAGACCTTCTTTGACTCTGTGGTGGCATCAGCCATCTTCTATGTTGTGGTTTGTTGGAGCAGCAGCTTATCTGTAGCTGAGAGGAAGCAGCTAGATAAGCTCATTAGGAGGGCCAGCTCTGTCCTTGCATGCCCCCTGGACCCAGTGCAGGTGGTAGGAGACAAAAAGACTGTAAGAAAAATAACACCACTAAAACTACATCAGACATTGTCTATGATGAAGCTGTTACAGAGCTGGAGAGCTCTTTCAGTGACAGACTGCTGCACAGCAGATGCTCATATTAGCGCTTCCGCGGATCCTTCCTCCCAGCTCCTTAGACTTCATAATCTCTGCTGTTCACAACTGACTCAATAAGTTACAAACATGCAAATGATTGCACGGGTTCTGATCTGATCATGAATCGTTTAGACCGTCTCTCAGATTCTAAGGTATGCTTGCACATGCATTGGAAACACCAAGATGCAGCTATACTGCCATGCATGTTGCACATTGTCTTTTTGTTCAGTAAATAGGCTGGTGTTTTTCCACTGTTTTTCTACAGTTTTGCTTGAATAGTTCATGCATTTTACCCGAGTATGCCATATTATCAAGTATGCAATACTTACTTTGGTATTTATTTTTACTTTTATTGTAGGCCTTTCTGATAAGCTCATCCTCTGTTGCTTTAGAACTAGCTTTAGATTACATTAGCTTGTTTTTTTTCATTACTATAAATTGTACGTAAGTTTTTGCTACTGTCAAGCCATAATTTCCCAATAGTGGAACAATAAAGGAATTTCTTATCTTATATTTACTATGGGTGCCATTAAATTAGGAAAATGCTATTACATGAAGTACTGGCTATATGAAGTCCTGCATGACTTTTGGAGCTAAGACACGGATGAAGGACTAAAAATATTTTAAAAAGAAAATACTGTACTGGTTTCAGAGTGATCCTTGTTGATGCAGAACACTTACATGAATTGGATTTGCATTGTAACAGATAATTATTTTCAATGTGTTTTTTACGTCTTAAGGAGTAAATCTGTACTTTGCGGCCCAACAAGTTAGCTGTTCGTTTAATTAAACGTCGTTCTGTCTCTTCAGAAATTAGTATGAAAACCAGAAATAAAACAGAGAGGCCACAAAAATTTAGCTTTTTTTTTAAAGTGCCTAGTCTGAGACATCTGTTTTTTCCTTCCTTTTAAAATGCTGGACCATATGGAAAGTAGCTGGTTGTGAATCTTAATGTGACCACACACATCATTCTCTGTCCAAACACGCATGAGCTAAAATATGAAGTTGAAATGTATAGGCATCTGAGCAGTAATGTGTGTGTGTGTGTGTGTGTGTGTGTGTGTGTGTGTGTGTGTGTGTGTGTGCGTGCAGAGAGAAAGAATTTGGGGGTAATCTTAGTAGCTTTGAGAAACATGCAATAAGAAACATATAATGCTGCTTGCATGGTTCCTAAATGAACCACCTGTGTACGTGTTGGCACAGATCCCAGTCTCAGTTTTATGAGGGGGCTTTCTTCTCTAAAATCTTCTACATTGACGCTGGGAATCCAGACAGGCATCTGTACAATCAAATTATCCCAGAAAATGGTTATATATGAGGTGTTTGGGGTATTGTTTGCAAATTAGTACAATTACATATGTGGTGGTGTGACATGCAAGAATTTTTTGACTTTACATCCATTAAAGTGAAGCTGCTATAGAATAAGAATTTTCCAAGGAAAGCAATCACAAATCTGCTTTTAGGAATGAAATGATTATGATTTATAGTAGATAAGTTTCTGATTTATGTTTCAACATAATCAGGCATAACTCTATGGTTCATTAGGGGTGTTTGGATGGCTATATTTCAGCCATCTTTAATTCTGAAACATTTCACAACCATACTTGTGTGAGAATGATCTGAGTTGTTGCAAAGCTGCACATAAATAATACATGCCATATAAATCTTTTATGTTTATTCTCTGTATTGTATTATACAAAGCCACCAGCATATTACAAAACCGCAAGTGAATTACAACAATGGAAATTCATGAGATTGAGATGTTTGAGCTCTTAAGATTTTATTATGATATAGATTTCAGGATAGCATTAAATCTTAAAGTGGGAGTTGCACATTAATTATATGAATGAGTTACTCTCCTGCTAAAATCTAAATGTGTTTTTCTTAAATTTCAAGGGATTAAATTGTTTTAAAAAATGTGAAAAAAGCACAGTTTTGATAGTAACAACTTAGGAACATAATGGTGACCCTCCCCCACCACATACCTCAGTTATCCGACAACAATGACATGCAGTGCTTACAAGAGCATTCATCATGACACCTCTGACTTCCTGTCTCTGTGCTGATAGCAAGCTGTTAACCTAATGAAATCCATTGAAGGCTTTCAGGAAACAGTTATGGCCTCCCACTAAAGGAATCTACTACAGACCTCATCTTGGTAACCCCGCAGATAAACAATTTCAACAATGTTGCCCCGTTCACATTGTATAACTAAATAATGGTAGTGGGTGTCCTTTTGAAACACAAGGTCATCACTGGCCGGAAGATGACATTCATATTGGTCCAGAAGAAAAAGGAGAGATTTAAAGACCTGGATGGGTACAAATACACCTCAGCATGTTGCTGTGAGTCCAGAGATACATGTTTCATGTATGGACACATATTGTATTGATGATAGACTGCACCAAGGTACCGTCTTCATAAGGTTTTGACAGCTGAATGCAAGGTGACAAAGAATTATGAGACATTCAATTGTTTCTCTACGACCTGGGTTTTGGTCTTTAGCCAACCACAGACGCAATGGCCACCTGTATAGTAATATGGAACTGAGATTTATTGCTGAATGTGACAATGGCAATAGAATGCTGCTTGTAATCACTCCATGCCTTCTGCTTATGGCACCTTTCCAAATATAGCCTTTTGTGACCTGGTGTTAATGGCTGCCTTTCCATGGGAGGGTGAATCCAGACTCCATTGATACCAGTTGTCAGCAATTGGTTGTTGATGGGAGTTCTGTACCTGTGTCCAGATGGCAGGTACAGACAACACTGGGCTGTACACTATATTACCAATAGTAATGATTTTAGTAATACCCAATTTCTCAGCAGCTTCAACTCTTCTGGGAAGGCTTTCCACAAGGTCTTGACCATATTTCCAGAAGTGCGTTTGTTTGGTCAGACACTGACCTTGAACAAGACGGCTTGGTTTAAAATCTCCTCTCTGATTCATCCCAAAGGATCTTACAGAAATAGTCTAGCCCCGAGTATTTCCACATTTCCTTTCACTGGAAACAGAAGGCATGGACAAACTCAATTGGCTCACCAGACAGAGAGATTGATTTGTCACCCTTGCTCTAGAACCCAGCATTTACGTGCTTTGCACCACCCTAGGTGCTTGGCGTTAATAATCTGGGGCAATCGACTTTATTAAAACACATAGGTCACCTGTCCAAATTTAATGTTCATTAGCACTACATTGTCAATATAATTTGGCAATATAGTGTAGTGTGTTTTCTGCCATCCATGGAGATTTCATGCATGGCACATAATGCAAAAACCTTCCCTTAGTGTAGACTACTCCACACGTGGCCTTTATTTCCAGCATCAATTAATGTACAAAATCACACCTGAGTGCACGTCAATGTGGTTAAAGCACATCAAATGTCACATGTTGAAATCATGTGAATTGTGTAAAACATGTTAAACACGTTTTGCACATATGAAGCATGTTTTCTAACATTTTTTTGTTAGATTGCATGAAACACAAGCAAACTTGCATTTGATATTCTCTGAATTATATGCGATGTCCATGTTTAACAACAGAATTACATATATAATGATGATAAGCAATGAACTTATATAACAGTATTCTAGTCATACCAAGCATTCAAAGTGCCCAGCAAAACCCACAAACGCTAACACATTCATGCAACCAGTAGGCAAACTAATTTCTCTGCCTTTCTTTTGGTCAGATATTAAACAAGATTGAAGCGTGAAAATAAATTATTTGATGTGGATTTTGCCACAACAGCCTTTTGTGTCTGCTTGATTTGTTTAAAATTCCACTTCTGTAAAGTGCTGTTTAACATGAAAGTATGTGGATGAGGAAGGTGTGTGAAAGGTCAACATAAATATCTGCATATAGACCCCATGTAGGTTAAATTAGACATGATATGACTATGTTTCAGTTCAGTTGCATTACATACATTCCAATTAAGTTCAGTTCTATATTAATGTGAGTTAGTAAATTGTAGCAAAAAAAGGTGTCTGACAATAACATTGGGCATAGGATCTGTGGCTACCCGACTGACGGTGTAGAAGCACAGGGTACGTTGCATAGAAAAAATGAAGATAATGCAAAGAAAGTGGCAACAACAGTTGCAAATAGATCAATGGAAATGAACAGAGTGACCATAGCAGTATGAGAAAATGTATACACAAGAAACCTACAAAACAAACTGGGATATCCCTTTGGGTTTAAATTACCTGATAACAATCTACCAAAAGCTACTGTACATCAGTAATATCAGGGAATATAAACTAATGCAACAATACAGAAAGGTACTTGTTCATAAAATGCTTTCCAAGTTTGAAGGTCTTAAAATTATCTCTGTGCACTCAAGTATAATCTATTATAGTGTATGTTTTTACATTAGAAACAACTCTCGGCTAAGAAAACTTTATTTTAAGCAGAAATAATCCTAATCTTTTCTCAATTTGCTAAACGTTTTTCTTGAATAGTTTTAGTTTTTTTTCTTTTGAAGGAGATGTGTAGGTGAACATCTATTGTTTTGCATCATACAACACAAATTGCTGTGTGCATATAAGATTACTGAGTCTTTAATGTTGTTGCCTAAATCAATAAATAACCTGTGGGTAGTGATTTGATGATTCCAGAGGCTCTGGATTTAGAGATAGCAATAGGACCGTTTGGCTCAAAGGAAAAGCAATTACATGTCCATTTTAGCTCATGTTTCACATGATTCCTCCAATTATCTATGCTGCTAAAACACTGCAGATCAGACAGTATCTGCAAAATTGGCTTTATTTTTCTCTCAATGCTCTAACCCAAATGGCGGTCCGTTTATTTTCTTTTAGGGAAAGTGTATTCTCGAGAATATTCACTGACATAAGGATTGTTTGGAAAGGGGTTTCATTTTGCCCCCACCTCCATCCATCCAGTATCCACTTTTGTGAGGCCATATGTGATTCAAACTCTTTGACGGACTTAGCTGCTGCAATGATAAGCAAGGAGGGTTTCTACAATGTTGTGGTTCCCGCTGATGTTATCTCTTAATGCCTTGCTTTTCTGTGTCGAGTATCTAGACACTTTTAGACTTTGCAACGTCTGTGCTGAAATATGCCCGAGGCACTGAGTTCAGTTATCCAACTTAATCCCTCGTTAAGATAAGACCTTTGTCTGCAATCATAAAGGCTGACGATAAAGATAAAAGATCACATTTCTTGTGATTTCTATCAGGCTGTAAACATTTTATTGAGTCATCCTTTTTCTTCTGGGAAAGAATATGTTCTTAGTTCTTCATGGGACATGTGGATATCATAGATTTGGTCAAAGTATCTTGCTTTTATTTGTCTCAGAACAGTGGATTATGGGTTTAATTAACGAGAGCAAAGGCTTGCTGTCACTAAAACACTGAAAACCGATGGGAAAGGTTGTATATTGCTGCTAGATTTCTTTTACCTTCCAGTTTTGTTTTAGAAGCTTGAAGTCTTTTGGACAGAGGGTAATATCAGCATATTTTTAAAGCAGAAAATGTGAATTAAAAAAACACAAACGATTGTGAAATGTAAAGATGTCTTATTTTAAGAGAGAATTTAATATATATTTTTTTTATTTTATTTTTTCTGACACACAAAGAGCCGCTGGGTTCATGCCCTCGAAATAGAACATGCACCTCCATACACGGATGATAATGTACCAGATGTAACATCCCAATCAAGACATCTTCTACAATAATCACACAACATATTTTATCTTGAAAAGGGTTACATTTTAAATAATGATATGTGGCCCTTATTGGGGAAACAGAAATTGTCCTGTTAGATCTCCGTGCTGCATTTGATACAGTTGATCACACTATTGTCCTGGAAAAACTTGAACGTGCTGTAGGAATCAAGGGAAAAGCACTAGGCTGGTTTAAATCTCATTTGTATGACAGATTCCAGTTTGTTTGCGTAAATAATAAAACTTCTTCAACCCCCAGGGTTACTTGTGCAGTACCACAGGGTTCATGAGACAGAACTTGGACCACTTCTCATTGCTATATGCATGCTTCCAATTGATAAAATTCTCAGACAGCATGGGATTAATTTCCACTGTTATGCTGATGATACTCAACTGTTATGCTGATGATACTCAACTATATCCATATATATGGGCGCTCACCCACCTGGAGACCACCGGGAGCGCTGTGAAAGTCATGTTCTTTGACTTCTCCAGCGCTTTCAACACCATCAGACCGGTGCTGCTGAGGGGGAAGCTGGAGGACGCTGGGGTGGACAAACATCTAGCTGACTGGACCATGGACTACCTCACTGACCGCCCTCAGTACGTGCGGCTGCACGGCTGTCAGTCAGAGGTGGCACTTTGCAGCACCGGGGCCCCCCAGGGCACCGTCCTATCTCCGTTTCTCTTCACCCTCTACACCTCGGACTTCACCTACAACACGGACAGCTGCCACCTTCAGAAGTTCTCTGATGACTCGGCCATTGTGGGCTGCGTGTCTGAGGGGAACGAGCTGGAGTATCGGTCGGTCATCATGGACTTTGTGGACTGGTGTGAGAAGAACGATCTGTGCTTAAACACCAGTAAGACCAAGGAGATGGTGATCGACTTCAGGAGAAGACCCCCACCTCACTCACCTGTGAACATCCAGGGGCAGGACATAGAAACTGTGGAGAGTTTCAAATACCTGGGTGTTCACGTCAACAATAAGCTGGACTGGACACATAACACCGACGCTCTGTATAAGAAGGGCCAGAGCCGGCTCCACCTCCTGAGGAGGCTGAGGTCCTTTGGAGTGAGCCAGCCCCTGCTTAAAACCTTCTATGACTCTGTGGTGGCCTCAGCCCTCCTCTACGCTGTCGTCTGCTGGGCTCCTGGCAGTGCAGAGCGGGACAGAAAGAGGCTGAATAAGCTGGTGAGGAACGCCACTTCTGTCCTGGGCTGCTCTCTGGACTCAGTGGAGGAAGTAGCTGAGAGGAGGGTGTTGTCCAAGCTCACATCCATCATGGACGACACCTTCCACCCCCTGCACCAGACTGTAGAGGAGCTGAGCAGCTCCTTCAGTGACAGACTTAGACATCCTGTCTGTAAAAAGGAGCGCTACCGCAGGTCATTTATTCCTGCTGCTATCAGATTTTACAATGCTGCACTATAACTGCAACTGTGACCATAACTGTAATATTTAATGTGCAATAACCAAGGTGCAATAATCTATTTAATACACTGTCCTAAAACCCGTGCAATAATCCTGATGTAGTGACTTCTGCTGCTATCAACACTTGAACATAAGTCAGTACACATGTATGTATGTATGTACAAATGTATACAATGTATATGCACGTACATACGCGTAGGTGCGTATGTAAGTAGGCGCATAGATATATGTATATATTTAAGTATATAGATATGTTTATATATATATATATATATATATATATATATATATATATATATATATATATATATATATATATATATATATATATATAGACCACTAAGAATGTAAATGAGACATTTACATTCCTATTTCCTTTTTTGTATTTTTTGTTTTTGGTATTCTTTTGATCCATTGTAGATATGAAGATTCACTGTATATAACTGAATGCACCTTCCCTACTCTGCACCTTCTTGTATGAGCCGATGTGACGAGTGAATTTCTCCATTGTGAGATCAATAAAGACTATCTTATCTTATCTTATCTTATCTTATATATCCTGATAAACCTAACCAGTTAGATATACTACAGTTAGATATGCTACAGTATATCTAACATGTAGCAGGCAAGTAATATATATCCGGCATATCTTGAAGACATGTGCAATTGTAGTCATCTTGCAATTGGAAGGTTGTGGGTTCGATTCCAGCTTCTCCCTGTCACATGTTGATGTGCTCCTGGGCACTGAACCCGAAGTTGCCTCCCGATCTGGGTATCTTGTATGAATGTGTGCACGTTAGTAAGTGCAATTGGGTGAAAACCACTTTGAGTGGTCAGTATGACTAGAAAAGCACTGTACGAGTTCAGTCCATTTACCATAAAAACCTAAATGACTATGGTCAAGACAGAAGTTATTGTCTTTGGACCAGTCTTTGAACAACAAACTGCTTAGTCAGTCACTTCATCTAAATAGATGGTAAATGGACTGAACTTATATAGAGCTTTTCCAGTCATGGTGATCACCCAAAGCGCTGTACACTATAGCCACATTCAACCAATCGCTCTCACATTCATATACCAAGACGCAGCTCGGTAGGCAGCTTGGCCTCCAATCTGGATGGCATTAACTTTGGCTTCCAATAATAATGTTAAAAACCTTGGTGTTATTTTGATTCATGCCTTTTAAATCCCATATCAAACTGGTTTCAAAATGCAAGTCAAAGTCTTCAGCTGATCCAAATTGCTGCAGCAAGAGTTCTGATGAAAGTTAAAAAGAAAGATCATATTTCTCCTATTTTATCTTCCATTTATGGGCTCCCTGTTAAATCAAGAAAATAATTAAAAATTCTCCTTCTCACGTATAACGCCCCTAATAATCAAGCTCCATCATATGTCAGAGCTCTGATTACCCCGTATGTTCCTAACAGAGCACTTCGCTCTCAGACTGCAGGTCTGCTGGTGGTTCCTAGAGTCTCTAAAAGTAGAATGGGAGGCAGATCTTTCAGTTTTCAGGCTCCTCTCCTGTGGAACCAACTCCCAATTTTAGTCCATGAGGCAAACACCCTGTCTACTTTTAAGAATCAGGTATACAACACAAGACTAGAATGTGAATCCATGCTGATGTTTCCATTGAGGAATTCTATCTCACCCCTATTTTATTGTTTTGTAACACCATTTAGGGCAGGGGTGTCAAGCTCCAGTCCTCGAGGGCCGGTGTCCTGAAACTTTTAGAGGTTTCCCTGGTCCCACACATCTGAATCAAATGGCACAATTTGCTCCTCAGTATGCAGTCAGGTTCTTCAGAGTCCTGCTAATTACCTGATTATTTGACTCAGGCGTGTCGGACCAGGGACACATCTAAAAGTTGCAGGACACCGGCCCTTGAGGACTGGACTTTGACACCTGTGATTTAGGGTTGTCAATTAAGAGGGTTGCATGTTTTCTTCTGGCTGTTCTCCACGTCTTAGCAGACTTTAAAACTTCCAGCAGCAGCTCTTTGATTTGATCAGGTGTGCGGCTTCAGGGAGGAGAGGTGTCTGTGGGCTGCTGCCAGAAGAAGTCCGACAGATGTGAATGGGTCAATGAGGGAAACCCCGCATGAATGGAGCCCAGATGTCAGCCAGTGAGCTGCTTAATTACCATTACACTCATTTAAGATGAATGTAACGGTCTAATTTCAGTGTCATTTTGACAACTGAAAGGCATTGGTAAAAACACTGGAAGTGCTTCTTCAGTATTGCAGTGCAATCTTTATGTGTCTGCTCTTTCCTCTCAAATCCCCGGTTGGTCTTTGCAGAAGGCTGTTTACATCGAACCTGGCTCTGGTGGAGGTTTCTTCCTGTTAAAAGGGAATTTTTCTCTCCACTGTCACTACATGTATGCTCGGTATGAGGGATGGCTACAAAGTCAACAACACAATGCAATGTGCTAGGTTTCCTTAGATAGACAACTTTTTACCAATCTGTCTATATGATTTAATTGGATTGACTCTGTAAAGTGCCTTTAGATGGCATGTGTTGTTATTTGGCACTTTATAAATAAGATGACTTGATTTGATTTTAAAAGAGAGATATCACGCTCTTCTACTAGAGAGATCATTTATGCAGGAAACATGGATGAGCTTCCTAAAGATAAGCACAAGCCAAGACAGAGATTGTGCCTCTCCTACCAACATCTCACTGTTAGAAACATTTACTGCCCCAGGAATATTTATCAAGGATATAAAAATAATGGCCCTTTTAACGAGGGAGTTTTACAAAATAAGTCATTTTGCAACAGAAAATTTGTTTATTAAGTCATAATTTGATCCATTCAAGCACTCTATCGAAGGAGGTCCAAGCTGGGATCGCCACACTCAGAACATTGTGCGTCCTCGAACACCCCTCCTCCTACATCCAAACGTGTTCCAGAGCGCATGTGAACTCTGTAAGCTCCCTCCTCTCTGTTCTTTTGATAATTATGAATTATTACAGGCTGGGGTTTTTCTAGTAACTCTCTAATTTTGCAGGTCATAATTGATCACAGGTGTGGCATGGGGAGTGTTTCTCTTTTTTTAGACTTCTTTCTCTTTTGCTCATTTTGCCCCTCCCCATCTTCTTCTTTGCTCTAGCAGTGAACCGAGGTCGTCTCAAAGGCAAGCCCCGGTTGGAGAGCTTCCCCTTCTCTTAATTCCAGGCGTTCCATCAGCGTCTCGGACGAACTGATGTCCTTTCATCCTCCATAGTGCAAAGGAGGACACCACTAGTGCTCACTGTCGGTCCAGCTGGGATGTGGCGCAACTTGCTACATTCCTCTTGTTGCTCTGGTCACTCGTGTGTGTGTGTGTGTGTGTGTGTGTGTGTGTGTGTGTGTGTGTGTGTGTGTGTGTGTGTGTGTGTGTGTGTGTGTGCGTGTGTCCACAGAGTCCAAACAGCCAACACATTTTGGAAATGACTGGAAAGGAGAGGATATTGGATTAGAAAAAGGATAGGGTTATAAATCTCTCACTGAGGTTCTCCACTCCATCTCTCATACAGAGGATTTATGATGTTTAACAGACTCAAATACTAAAAAAGAGAAAAAAACAGTTTCTAAAATTCTGTTTCTTTCCTAGATCTATTTACTTGGCTGTGTTGATTTTAGTCCAGCGCCTCACAGTCCTCATTGATTGGTTGTGAAGCCTGCCATTTTCGGATGAATTGAGTTAACTTGAAACATGCAGACTGCAGGTGTGGAGTCCTAATTGATAAACCCACAGTTAGGATAAATATGTGTCCGGCCGTGGTGGTGAGGGGTGACGTGATCTATTCTTCCTGGAGGAAAATCAAGACAATGTGGGGCCGAGGGCAACGGGATGAATGAGAACAAATTGGGAAAATAGCAACTTTTTTCTGCCGCAGGTGGAGATGTAATCTTGCACGTCTTTGTTCAGGGATGTACGGTGGCCAAGAGTTGCATACGCACTGCAAGTACATAAATGTGGCAAACACAAAAAGTACTCCAAACACAAAACAGAGGCTAACACACAACACACACACAATGGAAAAAAGCAGCAAAAGAGAAATGCAGCAATCACAGAAATTAG
Source organism: Fundulus diaphanus (assembly GCA_037039145.1). NCBI lineage: Eukaryota > Metazoa > Chordata > Actinopteri > Cyprinodontiformes > Fundulidae > Fundulus > Fundulus diaphanus. The sequence continues at coordinate 16,032,302 of CM073130.1, read as the reverse complement.
CCACACAAAGTGCAAACATGCTGCAAACACAAATGATGCTGACACACAAAACAAATGCACAGGCAAAATCTTGCCAGTAGCAAGAACCACTGCAAGTTAAGAAAAGCTGAAAACTCTCTCCGCATAACGGTAGACCACCAACCATTTCATATGGACCTAGAGACCTCAGACTGCAGTCAGCGGCTGTGCGGCAGGGACAGTTATCTGTCTTCTAGAGTGGAAACGTTATTCCCCACACATTGTAGAATACATTGTCCGTCCGTCCGTCCGTTTTCTTCCGCTTATCCGGGGTCGGGTAGCGGGGGTAGCAGCTTCAGAAAGGAGGCCCAGACGTCCCTCTCCCCAGCCACTTGGGCCAGCTCCTCCAGGGGAATCCCAAGGCGTTCCCAGGCCAGCCGAGAGACATAGTCCCTTCAGCGTGTCCTGGGTCTTTCCCTGGGTCTCCTCCTGATGTGACGTACCCGGAACACCTCACCAGGGAGGCGTCCAGGAGGCATCCTAACCAGATGCCCGAGCCACCTCAACTGGCTCCTCTCGACGTGGAGGAGCAGCGGCTCTACTCTTAGTCCTCCCCGGATGACTGAGCTCCTCACCCTATCTCTAAGGGAGAGCCCAGACACACTACAGAGAAAACTCATTTCGGCCGCTTGTATCCGGGATCTTGTTCTTTCGGTCACGACCCAAAGCTCGTGACCATAGATGAGGGTAGGAACGTAGATTGACCAGTAAATCGAGAGCTTTGCCTTTTGGCTCAGCTCTCTCTTCACCACAACGGATCGGTACAGCGCCCGCTTCACAGCAGACGCTGCACCAATCCGCCTGTCGATCCCCCGCTCCATCTTCCCCTCATTCGTGAACAACACCCCAAGATACTTAAACTCCTCCACTAGGGGCAGTACATCCTCCCCAACCCGGAGGAGGCACTCTACCCTTTTCCGGTTCAAGACCATGGTCTCGGATTTGGAGGCACTGATCCTCATCCCGGCCACTTCGCACTCGGCTGCAAACCGCTCCAGTGAGAGTTGTAGATCACGCCCTGATGAAGCCAATAGGACCACGTCATCCGCGAATAGCAGAGACGCAATCCTAAGGCCACCAAAACGGATCCCCTCAACACCTTGGCTGCGCCTAGAAATTCTGTCCATAAAAGTTATGAACAGAATCGGTGACAAAGGGCAACCTTGGCGGAGTCCAACTCTCACCGGAAACGAGTCCGACTTACTGCCGGCAATGCGGACCAGACTCTGACACCGGTCATACAGAGACCTGACAGCCCTTATTAAAGGGCCCGGTATTCCATACTCCCGGAGTACCCCCCACAGGATCCCTCGGGGGACACGGTCGAATGCCTTCTCCAGATCCACAAAGCACATGTAGACTGGTTGGGCAAACTCCCATGCCCCCTCCAGGATCCTGCTGAGGGTGTAGAGCTGATCCAGTGTTCCACGGCCAACGTGCCCCACCTCCAGGCCTGGCTCCAGAGTGGGGCCCCGGTGACCCGCGTCCGGGCAAGGGAACACGAAATCCATTTATGTTACTCGTCATAAGGGGAATACATTGTGCCTACAGATTGTATTTGATTAAAAAAATAGTTATTATTCAATACACTGATCAATATAAAATGTCAACAATGGTTTATAATAAAGTTTTGCATGTAAAGAAAACCAATCAGCAGAAACATTACCAGTTTTAAAGCTCTTTCAGTTCTCTGCATGCTAAAGTGGGAATGCTAGACCTTGTCCTCTAGCTTTATCCCACTCAGGCTTACCTTCGGTTCTACATCCTTCAAGAAAGCATATCACTGTTTTCAGGACTTGTTCCTATATTTCCAAAAATAAATAAAAATAAACCATGTGTAGCAGATGTGATTTAGTGATTTAGTGTGATTTGTTTTACCTGGTATCAGATGGTATGAGTTGAACGAGCTGAATGGTAAAGCTGATCTGAATTTTAAAGAATTTTGAAATGACTTGGAGGAAAATATGGGGCTGTAGATGTTTTGACTGATGACCCAGGATGAATTATTTTCTGGGGAAGACATAATTGTATATTTCATTTTTTTTATTTTCATGTGGACGGAGTACTACATTTATGTATAACCTAGTTAATTGTGCATATTGTATAATAAATAACTTAAATAAAACAGTTGATACAATAGACATGTGCCAATTGTGCAAAAACAAATAACCAAACATTTTATTATACAAAGCAGGGAATTGAGAAAAGAATTATAAAGCCAAAAAAAATCACATTAAAAAGGACAGAAGGACAATTTATTAGAAAAAAGTATCCATTCCTATGAATGTTTTAATTATGGAAAATAAATTGAGTCATTTTTTTTACCAACGATCAGATGAAGGCCACTGGCATGAAGAACAAATGCACATAAAACAGACAATCCATTTTTCAGCAAGCTCAAAAGGCTACATGCTTCTTCAGGACATGAGTCTCCCTCTCCATGACATCAGAAACCAGAAAACAAGATTGAAACACATTAAGCTGGAACCAGGTGTCTTAACTCTGGAGGAAATAGCAATCACACCAAGCTTGGAGTTGCACTCAGGAACGGAGAAGCTTTTTGGATGAGACATTGCCCGGGCATATAGAAGAGCAGAAACACATGCATGTGTTTTTATGATGGCAGGAAGAACGAGATGGAAGCAAGTGGTGGCTTACCAGTTCAGTTGTATTTCCATTAATTGAGCAAATTACAAGCCAATCATCCTAGAAATCATTGAGAGAGCAGCTTCCATAGGAGTTTTTGTGGTAAACTTCCCCACTGACATGGGCAGTCCAAATCTAGCTATGTGGTAGGCTATTGGACAACAAAATAATATCACCAGCAAGACCAAATAAAAGGCTGGCAAAATGTTAACAAAATGTTGAGCCATCAGATGAAGCCTTCAGTCTGATCCAGAAAACTGAGAAGCTTTTCCAAACAAGGTCTGGTGCATCCTTCAGTGACCTCCCAAATGCCACAAATACTGTAGAAAAAGAAGCCAGTCTGTTAGAAATAATCTCCCCTTCATGTCAGGAAGTGCAAAGAAAAATAATCAGCTTTATTAAAATGCTAAAATAATATGAAACAAATGCATTTCCTGTCCTGCAGTAAATACCAACTTTGTGAAGGTTATGGAGGTAAAGAGTTGTTCAAACATCTTGATTCAGCTCTTATTTTGGAGGACCGAAAAGGGAATCTTGTTACCTTGGTGATGCTGTGTAATATGCTTCAGCAGTTCATTAAAGTCAGCTTTGTGTAGTTTAACTGAAAAATATGAAATAATTACTCATCTTCATAGTCACCATTTTCTTTACTGATAATATCCCCATTTATGCTGCAGTCTCTGATGGATTGTCTGTAAATTAATCTATAAATCAATCTAAATTAACCATGAATCTCAGAGCAAAAGCAACTCAGTTATATCACTGACTGCAGTGATTTACACATCAGAAATGCAAACTACTATAAATTAAAGTCCCAAGCACGCTAATACTAAGCATGTGTATATATATTGCTGTTCTGTAATATTGTAAACATGAAGTAAAATGTACCTTTTCTTTCTTCCATCCATGTTTTCTTTTGTTGTTTACTAAGGCCGCTGGGTCTGGTCCCATATGAATTGGTCCCCCTAGTGGTCTGGAGCACTTCCGCTATGCAGAGCTAGTTTGCAGCTGTTCTTAACTCGCAGCGGTTTTTGCTACTTGCAGCATTTTATACTTTATGTGTTTTGTGTGTTTGTGTGTCAGCATCATTTGTGTTTGCAGCATGTTTGCACTTTGTGTGTCTAATTTCTGTGATTGCAGTGTTTCTCTTCTGCTGCATTGTTCCATCGCGTGTGTGTTTGTTTTAGCCTTTGTTGTGTGTTTGGAGTACATTTTGTGTTTGCAATGCATTTATGTACTTGCAGTGCGTTTGCATCTCTCAGCCACCATAGAGATGGTCACCAGAAATAAAGATGTAGGAGACCAGCGGTATGACTCATACCGAGGTGGCTTGATAAATGCCACTGGATGACCTTGAAGAGAGCAAAGAATGGAGAAAAGAGACGGCTGGGAAGACCCCTTCTTGGATCTTGTTCATCTTAGAGTGCTAACTGGACCAAAGTCTCCAGATGGCATGAGAGGGAACAAATAGTACAGGACTGGGGAAGAATATTATTGGGGGCACTGAAGACTTCATCTGGGGAAAACTATCAGGAGCGGGCGTCTGGTTTCACACCACAGAATCCTGGGTGTTAGGTAATGGTGAAATTAAACCAGGAAAACAACAAAGACCAGCATGATTGTTGAAAGTTGAGGTGTTTGGCTGACTGTATGTAAGAGAGATTCTTATGATTGCTTAGCACCTTCGAGCCAGTGCCTTCATTCATAGAATCCTTGCTTGATGGCTAGCAAGTATTTGTCCCAATTATCATAATTTTTTTCATTCACAGAAAAGCGCTTTAAAAATAATTCACATGGGCTGAGTTTGTCATCTGAATGCAATTGTGAAAGAATTGCAATATATCTATGTGCAAGTGAGTGCTATACAATCTCACAACTGATTTAACCTCTCAACACTAAATTATTGATTACATATTTTAGTATTGTTATCTTTTGCTTCACATAAGTAACCACTCTGTGTCTATCTTTGACATTGTCGTGTGCTACAGCGAGTCCTTGAGCTAGAGGTGCACCATTTCATCTTCATTGATGAAGCTGGGTTCAGCCTTACAAAAAGATGGAGAGGGGGAAGGAATATCATTGGCAAGCGTGCCATCGTTTAAGTCCCCAGCCAGAGTGGAGGGAACATCATAATGTGTACAGCATTTTCCCAGCACAGCTTCACCCATCACTATGCTGGACACCCTACACAACATACTCATTCCACCAGATCAGATGGCCCAGTACTACTCAGGTTTGTTGTCATTTGGGACAACGTAGGTTTCCATCATGCTGCACTGGTTCGTAACTGGTTGACTGTCCACCCATGATTTTCAGTTGTTTAGCTCCCTCCATATTCTCCATTCCTCAATCCTATTGAGGAATTGTTTTCTACATGGAGATGGAAAGTATAACACAGAATTCCACAAACATGTATAAACCTTCTCAAAATTCTCAATGTTTTTCATGGCTGGGTTCATGCAAGGTGATACTTTTCCCCCGCTGCTTGGCCAGGGAAAACATTGCTTGTGATGTGGATGAGGTGCTGTGGCCAGACCCCTACAGACAACAGGATGCAGCATAGTTTATTTGGCTTTTGCTGTTATTTTAAATTCCAGTATTTTCTTGTGTAGCACCTTGTACAGCGTTGTGTTTTGTGGGAAACACAAAGTTGTAAAAAAAAATAATAATAATAATAAAAATGTCTAGTCATGATTTGTAATTTCCATTCATCATAGTGTTTTACACTGAGCTCATCAGTGTTCAAATGGTTCTTATACATGTTTATTCAATTGATGGTTTGTGTGTGTCATTTGCAAACAAAATAGCAAGGGGTTTTGAAGATTGTATGTGTGTTTTTTTTAATTGTGTGTAGAGTTGGGAGAATATGGGACATGTTTACATGTGTAAACATTTGAGAAACTGTAATCTTGATATAAATCCATCTGCGAAGGCCTATGAAGAATAAGCAAAACATTTCTGGATGTGTAATGGTTGTAGAGACACCCGAAAAACAAGGTCCTGGGTGTTAAGGGGGCATAAATGCTGTTGCCGGGTCCTTTGGGCATTTTACTATAACTGTGCTGCTTCAGCACCTATATTTTGGATTTCTTTTCTCAATTTGCTACCTTGCTATTGCTAGACATGCTTATGTCATTCTCACCCACTGAATATTAGACAAGACCTCCCACAATCTGAAAGACTTTTGTATGTGTCTAGTCTGTTTTTGTTTGACCCAGGTGTGGTCTTTCTGGCTTCCTCCATCCATATCAGTATGGTTTGCAGCTGAAAACAAATTGTTTTGTTGACAATACTTGCTTGTAAGTTTGTCTGTGCGATAACTCTTGGAGAATAGTGTGTTTGTGGGTGTGTGTTTTTGTCTCTCTGTCTGTCTGCGTGTGTGTGTTCTTGTACTTGCAGCTGACCAATAAATCTTTTTTGCTCATTTTACTAGTAAAGTGAGGACTTTGATGTAAGGGATAAGGTCAGGGTTAAGCCATAGAAGGGCTTGAAAATGAATGGAAGTCTATGGACGTCAAGGCACGGTCCTCACTTTGTATTTTAAACAAGCATGTCTATGTGTGCGTGTGTATGTTTTGGCTGGCCAGTGTTTATAGCATATTGCTCTGTGGTCAGACAGCTGATCTTGGCCAGGAAAGTGAGAGCTTACAGGCCAGTGTTCTGTGTGGTGTGGGCAAACTCAAAGCGGCACAGCAATCAAATTCTTGCTGGTGTGTAATGTTTTTGTGAAGTTAGAGGGAAGCAAATGAGAGATAGGAACAGGGGGAGCCCAGGGGACCTGGAAGTGATGAAACCCTTGCCATTTCTTTGTAGCCCTTTCTGCAGTCGCCACACTGCAATCATTGTAACAGTTGCCTGTTCTCCATTATGTCACTTGTCCATGTAGTTTCCTGTCAGATATTAAAGGCTGGTGTGAACTTTACTGAGCCTAAAACCACGTGTGGACATTTTCTCACCTGGACCAGCTGAAAGAGTCTGCAAGACAAATGTCAAAAGTATTATGGGTGGGACGCGATGATGTGTTACACCAAAGTGTTTCAGGACAAACACCCTCGAAGCCATCGTCTTATTGGCTGCTGGGCTGCTTGAGTAGACTTCTTTACAATGTACAGGTGCTGAGGAGAGAAAAATAGTGGCAGGAAGAGAGGTGAGGCAGAGGGCCCTGTTGTACCGCAGGCCAGATTTGCCCGGTCGCCCTGATAGTGTAATGGGACCTGCCAGTTGTGTGCTTAATTACCGCAAAGCAATGAGGGAGATCTGTGCTGTTTTTCTTTTGGTAAGCAAAGCTTAAAGCTATAGTTGGTGATCCTGTTCAGAAACACTTTTTGTTATACTGGGTAAAATCGTCCTTCCTTCCTGAAAGTAGTAAATACATTATGTATTCACAAAAGGCAGGTTAAAGAAATCGTTTTCTGTGGGAGCTGCAGACCTGTAAAAACTCTAACCAATCCATGCCCCTCGGTCCGAAGGGCATGGATTTGACAAAGTTTTGTTCCTGCCAGGTACCCCCAGCATTCTCCGGGGGTACCTTTCATTCTCCGGGGGTATCGCCATATGTATTGGTTGTCCCAAATGCCAATCATTCTGACGTGCTCACGTAACGCCAATGTGTTCATTCCTTCATAGTTTATGCTTGCTGGCTGTGCATGCGCACAGTGTTTATGTATCCAGTTAGGTTAGCATTTAGTTTAGCGGTTAGCCGTTCGTTGTAGCTCCGCTGCTCTCACCGTGGACTTTGAACATGGCAGAATGTTGCATGAAGCGACCTGCATTCATGTTAATGAGAAGAGGAAGGCCTCAGTAGAAAGTAATAAGACCAGAGTGGATTTGGGAGATTTTCAAGACGCAATCCCCCTGAAGAGCGAAGAAGAGCGAGGTAGGCCAGTCTTGCGCATGCGCAGTTATTCAAAAAGGGACTTAGGGAAACTTCCAGAAAAAATGCCGACGCTAGCTTCAACTGATGTGTAAAATCTGATGTTGTTAAACCACATGACAGGCATTGCTGAAAGTTCAGCACCAGTGGAAGAAAAGAAACAAGGCTGCCGTAGCTTATCAGTCAGGGGAAAAGAAATGTTTTTTTTCCGCCACAATGTCCCTGCAATATATAATATATTAGATATACATATCTAATTTCAAACTCTTTGATTACCCGCTAAGTAAGTTTGGCCTTCACTATCAATCAGAAGTGTGAACTGTTCAGTTGTCACAATGAGTTAGCCCTTACATTCTCCAATGGTAAGCTTTTCCTTCTGAAATCTAATGGATGTCTTAAAAAGTTTGGGAATTTAAGTATATTTGACGGAAAGCACTGAAAATGCACTGTGCAGATATGCTGCAAAGTGCTGATATCCCATAGCCAGTTTTATTTTGATAGCTGGTAACTTGATATTTAGATTTTTTTATATTTTTAGCAGTGTTTCATGCAGACCATCTGATATATTATGAAACTTGCCCAGTTTCACAAATTATATTCCTTTTTTTTCACGCAGCCTCTTCAATGCAACATTTTTTTTGCACCATCTTGTAAATAAATTTTCAACAGCTTAACCACAACACAATTAAATGTTTCACAGTTGATCAGTTGATTTTGCACAATTCTCCAGTGTGTGCAGTGCACACAATGTTCAGAAGTAAACCATGTTGACAGAGTTTTGACACAACGCTATTGTACATACAGACATTGATAGCAGCTGTTTGGGTAAGTGTCTGTATGTGGCACTAGGGTGGGAACATGTGAATGTGACCGCATACCTGGATTTCTTTTTGTCAGGTTGGGTTTGGACTGCCCCCTCTCCTGGGGCATCTCAGGTCTCCACTAAGTGTGGAGCCCATCCACCCCCACCTCAACCCTGTCCGGCTCCCCTCCGTTGGCTGGTGCCTTGACCCGCTGGTGTGTTGGTGGTCCTCGGTGTCCGAGGCTGGGTGCTCGGGTGTGTGCAGACTCACTCCTGGTGGCTGCTTTGTGGAGCCTGGGCCCCGTGTCTCTGTTGAGGCCACACCGGGGGGCGGGGTGCCCCTAGGCAAGGCAAGGCAAGGCAAGGCAAATTTATTTGTATAGCACATTTCAGTACAGAGACAATGCAAAGTGCTTTACATGATTAAAATATAGGAAAATAAAGTAGTATAAAAGCCAGTAGGAATCAAATGTTGAAACAAAATAGAACATGGTCGAATAGAAACTAAAAGCAAACATTAAAAACAGTTGGACCACAAGGTTGAACTAATCTCTGAGATACAGGGAGCCAGTGTTGGCCTCGAGTCTCTGAACCCATGGCTGGATCCGCTCCAGCGTAGCTGGCTGCCAGCGGAGCCCGCGCGCTCGTCGCTGCAGCTCCTGGGGGCTTCAGCACTGCAGTTAGTTAGCATTAGCAAGACTGATGGCTGCTGTCTGCCACAGCACTGCTCAGTGGAGAGACAGCAAGATGTTTGACCCCAATAATAGTCAGCGAAACTTCTATTAAAACCAACCTGGAAGGCTTGTATAGGAAACATTTGGATGAGGAACGTAGCCATGACCACGCAAAATTTGTGTACAATCCTGCAGAATAATACGAGATGGATATACACATAAAAACATAACAACTGGTGCACATACACATAAAACATGTCCACAGTGTGATGGGTACTGGAATACATAAGTATTATATGTGGTGTTATGTATGTGAGGAAGGTCGATTTTCAATGCAGTATATACAAGGCTCCTCCTGAAATCCACAGTAATTTCCATAGTTTTGAGCATGTTAAGCTCCAGGTTGTTCTGGCTGCACCAGAAAGCCAGCTGATCAGCCTCCCATCTGTAGGCAGACTCTTCACCATCACGGATGAGGCCTATGACCTTTGTGTTGCCAACAACCTTCAGAAGTTTGACAGATGGGTCTCCAGAGATGCAATCATTGGCATAGAAGGAGAGTGCTAATAGTCATGGTGCTGGATGTGAAGTCCCTAGCCTTACCTGCTGACTGCTGTTAGTCAGGAAGTTAGTGATCCACTGAAAGGTGGAGGCTGACAAAGTGAGCTGGGTGAGTTTGGTGCTGAGGATGTTCAGGATAATGATGTTAAATGTTGAGCTGAAGTCCTTGAAAAGGATCCTTGCATATGTCCCTGGAGCTCGAGTTGTTAGATGAGGTAATGCAGTCCCAAGTTGACTACATCATCTAATGACATGTTAGCCCTTTAGGCAAACATAAGGGGTCCAACAAGGGTGTAGTTATGTCCTACAAATGGGCCAACACCAGTCTTTCAAAGGACTTCATCACTACATGCATCAGGGCAACAGGTCTGTAATCATTTAGTCCAAAGGTGGAGGGTTTTTTGGGGACTGGCGATGATTGTAGAGCATTTGAAGCAGGGGAGAACTTCACACAGCTCCAGTGATCTGTTGAAGATCGGTGTGAAGATGTGGGTCAGCTGTGCAGATTTTCAGGTGAGAGAGGGCATGGCAGTCGGGGGAGGTGACAGTTTGAAGATGGTGGAGCAGAGGAGAAGTGTAAATCTGGACCTTTATAGAAACCATTCAACTTGTCAGCTAGTATTTGAGTGCAAGCAGAGTTGGGGAGTGGTCCCCTGAAGTAAGTAAGTGTCGGCTGGCCTCTCCTCAAAGACGCAAGGTCGCTGACCATGTTCCTAGCTTTTAACCAAGCACCTCTTTGCTGCTTTGATCTCTTTAGTCAGTTTGTCCTAAGCCTGGTTGTACAGGACTCTGTTGCCACTTTTGAAGGCCTCCTCTTGAGTCTGGTGAAGCTCCATGAGTTTCGCTTTGAACCAGGGATTTTGGTTGTTGTATGTGCGGAAGGTCTGCACACACTTCCTCACAAAAACTGATATAAGATGTCACAGTGTCAGTTCGTCCAGGTCGGTGGCTGCCTCAAAAGCAAAAGCTCAAAAGTGGTAGCCTCAAAAGCACTCCTGTCAGTACAGTTGAAGCACGCCATATCTGCAGCTTCGAACTTGTGGGTCCATCTTTTCCTTCTCTCAACAACATGTTTGGTAGATTTCAGTTTTTGCCTGTATGTGGTTATAAGATGAACCAGTGGTCGGAGAGTCCTGAAGTCAGGTTTATCCTCACCATACTGAACATGACGCCAGGGTGCATGCGCCAAAAGTGATGCAATCGAGGTGTCCCCGCCCTGTGAGCTGCTGCCGTGCAAGGTTGGGCACCACCAAGTTTTTGTGAAATGGTGCGGACGCACACGCAAGCCTCATTCAAAATGGGGGATTTAAAGGAGCCCTTTCCGAACAAGTTCACCTGTACTTGCATCAAATGGTACAGAAGTTTCAAGCGGCCCAACTTTGTTCAATTCTATTTTGTTACTGTTTATTTGGTGACTGAAAACAGCACACACAAAGTACTGGCATAATTTCAAGGATGAGTTTATTGTACATGTTTACGAATACAAACAAGGGTTTTTATTTCTGTTTCAATCACTTCCAGCATTAATCAAGTATAAAACAACAGCCCACAGTATGTAGAGTCATCAGCTTTTATTTACCAAAAGTGTTTTTTTAAACCTTTTATTTAAAAATTATCCCTAATGGCTTTACATCTCCTGGCCTTATATTCCACATTTTCAAGTCTTCATGTCTTTCTGTATGCAACAAGTGAACATACCATCTTTTTCTACTTGGGCGACAGTGGCACAGCGGTTAGGGAGTTTGTCCTGCAATTGTTCAATACCTCTCTCTGACTGTCTCAGTTGTTGTGTCCTTGGGCAAGACACTTCACCTGCATTGCCTTGTGGCGGTGGTCAGAGGGTCCGGTGGCGCCGTTGTATGGCAGCCTCGTCTCTGTCACTCTGCCCCAGGGCAGCTGTAGCTACTAACATAGCTCTCCACCGTCAGGGTGTGAATGTGTGTGTGAATGGGTGAATGACTAACTGCAGTGTGAAGCGCTTTGGAGGTCGTCAGACTAGTTAAAAGCGCTGTACAAGCGATTTACCATTTACGCCTCTAGCCCTCCGTTTATTTCTGTGCAGCTGCCATAAACACACCAACTATTCATTGTGATTGTTTACAATACTGTGCCTGGCCATTTTTGAAGTGTGACAGTCAACTGTTCCTTCTCTTTTTACTGCATTTCTTATTTTGAGTACTGCCCCCTGTGTTTTGGCAAGTACTGCACCTACATCTGCATAATGTATAAACGTCTACAGCTCTTCTATGGGCTCCGCGCAGACTTGCGTAACAACCCAACACATGAGTATAACTCAGCCTTAAGGCAGCATGGGGGACAGAGCTGTAGGCATCCTTTAATGTACTGTAGCAATGGTCCAGTTGGTCTCCCTGGTGGGATACTTAATATGCTGTCTGTATTTTGGAAGTTCATAGCCGAAGTCCCCAAGAATAATAATGTTTTTACTCTACATTAGTTATCAGGCTAGGTGTAGTAGCACCTCACTAACAACATGGCTTTACAGTTAATGAGCGATGTGAGAATTACACCAACCTTCTTTTATGTAGAGACAGAGTCCAACTCCCCATGTTTTTTCCTGTGAGCTCTGTTACACTGTCCACCCAGAAAAGATTAAACCCCAGGAGGTGAAGTGTGTTGTCTGAGATAGCAGAGGGAGGCAGATCTGCTGAAGTCGGGGTTAGTTATGTTGAGGTGAAGCAGTTCATCTGTTTTGTTGGCCAGAGTGGATATTCGCCAGGTGGATAGAAGGAAGCACAATGCAAAAACCTTGCTCTCATATTAACCAGCACGCATGCATGCTTTTCCCCGCGGCATCTACATCTCTAGTAGATACCATTCAGGGCTGCTGCTACTCCGATTAATAACATAACTCCGGGAAAGTTCCACGTTCGATCAGGAGCTGTGGAATAGTGGGAGGAGTTGAAGGTCTGATGTTTAAGAGATTTTCTTTTGTGAAAGTTACCAGAGAGGGATGGCAGTAAACAGAATTTAATAAACAAAAACACAAAAAGCACTATGGAGCATAATCCAGAGGCTGCTATTCTCAGGCGCCATCTTAGTTTTGACTCAAAGCCATTGGTTGTTCTTATCATCCCACATTTTCTCCCAAATCCAAAATTAACTTTATTTTTAATGCTACCATATGCGCAAGACACAAAGAGGGAATAAGATCATATTTATATTAGTTTGACACTGTGCAGACAGAAATTAGTGACGCAACAGCAGAAGTTCAGAAAAAATTTTTATTGTGAAGTTGGCACACGTTATATTCAACAGGTTTTGGGACAGAGTTCCAGGATGGCACCTGGAGAAGAAGTGTCTTTGTTTCAAGAAATGGTGAGAGCTGATATAACTGATAAGAGCTTATTAGTGCAGAGATGACTGGAGTTCCAGGAGAAGGTGAGTCCATCCACGAACCTGAGGTTGACAGGTGTTTGATTATCCGGGGATGTTTTGTCACAAAGCAGCAGATGGTGGACAGGCAGGTGAGTGAAGTGGAGGAAGAAGCAAAAATGTTGAAAGCAGTTACCAAGAGGGCTAACAGAGGAGCAACAGAGAGCGAGGGTATGATCTGGGTAGGTAATCTACCAGAATCATACGCTCGCTACATCAACGGAGGAATCACGGTTTCTATTAGGGAAAACTAGGGAGATCAGAGGTGGAAGTTCAAGGAGCAAAAGAATACTAAGGCCCCGTTCCCACTGCAGGCATATCTGGCCCAAATCTGATCTTTTCAAGTCACATTTCAGTCACATCCATATGTGATACTCAGTGGCGGCTGGTGGAAAAAAATTTTGGTGGGGCTGGCCAATAGATTTCCCTGCCTAACACAGTACATGCATTCAAATTAAAAGTCGGAAAATTACGATTCCGCAATAAGCATTTAATTCCCTTCTCAGAATCAGCAGTTTACAGATACATTCAACCATTTACAGCTAGATATTTAGGTCTTAATTTGGAAAGGACCAGTATGAAATACAACACTCAAATTCCCTACTTGTCACCAAACACACAAAGTAGGCATACACCATACTGTACTGCCATTATCTTCAGCCAAACAGTTTCACAATGACACAATGGGTTTCACAACACAACAGAACAGAATTTCAAAAAAATCATCAGCTGACAAAATTATTTACATGATACAATGTTCACAGTACCTTCCAAAATCCTTTCACTCTCTTCAAAACTAATAGCCCAACATTCAAACTCACTCACCACATGACAAAATGTGTGTGTCTCTCTCTCTCTGTCGTCGTCGCCGTAATCTCTACGTCACTGCCTGACTGGCTACTAGCTACATCACCTATTTATGTTAAAACGGCTTGCCATATTAGTATATATCCTATTTTTTTATTTATATAATTATTTAAGTAGAACAATGACTAGTCCTCTGTGTGCAACCGGGAGCACAACAAGTCGTAGGCATTGTTTAGATTCCAAAAATAAACTAAAAGCACGCTCTTCACCCGTTTTGTCATGCTGGTAGACGAAAACAGTTATGTTTTTGCCTACCAGCGGGACCCGGATGTAGCGCGGATGTAGTTCGTGACGTCACGCGTGAATTGGTCTATATCACTGTGTGGCAGGGGCAAAGACTCCAGGAGCCCCAAAGCTATTCATTTTGGCGATGCTGATTGGCCAAATATTTATAAATTTTCCCTAGCAACAGTATACAATTGGTTATTTCGCTACACTTCTAGGGCGCTTTGGATCAGCGCCCTAGAAGTGTAGAAGAAGAGAAATGATACGTTCTGTCGGTGGAAATGCACTTTTAAATGAGAGTCAATTGGTAGAAGTGTTTTAATAATTCATATTACATGTAGCCACATACTATTAAGTAAAAACTGACATTGATAATACTTTTAAAATCTATAGTTTTCCCCTCCACATCTAGGGAGGGCAGCGCCCGAGCGCCCCCTATGGGCCAGCCGCCACTGGTGATACTGAATCCAATTTGTATCTAATTTTTTGACTCAAGGCAGATTGGATGTAACCTGACCCTATTCAATTCAATTCAATTCAATTCAATTTTATTTATATAGCGCCAAATCATGAAACATGTCATCTCAAGGCACTTTACAAAATCAAGTTCAATCATATTATACAGATTGGGTCAGATTATACAGATTGGTCAAAATGTCCTATATAAGGAAACCAGTTGATTGCATCAAAGTCCCGACAAGCAGCATTCACTCCTGGGGGACCGTAGAGCCACAGGGAGAGTCGTCTGCATTGTACATGGCTTTGCTGCAATCCCTCATACTGAGCAAGCATGAAGCGACAGTGGGAAGAAAAAACACCCATTAACGGGAAAAAAAAACCTCCGGCAGAACCGGGCTCAGTATGAACGGTCATCTGCCTCGACCGACTGGGGTTACAGAAGACAGAGCAGAGACACAACAAGAGAGACAAAAAAGCACAGAAGCACACATTGATCTAGTAATCTGTTCTACATTAGATGGTAATAGTCGGTGATCTGTCCTCCCTGGATGATTTCACAGTCAACAGAACGTCAGACCAGGTGTACCTACTATGAAGAAAAAAGAGAGAGAACAAAAAGTTAAAAGCTGAAATGACAACAGTCATTTCAATGTAACGCAATGCAAATCTGGAGAACAGTAGAACTCAGTAGAGTGAGAAAAGTATGCCCTGATGTCCTCCAGTAGCCTAAGCCTATAGCAGCAAAACTATAAAGGTAGCTCAGAGTAACATGAGCCACTCTAGTTATAAGCTTTGTCAAAAAGGAAGGTTTTAAGATTAGTCTTAAAAGTAGACAGGGTGTCTGCTTCACGGACCAAAACTGGGAGTTGGTTCCACAAGAGAGGAGCCTGATAGCTAAAGGATCTGCCTCCCATTCTACTTTTAGAGACTCTAGGAACCACCAGCAGACCTGCAGTCTGAGAGCGAAGTGCTCTGTTAGGAACATACGGGGTAATCAGAGCTCTGATATATGATGGAGCTTGGTTATTAAGGGCTTTATACGTTAGAAGAAGAATTTTAAATTCTATTCTTGATTTAACAGGAAGCCAATGAAGGGAAGCTAAAATTGGAGAAATATGATCCCTCTTGTTGATTTTCATCAGAACTCTTGCTGCAGCATTTTGGATAAGCTGAAGACTTTGCCAGATAGATTTCGCTCCGCCTAGCTCTACTCATCCATCTGGGACAGATCCATAAGAATGGCGTTTCAGAAGGCTGGGCCTTATCAAAAATCCTTGCATATGATTGGATAAGCCACTTGTCTGTCATCTTTATCGATGTGCTATTTCAACCCCTCACACCGAAGCTAACCCGTGACGCTGATGAGAGCGACGCAGGAAAAAACAAAACTTTTTTTTTTTAAATGTGTTTGCGGATCTGTTATATTTGTCTAGGATGAACCCGGACACAGCACGCACACACAGAGCTAGTTCTTAAGAGTGAGTTTATTGAAAAGTGTGGAAGATGGATGATGATGGGACCAGAGTCATTCAACAGACGGAGGTGTAGGGTGCAGAAGCTGGCCGGCAGGAGGCGTGTGGAGTGACTGACCGGGAGGAACTCTGGAGCCGAAGACTAGCGACCAGGACAGAGCATCTGAGCTGAGGTCTTGGAGAGCAGAACCTCTGAGCCGTGGACTTGAGAGCAGAACATCTGAGCCGTGCACTGGAGAGCAGAACATCTGAGCCGTGCACTGGAGAGCAGAACATCTGAGCCGTGTACTGGAGAGCAGAACATCTGAGCCGTGCACTGGAGAGCAGAACATCTGAGCCGTGCTCTTGAGAGCAGAACATCTGAGCCGTGCACTGGAGAGCAGAACATCTGAGCCGTGCACTTGAGAGCAGAACATCTGAGCCGTGCACTTGAGAGCAGATCCTCTGAACCGTGGACTTGAGACCGGAACAGCTCACCAGGAGATGAGAACAGGAGTGGGAACAGAGCTGAGCTGGATCTAGGCTGAGACTGGAACAAAACAAAGCTGACGGAAAGTCTATTGGCTGACTGTAACAAAAAACCAAGTTGAAGGGAGTCTTCAGGCTGACTGTAACAAAAAACTGAGCTGACAAGGATTCTGGCAGAGACTGAGCAGGAGTGAACGCTATGGACCGGCGACGAGAACAGAATGAGGTGAGTCTTATAAAGAGGTGAACACAGGTGGCAACAGATCAGGGGTAATTGCTGCCTGACAGGTGACAGGAATGAAAACTAATTAGTGTCCAGAGGAGTGACTAAAGCTGAGCAAGGGAGAGCTAAGTGAATTACAAAAATAACAAAGAAGCCAGACAAAACTTAAACCATGACACTACCCCCCCCCCCCTCAAGGCCGGACCCCGGACAGCCTAGAACCTCTACCCTGGGTGGGTGGAGGGGGTCCCAGGAAGGCGGGCAAGAGTCAAACAAAAAACAGAACACAGGGGAACCAAAAGCCTAGGAGAAACACTGGGGAACCAACGAAACTAGAGAAAACGGGAAACCAAAAGGTCACGAACACGGAGGACCAAAGGCTAGAGAACACTAGGGAACCAAAGGGGCTAGAGAACACAGGGAAACCAGGGGTCAAAAGCACGGCGGAACCAAAGAGGCTAGAAAACTCTGGGGAACCGAAAGTCCAGAGAACTCTGGGAAACAGGCGAAAGGAAACACCAGGGAGACAAGACAGGCGTGCACAAATGCCAGAGGGAAGGACGGGCGTACGGAAGCGCCAAATGGAAGGAACGGGCACACGACAGCGCCAAAGGGAAGGAACGGGCGCACGACAGCGCCAAAGGGAAGGAACGGGCGCACGACAGCGCCAAAGGGAAAGAACGGGCGCACGACAGCGCCAAAGGGAAAGAACGGGCGCACGACAGCGCCAAAGGGAAAGAACGGGCGCACGACAGCGCCAAAGGGAAGGAACGGGCGTACTTAACGCCAAAGGGAAGGAACGGGCGTACTTAACGCCAAAGGGAAGGACAGGCGTACGACAACGGCAGAGGGAAGAACAGGCGTACGACAACGCCAGAGGGAAGAACAGGTGTACTGAAAACACCACGGCTCAACAACACACGCTGGAGCACGACTGGCATACAGAAACGCCAGGGGAAACCCGCCGGGGCGTGAGGGGAACGCCGGGGCTTGGGGAAGAGAACGCCGGGGCGTGGGGGAAACGCCGGGGCGCGAGGGAAGAGAACGCCGGGGCGCGAGGGAAACGCCGGAGCGCGAGGAAAGAGATCGCCGGGGCACAAGGGAAACGCCGGGGCACAAGGGAAGCAGGAACTTCTAAAACGCCAGGGAACACTAAATCTAAACGCCAGGAATCTAAACACCAGGGAACCAAGAAACCTAAACACCAGGGAACTGAGGGCGTTCTAACACGCCGGGGAACCGAGAACAGAGGGCGTTCTAACACGCCGGGGAACCGAGAACAGAGGGCGTCTAAACACGCCGGGGAATCGAGAACAGAGGGCGTCTAAACACGCCGGGGAACCGAGAACAGAGGGCGTCTAAACACGCCGGGGAACCGAGAACAGAGGGCGTCTAAACATGCCGGGGAACCGAAAACAGAGGCCGTCTAAACACGCCGGGGAACCGAGAACAGAGGGCGTCTAAACACGCCGGGGAACCGAGATAAACGTAAACACCAGGAACTAGATGGTGAGCTAGGCAGCAACAGGCCAGGCGCGCCAGAGGGCACAGACAGCGACTTATAAGCACCGGAGGGCTCTGGCGGCGACCGGCGTGCGCTGGGCAGCAACAGGTTGGCGCACCAGAGGGCTCAGCCGGCGACATGGGAGCGCCGGAGGGCTCTGGTGGCGACCTGCGTGCGCTGGGCAGCGACAGGCCGGGCGCGCCAGAGGGCTCAGCCGGCTACTTTGGAACGCCGGAGGGCTCTGGCGGCGCCTAAACAGGAGAACAAGAAGAACTAAGAGGGCTAGAACAGAACAGAGACACTAGGGGAAGACAGAACAAAAAAACTACTGAAGGCTAGAGGGAACTAAACTAACCTAAACAGGGCAAAAACAAAACAAAGAAAACAGGAGAAGAAGGGCGTAGGGACCTTGAAAGCGCAGGGACCTTTAAGAGTGCAGGGACCTTTAAGAGCGCAGGGATCTTTAAGAACGCTGGAACCCATCCAACGCAGGAACCCAGACGGCGCAGGAACCCAGACGGCGCAGGAACCCAGACGCATAGACATTAAGGGGATAAACAAACAAAACTTAATAAAAACAAATACAGAACTAAGACCACAACTACAGGGGCTAGACAGGAACTACAGGGGCTAGACAGGGACTACAGGGCTAACGAAACTACAGGGCTGACGAAACTACAGGTCTAAAACTAGAACTAGGACAGGAACTACAGGGTCTAAAGCCAGATCTACGGGTCTAAAACTGAAAAATCAAAACAAGACTGGTAAACTAGGAAAGGAACCAAACGCTAAAGCAAAACTATGAAACAAGGCAGAACCAGGAGATGAGGGCAAGTACAGCGAAACTGATGAAAAACTAGATAACTAGGGCTAGAAATAAGAACACAAACCAAAACAGGAAGTCTAAGGTAAAAAACTGGAACTCAAAAACAAAACTCAGAAAACTAAGCTAACCTAAAAAAATAGAACCGAGCTGGAAAAACAAAAGCTAAATAAAACTCATACACTCAAAAGAAAGAAAACCCCAAAATAACCCTAAAACACCCGAAAATCCTAAGTAAACCAAAAACTAAGGTTGAGCCTAAACAAATGAACAGAAGGCGGAAATAATTCTTCTAAAACAGTAAAAATATACAAAAAGCAAGACTGGAAACTAAAGCAGAACTTAGGACACAACAAAACCAAACCTGAATAACTCTAAGAAATCTAAGGAGAACTGAGAATCTAAGGAACGTTAAGTAACTCAAAAAACAAGGACCCAAAAATAACTCAAAACAAAACAGAAACCAGGAGGCGCTGGGCAGCAAAGTCTTATATGCTGGGCAGCGACGACGAGGAGCGCCGTCCTTTAAGGCTGAGCAGCGTGGGAGGCGGACTTCGCTGAAGGCGATCCGGGAAACTGAGTCAGAGGCGGGGCGTCGCGGATGCAACCCCGGCAGACGAACCGGAAGCGTGACGTCGCAACCCAGCGACCATGGCGAGACAAAAACAGAGGCGAGGCGTCACCGCACGGCGACCCAGGCGAGAGGAACCGGAGGCGGGGTGTCGCCACACTGCGACCCAGGCGAGATGAACCGGAGGCGAGGCGTCGCCGCACGGCGACCCAGGTGAGATGAACCGGAGGCGGGGCAGATCCTACCAGCTTCTGCACCAGGCTCTGTGCGTGCTCGGGTTCATCCCTTGGCCGGTCCATAATGTTATATTTGTCTAGGTTGAACCCGGACACAGCACGCACACACAGAGCTAGTTCTTAAGAGTGAGTTTATTGAAAAGTGTGGAAGATGGATGATGATGGGACCAGAGTCATTCAACAGACGGAGGTGTAGGGTGCAGAAGCTGGCCGGCAGGAGGCGTGTGGAGTGACTGACCGGGAGGAACTCTGGAGCCGAAGACTAGCGACCAGGACAGAGCATCTGAGCTGAGGTCTTGGAGAGCAGAACCTCTGAGCCGTGGACTTGAGAGCAGAACCTCTGAGCCGTGGACTTGAGAGCAGAACCTCTGAGCCGTGCACTGGAGAGCAGACCATCTGAGCCGTGCACTTGAGAGCAGAACATCTGAGCCGTGCACTTGAGAGCAGATCCTCTGAACCGTGGACTTGAGACCGGAACAGCTCACCAGGAGATGAGAACAGGAGTGGGAACAGAGCTGAGCTGGATCTAGGCTGAGACTGGAACAAAACAAAGCTGACGGAAAGTCTATTGGCTGACTGTAACAAAAAACCAAGTTGAAGGGAGTCTTCAGGCTGACTGTAACAAAAAACTGAGCTGACAAGGATTCTGGCAGAGACTGAGCGGGAGTGAATGCTATGGACCGGCGACGAGAACAGAATGAGGTGAGTCTTATAAAGAGGTGAACACAGGTGGTAACAGATCAGGGGTAATTGCTGCCTGACAGGTGACGGGAATGTAAACTAATTAGTGTCCAGAGGAGTGACTAAAGCTGAGCAAGGGAGAGCTAAGTGAATTACAAAAATAACAAAGAAGCCAGACAAAACTTAAACCATGACAGGCTCTTGTGGCACGCGTTTTATTGACAGTGAGCTGACAGAAAGAGGGTGGAAGACAGGCGGCAAAGCGCCACGGGTCGGAGTCGATCCCGGGCCGACCGCGTCGAGGACTAAAGGCCTCCTAACATGGTTTGCGCTAACCGCTCCGCCACGGGCACGCCCCGGAAAACAAAACTTGTCAAATCCGGTCGGGAGAAGGGCGAAAACATCGTTTCCACCAACAAAAGCCTTCAGAGCCGTTCTCTGATGTTCTTTTAATGAAACAATATTAGGTAGATTGGACAACACGGTAGAAATAGCAGCATCAATGCTAACGCTTGCTTCCTCGATGCGAGCCGCCATTGTTGTCTTAATCAAAACAGTCTCACAGTCGCTTCTCCACTACGTCACATCTATGAAACTCCAGCCCTGCGTCCTGATTGGCTGGACAATAAAATTGGTTGGAGAAATCACTCTCTATGGGAGAGGTCCCAGATGGATGTGAGTGAAGCTAGGCGGAGCGAAATACATCTGGCTAGGGTCAGGTTAGATTGGATGCACCTTTGACGTCACTTTTGATCAACAAATGTCACAACCTTGCACTGGTAGCAGCTGGACATGAGCGCAGTTAGCATTAGCAAGACATAATCTGTCCCTGTTGCAAAGTGATACAAAGGGTTGCAACGAGTGTCCTGCCTTTGGATTCGAGAGAAGAGTGCTCACATATATAATCAGAAGTTTCCCTTGACTTCCTTAAGTTATAAATGATCTCGGTCTCCATGAAGTTGTTATAATCCCTGACCAGTGTTGGGGGTAACGCGTTATAAGTAACGCGTTAGAGTACTCTTATTAGTTTTTTTCAGTAACAAGTAATCTAACGCGTTAGTTTTGCGAATTCAGTAATCAGTAACTCCGTTATTTTCCAAAATAAGCACTCGTTACTCCGTTACTTTAAGAATTTCCTTTCCCTCGATAAGGAAAGTGAAGTCCCTGCTTTTCTGCATTTAGTCAGATGCGGCTGCTTGCGTCTGTACCTTGCTCCTCCTTGCCTCTGTGTGTGTGTGTGTGTGTGTGTGTGTGTGTGTGTGTGTGTGTGTGTGTGTGTGTGTGTGTGTGTGTGTGTGTGTGTGTGTGTGTGTGTGTGTGTGTGTGCGTGCGCGCGCGCACCTGTGTGTGTCAGCTACTTGTGTTTGTACCGCGGCAAGATGGGCGAGAAGACAGCGTTTGATTCTTGGAGGTAAGCACGTTATTTTGAGTTAAACAGCGAAAAGGACAAGAACATGGGTCCGGCAACACGGATGCGTCGGCGTATGAGTCGAGCTCGTAGAGCAAAACCTGTGTCGACGCGCGTATGCGCTACGTGACCGATACAGGAACTGTTTTGAACTGACTGAGGCGCCAAACTGTTTATGTTTCTTCTGAACTGCGCGCGTGTGCATTCGCGCACAGCATCTGGATTCAGCGCGCACAGCAAAGCTATGCTGCACAGTCGTTTCAGAAAAAACGGATGATCTACACTGAGTAGAAAGCTGCAACTCTGAGCAGCTCTTCCTCCCTTTGTCATTCTCAGCCAGGCCCGTATTAAGACAATGTGGTGCCCATGGGCACTATACCTCAAAAGCCCCCCCCCCCCTTACCCGTGCTGTCCTCCGGTCAAAAACATCAGACATAATCAAGGGGATTTCTTTACTATTTACTAACTTACACAACTACATGTAGGCATATGAGCAGTGAACAATATTCAAATATCTCATTTTAAAATGTTGTAATCAAAAAAATCTTGATTTATTTATCATTTATTATTATTGTGACATCAGTGTTCACAAAACGAATAATGCATGGTCTTTCAACAATTTCAAGTAGGCTAAATAATATAACAATTTATGAAAAATATATTTTTAAAGCATGTGTCATGTGGTGCCCCCCCATGGTTGGTGCCCCTGGGCACTGGCCCACTGGCCCTGATGGATAACGTGAGCATGAAAAAAATCCCGATCACTGGAACGCAAATAACGTGATTCACCATGGCAATGACAGGAAATAAGTTTGGAATTGCGCATGTCCTGCGAGTAGAATTAGAAATATTTAAAGAAGGCATATGGACAATATTAAACCATAAGAAAAAATGCCGTTGCTGCTGAAAACCGCAAGAGAAAATTGTTGAAAAAGTCAATGCATGCACGATATGAAAGTTATGTGATGGAGAATTAAAGCTGCTTTCACCACACTTCACTGTTCAACACAAAAGGGGGAGTATGTCTGTGTGTGTGTGTGTGTGTGTGTGTGTGTGTGGGGGGGGGGGGTGCATTGAATGGACATGTCAGCAAAAAATTTGTAAAAAAATAAATAAAAAAGCCAGAAACGAAAAAGTAACGCAATAGTTACTTTTACTAGTAACTAGTTACTTTTATAGTGGAGTAACTCAGTTAGTAACTCAGTTACTTTTTGGGAGAAGTAACTAGTAACTATAACTAATTACTTTTTCAAAGTAACTTGCCCAACACTGTCCCTGACCCACCATTCTTGGATGTGTCCCCACACCTACATAGACCTTGTTGCCGCCAAAGCTTTGTAAAATCCAAGAGTTTCACTGTCTTTTTAACCGCGTGCTTCCCCCTCACCACCCGCTGGCACAATAAATTGCTTCTGTTGGACACTTCTTCCATGTTTGCTGGACTGTAGCGCGCTGTGTGAGGTCACTGTTATTCATTGTTTTTTTGCGCACGCGGGTCAGTTTGGAGACGCAAACAGTTCACATGAAGTCAGATATAAATAGAATTTTAAAAGTAAGGTCAACAACCTCACACGAAAAAACAAACAAAAAAATCTGATTTCACACAAAAATCTGATTTCACAAAATATCGGAATCGAGCATTAAGACCTGCAGTGGGAGCGTAGCCAAAGAGATCTGGGCCTGAATACCACTTATGTAACCAAAACAATATGGCATCTATCTAAGGGAGTCGACTCCCCTTTAACCTCCTTCTGATAAGCCTTGATAAGCCGCAGCTCTGGAACCGACACCTGTCAGTCACACTAGAAAGTAGGGGGACGTGAAAACTCCAAAACAAGCCACACGCAGCTCTGTTGATATGACAGGTTTTATTGAAGAATGTTTTTGTTCTTTTCTCCAGACTGATATCTTTGTACAATGAGATCCTTTACTCTTCTGATCCTTTTTAATGTTTCATAACCTCTCTATTAAGTAGCTAAATGATAATATGAACAAAGGGAGAATCCCACTCTGCAGAATCAGGAGAATCCCACTAGAACATGGGAACTTTATTACTGGTTAATCTGATTCACTGTAATGTTATGCCAGGTGCGAACTTACGATGACTTAGTGCTGTAATTGAGTGAAAACCTGACATTTTAACACAAATGTGTAAGCTTTCAGATCCACTGTATGTGTTCAGTTGGCTATAAACCACAATAAAGATGAGATAAGATAAGAAAATAAATTCCTTTATTGTCCCACAATGGGGAAATTCGGGTGTAATAGTGAGACAACACAGACAGAGTTAAGGCTCCCACAGGCATTTTGTCCTCCATAGTGGAGCGTACCTATTGCCTACATTTCTTGTGACAAATTCCTACATTTCCCACACTTTCTGCCAGTGGGACGAAACGGGGGAAGGGATGGTAGTGTTTGATTAACTAGCGGAGCACCTAGAGCCGTTTCCTTTCCAGCAGGCTCCCACCGCACACCTGTCAGTGAGAACAGAGAGGGACTGTGATGCTGCGACCGCCTGCTTAGAGCAGCTCAGAGTATCAAGCTCGGTGTCACATATAAAACAGTTTGATGTAAAGGCTTCTTGCCACCGACCAGTTTATAATGTGACTCCGCGCAGGGGCACAGTATAGGAGGGAAAAGCTGGGACAATTCCATGGGCCCCTGACTGACAGGCCCCCCCCAAAAGAAAATGTTATATATTTGTATGAGCTTTTGGGATGATTTAGATTTTTTTTTTCATGGGGCCCAAAATTCATGAGAGCCTCCATGACTCAGGCGTAAAAATTGAGCTCTGCGCGTACTTGTCTGCGCAGACTCATGTCAGTGCAAGTACGTGTGATTCTTTACACACAATTAATAGTAATGAAAAGAGAATAAAAAAGAACAACGTAAGAACAAACACACAATGCGACACAATGACTTCCTGGGCTTTTGACTCTTGACTCGACTGGATAACAGCTGTTATGGACATGCTGTAAGCATGCTGAGCTGTAAATTAGTGAACCATGTCTCAGCAAAGACAGGCCAATCCTTTAAACGTATTCCTGAAAGTAAAATACATATCATAAAGCATCAAAGGATGACTAGAGATTAGAGTCAAACATTTATCGCTGTTTGGCTTTGAGCAATCAGCATGGGGTGATGCACATTACAATACCTCTGTTCATTTACAGCCTGTCCTGTACCTTTTAACACAGAGAGCCAGCAGCACACACAGACCTTGGTGACAGTGGCGAGCCAGTGTAATGCATTGTGCCTGGCTGATTCTTCTGTTACATTTCACTAATAGCATTAATGTTCTGAGCGCTCCAGCTCTTAGCTCTGCCAACTGAGAGAGGAGGAGAAATGGAGAGAAACAGAACGAGAGAGGGGAGGTGTTGAGCTGCGGTTGAATCTAAGCAGATGGCACTTGTTTTACTTTCTGCCTGGCCATCTGGAGTTTACCTAAACTCATGACTTCATCATCAAACACTGGCCCACCAGCCAGCTATGGCACTCAGCACACGTATACACACACTTACAGGACAGGACAACAGCCACAGGCCTTAAGATGTGTTTTTTGAGAAGTATATGTAATAGATCTTTTGCCTTTTGTGTGTGTATTTGTATGTCTTTCCTTGCAAGTAGACATAATTGTGTTTATAAGTACCAGCTCTGTAAAAATGTCATTCTTCAGGCTGTCCAGTGCTCATTCAGACTGACATAACACTGGCCCCAGGGAGGCCATCATTTATCTGAATGTTCCTTGGCAACGTTTAACTTCTCTGTCAACTACATAAAAACTTTAATCACCACAGTCACAGAGGACTGATCCCTGTCCCAGCCGAACCCCACAGTCTCCAGGAGAAAGTCAAGAGCAATCCACTGACTTCACTTACTTGGAAAACCACTTCTCTGACACCTGCTCAAAGAGACGTAAGCTCTGTAAAGGGACAAGAGGAGTGCAAAAGGGCCTACAGAGCCCCAGATTTTCCTGAACAAGTTCATAAACTTTGAGTGAGGGTAAGAAAAACTACCTTAAGTAGGTGATGTAATTTTTCCAAAACACAAGAGTAAGATGTATGTTTAAACCAGGCCCGGAGAAGAACTGTTAAAACTTCAGTTTAGGAGTATACACTGATTCTTCATTAAACACACACCCATCTGTTATGATAAAGAAGACATGCAGTCCAATTATCTTTTTTCTGAGAGAGGGACAGGTCACCAGTCCATCACCTGGTCAACACAGAAACATGAGACAGACAAGCATGCAAGTCCTACTTATTCAGATTCTCAGAAAAATAAAATAAAAGTCCATCTTAGTAAATCGAAATGTGTAATGTAGGTTACGTACACACAGAAACTTCAAATTTCAAATGTCTATTCCTGTTTATTTTGATGATTATAGCTTAGAGCCAATGAAATCCCAATTTTTGGTCTCAGAAAACTAGGATATTACATAAGCCAATTAAAAATAGTTTCCAAATAAAGAATTTTTACATTGAGGCCTGATTAATCTCAGGCAAGACCGAAGGCTTGACAGTTGCCCTGCAGATAGTCACTGATAACCTTCCCAAAGAAAGGTATGGCATAAAACCTTATTGCTAAAGGGGTTGACTATTAATAATAATAATAATAATAATAATAATAATAATAATAATAATAATAATAATAATGGATTTTATTTGTAATCCACTTTACATTTCCAAGTAATCTCAAAGTGCTACAGTTAATAGAAAACAGATAATAAAGTAAGAAGAGGGACATTAAAATGTAATTAAAATACACAAGTAAAAGTTACAAGGCAATTACACGCAAGAAAAGTAAAAGCAAAACAAAGCAATTAAAGGAGACCATTAAAATCATTGTGTAAAAAGGAAGGTTTTAAGGCCTGTTTTAAAATGTAGAACCCTCAGATGTGGAGGCAGAGGAAAGGTACAGGAAAGTGCAGAATAGAGTCCTGGGAATGTGTAAAAGTATGTTCATAAAAGGTTGAGTGGAAGGAAAACGTGTGGTAGAGAAAGGTGCACCAGCTACAGCAATGACCACAGCCTTGAAAGGATTGTGGAAGCAGTCTGGTGACTGGGACTGTCACCTACCCAAACTGCCAAAAGTACCAATAGTAACCTTGGTATTACTGTGCTTGACATCCCAGAAAACCTGCCAGACATTCAGAAATCCCCATAGCTGTCTATCTTAATTTCTCTGCAGAACCAAAGGCTGATCCTTTGAAATGCCACACAGTACTGATGCAACAATTCAGTGAAAGTATGGCCAAACCAAGTATTGAGATCATACGCAGTACGTCACATGTACATAAGTTTTAGTAAACCAACATTTCTGTGTTGGACTGTGAGAAAAAAAAAATGGGAAAACTGATGGATGAAAATGGAGAACACAGAAAGCCCCTTGTCAGGATTTAAACCCATGGTCTTCCTGCTGAAAGGAAACAGTGCTAAACAGCCAATGAAAGCATGTTTCAATAAATTAGGATCAAGATGTGTGCCTTTTTAACTGTACAATCTTATACAAGGTAACACAGATAGATGCATCATAACATGCGACCCTGAAAGCTGTTTAATTGCTGTATATTCACCAATAATTGATGACACACTTAGAAGCTATCTGTACACCTGGTTACCCCTGCTGAAATAAAGACAGAGAGTTGGAAAAACAAACATGTTAAACCACTGTCAACCAAGGGTCGTTGCTCAAAGAATTTCCGTAACACAGCCGAGAACAAAGAGGACAACAAAGGACGGGTACATTCTTCCCATGTTGTCTCTTGTGTTTTATAGACTAGCTTCAAGGCTAATGCTCAAACACGAAGGAATCTGTTTGTTGTGGTGAGGCGCTTTTCAGGTTAAAGACATGGCAGTTCCAGTTTGTTCCAGATGTTGTGTTTGCGTCATGCATCTGTTGTTTTATGTGTCATTTAGCAAATTTGTTCTATGTAAAGTTTCTACTGGCTTCACTGCTTGTAAGATTCCATGATACATAATGCATACATAATGAGCGGAAGCTTTTGAGATTTCCTAATGGTTTTGAAGAGAGGTATAAGTTTTGTGATATTTTCTCCCATAGTTTTGCATCTTAAACAGTGCAAAGTTTGCTAGTTTATGTTGAGAGTTCAAGGTCAATTCTTGGCTAGCTGAAGGTTCCATTTGGACATTCAGCTCTGCAGAAAATCGTTGCCTTTATCAATCAAAGGGTATGAATAATCATGTCATACAGGTCTGCAAACGATTTTATACTCTGTAAACTTTTTCAAACTTTGTAATTGTAAGGGGAAAAGCATGCATGGTGTTCCAGATCTCTTACAAATAACAGTCTGAGAAGAGTTTGTATTCAGCCCCTCTGAATCCATACCTTGTAGAATCCCCTTTAAACACAATGACAGTTCTAAGTCTTTTGGGCTGTGTCTCTGTGCCCTCCCCACACCTCAGAAGGAACGTTTTGAGATGAAGTTAATTGAGTACATGATGGGCGGCATCTGTGAACAACAAGTTAGAGGTATCGCCTCTGATACTGAATACATTTCGATCTGGACTTTGACTAGCTCATTCTAAAACATGAATTATCTTTTATCTAAGTCATTCTATCATACCTCTTTTTATATCTTTTTTTCTGTTGCCTTGCTTGATGGTGGGCATCCACTGCAGTCTCAAGTCTTCAGCAGTCTTTATCAGGTCTGCTGAAAGGTTGCCTTCTATTCACTTTCATCTTCAAATCATCTTTGACCACCTATTATGAATGTTTTCATTACTTGTATTGAAACACATTTAAAATATTGACTTGTTTGAATAATAACTGAAATAATTACACAATGAAAAACAGATTGAAATTGTTTAATATTACTGTGTGTGGTTGTGTGTTGACAGCTTCTCCTCAGCTGGCACTGAGGAAGGCCTTTGTCCTGTGAACAAAGCAGACCCTATCTCCTCACCTCAAGACATGCTTCCAACTCCAAAAGTCAGTGGGTTTAATACCTAAACTTAAAAGTCACTTAATTTAATACTATTTCAAACCTTTTAATGCCCATGCACATCGTTGCTTCCTTGTGTCACCGTAGCACTGGTGGGCGTAGTTTGTAGGGGACAGGGGGCGTGATTTGTAGTGTCCGCAGGTGCAGTTGGGTAACAAACACCTGGTTTGTCGGCACCTTATCTCTACTGTAAGAAGGTAAAAAGGGTGAAATTTTACAAGAAATAAGTTTTCACAAATAACATTTTGCACAGAGTTAAGTTTTGGCCTCATCTGATTACAGCAGTGGTTTTTAAATCTGGTCCTCAGGGCCCCGCCGTCCTGCATGTTTTAGGTGCTTGCCTGCCTCCACATACTTGTCTTAAATACATTGGTGATAAAGAAGTAATGCAATCATCTGATTCAGTTGTGATGAAGCAGAGACACATCTAAAACATGTAGGACAGTGAGCTCTGAAAACCACTGGATTAGATCACTTTCTTACACATCTTTGCTGTGTTCTCAACTTGGTGTCAGATGGAACATTTTATGGTTTGATTTTGCAATGGCTTTTTTTTCAGTCCTTTTCCTACCACTTCAATTAGTATAAACAATTATGTACTACTTTGTATTGGTCTATCTCATAAAAATCCTCTATATTACATTAAACTTTGTTGCTTGAAATGTGAAAAAGTTCAAGAAGTTTGCAAACTTTTGTAGCACTGTAAATCTATTTAGAACAACCTTTGACATAAGATATTAGAAATAAAGTTTCTAGGAGACAGATTATATTCCCTATTTTCTGTTGGATATCCTTGTCAACGAATCCATTCCCTATTGATTTCTTCTCTTTTAAGAAAAACACGTAACCCCCCCCCCCCCCCCCTCTCAGATGCATTTTTTATGTGATCTCCCTCAGCATGCTTCTAGAGGAAGGGGCTGAAGTCGCCTCTGCAAAGAAAGTGAAAAAGCTTTCAAAAGCATTTCTCTTGGCCTACTTGCCCCCGAACAAAGCCTGCTGTCAACTGGTCAAGGTTTCACTTCCTAATTACCTTCTCCTGGGGCACAATAGCCGGGCCGTTGCCTAACCCAGGCCACTGTAGAGCCCTAGCATTCTTTCCCAGACAACTGGCCCCTCCACCACCAAGCCGCACTCTCGTAGGAAATGCAAGATGCATGGCGAGCATGGTCGACAGGATCCCAGTGTGGCGTTGAAAGGTTTGTTTGGCAGCAAGGCTTAGAAAGAAATGAGAATTAATCAGGTTAGCTATAAACATTTTGAGCAACTTGTCTCACACGGGCTTTAAGAACAGATTTTCCGTCTGGTGATACTGTAAACTTGACCCAAATATCATTCCTTTTCATAACTCCCAGGAATCGGATTTGCATCGGATAACATTCTTGGCGGCAGTTTCAAGCTCCTTTTTAGCAGTAAGCTCATTCCTTGATTTATGCATTAGACTATTTAAGGCTGCCTTACCTCAAGGTTGGAGGTTGCCAAAAGTTCACACAGACTCCCAATTAAGCCAGCCCCATTTTCTCTCAAACTGTTTTTTTTTTTTCTTGTAAAACTTCAAACCAATAAGGGCAAGAGCCAGACAAAACAGAATCCGAAGTTCGGTGAAAGGCAGCCGAGGCTCAGACGGGCTCCTTATTGAGCCGAGTGCTGAGTGATTTCCACTGACGCTCCTCTGCCACCCAAGTCACTCCCAAGAACACCCAGACGGGAATTCCACTTGGGCTTATCTCACCGGCCCATCGGCCGCCGCCGCAACAGAAGATGAGGGGCGAATATAGGGGGCCTGGACTGAGGGGTCAAAAGGGTAAGAGGGGGGTGTCCTCCGTGGCCAGGATTAGGGGTTAGAGGAAAATGTTGTTGTTGGGCTAAGCAGTTCAGGTGTGTTTACCAACAATTGCTCTGGGAGATAGCCATCAGCGGAGCGTAGAAGAAGCCTCGGCCCACGGGGAGCTAAAGAGGCCGGGCCGGACTTCTGACGAGCAACAAGTTGTTGTACAGATAAGGGGTTAGACACACGTACCGTCCAACCTGTGACTTTTTCTCTCTTGTAGAGAAGCAAGGGGAGCGCCGTGGGGGTAGATGCAATGTGAACTAATGCTTCATTAGGTCTTTACAACGTTAAGCCTCTGTTTTTCCAGTTGACGAGCCCTTTACCCACTGCTTGGATTCCCTAAGCCCTCAGTGACTTTAGAAGCAAATGGGATGAAATCCGATACATTTAACGTTTATGTAGATTGGAATTGCTCTTGTGCGCCGGTAGTTTTGCGTTATTCCGGTGCAACATTTACAAATGGCGAAATTAATGGTGTTAAAGAAATCCTAAACTTAATGAACTAAAATGCAGTTTTCCATTCAAGTAGTTGATTTGTGGAGTGCTTTTGCTCTGTTTCACAGCAGCTTCTACTAAGGGTTAATTTGTGCTTTTTCATTGAATATTTTATTGCATAAACAGAAAAAAGGATTAAAAATGAGAAATTCAGCTGAAAGTTTAAAGTAACCATAAAAATCAAAAGGATATATTCAATGTTGTTCATAAAGTCTTTTGAGCAGGGAGCAATGGTCAAATTATGTGCAGTTTTTTCGACTGAACAACTTTTACAATGATTGCATAATGTCTGATTCTGATTCTGATGTTTTGATATATAGTCATTCCCAATGAATCATAATCAACAACGCCTTAAAGAAGTATTGCCATCTGTTTAACCTTTTATCAGAGAACATGCTTGTATTCTATTAAGATTGTATGTGACAGACAAGCACAAAATAAGGCATAACTGCTAAGTGGTGGGAAAAGGACAAAAGGTTTTCAAAATTTGCTTAGGTTTTCAAAAAATGCTTAGAAGTCTGTTGCACATTTGAATCCAGGCCCCTTTTGTCAAGATCGGGGACAGAATGACCCAGTATTCAGGCCGGACAAGCAGATGATATTTAAAGGAGATTTATTAACGAAAAAACGATCAGACAGAACTTAAATGGGCATCTAGCCAAAAACAGAACAACATAGCTCAAAAACCAAAATAGTCCAAAACTGATAAATGGTAAGACTAAATCAAAAACAGGAGACAGGCAAGATCCAATATACGAAAATCAAATCCAGTCAGGCAACGAGTAGGCAGTCAGAAAAAACAGGACAATTGGGGGTCAGGCTGGCTCAGAACTCCAAAGGCTAATTGGGTCAGGTCTACAGGCAAACAGAGTACGGGGAATGCTGGACAAGTTTTACCAATAGGCATGGAAAATAATGATCTGGCAGAGTGCAGGAGACAGAGGCAGATATAAGTAGGGGAGTGACCAGGTGAACAGAGTGAAACAAATTACCAGAATGGGTGGAGCTGATCAGGGGGAACAAAATGGCTGGAAGTAAACTGAAGCCGATTGGATGGTGACTGGAGAAGGGGAGTGACAGAAGGACAAAAGAATGCTGGCAGGTGAACTGAATAAAGGCTGGTGACAGAAGTGATCAGAGCAGGCCAGAAGAAACTGATAATATAAAACAAAGTACAAAATCAAACCACATTAAAACTCAAACTATTCCACTAATACATAACCTAAACCTAAGACAGAATTGATTACCTGAAGAGAATAACTAAACCAAAACAGAAATTAAACTAGACTAATCCAGAACCGAAATCAACATAAAGACCAAACAGAACATAAGCAAATAATAAAAACCAGAGCTAATACTAAGACAGGAGAGTGAACTAATTAAAAAGACCAACATAAACCATAACAAAAACCCAAATCATGACACCTTTACCTTTGATACCCCAAAATAAAATCCAGCCATCCACCTAAACTCAGATGTAAAAAAATGGCTACTAAGACGGGAAAAATACATGGGGAACATACTGGAATCAGAGCAGAACACAGGAAAAGTAAAACACTTGTATAATGAAAAACGGCCCAAAAACCAACATAACAATCAAACTCAAAGTCCATGGATTGTGAAAATAATTTTTTATGGAGCGTTCACACACATTCGTGCATGTTCACTGGTAATCTGTAGGGTCTTTTACTCGTTGCTTTTCAACAGACTGTTAGCATTTGGCTGATCGCCTTTGATGATTGTGGCGTTTATCAGGCAATGTTAACAGAACATTCTCCGCAGCACAAAAAGGCCTTTTTCTATACAATAATTACTCATCTAAATCATGCGTTTGATGAAAGAATAAGTTCTTCCTGCAAATAAAAACTGCAGCTAGCTGTGCTGTGCTGCAGTGTTAATGCTAATGATTCTGTTTCAGCTATGTAATCTCTTTTGCCACTCTCCTCCTGTTTAAAAGTGGTACTGCTGACAATATTTCTATTTGTATATCTGCTATGAAGCTATGGTTTTCTTTGCTTCTACAAGTGAAACATTTTTATAAAGTTTATTCGACTGTTTGGAATAACAAGGAAGTGCACGAGTCCGGACATTTGGGAATGTGTCAAATGAAACAAAACTTACAATGGTACTATTTGATATTGCAGTAAGGATAAAAGAAATGATAAGAACTAAGAAATGTATGTTATTCTTGTATGCTACATGTAAGAATAAAACGCAATTAAACGTATTCACTCCAGCATAAACTATGCAAAACTATTTATATTATTAACATTTCAACAAGCAATATAATAGCCATCCATCCCTCATGGCAAACACCCACTCCCTGTGCTAATAGCCATAACTCTACTAGGCTCCCACTGGGTACGGGCCTGAAGTCCTGTCACAGCAATCACAAATGCCTGAGCTAAAGAGTGAAAATAAATGTAGTGTTAAAATTTTGATTGAAAAAGTCTCACTCCGCAATTCCAATAAGAAGTTGTAACGAGGTGTACGTTGGTAAAATACAACGTTAAAACCAGAAACAGTGAGAAGTCTGGTGTAGCTCAGTCTGATAAAAGCAGTATTCATCTTCTGTTTTTTTTTTTTTGATAATGTCTTGTCTGGCAATGTGACAATAAGAATTGTTGTCTTAATGCCAAAAAGAGCCCAACAGATTTTACTTTCACAAGCGGAGCCTTAACGCTTTTGCCATAGTGCTCCGCTTGATTTATGCATACAAGTAGCTTTATTGTAATTTATGCAGGGAATATTTCATGTTATATGGACACTAAAACAAGAATGTAGAAGAGAGAAAAAAGGAAAAAAGGTGAAAAATAGAGGAGATAGAAGGGAAGGAATGATACAACATCCTCAGTCTGCTTCTTCACCTGCAAACAGAGATGTAAAAAGAACAGCACAACCAGCTGATAAAGTATTACAGATACAATCAATTAACGCCTTATACAGTATTAATTAATACGGCATGTATAAAGTGACAGCTGAAGATAATAATAGGGGTTTTCTGTATGGAAGTGAGTCTGTAAGTACCTGTCATTCATCTTCTGTCGAGAAACTCTCTGGAAATTTGTCACCCCAATGAGAGAAATGTTATAATGTGTTATTGTTGCGGATCCAAAGTGCTGCAGCGCCTAGACTGAGCCGTGGTGAGAAGATGAAGATGACCTAATGGGCGAACAGACACTTACAACAAAAATATGGGAGGCAGGAAGGAAGCAACAGGGAATATTGGTGTGTAGATCAGAGTAGCTAATGCCGAGAATCCATCAGGGAACAATCAGAAACCAGGATCTTAAATACAACTGGGGAACAATCAACTGCATGAAAATCAGGCAGGTGATTAGTTTTCACCAGAATACCAAACAGCTGGGGAGGGGCTGAGGCAGGAAAGTGGCCACAAACAGAATCTTGACAAGAAAGTAAAACATAAGATCAGAAAAAAAACTTTATTGTCCACACAAATGGAACTTTGGTTTACATAACCCATTAGATGCCTCCCAACAACAACACATCATAAACATTCGTCACAATAATTTCAACTAAATCTTGACCTGCACTAACTAGTTCATTTATTCTTCCTCTGGTTTAGCAGTTTAATGGAATATGGCACGAAGGAGTTCTTAACAAGGCACCCTAAATCGCCTCCCAGATGGCAATAAAAATGAAAATTGTGTTCACAAATGAATGTCCTCAAAAATCCCTAAATTGCTTTTGATCTACAGAAATAAATTGGCTTATTCCTCTTGTTGTTTTTTTTCTTTCATCTAAGTTAAGCTGACTGGCGGCTCCACATTGTTTCATACATACTGTACCGAGCTAAATGGCAATCTTCTTATCCAGCCTTTGGCAAAAAGACGCTAAATTCCCACACAAAAATCCCTTTAACTTTTGTAACTATGAGGGTTGAAATAATCTAGTGGTTTTGAACCACACACAGACTAAGCACCTTCTGTTGAAAACAAGTCATCGGGTTCTGTCTAAGAAATGTGATTACACAGATAAAACGGGTTATTCTGTGGACGCTGTAATGTTTTAAACAGTTTGGTCTTGCTGAGCAGAAAAGGAAACATAATCAGCCTCATTTGTAACAAGGGAATTTCAAAAGTAATACTTCTAATGTCGGGGGAGTTTTCTGAATGTGCATGCATGTTTGCGGGTGATGACTTATGATAATATGATATTCCTGACAAGTAAAAACTAGCAGAGCAGGCGGCTTATGGCAGGATGCACTTTATGAAACGGTTTCATAATGTTCTGGCCAGCGCAGCCATTTATATTCTGTGTATGTTGGACCTCTCTACCAAGAGTACACCTTCACTTAAAATCCGAATCAGCTCTGTCTTTAAGGGTCAGACATTCTTACCCTCATTCCTTCGCCAGTGCTGGTACATGAGGTCATGACCTCTATAGCAGGACGGCTGAGGGTAGATGGAGTGTGTGTGTGTGTGTGTGTGTGTGTGTGTGTGTGTGTGTGTGTGTGTGTGTGTGTGTGTGTGTGTGTGTATGTGTGTGTGTGTGTGTGTGTGTGTGTGTGTGTGTGTGTGTGTGTGTGTGTGTGTGTGTGTGTGTGCTCCTGTGCAGTAATAGCACAGTGGTAAGTTGATGATGAGTGTTTCTGACTTGATAACTGATTTGCCCCTGTGTTCACCTTTAATCTCCGATGGGCCTGACTAGTGGAAGGGTCACTGAACGGTACGGGGGGGTTTAAAAAAAAAATGACTCAATGGTTTGTCTAAATAATTGTCTCAATTAGTAACAAAAGCATATAGAGAATTTCCTTTTCAAGTAATGCACATAATATTACTCCTTATACACCTCAACTATCAGAAAACACAATTATAACAAAAGGAAAACAAATAAGGATGATAATTTCTGCTTTAAAAAGTACCATTCAAAAGTATTCAGGCCCCTTGAGATTTTCATTTGAGCAAGGGTCTCGCTTTGAATCAGATTAAAAATCTGTAGAAGGAGCTAAGGATTAGGGCGATCCATCCTCAAAGCCCTGAAACTGATCAGCAAAGACAGTTCATCAAAATACCAATGAAAACATGCAAAAAGCTGGTCAGCGATTATAAAAAGGCTTTAATCGCTGTAATGCCAGCAGGGATTTTTCCACTGATTATTTATTTGAAACTTATCCCTGACCTGTCTGCCGTGTTCTGTGGTCTTCATGATGCTGTTTGTTGACTAATGTTTTTTAACAAGTCCCTGAGGTCTTCACAGAACTACTGGACTTATAACAAAACTAAACCACAGATGAACTCCATATACTAATTTGATGAATTCTTAAGACAACTGGCTGCATTGAACTTACTTAGCGTGACATTGCAAAAGGAGCATATATCATTTTCCTTCCGTTCATGACTATAAACAACTTATTGTTGGTCTGGCACAAGGTTCAAAATAGTAATTTTGTCATTAGTTTAAAATGCCTTCATTACATATAATGTAAATGCCTTTTAGTCCAGTAAAAAAGGCTGATAAAAAAGCAAAAATAGGTCAGAAACGACCGTCACCATTCCATGGTTACCTAATTAAAACCGTACAATCAAAGGGCAGGATAGTTTACACAGGTTACAAATCAAGTATTACACACACACACACACACACAGATATTTTTGAGTCCATTTTCTCTCCATAAGATACCATCTTCTGGCCAGCCTTTGACTTTCAAAACACTTTGTTTGATTTCCAATTAAATGGCTGCAGCCAAAGGAGTGTTAGTCCTCCTCACTGCCTCCCCTTTACTGTATGTGCCTCCTCTTTTCTTCCCGTTGGAGCTTCCTCAAACATTGCAGCAGTTTCTTTGTTCTGCTGAGAGGTCACAATTCGCTGCCGGTGGGATGGGTCCTCATGATTTGCCGCACAAGATGTTGGAGTTCAGCAGCCTTATGATGAACTGATGTTTCTGCAGGATTAATAATTTTGTGAGAAAGTGAAGCTCTGGCCAGCTATAGTCTCCAGGCGGCTGTAAGTTAAAGGCTTTAAAAATGAAAAAAATGAAAAGTGCAATTTAGAACTCCATAGTGGAGTGGGGTGTATTTAAACAGCTGCAATAGTTGCTTCTCAGTAGAATATTGATTGCTGTTATGGGATAATAAGCACACAGAACACACGCTTTCAGCCCCCTGGAGGATGGGATGAAGACTCGTGCTATGATTTGATGAGATCCCGCAGATTGGGAAATGTCAGCGTGAAATCATTTTCGAGCTGATCCTTCAGATGATAACCGATTACAAGCTAGCCGGCGCGTGCACGGACCTGGAGGCCTTAACAAAGGGTGTCGTTAGGGTGCTGATGGACAAGTGCCACCGCACCAAAAAAATCCCAAGGGACAGGGCGGGCTTTCATGTTGAGTAATGTTGTTTACATTAGGCCTCGGCTCATGCATTAGTGTCCCTCAAACGTCTGCAACCCCCCCCCCCCCAGCTGTTAGGCGTTTTGAAATACTTCACAGACCTCCTATGTGCACCAGTGGAAAAGAGCTTGTGTGCGTGCAAGGCTTTCAGGTGCCAAAGTAGCACTCATTGAGTGGGCTTCATTAAAGAATGGAAAGCATGTAGCCATCTCTGCCGGACAGCCACAGCAGTCGTTGCTCGCGTCTGCACCATATATGACCAGTTTGATCTAGAGTTAGAACAAGCTGAATAACAAACACTGCTCCCTACAGGTTTCATACGATCTTTGCACCATGCAGTGGAGAGAAAAGGTTTACACAACACTCTAAACATGCCAACATTTTATAATGTAATAAAAAAAAGATGAGACCATAATAAATCATTTCCAAACTTTTTAATTTGACAAATATTCTGTACAATTCAACTAAAAACCAAACAAGTCTGTGTAAAACTGTTAAAATTAAAGTCATATGTATCGATGGACTAAGGAGTAGAGTTGGAGGGGGGGAAGCATTTTCTTTCAAAGTAAACATACAGGCCTGGCTAAAATACTCTAATTCCAAAAGGTAAGCTTGGCATCAACCATCACTAAAAGAACACCACACCCCCATGAAATATAGGGAGTAACATCCTGATCTGGGGTTACTTTTCTACAGGTGAAACAGTGGCTCTTGTCAAGATGTATGACATAATGAAAAGCTCCAAATACCAGTCAGTTATGTCCCATGACCTTCTGGTGTCTGCTTGAAAACCAAATATGAAGAAGGATTCGATGTTTTAGCATCACGGGTGAGCACACATCCCAATCAACAAGGGCCAAGTTATTGAGCGGCAACTTAGAGTCCAGAACTAAATCTGAAAGTACGTGGAATCACCTGATGAGGGCTGTGAAGAAGAGATAACAACACACTCTGATATATTTGGAGAACTTTTGCAAGGTGGATTGGGAAAGTCAAACCCCAGCATGCCGATACACTCCCAATAAAGAAGCCTGAAAGCGGCTTTTAACAAGAGGGTGCTTCAGAAAGTATCAGATTCAAAGTGTGCTCACCTATGCACACAGGTGCATAGGTAACGGCACACAGGTAA
The DNA here is from genome assembly GCA_037039145.1 of Fundulus diaphanus. NCBI lineage: Eukaryota > Metazoa > Chordata > Actinopteri > Cyprinodontiformes > Fundulidae > Fundulus > Fundulus diaphanus. The sequence goes on along the minus strand of CM073130.1, from coordinate 15,993,627 downwards.
CTGTGTGCCGTTACCTATGCACCTGTGTGCATAGGTAACGGCACACAGGTAACTGTGTGCATAGGTGAGTTTGTTGAAGTGTACAGTATCTTTGTCACGACGTAGAATGTAAAAACTATTTTAAAAGGTTTCCATTTCAATTGAAATAACAGGGTTGTATAAAGTTTTGAGCGCAATCGAGTGTGAAAAAAGATTGTACGATGTCTGTTATTTTATGAATTCTCTTTCAGAGAGTCAATTTGCCAACCACAGTCTATATTGTATTAAAACAGAGCAATCATTGTTCATAGGGCACATAACACTGAGGAGTGAAGCAGCAGCTTATCATGGCTGCCTTCCCAGAATTTCTGATCACCAAAAATGAATATATATTTATGTGATTGCGTGTGTGTGTGTGTGTGTGTGTGTGTGTGTGTGTGTGTGTGTGTGTGTGTGTGTGTGTGTGTGTGTGTGTGAGAGAGAGAGAGAGAGAGAGAGAGAGAGAGAGAGAGAGAGAATAATAGAGAGCAAAAGATCAGCCCCAGCTTTGTAAATGTTTTTACATGCAAGTGAAAACACTGCGAGACTCCGACAGATCTCCACATTCAAATGCATTGATTCACAGTCATGCGTCTAATATCCGATTGCCTCCGCTGGTGTTTTTACATACGCCAACGCAGCCCCCTAATCGGAATAGGAAGAATGGGGGGAATGGGAGCACTGTGGTTTGAGTAATTCATGTGCAAAAAGTGAAGTGCTTGCGCAGACAAATATTTTCAGGTCAGGCTTTGGACGGACAGATCCATGCAAGAATTCCAGCAGCAGCAGAGACCAGAGAACACCAAGCTAAGAAGACAGATGATGAAGAAAGGGCTGAGCGGCAGAACAACACATGAAGGGCGTGAAAAAAAGCCCATCACAGTCAATCAGGCATCAGCTGCTAGCCAGGGAGGAAAAGAGGAGAAACTTTACCCCAACTCTGGCCCTCCTGAGTTGGCCTGCCGCGTGCAGCATGGGGGGAAATTCACTGGATGTCACATACATCTTGATTTTTATGAATGCTTTGATAGCTCCCCTAAAGGCACTCCTCTGACCAGGTGGCGGGTATTTATACAAGCATGTCAGGGAAGTAAAAATGAGGGGAATGACTATTTGCTGATCTCTTTTGCTCGCACAGGGAAAAAAAAGAGTTTATTCTCAATGCAACTGGAAATAATTATCTGGCTGTGCACTCAGGGAAGCAGGTCACCTGAATGCACCCTGACCCTGATCACCAGGTGTTAGTGTTTGCCGGATAGGTGTGACTCACACATGGGAGCAAACACATACCATGCATTAAATGCACATTTCCTTTTTTTCTTTTTTTTTTACTGTATTAATCTTGAACCAATTTGACACCTTTTTTTTAAAGAAGTGTCTTTATGTTTGTGTGATGAAGCCTTGAACTTAAAATTTGTAGTCATCCAGAGAGTCTTTTGATTGGATGCATCAAAGATACAAGCTGGTGTTGTCATTATTTTCATTGTCAATAACCATGCAGTATTAATAAAACACTGCACGCTTATGATATACAGATTTTAAGTGCAATATTCTAAAAAAACATCCCTAAAACCAAATCTGCATGGTTCTGTATAGAAGCTGATGGAGTGACAGGAGGCAGCAAGAAGAACACAGCAATGATTAGCAATGACTGATGTAAAATTTGAAGCATTTCCTTCTGTATTTCCTTCCTGAGGATTTTTTTTTTTTCAAATGGAAAACTAAACAAGAACAATCCGACAGTGAGAGAGTTAAAGTTGTAAGGTTTCCCCTATACTTGTTTGAACGAGAGTTTAAGGCTGACAGTCCTCTGACAGATACTGCTGTGGACAGTAAGGTGGAAGCAAATGGTGATTAGAATAATGATTGCCTTCAAAACTGTAATAGGTAAGAATCCATTTGTTATGCTGTTTCAATTTTCCTGTTTGACTGGCTTCCAATTTTTTTAAACTATGCAATTTGTAGACAGTTGAATCCTGTTCAACTCTGAGCTCATGCTGGTACATGTTCCAAAATAACTTCTATTTGTGACTGCAGAACCTTTGCCTACTGATGGTGACTTGAAAATTGGGAGGGTGGTGGGGCTCACTGATGAGATTGTGTTCATTATGACCCTGTCTGCCCGACAATCCTTCTTGGCAGTAGTGGTGGGTGATGCAGAAGTTTAAAAAAAATAATATTTCATTTCCAGCTTCTTAATGAAATGCTTCAACTAGGCCACATGGATTTGTAGCAACTTAGCTCTGAATGATGGCTTCAGATTTGCATAAAGAAATGTTACTGTTCAACTTTGTGTTATCCAGCAATGCGTGCATTCTTCTTATATACGTCCTAGATGTTTTGTTGCTGCACAACACACAATTCAGGTAATTCAGGGTTATTTTTAATATGACAATAAAAAAGCAGAAGATTTAAATGAGTATAGTCAGAGTAGTTCTAATCATATGAAATCTGCCTTGTGCGACATCTACAGAGGCATGTGCATATTAAAGTCTGTGATCAGAAAGGTAAGTTTTGTCGTAATTACATTGTTACATTAAATTTGAAATAAAAAGTAAAGCAGCAGCCTAAGAGGGAGTGATCATTAGTGCAAGGACTCATGGGACTGTTTTCATGATGTTAATGTGTTACGCCGCAGGGTTTACAGTAAATTAGTTACTGTCATTTGTTAAGCCTAGTTCACATGGCAAGATTTTTAAATTATTTGCCAATTTTCAAAGCCTGAGAGACACCACACATAATGATTAAGAAATCATAACTATAACAAGTTTGCTCGTACAGATTTCAAACAGATTTTACTCAGGAACATTCAGATGTCAGACGGGAAATCTTGAAAAACCTCTTGGGATCAACCGTGAGCTCAAGGTAAATAAACATGGCCGATGCCATACTCTGGACCAGTATGTGGTTGTAATGCTTCTTTAAGTTGGTTGTTAACCACCGGGAAAAAAATTAAAGAAAGAAGAACAATTGTGATAGGTTATAAACTAATTTAAACAGAGAAAAAAACATTACAAAAAGAAAGGGTGTTGGTTAAAGGAGTGGAAACAGAGTGAAAAGGGGCTCTACGTTTACTGTACTATCATACAGAGGGGAGTTGTGTTTTTTATCTCTGTGTTTCCCTCATCTCGCTTTCTGATTGGCTACACATCACATTTAACAGGCTACGTAGCCCAGAACTATCCAACATGTTGAATATCTCTGATTTAGGGTCAGAAGTAGAAGATCAGGGCAAAAATGGGGCTATTTATCCTGTCGCGTTAACCAGGCTTTACGTGAACACAGAATTTTCCAGTATCCCACATCTGGCACCAATGTGGAGAGATTCAAGTCTACAATGCAATTTCAGTGCTGCATGCACTGCTCAACCACAGGTTAACAACTTTATTAGCATTGAATAATACTCTTCAGCAGCAACAACAAAGCCTGTTAACTGTAACAGCCCTCTTGCTCATGGCGTTGCAGTGCTGGCCACACCCATTGCTAAACAGTCAGCCAAACACAACCTGGGAGCCTCGTGTTGACAAAACAAATGACAGTATCTGCATTAACTGTAAACACTCCATCTTCTCATTAACATCACAAAATCAGCCCCATGAGTCCTTGTAATAGTGGCCACTTCCTCTTAGGCCGCCACAATGTAATGGCATATTTTCAAGGTGATTGATGTCCTCCACACTAAGGGTTCCTTGTATGCCAAATACTGGCCAACAGGGTTTGATTTTAATACAGACACATGGTGTTGGTATATTCAAGACATAGCTTAATCTTCAACAATCTGCCAAATTTTGATTGTACAACAGATTTGTTAAATGGATAATTTACTAGCTACTGCAACTGGAAATTTAGTTATACCTTTATAGCCCATTACTTTTGCATGAATTGCTTATTAACACCCCAATTACACTATGGCATAATTGGCTTGGTTTCAATGGCATCTCCTTCAGACGCATCATATACAATATGATCACCAACTATGCCAGTATGAAACTTTTTTGGACAAGTTGGAAGATTTAACGGCAAGAGACCCAATATACCACACATAATTTCCACTGCTACAAAACTTTATGCAAGTGCTACACAAATGTCGCATCAATGACCCAACAATAATGTTACCATTGATATGTATTACTAGGTAGGACATAACATGATTACAGCATAACACACAGGCGTCATTGCTATGCACTGAGTCAGGGCTGCTGCAGCGCCAGAAGTACACAAATAAATCTTATAAATAGAATAAACATGTTACTTTGACAATTAGACTTGAATGTAATTGAAATCTAATTATTATAAAATGTAATTCGTAACAAATCCTTGGAAAAATACACCATGAAAAGTAGTACAGTTTTAAAAATACTAAAACAAAACCCTTTAACTTTAACTTTACCCAGTTAAATAAAGGTTCAATTAAAATTTTATATGGCTGTCAGTTTTCATTGGTAGTAACTTATTAGTGGAGTTTTTAAAGGGAACACAGTATCTGAATTTCTGGATATTTCAGCATTAAACAAATGTGTTTTAAACTGGTTGTGCTGGATAGGCTTTGCCTGCCTTCTTTTCTCCATTATGAACAAATATAAATGTACAGCTGACCAGAGCTTTTTTTTATCCTCTCCCTCTCTCTCCTCCATTCCCCTTCGGATGTCTCCCTCTGTGTCTCTGTGCTGCAGTGACAGCCAGGGGGCGAGGGGGTGTCTGTCCTCTGGGAGCATCACCGAGGCAGATATACCCAACCTGACTGAGCCGCATGGACTGCGTGGATTTTTTTTTTTTTTTTAAACAAACGTAATCCAAACCGGGCCTCTGGCTTCCCCCCTTGGCAATAGCTTAGCCGGCCAGGTTACTGGGAGCACTGTGACACATCGGGAAATGTCCCGATGCTCCTGATGGCCAGTCTGCACCTGAAACCCACTTTTATTAGCTTATATTAGTTTAGAAATGTCTGCTTCAAGGCCAGAAACCTACAAACTGTGATACCATAATGACCCTGACCCTTGAGCTGATAAGTTGACAGCATGGTGATCTTTATAGCACAGTAGGTATACCTGGCAACACTATATTTACACAGTTCCCACTCTGCTTATGAATTTGTGTATAGGGAGAGTACATATATCTATGTATCATAACATAGGTGATTTTCTCAGCCTCAATATGAGCCGTATTTTGTAGAAATCGGATAAGAGGTAAGTGTGCTACAACCGTTCTTTGACAGATGTGTGTTCATTCCGCATTAGATCAGCGTGGTTTTGTTGACAAGTCTCAATACATAGCAATGTTCCTGTGCGCATGTCACTGTCTATAGGGGATGTCCTGTCCAGTAATATATATCAATGAATGATATTTAATCTCATGTGGGATAGTCTGGTCATAGTGACTGAATAAGATGCAGTAGACAGATGCCGTCCAGTGTAGCAGGTGGCTTGTTTACAAAACTGTGACAAAAGAAGTATTTGCAAGTTAACTTAAAGGCTAACATGGCTCAAGTGAACATAATTGACCCTTTCCACAGTGTATTAGTGCTGTTGCCTTCAGGAAAATGGTGCATAATCAGCAGAACAGACTCAAAGACCGCTTCTTCCCTGGAGCTGTCACTTTTACTATTACACTTTTACGTTTTTACTGCACTTTCTTGCTCCCCTTTCTTTATTGCTGTGAAAGCCATGGTGCATCAAACTAAATGTTGTTTTAGTAACGACAATAAAAAAAATTCTGATTTTGAAACAACCAACATTTATATCAAGTCAACTTGATGTCCACTTCTAAACAACTGAATTTGTCTGTTTAAATACTCTCTGCTCACTAATAAAATGGATTTCACACAGCATGTGAGACTAACATTACATTAATTTAATCGTTTAATCATTACATTAAATAATAACATATACAAAAGTATGGCAGACAAAAATAAATAAATAAAATTGACCTAATGTCATGGTTTATGGATTGAGACTCAGAGGAAGGGCAACCACGGAGACAGGCGTTCAGTTTAGAAAGTTTATTGAAAAGAAGTGGTGGTCGGCTCGGGAGTGGTTCTGGCTGGTCAGTCTGTCCGGGTTCCACTGGAGACAAAGCAGGGAGACTGGTGAGCTGAAGCAGGAGCTGATGTGTCTGATGTTTAGTAAAGGACTTACTGGGTTCCAGGCTGGGTTTGTGTCAGGGGAGGGTGATGTCCGGGGTCCTGGTTGAGGTGCAGGTCTGGTGAGCTCTCTCTGGGTTCTGCGGTGTTGGAGGGTGGACAGGCAGGTGAGCACAGCAAGAGGACCAAGGCAGGAGCGGCGTCTGGGTTTCTGTTCTTGGCACGAGGAGATCTGACTCGGAAGTGCGGTAGCTAGGGTGTATAGGGTTCTGGATGAAAGCAAGGAGTAGAAACTAGGTTAGGCAAGACTCGGAAAGAACACTCTGGAAAAATACTTGGTTGGTCATGTACCACGCTGGAAGTGAGTCAGAACTGACGCCCTCCAACTGGAAAGCTGCTCCTTAAGAAGAACAGCAATCAGTGCTGACGGAGAGCACCTTCCCGTCACGCCCTGCAGAGGAGGAGAGAGAGAGAGAGCCCAGCCTGCATCCAGCCTTCAGAGTGTGACAGCCCCCAGGCGGCCGTCCGGCAGAGGATGCCTCAAAGGCGGAGATGAGCTCGGGATCAAGGATGAACGATCTGGGAACCCAAGAACGTTCCTCCGGGCCGTAACCTGCCCAATCTACCAGATACTGGTAACCCTGGCCACGACGCCTAGCGGCCACAATTTTCCAGACCATGAAGGCCGGATGACCATCCACGACCCGGGCGGGTGGAGGGGGTCTGGTAGGGGGGCACAACGGACTGGAGGTGACAGGCTTGATCTGACTGACGTGAAAGGTAGGGTGAACACGGAGGTGAGCAGGGAGTTTAAGACGGACCGCCGTGGGACTGATTACGCGGTCGATCTTAAACGGACCGAGGAATCTAGGGGCGAGTTTTTTAGAGGTAGCCTTCAGAGGGAAATCTTTGGAAGAAAGCCATACCTCTTGCCCGGGAGAGTAAACAGGAGCTGGGAGACGCTTGCGATCGGCTATCTTTTTATTACGGTCGGTGGTATCAGGGGCGTGCATACATAGACACTAGGTGGTGCTAAAGCACTAGGAAGTTTGCCCTTTATCAACGAAAATGCCCTTTTGAAACTCGTTTTTTTTTTTTTTTAATTATTAATATTCAGGGCAGTCAAAAGTAGCCGGTCAACGGCGGCAAATCGCCGTCTATAGCAGCTCTTGCCGCCGCCTACATTTCCCCGATTAAATAATGGAGCATTATTTGAGCCTTCTGGTTGAGCGCGGAGCAGACCCTGGACTGGAAGCCGTCTTCTTTTTTTTTTTTTTTTTTTACCTCGGAGTGGCCATCGACCTTTTAGTACTATCTTTGATGTGTCAATCATACAATTTAACCAATCAAATCAACGACTGAAGGCAACATGCTAGCCAATCACAGCTGGAGAGGGGCGGGACACCGAGTCATAGCCTTCAGTCGCCGCCGCAGTTCGGTTGTGGTGTGGTCACCGTTGGTGTCGGTAGAGCGGGATGGAAATTTGGTCTGATTACCAAACAATTACAAGAAGTGACAACAAAGCAGAGAGCGAGCTGGAAGGAGCGTTATTAATTTCTGTTTGAAATGTCAGCACTGAAGTCTAAACTGGAGTAAACATTCACGCTAGGAGGGTTAGCTAGGACAGCTAGCAGGGTTAGCTAGTCGCCCAAGGAGCAGAATCAAGCACTAAAGCTGCCAAACTGAAGAGACTTGAGTTACTTGCAGGTAGAAGGGAACTCTGCTTTGTTCTGCTCCTTGTTCTCATAGCTGCTGTAATTACAGAACCTGTTCTAGTCAGAATTGTTACTTCAGTCAGTGTTCAGCCTGACACCAGCGCTCATGTTTATTAGCGTGTAGCTTATGCTGGACTTTTGAGTTAAGACACAGCTTTACAGGTTACCCTATGTCACTGTTAGTCCAAAGGCCAAATCTCAAACTCTCTCATGTTAAAAGCACAGAACTATTAAACACATAAGAACATGCCATTAGCACACAACTGAGCTGAAGCAAAGAAAAAAAACTGCGCATATGGGCTCCAAACAAAATGTACAATCAGACAACCAAATAACACACAAGATCTCTTTAATAATCAGGATATTTTACCCAGAAAAAATAAATTATAAATAGCTTCCCAACATGAGTTGTAAATCTACCTTAATATAAACTTAATTTCTCTCAGTATAGCTCAATTAAACATTTCTCTTACATGCAGTCATGAAATATTTTTAAGTAGAACTCAACCCCTCTTGGGCGTTTACATTGACCAAACACTTGATTAGCCATTATTCTTTTCTTGTTTTATTATAACAATCAATATTATTCATTATAACTATTATTCATTGATGATGTCAGATCGACAGATTCAACTTAAATAAAAAAAAAAAAAATAATGACTTTTTTGATATATTTTGTTAGTAATTCTTTCTAAAAGCCCAACAAATGTTATGAAAAGCTTCGAAATTTTTTTACAATCTGCCCGTAAGCTATTTTTTTCCAGCTCAATGTGTTCAAAAGCCTAATTGGTTGGAAACCTGCCTAATTTGGCGACACCGACTACACTATTGCTATTTGTTTGTTCGTTACAGTAGTCACAGAACTGTTTAGTCTGAAGTATATATATCTATATAGATATATAGATATATAGATATATATCTATATATAAGTGCACCCTCCTACCTGATAGTGTGTAGCCTGCTACTGTAAAAAAGTTTGACTGCCCTGAATATTATTAAGATTTTACTGAGGTCGGTTTTGAAATGATCTTTTGAAAACCTGAGCCATTAAAAACCACTGAAACAATGCCCCGAAATGAGCCACCTCCTTGCGCACACCCGACCAGCCTATCCCTCTTCCTTTGTCACGTGAACTCGCACGGTCGCCCGCATCTTCTATGGAGAAGATGAGGAGCAGCTTAAGACAGAACTAAAGATCTTCCACTCCAGCTTTACTTCAAAAAACCTATAATAAATATGTTCAATACTGAGGGAAAACAATGGCCAGCTGACCTTTCCTGCCTTTGTCAAAATGATCCAAATATATACAACATTACCAGTGACGACAGCTTCAGTTGAAAGATAATTTTCCAAGCTGAAAATCATCAAAACTAAACTAAGAAGCCTGTGTGGAGAAGAAAGGCTCTCTGACCTTCTTCTGCTTGCCATTGAAAAAGACATTGAGGTAAACCACAGCGAGGTCATCAACATCTTTAAAGACATGGCACCAAGGAGGATACTGCTTTAAAGTAGTACGCTTTAGTCTGTTCTGTTGGTGGTGGTGTGACTTTTTTCCATTGAAAACTCACGTTTAGAGAATGTTACAAATAAAAGTCAAATTTCATTCAACATGCGTGTGTATTTTTTTTTTTTTTTTTTTATAATTAAGGGTTCCACGAGCGCTAAAAAGTGCCCCCCCCCCCTCCTGAGCACCTGCCCCCTAAAATGTCTGTGCACGCCACAGGGTGGTATATTCGAGGGCGGCTCGGGTTTGGTCCCAGGCTTTGCGGCACCGGGAAAGGTGTGTCTTGACAGAGGGAAGGACGGGATCAGGGAAAGAAGATGGGAGAAGAGAAGGTTGATAACCCAGGGATGCCTCAAAGGGAGACAACCCGGTAGCTGCGGAGATGTGGGAATTATGAGAATACTCGACCCAGGCCAGGTGTTGGCTCCAGGTAGTGGGGTTCTGTGAACAGACGCAACAGAGTATGTTTTCGACTTCTTGGTTAAGTCTTTCGCACTGCCCATTAGACTGGGGGTGGAAACCAGAGGTGAGAGAAACCTTGGCGCCTAAGCTCTGGCGGAGTTCTCGCCAAACCCGAGAGGCAAATTGAGGGCCACGGTCAGAGACAATCTCCACGGGTAAGCCGTGGAGCTTAAACACATGGTTGACCAGGAGCTTGGCAGTCTGAAAAGCCGAGGGGAGTTTGGGCAAAGCCACCAGGTGACAGGCCTTAGAGAACCTGTCTATAATGGACAGAATGGCGGTCTTATGACTGGACTGGGGTAAACCCGTAATAAAATCTAGGGTGATATGTGACCAGGGACGGCTGGGTCTAGGCAAGGGCTGTAGAAGACCTGAAGGGAGTCTGCAGGAAACCTTATTCTTTGCACACACGGGACAGGCAGAAACATATTCGGCTACGTCCTTATCAAGGGACGGCCACCAGAAATAACGGCGGATGAAGGCGATAGAACGACTGGAACCAGGGTGACCGGAAAACCTAGAAGAGTGCCCCCAATGGATAACCTGGGAGCCGGGACGGTAAGTTGTGGTGAAGTGTAAGCGTGAGAAAAACAGTGACCAACGGCTCTGACGGGAATTAAGACTCTTGGCTGACTGTATGTATGAGAGATTTTTGTGGTCTGTCCAGATGATGATGGGGAGTTCAGTGCCCTCTAGCCAGTGGCGCCACTCTTCTAAGACCAGTTTAATGGCCAACAGTTCCCTATCTCCGACATCATAATTTGGGGGTCCAAATGAAGGCCTTCTTAGTGGAAGTTAGAGCTGTAAGGGGTGAAGCGATGATGCTGAAGTTCTTAATAAACACACGGTAAAAGTTGGCGAACCCCAGGAAGCATTGGAGCTCCTTGCGGTTCCTGGGAGTTGGCCAGTCCTCGACTGCTTTGACCTTTCCGTCTTCACCTGCCCACCCTCGAAGATGAAACCGAGGAAACTGATGGTTCTCTGGTGGAATTCACATTTTTCTGCCTTGACAAACAGGCGATTCTCGAGGAGGCGTTGAAGGACCAGGCAGACATGCTGTTGGTTTTGGCTGGGGTTCTGGGAGGTTATAAAGATGTCGTCAAGATAAACAAACACAAAATGATTAATGAAGTCTCGGAGAACATCGTTGATCAGGGCTTGGAAAACGGCGGGGGCATTGGTTAGACCAAAGGGCATGACGAGGTATTCAAAGTGGCCAATGGGGGTCTTAAAGGCGGTTTTCCACTTGTCCCCATCCCTAATTCTGACCAGGTGGTATGCGTTGCGGAGATCTAGTTTGTAAATATGGTAGCTCCACGAACGGTGTCAAAAGCTGTTGCCAGGAGGGGTAAAGAATATTTATTTTTAACTGTGATTTGATTTAAGCCTCTATAGTCAATGCATGGGCGAAGGGTTTTATCCTTTTTAGCTAAAAAGAAAAATCCCGCTCCGTGTGGTCAGGATGACGGGCGAATAATACCGGCCTTTAAAGACTCGTTAACATACTTCTCCATGGCCCCCTGCTCGGATAAGGAAAGTTTATATAGGCGCGCTGAGGGTAAAGGGGCCCCGGGGAGAAGATCTATAGAGCAGTCATAAGGACGGTGAGGCGGGAGGCTAAGAGCCAGATCCTTACTAAAAACTCGTTTTAAATCATGATACTCGGGAGGAACGGGACAGGTCAGGAGGAACCTCGGGAGAGACTGGACTACTGGCGGACTGGGGAAGCACAGATTGAAGACAGGAAGCCAGGCAACTGGAGCTCCAGGTTTCAATGCGTGAATTCTTCCAGTTAATATGTGGATTATCAGCAGTTAACCAGGGGTATCCTAAAACAACGGGTGAATGTTTGGTGGGAAAAACATAAAACGAGATAGAGTCATTGTGATTACCGGAAGTAATAAACTGAAAAGGATGAGTTTGTTGAGAAATGGTGGCCAGATGACTGCCATCCAGGGCAACAACTGAAATAGATGAAGGTAACGAACGGACCGGGATATGGAGCTGCCGAACTAAGGCAGGATCAATGAGGTTTTGTTCAGAGCCGGAATCTATCAAGGCTGAAACTGGGTGACGAGAATCCTGTAAGCAGATTACTGCTTGTAACAGGAACCGAGGACCGGGGTTATCAGAACATGTGCCCGCCAGTGTCCCCTGAACTTCTGGCGGGCTTGGGCTTTTTGGGCGAAAGGGACAAGAAAAACGAAAATGCCCGGAGGCACCGCAATAAAGGCACTGTTTATCCCTCATACATCTGTCCCTTTCTTCCTGCGATAACTGGGTTCTCCCAATCTGCATGGGCTCGTCAGCTGGCTGACTCTCTGAAGGAGCTGGACGGGACGTAAAAGAGGTAGGAGGAGAGAGGCGTGGTGCCGGGGGAGGTCCTGTCCCTGCCTTTCGCAAGCTCTCTCTCGGAGCCAGCTATCCACCTGAATAGCGAGATCTATTAGAGCTTCAAGGTCTCTAGGTTTGTCGCGGGTGGCCAACTTGTCCTTTAACCTCTCAGTGAGGGCATTAAGAAACACTGCTTTTTGTGCAAGGGCGTTCCATCCGGTCTGAGCCGCTAGGGTGCGGAACTCGACCACGAAGCCGGCAACAGACCGACTTCCCTGTTTAAGAGCCCATAGGCATTTTGCCGCCTCCTCCTCACTCAGGGAGGAGGAGAACGTTCTCTTGAACTGAGTCAAAAACAAAATGTGAACTCAACAATACTTGTCTGGATGTTGATTTCAATCAAGAGGTCATAATGCATGATCTATAAAAACACAGTACAGCAGACACTCTGGCTGTACTGGTGAAGATTGACTCACATCCATATGTTGAACTGTAGATTTCTACACCCTTTATATACAGGGTCTGAAATTAACACTCGCCACTCGCCAAATGCGAGTAAATTTCCCATTTGGCGAGTGAATTTCAGAGGGCCAGCTGCCACATGGCGAGTAAATCTTTGTACCAAATAAATTAAAAATAAAATAAAAATAACAAAGCCCATCTGGGCTGCGGATGATCCGTTCACAGAGCTCAGTCTAGACCCGCCTTCTGCGGAGCTGATCAGCTTCTTTCACATCTTATTTCTGGGGAGAGCGGCTCCCAGATAAAGCCTTCATTCAAAACCAGTCATGGCTGCACGCTGGATCAGAAAACAGTTCTGCTAACCAGATACAGTCTAAAACACCCATTAGTCTGTTTATAAGTTTCGTTTTTATTAATTCTGCATTTAACTACAGGCGCTCCGAGGGAAGGGAGGAGAGAGGCGCCTGTAACTGCGCCTCTCTCCTCCCTTCCCTCGGAGCTAGGTGCTTTTGTCAGCGACCAGCCTTCAAAACGTGAATCACTACGTTTAATGTCCTTCGACTCGTACCAAAATGTCCCAATTAAAATCAATAGGAGAGTCAGTAGCTATGTTTATTGCTCTTTTGTATTTAACGACACAGAGCCAGTGGTGCTTCGGTGGGCTGCTGCCTTGCGCTTGAATTCAGGTACGCAAAATTACGTTATATGTAATATAGGTGCGGACTTTTTAAGGAACTTGTAAAATCAGGGGCTTCAGCTCAGACCCATTATTCATTCTCTTCCCTCTAAAGGAGCCCTTTACAGTCTTTATTTATGCATTTTCCCCACTGTTTATCCCTCTTATTGTGCCTTTTATAATCAACTACAATATTTTCTTATTAAAGTCAGGAAACAGACAGCCACTCTTAATCTCACTCTTAATTTTTGATAAAAATTGAGGTCTGGTCAGGATTAATATTTTGGCCGGTAAAAAATATGCCTGGCCGGTTGATTTTTACATCTTCCGGCCAACTTGGCCGGTGAATCAGAAAGTTAATTTCGGACACTGACTATATACAGTACATACATGATAAAGAAAATAAGGGAGCACCAGAAGCATCACACATATTGGTATAACTGGACTTAATGTTCCCCAAAGGTTTCTTCATTTCCTTCAAGACCCAGGTAACATGTTGGTTTAAACTTTAATGTGTCAGCAAACATAGCAAAAATAAGATGCATTCTGACTGCAGCTTTACTTAGAAGTCTAAAGGTATTTTTAATGTTGTGTCATCAAAATGTTACAATAATGTTCCACGTGAAATTAGTAGTAGCGGGTAAAGGTGAACTAATGTGGATAGAAGATAAAGGTTTGTTGCCTACCTAGAAAAGCAAATTAGTGGAGTGTCATGTAGACTTTTTTTCAGAAGTCAAAGGCCACAAAAGACATTAGTTATGATAAAAATAAAAATATTGGTGCAGGGCCAAAATTAAAAATCACCTTGGGTAGCTTATTCTTAAATTCCATGATTTTTGGGAGGGGAAACAAACATCGTAACCTTTACAGAAAAAGCTTCACTGCAGCACCTTATTGTCACTCCTTGAATTTTCTGACGACATGCAAGTGTGAACACATTAGAGAATGCACAAGCTACATGTGTGCAGAGACAAGAAACAGCTGCCAGTCCAAGAGTTTACAAGAAGAGATTTCAAATACGCTTCAAATTAAATCAAAAAGCACATAACTATGCAAGCCAGTTCCCATTAGAGCTGTAAGGACCAAGGTTTTATTGCTTCCAACACTGCAAACGAATTCCATGCATTGTAGTAGTCAGTGATAATTAGGATCTGTTGAACACCTTCAGTTTTCATCCAGCTCCCTCTTCCATATTCACTGTCTGTGCAAAGTAAATGCCTTTTGGTTTTTACAAGGTTGCCATGTGACATGAAAAACAAGGATGAAGGAAGTCATAAAATGTAAGAATCCTCTGTGACATGACTACTGCTCAGCAAACACCCCAGATAAATTATTCATTGAAATTTCCACCGTGGTCTGGATGACGAGAAGAAGCTGGAGGACTTCTACACTTCTCATAAGTTGTTAAGGTTAAGAACACATGGTACGCATCTTTTATTTATGCCAAAATGTGGAGTATTGATAGCTTAAAGCTTTATCTGAGAGGTGAGGGACATGGGAACGGCAAAGGGATGGAAAGCACGTGTGAAATTGGAACTTTTTTCTTTCTTCATCCTCAGTGAAACAACACAGGCACAAACGGCCTCCATTAATAGGTTATTTTGTTTTGAAGGGCTCATCTGAGAGCCATGAAAGTTCTCCATTAAATCTCAGCTGTGGATGCGGAAAGTGAATGCTTTTACATACGCACAATATGTTTGCATTTAAATATTTTTTTCCCCCATTTCCATTTGTGTGCGTCCACGCATGAAGCATACACTCCTCCATGTCGCGGTTGTGTGTTAGCGAATCCCCATTGCCGGGTTTTGTAACGTGGTAATTGTGCAGAGCGAGTACCAATGTGCCAGGTCTCACTTTAATGAATCCCACCTGTAACACATTTGCACGTTCATTCCTCTCCAAGGAGAGAGGCTGTTGCCAAAGCAAAGCCAGAGCCCAGTGGAAGTGTGCAGCTCTGCTGAGTTACAAGTCCAAACTGTGTGCCCAAGATGGTCGCCATTCATTTAGAAGCAGATTACTTCTGAGGGCACGTGTAGAATCCATATTACGTCAATTTCTGTTGCACTTGATGAGAGGGATGAGGAATGAGGCCGTCGGAATGCTAGGGCACATTGCCTCCACCATGAAGCCCTCTGGCACGTGAAAGGGATTTTACAAACAGCAGATGATTATTTCAACAGCTAATCTATTCGAAAACTGATTATATGCCAACATCTTCCAAAAGGGTTCGACAATTCATTTACAGTTTTTTTCCCATTAGCTCACTGAAAGATTATTGATCTGATTGCATATTACAGTTACGTTTCTTCATCCGTCTGAAATGTTTAGTACAATGTCCCTGAGGCGCAAATTCTAACAAATTGAAACAAAGTTCTCAGCTATAACAAAAACTGAAGAATCAAAATGTAAAGGTGATTAGTGGTGTCGTAACGCGATTAACTTCTAAGACTGTCCGACTACCTAACCTGCTTACAGCTAATATAAAAGGTAACTGAAAATGTAAAACCCAAGTTTACAGAATGAGAAATTCGTCTGACATGCACAGAAGCCTAAGGTTTGAAACATAATCCCCTATATCCAGACTGAGGATTACATAAATGTTACCTACATGGTTATAAATTAATAAATATGGATATTTGTATGTATAAAACTAATATACGTAAGAAAAACGCATTACATGTGTTGATTTATGGTTTATATATATTTTTTAATTATACCAAAATGATATACCCCACAGATTTAAGTGTTAAGGCTACATGTAGACCTCATTTAGACAAGTTTGTAATAAATCTAAGTCTAACACGGATTTAAATGCAGATATTTTGTCTCAGACCAAACTTGGATGAGCAGTTGTGAGTTCATTTATTTTTATCACCCGAGAACCAATTTAAAAATCACAAAGATAACTAACATTCCATAAGTCATGCAAGAAAGCACAAAATGATATTTGAGTATTTTTAATCACATCATTATATCAAATAAAATTGCAATAGCAGCATAGTTGGTGTCTTTTATGTTGCAGACTTTCAGCTTTGCTCTAACTCAACGGGTTAAGACAATATTCATCTATTTATGTCAATCTTATGTTACTGTTTGTTGGCTGCCACATATTAACAATCATACATGTGTGAAATGTTTAAATAGCTGAATATTTTTGCATAAACCTAAATATGTATAGGGGATAGGTATCCTGTAAGTGCCATATGAAATTGTTACAATATATAATAAATTCTATATATGGGCATGCTAATATGTGTATGGGCCAAATAAATTCATATGGTGAATTCAAGGGAAATCCATAAATAAGCATATACCTCCACATGTGGGTCTGAAATGTGAAAAGATGGATGATGTCACTTAGCTAATATGGCCAATGAGATATCCCATAAATCTGATCGTATTCTCCACACTGAGGGTCCATTGTAGTTGTAATGTAGTCGGCAACGGAAAAACGAAAGAATTTTTTTTTTATTTATGAGACATTTAACAAAACAACTGAAATGAATTATGTTGACTCTTATGTTGCCACCATCAACATGGGCCTTGTCTGGACCATTACTACACATTTATGTGTCGTACAGCTAAACAGTTCCATTGTAGCTCAGTCTGTATGCTAATAGTGTCATTGTTTTGCTGTAGTAGCCTGAAGTCTTTTGTGGCCTCTAACAGGTTTTCTTCCAGGATCACCAATTGGCTCCATCCATCTTCCAAGCTTTACTGTCCCTGCTGAAGAAGAGCATCCCCAAACTCTGTCTTCCAAATGTTTGTTTGTGTTCCCCCCATGGCTTGTGACGACCTGCAGAAGTTTCTTGCTTTCTTGTCTGTCTTCCATAAACATGAGAAGCATTGTTCTGCACGCAACCCTGCTTTAAACTTCTCCACATCTTTGTCCCTGACCTGTTTGCCGTCTTTCCTGGTCTTCATGATGCTGTTGATTGTCCAACGGTCTTTAACAGCCATCTGAGGTCTTCAGAGGCCTTAAATTACACACAGGTGCAATCTTGTTTTCTGATTAAGTTACTTCTCAAGGCAATTTGGTGGTATGGGAATTTAGAGGATCAGCACCAGGCACCAATCTGACAAAATTCAAGAACAAATGAGAAACAAAGTCATTAACATCTGTCAAATCCGATCAGTGTTGGAGTAAAGGAGGCTGCATCCAGTGCATGCCACACTTTTCAGGTCCATCACATACAATCCCAATGAAATACATCCCAGTCTGTGGTTGAAACATGAAAAAATGAGGAAAAACTTCCAGGGGGTTGGATGATTTTGCAAGCCTCTGTACCAGTAGTTATTTACTACTATTTGAAGGGCAGATTTTTACACAACATAAAATGTTCTGAATTATTTTTGGGATCTACATTGATTGAAATTAGCTAAACTATTAAATCTTAGCTAAAAAATAAAATAGATGATATTGTGTAGAGCACTAACAATATATTAGATAATACTGACAGGTGCAGAACTTTACTGTCTAGGAGCACTTCACATGTTATCTACTTGATAACAACTGTTTGTTATAGCTATAAATAGAAAAAGGGCCTCAGTTTACGACTTGAATGGTACACTTCAGCTTGGAACGCTGAACCTTTGTTGGACTGGTAAGTATAATATTCCTCATGAGTCTAACAGATTTCACACATTGATCGGCTGGTGTTCTTTATAACTCGTATCATTACGCTAATGTCCTTGTGACTGCAAGTTAAAGCTGGCTATCGCAGGCCTGTTACTGCTCTACAGTGGACGCTCATTTCAGTAATGTAACTCCCTGTTGGTGGTCCCAGTGATGAGCAGCAGGGGGTGGTTTGACCACTTTGAATGAGATGCCAGAGATCTTTAGCAATGCCCCTTCAGGGTGTTTTGCATTTAGTCACCCTGAGCTCATAATTGTGTGACTAAAGCAATTGTTCTCTTAATTGATGGTATTCGGGCCCTGTGTGAGCTTTCCTGCTACCCTCAGGTGGGACTCAGGTGACCATCTTGCATTCGGTGCTCAAGTGACCAAATAGCTGAGATGCTAGAAGATAAGGAGGTTTGTCTTGATTTGTTGTTTTGCCTGCAGAATAAAACATTTACAAAGATGATTAAATGCATGAGATTTTTCTTCAAGGTGATTAGTTTATAGATCTCAGAGGGGGTGTAGAGTCTAAGCTGTGGCTTAATTATTTTCATTGGGAAAAATACCCAATTTATTTGTTTGATTCTTTTGGCACAATGCTCTAAAATAAATGTTCATGTTTCAAAATGTATCTTGTGTTTAAGGTATGGTGACTGCCGTGTTTTATATGATGTGTTCTGCCCAATTTGTAATGTCCCTAAAGCTCACATTGGAAATAATCTAATGTGAGTTGTTTAAAAGGGGTAGCTCTACAAGCCACGAGAAGCCCTGCATCGGCATAGGACCATTTAAACTTTAATTCCCCATTCTGAGTTATTCACAAGCCCAAGGAGTGTGAGAAAGTTGTGGAGCCAAAACACGGAGAAAAGTCACCCCAAAACGCCCAAATAGGGATGAAAACACCCCCCCACCCCAAAAAAAAAATCTGCTGGAGCCATGGTTTGTTTTCACCTGAAGCAGTCATTTATCTTGGCCAGATCCCAGTACTAACTCGCTGTGTATGTTTTTTTGGTCTCGGTGGGTTTGTGTGTGCACCACAGCCACTTAAAGTGGAGGGGGAAAACTGCAGATTTCACTCCTAATCTTGAAATTGTGAAACCACACCACTTCCTTGCAGTGCAGAACAAGTGCCTGGTATCCTGCTCTGCTGCTGAGGACCTGAATATGTTAGGTACCGCCGCTGGAGCACGCAGATGATCTGAGATGGAGTTTGTTCTATTTCAACTGGTGGTCCAAGCTTTGGTTGGTATTTTTTTTATAGCCGTATCAACAACATAAAATGCTTTCTCTAATTAGCAGAAACAGAAAGGGGCTGCATTATTCAGAGGTTTGTTATGCCACTACATCATACAAGAGGGAAAAATCTCAATTCTTGTATTTGTTTCCTCCAGAAAACAAGGACAGAAGACAAGAAAAGGGAAGAATACCACCCCTGTACTCATCCTAATGACTATCAGACACCATCCTCCATTAAGAGGAACCTTCTTCTCTGTTCATAAGTAAAATCCCTAAAATATAATTTCAAGCATTTTGACTTGTCTAACCAAGGCACTGAGTCAGAAATATAATATAGGGTGTGACAAAATGGCAGCATCAGAATTTTCCTGCTAAGGAGCTGCTGTAATTAAAGCAGGTTTGTATTACCCAACTGGGGAGCCTCACAAAGTAATTAAGAGATTTTATAATGCTTGTTTTGATTATGGCTTCTGATTTATACTCTTGAGGCTCTCAGGAGGCTGGGGAGACAAATAGAAAGGCCTGGGTTGAAACCCAGAACCTCTGTCCTGACATTAAGTGGTTCTTCAGGAGCAGCTGGTTTAGTTCTTGTAAATCTGTAAAAAAAAAAATCACAATTAGCTAATTCAATTAATTAAGTTTTGTTTTTTACAACATATGCAAATGTTTCATATGAGGTAAAATAAGGCTTAAATGAAGAGTAAAACCTAATGTTGCGTCAAACTGAAGGTAGGTAGTTGTTGGCAAACAAGAGACAGGCAACAGAGAATGACAATGGTGTTGCACCTCCCCCATGTGGTAAAAAAAGTGTTTAGATAGAGACTGGGAGGGAAGTTTTGTCTGTTATATTGAGATAAAGCTGTCAGTTTAAAGCACTGACCGCGGTAAAGAAACAAAAGTCTGACTCAATAGCACTGCATTATTACAGCTGCCGTATCTAGTAAATAATTTGTTTCTGCTACAGACAAACATTCAAAAGGCTCTCACACATATCAAGTGGTATAGCATGTCACTGCTGTTAAAATTATATGTTTCTGTGTTGTAAAACATTAAAACCCAGAAAATTATTTCTGCACTATTTCCACATATACTGTGACATATATGCTTTACAATTTTTGCTTAATTTTTGTGTGCACATCATTAAACTAACAGTTTGGATCTTTCTGACCTTTTTGCGTTTTCATCTTTCAACTAAAGCCATAATTTGCAGAGAGTTTATAAATGATCACGAGGATCTCATACTACTCAACGTACCAGTCAGGAGAGATAAATAAAAGGTTTTGGACGTTCTTCTTCAACAGTAAAAAATAAAAATACATGGGGCAACAGAAAGACAAAACTGTTTCTCGAAAATGAGCAAAAAGTCAAGATAGAAACTGTTCCATGAGTCTACATGGAGGCTGACAGCAACACTAATGGAGCTGCAGGTATTCCCTTCATGGGCTTTTTGTGCTTTTCTTTGTTGTTTCTGTTCTCCATGTTTGGACTAAGAAGTAGGGCGAAAGAATAAATAGAACCCCTATGTGGGCAACTGTGGCTCACTGGAAAGAGTCCTAGTCTTGTTGTAGGTGCCCATTCCAGCTTTCACATGTCGATGTGCCGCTGAGCAAGGCACATAACCCAAGTTACCTACTTATCATGGGTGAATAAATGTTAGTGAGTGTGACTGGGGGGATGTGGCTATAGTGTAAAGTGTTTTGAGGGATTAGTGTGACTAGAAAAGCACTGTAAATTCAGTCCGTCTAACTCTTACTAAAATCTATGGGGGAACAAAACCTTTTTGGAAAATGTCATATGAAGTTTTGGGCCATAATTCGAAAAGGAACTTTTAGCAGAACAACACGTAACATCATTGATACCCAGAGTGAAACATGGCGGTGGCAGTATCCTTCTCCTTGGTTGCTATTTTTTAGGTGGAACTGATGTTTTAATAAAGGTGGATTCAATTATGTATACTTTCCAAACCTTCGGGTGGCCACTAAAAAACTAAAGGTAAGGGTGGACTTAGTCTTTTAGGATCAGCGCAAGTCAAGGCAGGCCCCCTAGATTTGTGTATGAATCTCTCGGTGAGAAGAAGGTTACACTTTTGGATTGGCCAAGCCAGAGCTGAACTAAATTCGACAGAAGATCAGGCGGCCCAAGGGTGGGGTAACCTGAAGAAGGCTGTGGACAAGAGATGTCTTCACAATCTGAAGAACTTTAGCAAACTAGAGTTAAGATGCGGTATGCTGGTGGACTCCTACCAAAGAAGACTGAATGTAGCAATTGAAGTAAATGGCGCTTTGATAAAGAGTTAGTTTAAGGGTATGAATAATCATACAGCCGGGTTGTTGTTTGTTTTACGGTTGAATTGTATAGGATGCATGCCACATTATAAATGGAAGAAGTTCTCAAATAATCACTACCTATTTTTCAACATTACACATCTGGTATTTTGAAAAGGGTATGTACACTTTTAAGAGACACTGTAGCTCAATGCCTTTTAAAAATTGTCACATTTAAATAGATTTCTTTGAGATCTTGTACTCTGAAAAACATTCTTTATGAATAAGTCAAGTTAAAAAGCATATGCTTTACCTGAGCTGTTGTATTTTCAGCATAATGACTCAACATTACTAACTGCAATAGTTAGACACAATAATCATGTTTTAGGAAGTCTGGAGAAAGAGAAATGAGGATGAAATTCGGATTTAGTAGGCAAAAGGAAGTTGATGACACATGGGGAGATCATATTATCCAATATGTGGGGAAAAGGCAAAGTAATATTATCCTGTAAAAAGGATTAATGTTGACTCAGCAATAATAAATAATGAGGATTTTGTTTTGCTAGGAACGGTAGCAATCCAACATGTTAACACAAAAGACTATGATGCAAAACTAAAGAGGAATTTCTCCTCTTAAACAAAGATAAACTTGGTGTGCAAAGTTAGCTTTGCGTAGTTTTTCCTCACACAGCATTGCACAATATCAGCAGAAACAAAGCCCTCAGAGCAAGGATTTACCACCATCTTCAAGTCAAGAGCCCCCTTGGGAGCACTCCTGAATGAGTCCCAGATTGCTCCGTAGCTCAGCTATCTCGGTGACCTGCCGTGCCACCAGCTACTTTAACCTGGAATCCACACTCTTTGCTATATGGCCACATCCTGGCAATAAATCACCAGGCAGTCTGAACTTCCTTGGAATGCTGGGAGCTGAAAAATGATTGTTTGTAAGTCCAAGCAAGGTCCAGACCTTATCAGCTTCCAAAACATCTCTGAGCAATCTGGGATAAAGGTGAGATACAGTGCTGAGAAAAAGTGCTTGCCCCCTAACACATTTCTTCTGTTTTTGCATTTTTGTCACACCTAAATGCTTTAGATTGTTTAACTAATTTGAATGTGAGAGACAGTTAACCTGAGTAAATAGAAAAAATAGAAAGAGGAGTTGTTTAATTGTATTTGAAAGCCATCTGAATGAACCTGGCCCTATGGAAAAAAAACAACTAATAACTGGTTTTGCCACCTGTGGCAAGATTAACTGTCATCAAGCCTCTTCAAAACCTGCAGTGAGTCACTGTGGGTGAGGATATATGTGAGGTCAAACCACAGTATCTCAATCAGATTTAAGTCTAGACTTTGCTTAAGCAACTCCAAAACCTTCATTTTGTTTTTGGTTTACAGGAGTGTTTTGGATCATTGACTTCTTGCATGACCCCGGTGTGGTTGAGTTTAAAATCACAAACTACTACCTGGACTTCCTCCTTCAGGATTTTCTGCAAGCGAGAAGAATTCATGGTTCTGTCAACAGGTGGCACTTTGTCCGGAAGCAAAGCCGACCCAGACCATCACACCTCCTCTGCCGTATTTGACTGATTTGATGTTCTTTTTCTTGAATGGTGTATAGGTTTTATGCCAGACGTAACCAGAGGCAGGCTCGTTACGTCTGGCGTCCTCCATGTTTTCTCCATTTAAGGTCAGTGACTGAAACTGTTGCCTTTGTGGTTTGTTTGTTTTTTCAGATTTGACAAATGGTCATGACTTTGTTTCTCATTTGTTCTTGAATTTTGTTAGATTGATGCCTGGTGTGTTGCCCTCTAAGATCTTTCGTACTACTTCACGTTGACAGACAGGTGCTATTTGAATTTGTCTTGATTTTTCAGACCAGACAGGAATCAACCCGTTGGTGTGGCTAGTGAAATTAAACCAAAAAATGTGATTAGTTCATTCATAATTTAACAACAGACTAACTGAAATACTCACCCAAAAGCTACACTTTCCCTAGGATATCTTGAATTTTGCTTGATGATCTTAAATATCTTACTGTAACTAAAAAAATTAACAGAAATCTGACAGCACAGTAAATGGTAAAAATTACACTTTTGAGGATTTTCCACAACATTGCATTTAAAGAGTGTTAAAATCTCAATTACCAGAAGCTTACTAGAACTCAATTACTAGAACCTTATGCGTCCAGGGATGCATAAGGTTCTTGTGTCCAAAACTGGCATCGCCCGTTCAAATAAACACCAAGCCTTCAGAGCTCAATTTGGTCATCTTGTAAAGGATTTGCAAACCAAATGCTAAAAAAATATTTTTGCTGTCGGTCCAACTGAGCAGCCCTTGCTTGCTCCAATTACGTCAAAAGTTGTGATTTGCCAGTTTCTGCATGCCAGCAGACTTTCTCACCCTTGTTCACACCTGACTTCATGGTAACAAAGTTACAGCATCTCAGAGACTCAGCACACTCTCAGCCTTTCATTTGAAATGTAGTCTAAGTGTATTTTGACATGCAAATATGGCCCCAAGCAATCTTTCCACTGACCTCTTCTGAGACTTGGGTGGCCTCCTGAAATACCTTTCTTAATTTGACATGACCTGATTTGGAGGATTTCGGTGTTATTATTCCTCCTGGACATGTGGACTCACATGTGAGGCGTGAGGCTGAGGGAGGTCTTCCCAAAAGATGTTATGAGAGCTGATGTAAGACAACAGTGGTTCGTGCCTGCAGCACCGGGATGGGTGCAAAGACAGCACAGGGGGGGCTGAGAAGGGAAGTGCGTGGCACAGGTGACAAAGTGAGAGTAAAGAAGAAAAGCAGAGAACATGAGACCAACGTATTTGAGGTACAAAAATGTGTCCTCACTCTGGTCTCCCCCAAAGGTATCTTGCTATTGTTGTGTTGGAAGTTCCTGAGTTTTGACAGCTGGATTTGGAGTGCTGTGACGGCAGTCTGCAGGGAAGGGTGGGTCTTTCTTACCGTGGTGCAGTGTATCAAAAAAGGAGATGTGGACCCTCTGGTCTGCAGCAGTTCTCACTTTATGCAAGTTTTTGTCTCCAGAGTCTAATGATGGTGATTGGATGATAAAAATAAGGCATTTAACTATTGATCAGCTTGTGAAATACTTTTGGTGAAGCAAACAGCCTTTTAAGGACCATTCTGACCTGCTTGTAGACAGGGGGGGTTCCTGACTAAATCAGTTTCAAGAAAAAGCAGAAGATCAGACCTTAGCAAAGACCAATATCATAGAGAGCATACCAGTATTTAAACCTTAATGAAGGATACAAGTTTTTAAAGCTCAGTTGTAGCTGGAACGCTAAACACCACAAGTGTTACTGCTTTGAGCGAAACGGCATCAGCGTTTTTTAGGTATTTTGTTACACTGTAGTTCAGAGGACGGGCATGTTTTGCTGTAAACACCCCAGATGGAAATGGGCTACTGAACTTCCTTGTGGTTAAGAAAAAAAGTGAATAGATAAATTGATAAGAAAACATTCACAGCATTAAATCCTGTCAACAAAGATGTGGCAGCATATCATTACAATCTAATATCTATAGTTCTCTTGATGTGTGAAAAAAACTACAGTGCTTTGTAAAAGCATTGATACCCCTTGAACCTTTCCATAGTTTGTCACATTGAAACCACAAACAAATTGCATTAGGATTTTATATGATATGTAGTGCATAATTGTGATGGGGAAGACCTACACATTTCTGAAGTGTGGCATGCATTTGCATCAATTCCCTTTACTCTGACACCCCTTAATAAAATCTAGTGGATTCAACTTCCTTCAGAAATCGCAGAATTTGTAAAAAAAAAGTTCACCTTTGAACTCAATGCCATTTCGTGAGGCTCATTCAGAGGTTTCTTACAGAACATCAGTAAACAATACGTACTGAAGACCAAGGAATGACCAAGAAGACACCAAAACTTCACTTTTTGATCAAGATGCAAAATACAACAAATCTGGGAGCCACTATATCCGCCAAGAAGCATGGTAGTGGGAGTATCGTGTGGAGATACTTTTCTTCAGCAGGGACAGGAAAGCTAGTCAAAATTGATGGGAAGTTGAATGGAGCTAGAGGTAATTCCAAAATTATTCACACCCCCGACAGATTTAGGATTAATTTAATCTTTAAATTTGGCCAACGTGTTTCTTATTGCTGGAAGTTATGTTGACATTTAGGAGTGGCCAGAACCCTGGCTTGACTTAAAGATCATCTGTGGAGGGAGCTAAGAGATCTGATTAATAGCTAGGAGGCTGTCTAACCTTATTACCCTGGAGCTCATCACCAAAGATAAATCATCAAAATACTAACGGAAACATGCAAAAGCTTGTCAGAAATTATAAGAAGAATTTCATTGCTGAAACGCCAGTGAAGGTATGTATTGATTATTGAGAAGGCTGTGATTCACTTTCAACATGCCAGTTGTAAACGTGTAATAAAGAGATACAATTGATACATTGTTTTATTGTCTCTCAAGGTATATTAGAAGCAATGTTCTAGGCAGAAAGAAAACTTTTAAGTCTAAATCTGCCACAAGTATGAATAATTTGTCTTAACTGTAAAAAAGAAAAGACAAATCTTGAAGAAAACCTCCAATACCCTTGAGAATTGTGTTCCAGCAGGACAACAACCCTATAAATCAGAGCTATAAAGAAATGCTTTAGATCAAAGCATACTTGTGCGTTACAGAGAAAGAATGGTCCAGTCAAAGACCAGATCTGAATCCAATTGAGGATCCTTGGCCAGCCTTGAAAAATTATGTTTAAAAAAATTCTCTGTATCCAACCTGACTGAGCTTGATAAATGTAACATCAAATGGAAACAAGCTCCTGTCTTTACACGTGCAAAACTGCTTAAAGATCCGAAAGACTTGCAGCTATAACTGCGACAAAAGGTAATTCAGTACTGACTCAGGGGGGCTCAGTACAATTACTTGCCACTCTTTTAAAATTGTTATTTTAGAAAAAATTTGAGGACCACATTTTCTTTACCTTCCAGCTCATATTTAGACTCTATGTTTTTGTAGCACAAAAGTTCTCAATAAAAATATATTGGCATTTTAAGCTGTAATGGTAGAAACATAAAAAAAAGAAAAAAAAAAAAAAAGATTAAAAAGATTATGGATATTTTTGCAAGAGCAAGTGAATCTTTGAGCATCAATCCAGACCAACAGAATGGTGAGGGAACGCTAAAAATTCAAGGTTCCTCATCTGGAAATAAAGGAGAAATAAGAAAAAACTGCGATATGTGTTTTCCAGTTTAATCAAGAATAGCGTATTTCTCTGAAGTAGACTTTGACTATCCAACAGACCCACAAAGTGAGATGAAGCTTTGTTTAGCTGTGAGCGTTGCCCCTTTATGTT
This sequence comes from Fundulus diaphanus, assembly GCA_037039145.1. Lineage (NCBI taxonomy): Eukaryota > Metazoa > Chordata > Actinopteri > Cyprinodontiformes > Fundulidae > Fundulus > Fundulus diaphanus. The sequence continues at coordinate 15,966,892 of CM073130.1, read as the reverse complement.
CCGCTGCACCGAAACACCTGCACAACACGCAAGTGACAAGGCTAGCATTTCAATCACGCCTTTAAAAATGTGTGCCGAGTCCCGTTTTCTTAACAGTGTAGCAGCTGGTACACATTTTGCCCCGACCAGTCTGACACAGGGAGGGGAGCTCAGGAATAAAGCAGGAATGTGTAGTGGGTGCTGTGCAGCTGGTTGGTGAGCCCCGTTGGGTTGCAGGGAGCAAGGCGAGGCCAGCCACATGAGCCTCAGCTGATTCACACCCGCAGAGTCATTCAAAAACACAAACACACTGCCCGGCCACCTCACCTCCACGTATCCCCCGTCCGATCCAAGGGCCGAAGCAGGAAGTGTGTGAAAGAGACGGTGCCGAATGATGATTGTAAAACACAGGGCCAGTGGAAAGGGCTTTTAATGGGCTGATGTTAATCAAAATAGACATGCTGTTAATCATTTTTTAAGGCCGATAGCTAATTTGCCCACCCAGCAAGCTGCACTCTCCTCCCCAAAATTAGCAATAATCATAAGGGTCAAGAGAGTTCTCCCAGTTCCCCCAACAGCAAGTGTTAGCCATATGTTGAGCAGAGCTGGCCCTGAACGAGAATCTAATAAAGCAGTTGCATTATTACGCTCCGAGTCCAGTTCTTTCCCAGCAAAGCGGCAATTTATTTCCTATTGTAACTGACCAGTGGCAGGTGGTGATAGAAATGTTTTGGGAGGCGGGCACACTAGAAGTCAGGGATTACAACACAACAATAAACACAACCAGAACATAAATCCGTCCACGATCACGTTCATGCTGCTGGATTTATAAGTCTGGTCGGTCCGCTCCAAGTTCCTTTATCCGCTTTTTACCTGAAGCAAAAGTCATGTGAAATCATAATTTTGTAAATGAAGGACCAAATTTTCTTTCGCTGCACCGTTTTCTCCTGTCTTGTCGTTGTTGTCTGACTCTTACGTTTTCATCTGTATGTGTGTGTGAAATTCCCACCTTCACATCTGAGCTGCCAGGGTTGTGACTTCGATTGACAGGTATAATGAATTCATCTGATTGGATGAAGAATTACACAAAAAGCACTGACTGGCCACGGGCGCAGAGAGATGCACTAGGAGGAGAGTCCTTAAATAATCCAGTTAGAGACCAGCATGAAGTCGCATGGAAGCCAAAAGTGTAAGAACGTACAGACACACTGACCTGTACGGCGCCCCACGCCACTGAAACATCAAAACTAGGAGGACTATGCAACAAAAACAAAAAAAAAAAATAAATGGAATGGCAATGCTGAGAAATTCAGACGTCAGAAACATTTTATGAGATAACAGATGTAATAATAAGTTTTTACTTTAATAGTTTACATTTTTTGTGATTTATATTTACTGTCTACACTTTTTTTCCTGCAATTTTGATAGGGGCAGTGCCCTAGCGCCCCCTATTGGAAAGTCTTCACTGTAACTGACTCAACAGTATTTGTGATTGACACAGCCGGATGTGTTATGGCAATGACATGGCAACGAATCAGATGTCACGCTTATCATTCTGCTCACAACAGTGTTGCACCATAAAAGAAATGCTCAAGACCTCCAGAGCAGTTACACTCCTTCATCATGTTTATGTCCTGCATTTCCTCCTCATCACATCTTGACAAACACAGGTGTTACATAACTCTCAGGCTAGATTCAGATCTGTTCATGTTTGATGACAACCATGTCTTCATGTAATTTACCACCTGGCCCAGACTTTGGATTTTTAGAGGAAAAACAAAGCCCAGGGCTAATTTTCAGTGAACATGTTATTAGCCAGGGGAAAGTCTGTCTTTCAGAGTCAACACAGATTTTGTTTGGGTTCTTTCTTAATGAATTAGGTACACATAGAAGTTGTGATAGAGAAAACTCATGCACTCATAAAAGGGGAATACTTTCTACCAATTCAGGAGTCACCTAATTAGTAAATAGAGCCACCTTCATTTAATTTAATTTTATGATGAATGTAGCTGTTCTGTGAAGTCCTCAGAGGTTTGTTAAAGAACATTGGTGAACAAACAGCATCATGAAGACCAAGGAAGGAGCAGCAGACAGGGCAGAGACATGGCTGACAGCTTAAAACAAGCTTAGGTTATAAAACAGTGTGACAAGGTTTGAGCATCTCATAGAGCTCTGTTCAATCCTAAGACTGAAAGGGTATGACAAATGTTTGCAATTAGCCACTAATCATGTCGGGTACACAGCAGTTTACATCCCACTGACCAGGATTAGATTTTCTTCCTAAGGAGAATAACACATGACTCAACACTGTTTTCTTTCAACAACTAAATTTGACGACAACTGAACATAAAAAGAAAAACATGCTGCTTGATCGCTGATTCACGAAGTAGTTTTGGATTTTTTTTAAAATAAAGCAATTACAAAATTAGCCCTATCTAATGCAATAATTGGGGCCATGTAGGCTTGTAAAGGACCCAGTAAACAGGCGGGAGAATGAGATCAGATGGAAAATTAAACTTATTTAGCCGACATGCAAAGCACAGTGGAAGAAAACATGCGCTCCATTTTACCACAACACATCATCCCCAGAATGCTACATGGTAGTCGTGACATCTTGCTGTAGTGATACTTTTTTTTTCAGCTGCGATAGGGAAGGTGGTCAGACTTGGTTGATACAGGTCAGTAATGCAAAAAAGAAAGCAAAATGTTAAAGACTGCAAAAGACTACAGGCAGTGTCTCACCATCAAGCAGGACAATGATTCAAAATATACAGCCAGAGCTACGGAATGCAATGAATAATGTGCTTTAAAATTCTATTCATTTCAGTTTATTTATACTATATAAATGTATTTATACAATTCAAAACATGTCATCTCAAGGCACTTCAAAATAAAAGTCTCCAGAAACCCGGCAGATTGCACTCTTTCTGGATGAGCTTGTCGAGACAGTGGACAGTCGCTTGTATTGAGTCACTGACTTTGCAGCAATCCCTCATACAGAGCATGCATGTAGCGACAGTGGAGAGGAAAACCATTATTTAACAGGAAGAAACCTCCAGCAGAACCAGGCTCAGTGTTAGCGGGTATCTGCCACAACTGACTCTGGGTTTGGGAAGACAGAGCAGAAAAGCAAAAAGAACACAGAACCACTGTATTTTCTATGTGAGAAAAAAGTAAAAATGTAATGGTAGAAGCAGCTCCTTTGGTGGCTTCACCTAAAGAGAGAAACACAGCTAAGCAGATAAAATCCAAGTCAGTTTTCAAGGCTATCTAGGAGGAAAGAGAGTTAGTCATAGTAAAAGCTCAGCCAGTAGTGATGTCTGGGAGTGAGACAGGGCTAAACAATGAAAGACAGGGCCAAGTCTTTAGTAGGAGAACGTGAGTTGTTGACAGCTATAGCTCTGTCAATGCCTCCCTCCCAGACGATGCCACAGCTAAACAGAAATTGCTTTTCAATGTGCTGAGTGAGATCCTACGTACATATAGTTTGAAGTTGTTGTTTGCAATGTGACAAAAAGTGAAAAAGTTTAAGGGAGAAGAAAAACCCCTCCAGAGCAATTCCTTTTGAACAACATAATTATTTTTAATGATCCCTAAACACCTCACACATTGGGTTCATTTAAAGCTCTAAACATTTGGGTATTTTTGCAGGAAATACCCAGTATCTGCTCATAAGCAGCGCTCTCTCTTTACATACAGCGCTGTGCTTTGACTCCCTCAGCTGGCTGCTGGTGGTACTTCCTCGTTTGCCAACCACAGATTCTGAACACATTCATGCTGAAATAGCCTCTTACCAAGTAAGACAGACTTTTCTTATGAAACACAGACAAAAATGTCAACGGAAGAGTCCTCACGTTTCAGGCCTGGATCAATTTGGATTGAAGCAGCTGAGATATTGCGTCCTGCTGAAGCATAAAGGTCGACGTGTTGACATTGTACTCTGGTAGTCCTTTCACTCAGGTCCGTTATCAGCTGTTACCCGTTTACAGCTGATAGAGCAGCTGTGTCACTTATAGCCCTGAAAAAGCCCATTAAAATGTCACACCTGGGAATTACGAGCTACCTTACAGGGTCAAGTTACATATATGCCAATATAGCATTAATAATTAGGAAAACAATGCGATGTAGCAAAACACTCCATCTGTGTTCACGGGCCAAAGAGCTAGGTTATTAATAGTTGCCATGATACTGACGTTGTCTCTACTTATTTTCTTTGTCGGAGCCTCCTGTGATTTAAGGCCCCATATAAACCTCACTGGGTCGGCCTTTTGGCCTCTTGTCTTCCCGTTATTGCTCCAGCGCTCAGGCCACAGTGTCTGGCTGCTCCGGCAAAGAAAAGAGCCCCTACTGAGCTTTTCCCACGACGATGCGCGGCCCAGTCGGCAGCGCAATGTGTGAGGAACCCCCAGGTGCTCTGAGCTTCCCTCTGCTCCTTCCCAGGGGCCTCTTGAGCCGACGTCGTCCCCCACCCCTCTCCCTCTCATCGCCTTTCGCCTTCGTCCTCCTCCACCTTCTTTAAGTTCCTTAATGTCATGATCTGGCCCGTAAATTAGTATGGGAGGGAGGGAGAAAAATGAGTTCTGTAAGATGAAACTGGTTTTCGGGGTGTATCAGCACACGACTCAAGGGAGACAAGAGAGAAGAAGCAGGCTGTAAATCCACTGGAGTCCACTGATAGCGCCTGTTTGCGCAGTCACCGCCGCTTCCTTTGATCAAATGGCTCAGGGAGCGGGGGGTCGTGTGGCGCTGCCGAAGGTCAGCTATATATTACACTCCTAAAAGTGATTACTGAAATTCTTAAGTGAAACCATTCTGCTGCCAGGGTGTGCTCTAATCCCCTGCAGCGTTGTCTGGGCCGGGGCTGGGGCCTCTCTGAGGATCTGCGCGCCCGACGCTACCCTACCCCCCCCCCCCCCCCTCTCCATTTTTCCAACTTGTGTTTTTTATCATCAGGGCAGGCCTGAAAAGAGCCCCCACATGGAAACATGGCCTATCCAGTTGCAATATCAACTGCTCGGGCTCAGGGTGGAGAGAGACGGAGCATAAGGTAGTGTGTCAGGAAACAGAAATGTGCACACACTTCAAAGGCAGGAGCAGCAAATTAAGGGTTAGGCATTGGACACGACAGTAAGTGGCCTTTACATCAGGAGCAGGATAAACAATGTCGGGCTCATATTTCGTTTTTTCCTTTGCATTGTAGCACGGAGACCCCCCGGCTCTCCCTCTGCACTCTGACTGTGCTGTAGGTAGAGCTGGAGGTTTCTTTCATTCTTTCTAATCAGCAAACAACTTTCATCAATTTGAGCCAAGCTGCATGACGTTGTGTGTGTGTGTGTGTGTGTGTGTGCACATGTGTGTGTGTGTGTGTGTGTGTGTGTGTGTGTGTGTGTGTGTGTGTGTGTGTGTGTGTGTGTGTGTGTGTGTGTGTGTGTGCGCGCAGTGGCGATTCTTGTATGATAGATGCCCTGGGCGGGCCCTTACGTTTTTTGCTGGATACCCTCTCTTTCTGTTTTCACAAATAAAATAAAGGTTTCGGGGCCGTTTTATCCTACTCAGGTCCAAACAGCTCAAGTATTTTGGTTTCTGAACAAGAAATCTGTTCTGAACTCTTCAAAACAGGAAAATAGCCCTTTAATGTAGTGCTAAATAGGAATCTTTGAATCAGATACACACCTCACTTCCTTCCGTGGGGTAAAATTCCCTTACAACACTGTCTGGAATGCAACTGACATGCAACATTTTTTTTTTGTTTTTTGTCAATTTAGTGCTGCCCTCTGTTGGAATGGCGTCCAAGTAGGTGAGCCACACAGCCTCCATCTAAACCCTGTGTGTGTGTGTGTGTGTGTGTGTGTGTGTGTGTGTGTGTGTGTGTGTGTGTGTGTGTGTGTGTGTGTGTGTACTTGCAGCTGAGTGAGAAATTTTCTTGCGCATTTTACTTGTAATGTGAGGACTTTGAAGTGACGTGAGGACCTTTTTTTGGTCCTCGCTTTTTTGGGGGGCTAGGGGTTAGGTTAAGGACTAAGGCATCAATTAGATGTAGGTTCAGTTTAGGCTTAGGTTTAACTTTAGGCCATAGAAAAGGTTGAAAATTAATGGATTGGAAGTCAATGGAAATCAAGACACGGACCTCAGTAAGTATTTAAAGCAAGGATGTGCGTGTGCGTTGGTGTAAATGAATGGAAAATCTGACACATATTTTCAGAATAAACATTTATGAGTATGTCATTATGCAACTGTTAAAATTCTGCTATTTATGACCAGTAGCTAATCCCAGCCACAACACCGTATCAAATAAGTTACAGCAAGGTATAAAACAGAAGTGCTGCTTTTAGGTGTCAAGCAAACAAGTGTGTGTGTGTGTGTGTGTGTGTGTGTGTGTGTGTGTGTGTGTGTGTGTGTGTGTGTGTGTGTGTGTGTGTGTGTGTGTGTGTGTGTGTGTGTGTGTGTGTGTGTGTGTGTACGCACGCACTATTTTTGCTGCAACAGCACTGCAGCTGAGCCAGTCTGCCTGATCTAAACAATTATGTGAAGTCATGCTCTATGAAACTTTATACACGTTTGCTGATCATTACCTAAGATTGCTGTGTGTTAACTTTGGCAGACCTGCTCTTGCCTGTTGGACCGAAAAAGAAAGCATGGAGATGATGTATTTCTTCTTGTTTATTATTTGCACTGGGCTACTGAGTGGGAAAATGACGAGGGTGGGGGTTTGTGTGAGAGTGGCACACTCGCGCGACTGATGCATTGATGCCAGGAATAACAGTGAGAAAGTTGCTCCTGCACCTCATTAGGGTGAAGGAAACTGTTCCCAGGAGACACAAAAGAAAGTAAATAATACATTGAAAACTCTTTGCATTGCTGGATGTTTGCCGCCCAATCTCTGTTTTCAGCTTTTTAAATTATTCCACCTCCGAATGACAACGCAAGAGGCTCTATGTGCTGCAACCAGGCAGGTTTCAAAAGGGTTGTAGCTCTCTGTTAAATGTCTCATAAATCCAAGCGAGAGAATTTAAGAGAAATTTATTGTGCTTGGTATTTATCGACGCTACGAGGGAAAAGAAAAAATTGATGGATGGATGGATGGATGGATGGATGGATGGATGGATGGATGGATGGATGGATGGATGGATGGATGGATGGATGGATGGATGGATGGATGGATGGATGGATGGATGGATGGATGGATGGATGGATGGAAAATGGCATGTTGAGAATTATATGTATTCTACTCAACAATCAAAGGAATATCTTCATTGGTTTCAATACAAGCCTTTCCGGGCAACCAGACCCTTCCTATAATTTATGAGGATTTTTGCATGTTTCCACTGGTATTTTTGACAAGTTATCATCAATTATAAGCTCCAAGTCTTTCAAGTTGGAAAGCCTCTTTGCATTCACTCTAATCTTTAGCTCCATCCATAAATAATTCTCTATCGGATTCAATGTGGGATAATCCAATAATTGTTGTATTAATTGCAGTCAAAAATATTGTTTACAAAATGAAATATTACTTTCACATTCCAAGAAACTGCCGTTTCTTTGCTGTCATCTGATTGGACAAATGCAAGCTTCTATATTGGTCATGCCCACAGCACAACTTTGTGAAAATGTCAGTGTTGACAGGCATTGACATTTTACAGTGATTTAATTTATACAATTTTATAAACTGTTCAACAATTTTGCTATCCAAAAAGAACTATAAGTTAATCAAATAAATAAATCTCATTTATGGCCACTCAGTGTTTGTTGTTAGTCTTGTAGCTGGAGTCTTAATTGAGTCTTGTTGTGTCAAATCAGCTCAGAACTGGAGCTATCCATATTTCATCCAGGGCTGGTTTATAAAATTATCCAGGTTAGATTGTTTTCGTCCCATACCATACAATGTTATTTATTAAGCACTTTAAAACAGCAGCAAGGCCAACCAACGGATTGTGCAATAAAACAACCAAATAGACGTCCCAGAATAAAATACATGAAACAGAAAAGGTAAATTACAATTGCTAGAATAATAAAAAGCACAAGAAGGTAAGAGCAACTTACTCAGGGTCAAAGGCCATGGAATAAAACTGTGCTTTAATCGAGACTTAAAAGGAGAGGGACCCTGCCTGAAAGGCAGAGGTAAGTCATTCCATAGTTTTGGACCTGCAACTGAGAAAGTCACATCAGAGCTTTCATCAATAAGTACACCTGATCAGCTGACCTCAGAGAGCACCGGGGGACATGTGACTGCAGCAGATCAGATAAGAGGGGCCAGAATAATTAAGACATTTTAAATTATACAAGAAGATCTTAAAGTGCATTGGGAAATGAACTGGAAGCCAGTAAAGGGATGCCAAACCTGGGGAAACGTGCTTTTTTTGGCTGAACCAGTTAAAAATCCGACTGCAGCATTGTGAACAAATTCCATGCATGCAATGGCAGTCTGACCAATTCCATAAAGAAGCGCAATGCAATGGTCAAGCTTGTATGTTATAAAAGCATGTACAACTGTCTCAAGGTTTCTTGAAGACAGAATGGGCTTCTATTTAGACAGCCATCTCAACTGGGAAAAGCAGGATTTAACAATTAAATTCTCATGGAAGAGTTCATTTTCACTCCCAGCTTAATGAAACTCTGTTTCTCAAATTAGGCCGTAGAGGAAAAGTTGAAGTAGGGATTCCTGTTTGTGCCACTAGATGGAAACAGGATGATTTCAGTCTTCTTCTCATTAAAATTTTGGAAATTTGAAACCCCAGTGTGTAAGATTTACTCCCAAACAGTGCTGCGCTAAATGAATTACAAACGACCTCGCCATTAAGCACGTAATAACTACTACAGAAGCCACGAAGTGTCAAAAATGTGACAATGTCAACAAGTATGTTCTCTATGAATTTGGTAGCAAGCTCCTGCTAATAGCTAATAGCGGTGTGAAATGTGACCTGCAAACTCAGAGATCATCTGATGAAGTAAGTAACAAACTAGCCGTCTCTGCCGTGGGGAAAGAATAGTTTCTGGAACACACTACCCTGTTTCTAAGATAACGGCAAAGTAAACCTCACTCTTATATTGAATTAACTTAACTGTCCAGCAGAAAGCAACCTCTGCATCCATTTTGAATCCCCGCTGCGCTTAAATGTCTCCACCTGGTAATAGTACCACCATTGTAGACTCTTGTATTACTTCTTTTTATTTTTTTGCTCACTTTCTCTTCCCTCTCGCTGGGCAGAGTATGGATGGTCATCCATTTCAACAGAAAAACAGCAAATAGAATGATCTACAGTCATCTTCACTTGTTTTATACACCACCGACAGCACATCTTCATATACAGGTAAAGGGTTAAGGCTAACAAATTTGTACCGTCAGCTACTGTAATCAAAACTGGCGACGTTGGCAGAATTTGTATTCATCAAAATAATACTTTATTTATGCAAATAAAAAGCTAAATTAGTTACACACTGTCCCCTTAAAGACATCCAATTCCTAATGTGGACCAGGCAATTGAAGACAGGTCGGATTGTGCATGCACCAATGTGAATCAAAGGGAAGTAAATTTGACATCAACGTATAAATGAAAATGGATGTCATGTTTATGAAAAATTGTGCCAAGTGGCAACAGATGTCAAGAAAAAACAAAAAGTCCAAGAATGGAGCCTTGTGGTACACCCAAAGAGCTGCTGATGTGGAAAAGACAATCCTTGATGTTGACACAAAAGCTTCTCTGTGAGAGGTAGGACCTAAACCAATCCGTTGATACCTACCCACTGCTCGAGCCTAGAAAGGAGGATCCCACAGTCAGTTGTGTCAAACGCAGATGTAAGATCCAATAGGACAAGAAGCACAGACTCTCCAAAATTCACAGATACAAAAAGATCATTAAAAACCCTCAACACTGTCGACCCAGTGCTGTGGTGAGAAAATAAAGCCTGATTGGAACACCTTCAAATTAGCGTGACCCTCCAGGAAACATTTTATCTGGGACCCAACAATTTTTTTTTACAATACTTTGGACAAAAAGTCTAGAGAAACGCCTAAAGTTGGACACCACTGAAGGGTCAAGAGTAGGGTTTTTTTTTCAACAGAGGTTGCACAGCAGCACGTTTAAAACTTCTTGGCACCACAGTTGAAGTTAAACTTTTGTTCACAATAGAAAGAAACGAGGGGCCCAAAGTAAGGAAGACCTCCTTAAAGGAGCATAGCGTAAGTTGCAGTATTTTTGCAGATGCTTGCCCCTCTGGCGATAAATTGAAATGACACAAGTGTGGTGCACGTGCATGGGAGAAGAGGAAAAACATCTGTTGCTGTGACTGCACAGGTCTTTTGTTTAGAGAAATGTCTTCTGAGGTAAGAAAGCTATAGATATATCTCCCTAATTCATCGATTACGGCAGAGACTCAACAAAGTAGCCAGGTGAACGAGAGAGGCAACGCTTCACAGCCATGTGCATATCCAGAGGATTCGGTCCGAATCACTCATGAACTGACTAATCCAGCCTATAGCGGCAACTGTGATAAATAGAGGATAACTCATTTTATACATTGGGCAATTGTAAGAGCATGTATGGGAAAGAAAATAAATAATGTCTAACCTAAATACTTGCACTATGCATCGAGGGGGGACAGCAATGACGGACAAACCAGAAAACTAGATATTAACTGCCCCAGAAAAGACTGTGAAACAGGTACAGCGTGGTCAAACACAGATAAACATGTAGAAATAATGTATGGGTCATAAGCTGCTGGAGAAATTAGTCTCCAAAGGTGTTTCTCACACAGTTCAGCGGATGCTTCCAGAGGAGCAGGTTCATTGAGATGAAGCACTGAACCCAGAGTAAAAAAAATAAAACTAAGAGGGTTTTAGAGTAAGAGACAAGAAAAATATTTGGATTTAGCAGCTTTTACAAACTTATGATAATGAAAGTTATTAACATTTCAAAAGAAACCTGCAACCTGTCTGTCTTTGGGAGCAGGTGTACTGTAATCCTATATGGGGTGGTGAGCGGTAACATTTCCCATTTCCCAAAATTTCCTCAAAATATTACCATGTTTCTACCATCTGTATCCAACCAGCTCTACCTTCTCTTCAGATGTTTGTACAGTAGGGGAGGTGTTTATGATCTTTGGATGTTGGCAGTTTCACTAGAGAGACGGCCATAGAGCTCCATTAGGACTCGGCACACAGGACCGCTCTTTTTGGCTCTTTCGCCTATTGACACAGCTGCTATCTCATTGCAGTTTCAAGGGTGGGGAACAAATGTGTGCACACTTCCTTACATGCAGACAAGCACACATGGAAACATCTGTGAAATGGTCTTTTTCTGTTAAATGTCATCAAAAGCTCTGTAGACACAGCTTTACTGTTTTTGTTCCCTTTTTGCTGAAATAAGGGCATATTAACATTTGTTTTAGTCCAATCAGAAGCTGCTTTTAGAAAGTCTTGAAAAAGTGTTGAAACTTTGAAAATCATAGATTACATTAAAAATGTCATTTTAAAAATACACAGCAAATTTTTCCACAATATTTAGAAAAATGTTTGCCAGGCCAACCCTAATCCTTAATCCAGACACATAGAGAATCCAGGAGGCTGTTGCCGCCTGTCGGACACAACTAGTAGTTGATGAAATTAGTGCAGCCTCGTCAGCATTGCTGTTGGCCTATTGGCAACGTTCCTGACCAGTTTAAGTCCCATCTTTTCATCAGTTCTGGAGAAATGTCCAGTTTCAGTGATGCTCCTTTTGTCCCATGCTTTTTCCCTACTACTGCTAAACGCCTTCACTCTGTCATGGTATGCATATAATTCTGTGGACCTATCTACACTTTCTTGCCACTTATACCTTTGTATAATGAGATTTGGAACCTCTGCAAGCCATGGCTTTATCAACAGGATACAAAACCGAAAATCGTAAAGGGAAAGCAGACACTACTGTACATTACGGTTATTTTGATCCTCATGACTGACAGGTGTACGCTCAAGAAAAGTATTGATTTAAACTGATTCAAAATATGCTTCAACAAAGTATTTGTTTTAATATTGTTTTCCACTAATAAATTTGTTTTTCTCCATGAATGTTACATTAAATGTAAAACACGTTTTAAAACCATTTGCCATGGTCAGATTTTTTTACTTGACAAAAACCTGACATTTTCCAGGGATGGGTGCACTTTTAGGAGCCATCGTTCTCACGCGCTTATTAAGCTGAAAAACTGATTTAAAAATCAAATTTAATTCAAACCCAATAACATGAAGTCCATAATGAGCATTCAAGTTCAACAACTTGAGTCAGAAAGGTGTGTGACAGTTTGGTGATTCTGCTTTGGATGTGGCAGTAGTTTTCCTGATGGCAGCAATTCAAAAAGTTCATGGACGGCTGATAAAAGTCAGGGACTCAGTGACCTCCTGAGCTCCCCTCTCTATCCTCTGCAGGGTCCATTTCTGTTCGACACTTCTCCTTGTAGCTGGAGTGCTGCAATGAGATGCAGTGCGTCAACACATTCAGGGATGCTGATACGCACTCTCTCTCGTTGTCTCTGCGCCAGCCCTCTGGCGGTTTCACCTCCTTCTCATAAACTGATTCGTCAGCCCCGTTAATGAGGCCCACTGCTGTGGATTCATCCAGTTTTTAACAATCGAAGGGGTCAGAAGGGAGCGTTACAGACCAGAGTGTCAAAGCTGAAATCCAAAATCATGTGGCGTCAGATCAAGTGTTTCCTAGGCTGACATAGAAAGTATCAATTTTGTTCCTAGTAACTGCTAGCTCTCTCTTTTAGTTGCTGTGCGGTTGAGTTTAGACATCTGTTAGGTTTCGGTGTAAAACAATGAACTTGATCAGGTTCCAAAATATGGAACAGACAGACAGCAAACTTTTTGCTAAAACACTCATTTCTACTAATTTTTTCTCGACTGGTCCAAAGATGTCCACAGGGCGTTCCTTAACATCAGCTCCTGGTTCACTGAGTGCTGTTTTTGCATCCTGCAAGATATGCCACTATGAGCACATAAGGGGTGGGGGGGGGGGGGGGGGGGTTGCACATCAAATATTTTCCTCTCGTTTGTTTCCAATTTTTTTTACTTGTCTGACTTCTTTATGATGTGGAGGGTAATCTGGTTATTGTACAGCTCCACAGTTGAGCTGAGCAGGTCCGGGATGATTGAGAAAAGCTGAGAACACAGAGTGAGAACGTAAATACAAATCTGCAGGATAATATACTGCATCACCAGTAACTCTATCCAGTGTCGGTATGTGGTGTAGTTCAGAGTGCAGAGCCCGCTTTATAAGGGGCGCCCGGGGGAAGTCTGCTGATAACATGGGAATTGATGTAGGCCATTAAAGGAACGTGTGCGCGAGGATGGGGGGGTATATTACATTTGGCCTCCACTACAGAACTGTACATCAGCATGTTGTCACCTAGGCTGATGTCACAGCAGGTCCTTCGGCTATGAAAACACATGCTCAGCTTTGTGTGTGTGTGTGACCGAACCAGACTCTCCACTCACTAATGTGAAAAATTATGCCAAGAGGTACACTTTTTTTGGGGGTTCATGGTGAAATGAAATTCACTTTCAATTAGATCACGGCTGTTTAACAGATGCTCCTAGCTAAAGTATTGATTCCCCTTGAAATCCTTCATATTTTGTCATGTTACAGCCACAAACGTCTGCGTATTTTACAGGGAATTTATGTGCTAGACCTACACAACGATGTTTTTAACTGTGAAATGCAGCAGTATTCGGCTCACCTGAGTAAATAACTATAAAACTACCTTTTGGTAACAATTTTCAACTGCAGCAGGTCTTATGGGGTATGGTCTACCAACTTAGTGCAAATAAACTGAACATTTTTATGCTATTTTACAAAGACAATTGTACATAAAATGTGCAAAGCAGATAGACTCCCTCACAGCTCTGGCTCACAGCTTTGCCTGTTAGGTCAAAAAGCTACATTTCAGTCTCTTCTTCACACTCCTTCTGAATGATGAGCTGTGGATTCATTGCACTGGTTTGTTTTTAAGGGTATCAGAGTAAAGGAAGTTGAACATGCATGCACGTCACACTTTTCAGGGTTTTACTTGTGAACAATTTCTCGACCATGTGTCCTTGTCATTTCACTTTACAGCTGTGTGGTACTTTGTGTGGGTCTATCACAGCAAAGACAGCTGCAGGTCAGAACAAATAGTTCACTTCAAAGGTTACCGTTTTGGCTTTGCTGATTTTCCGTTTTCACAAATGTAAACACTTGGTGATTTTATACCCTTTTTACTAAATATCTTGAAACACCTGGACACTGTTTGTTGCCTAGGATCAGCGTCACTGAGGTTTCACCATATGTTGCATGGAATATGTCAGCTCTTTTCAAGACTAGTGGTCATTGTCACGTGTTTAGTATCTGGCAAGGTGCAACACTGCTGCTGCATGCTTGGTTCGCTTTAAGCAGGTGCATCTCTGAATGGCTCATTTATTCCAGCAATTCAGCTCAAAAAGCAAGACTCATATTTTAGAGATTTGTTACTCCCAGAATGACATATTTCAAGCATTTCTTTCCATAGATTTTGATGATTACGGCTTTACCACTAATGATATCCAAAAATGCACTTTCAGGAAATCTGAATATTACATCAGACCAATAAAGAAAGATTACCAATTTGACTGTTGTCCAGCAGTCCCACCCTCCACATGGAAAGTACGACACAAAAGGCACTTGCTAAAGAAGCGGACTGTTCACAGAGTGCTAAATCCAAGCACATTAATGGAAAGTAGAAAAAGAGGGGGGAAAGTATGGTAGAAAGGGAGGCTCAAGCAGCAGAGACAACTGTTGCATCTCTTATGTTAAACCTCTCCTGAGACACCAAAAGAAGGCTAAGGAGAAAATGAACTGGGCTATTGCTTAATAGTGCAACGACTTCTTCTGTTTGTGTTTTCCATAGTAAGAATTGAGAGGATTTATGTTCATCTCTGGACACTACAGGTGTCAACCAGCATGTTATACAACCTGAAACTCCCTTCTGCTGACAAGCGTTACGGAGACACAGTTTTTTTTATTTTCCAGAAGCACCTGAAGCCTGCCCACACTATAAAAAGTACTAAAACCTGATTTAATGACCAGGGTCTGTGTCACAGAGAGAAATCACCTAAATGAAGTATAAGAAATATGAGGTTCTGACCCTGGAAGAAAATGAGAATTATACCAAGAGCCTTTTTATCCATTAGCTTCAACTGTTCATCTAAGGATCCTTTACCAATAACATCTATTTGTAAAGAACCCAATAATAAGCAATGTTTATTAGTTTGTCTGAGTGGAGAGGAGCGTGGAAGGAATATTTTCAAGCATTGTATGTAAAGATATCTCAGCAATTTTGTATAGTCAGTTAAAATTGCATAAAATGTTCAAACCATTAATATTAGTTTAAAATCACATTAAAATGTATCTTAGACCTGAATAATGGAAAAAATCTAATAGGAACAATTTGTTGTAGGTCTTTGCTAAGGCCGTTAGGGGGAGCCAAATCCCTGGTCTAGGAGTCACCGAGGTTTCCCAGTTTGTCGCCCTCAATTGTCTCTTGATTTTCTTTTCCTTAAAAGTTAAAATCCTTTTTATTTCTTTGGAGCAAGGTTTTAAATCAGAAACCCTCAAAAAATAAAAGTCTGTAAAAACTTATGTGCATACTCGTGCATTTTCAGATTTGTGTAGGTAGTGTTTTTCCCTCTGTTCATCTTTACAAAACAACCATCTTTAACTATTAAATGCATATTTATGCTTAATAACAGATTAATAATTGATTTACTGAGCCAAACAGCTAAAAGAAGACCCAGAAGAGTAGCAGTTCCATCCCTAAACCCATGGGGGCCAGAACTGCAGCAGATTATATATATATATATATATATATATATATATATATATATATATATATATATATATATATATATATATATATATATATATATATATATATATATATATAAAATAATATTTAAAAATGGATGTTTAATAAATCACCCACTTTATTGAAGTAGAACATTTCACACATAGTGAAAAACTACAGTTGCATGGTATAAAATATGAACAATAGTTCGGTGAATCAGTACAAACACATTTACGAGTGTAAATAGTGCTGACTAGCAAAAGGATTCAAACAACTCTAAAAAAAATATTTTAGAATTTTAGAATATCCTTAAAACAAACAAAAACCCACATTTTCACAAAAACACTAATGGCAGAGGCAAAATAAATCAGGTTATGAGGCGTGCTGCGACAAAAAGCCTCGAATTCTCTGTAGAAGTTCCTTCTTTACGCTGTCTGGCACCAAGGCTGAAAGACAGAGACAATGGTGAGTTGTTTTCCTGCAACATTTCCTCTACCTCACTAGTAAGTATGATTGCAAACTGTTTTATGATGCCCAACAATATTCAGTTTATCATTTATCATACACTGAACTGTTTGTTTCAGAGACACACAGTAGAAACATGCACACATGATCAAACCTAAGGAAATTGCTCATTTTATTTATGTCATATTCAACGATTCCCTCACTGTGTTGGAATCAATTGTTCTACGAGTGTTCACCAAAAACATAACTGGAAAACACTGCAATTTCCCAATCTGAAGCCCATCCTGCATTTAACAGCAGTATTTTGCTGAATATGTTATATTCTACTCTAATGTATAAAGACAAATCTAGCCGATTTACAGAAAAAAAATCCATTCTATTAGGATAACTCTTCATAATAGTCAAATTAAATGTAGCCACTGTCTCTGAGGCTGTAGCTTTACGGTTATTTCGGCAGGTAACACCCAGAAACACAGACGCACATAACCAACACAATCAGGATAAGTTACCTCTTCCTTTAGGGGTGACTTCTACAACCAGGTCCTCCACCGTCACATGCTCCAAACCCTTTTCTTTGATGACCTCTGCATAATCAATACACAACACATTTCAATTGATGCATCAGAACAGATACGTCCTGAAACTTAAAAAAATAAAAAAGGGATCAGGTTTCAAGCTAATCTCTTGGACAGATCAACATTCAGGGCACAGTAAAAAAAACTTAAATGTCAAGAAACTCAATAAAATGGATGTTTAACTACAAAGGAGGCTCAATAAATATTAATCACTACCTTCACTCACACATCGTAGGACAGGAAACGTGCAAGCTTCATTAAAAAGTATTAGGACTGTCAAAAGCAGAATCCCTATGAAGAGTTTTTTTTTTAACATTTGCAAAAAAAGTATTGCTGCAACCAGTAGAAACATCTTGGTTCACCAGTACAGGGTTTATTATAAACCATTAAAAAAAAGCATAGACAGGTTGAATGAAGTTTGCTTATTTAGCTGCATTTCTAACACCAAGATTAATGTTTTACTCCTGGGACTCTGCCTCTTGGCTGTGTTGTAAAAAAAAAAAAAAAAACAAGAATCTATCTGCTGCAGAAAATCGGCTGCAATACGTTTGCATTTCTATTTTTAGTACCGCTCTGACACAAGAAACCATGAAATTAAACAAAAAAAGAAAAAACATTAAATTATTCTGGCTACATTCTCTCTTTTCGATTAACTACAAAAAAAAGAAGAAAAAAAGAAGAAAAAGAAAAGGTAATATAGTGAAATCTGTTTCTACACTCAAAAATATAAATGCAAGACATTTGTTTTTGCGCCCATTTTTCATGAGCTGAACTCAAAGATCTAAAACTTTTATAAACACAATTGACCGATTTTTCTTGAATATTGTCCACAAATCTGTTGAAATATGCCTTAGTGTGAGATTCTGCTTTGCCGAGATAATCCACCCCGCCTCACAGATGGGGCACGCCAAGATGCTGGTTGGGCAGCATGATTGCTGCACAGGTGGGCCTTAGGCTGGCCACAATAAAAGGCCACTCAGAATCTGTGACTCTGGGCTGTGTGATGAAAGTAGATTTCAAAGGGAGCGTGCATGCTTACTGCAGGAATGTCCACCGGAGCTGGTGCCTGTAAATTCAATGTTTATTCCTCTACCATAAGCCGTCTACAAAGACGTTTCAGAGAAGTTGTCAGTATATCCAATCAGCCTCGCAACCGCAGGCCACGTGTGACCACATCAGCGCAGGACCTACACACCAAGAATGTTCATCTCCAAAATGCAACAGTCGACTTGCATGACCTGCGATGGACTGGTGACCTGTCCAGGGTGTACCCCGCCCCTCGCCCATTGACAGCTGGAGATAGACACCAGCACCCCTCACGACCCCAATAGGGGTAAGCGTGTTGGAAAATGGATGGATGGATTTGCATGACTAAAGACTTTCTCCACAAACTGTCAGGAAAGCTCCTCTGCATGCTTGTCGTCCTCATCGGGGTCCTTATGTGATCATCTGTACCTTCAGGTGAGCTTAATGCACCAGTGGTGCTTCGGGAGCAAAATTAAGTTTACAGGAGTAACACTGCCCCCTGGTGTGGCGTCACAGTATTTGACTACCAGAGAATTCAGTGTAACATCTGTTAATCATGTGTGACCTGCTCACATTTCAGTAAAAAAATAAAATAAAAAATGACTGCAAGATTACTTTAAGCCTACCGTCACAAGATCAGAAAAAAAGAAAACCTTCAGTCATTACTGGTGTTCAGTTGAAACTGAATCCATTCTCTCGTACAGATGGATGATTTTTTTCAATAATCGGCTCCAAAAGGTTTCAGGGCGATTGTGCTGCCTTAAAATAATATTCTGTGTTTTCAGCTGTTGCCAAATAGCTAGGAGTCTCTACGGTTTCTGAGCCCATGCAGGTTTCTCAGTGTAAACAGTCACCTCTCCAAGCTGCAGAAATTATTCTAAAGAAAGCAGAGTGTTTTTCCTTGTTGATAACAGGTATCCAATTCAGCCCAATATTTCTTTAATGGGTTTATTTAGTTTTATCTGATGGATTTTGCTATCTAAGCTACGTTACACAATCCTTTAAAAACAAGGTAAATATCAACTTCACAAGATTTTGATTGTCATCCAAATTTTCTTCACCTTTTCCCACCTTTAAACAAAATATGGAAACCTATTTAGAAATCCTTCCTACCCTGCTTGCCTCATGCTTTACAAACTGCCATAATGTTTCTAGTAGGCTGATTTACGGTACAGGAGTTTTTCTTACCTTTGCACTGGGCCTTCATTTGGTCCTTCCATCCACACTCGGTGAGCTTCGCTCTCAGCAGCTCCTTCAGCCTGTCGGTCACAGAGAGCAGAACGGGTGAACTTTCTGCAGAACGCTCATCAAACGACTCACGCAGATGCAACTAAAGTTAAAACTACCTTCCCACATCAACAGATATGTCTTCTAATCGCTGCCAGCCTCTGTTTTATCCTCTATGTACAGAGGCCACCATGCACATGTTCTGAAGTGCAGAAGAGCGTTTCGTCAGCTGTTTGCTAGTTTCAGCAGGAAGGATTGTGTTGCCACAATAATCAGTATTTCCATACAATCAATATAAAAAGGGAATAGCTCAAAGATGTTCATTTGCGTCAATATCGACAGAAACTCATTCTTGTTTGCCCACATTGTGGAACTTCAGACGGCAGCTCGGCATTCGTTTTTATTAGGACAGAACTGGTTTTAAATTACTGCGCAGAGACATCGGACTCATGTGTCCTAACAGTTTTACTAGAATAAAAGCTTTATGGTTTACCAAAAAAACAGTATCCACTTTGAATATATGAATACTGTCATATAAGAACAGGTGAAGCTGTCAAATCATTTCCATCAATCCGAAGAGCAGAGCTCGTTTTGAATCACCGCCTAACGGTGTTGGCACCAGCTACCTTCAAATATCAGTTTCCCGCCGTCCTGGATCATGAACAACCTGTAGGTGATGGGTTCAGTGCTTCCAACAGTGTCCTGCAAGTGCTAATGCTTAAGGAATGATCTACAAAATAGTCACAGGCAGGGCAAAGTTTTCTTTACTTTGGCAGCAGGTGAACGAGACCAAGAGAGCAGGCTGAAATTCTGCAGGAAGACAGCAGAAGTCTGTTGCTAAGTTGTTTTCTCTGACAAATCCCTCTGATAGTTTGTCCAGGACAGAACAGGTCTGGTCTACCATGCATCTAATGTTCAGCTAATAGAGAACCACCCTTAAACGTTCCCTGTGCGGGGTGGCTTCTCCTCCAAGTGAATGGGTTTGCTCACAACTCTGCCTATGGACACCAAGGACAAAGAGTGAGATCAAGACATCCAACAAGAGAAACTTTTTACCCAATAGTCCAGCCATAATATGGCGATAATCTTTGTTTTCCCCCACTATGATGGAGCATGGCGTCTAAAGGGACAGTTGGTAAGAAAGTAGATCCAACATCATAACATCTAAATGTATGTGTGACCAACAAAGTCCAAACCTCCTACCCTCATTAAGAACCTTTGTTCAACCTTAAGAAAAAAAACACACAGGCAAATGAGCAGGGAGCAAACTCCACACTCTAATAGGTCGACTATGGGCCATCATCAGTCAGTTCTCACCCCAGAAGGCAGGATCCAGCCTGCCGGGGCAAAGTGCTGAAGGTATGGAGCAGACATGGGCTGGTTAACGGTTTCATGCTATACGGCAATATGGAAAGTCACGGTTTCCGAGGATGCTTCGGCTACCATAAGAAAACGGATGACAACGTCTTGCAGGAGGAAGGCCGCCCTTCAAGAAGAACATGCTTGGATATTCGGAGGCAACAGACTAAGCACGATGGCGCATCTACGGGAGCACCGCCATTTGCCAAAAGGTTGAAGGTAAAGTTAGAGCAGTTATGAAATGAACATCAGGCATTGTTACTGAGGCAGACGGCTTGGTGATTGTGCGGGTCGCAGGTTAGGGTTACCCATTACACACTTATAACTGTGTAATGAGTGTTCTGGAGTTCTTGGATTGTGTATTTGATTCGCTTTGAGTGAAAGCCTAAAGTACCGTGTTCCTCCATAGCTTCAGCCTAGCAGCTCTTTAGCTGAATGCACATTACGTTCATACCTGTGCCTTCTGTTGTTACTGTGTGCACGTAACGCTTTATATATAGCGGTGGCACAGAGTTATATAAACTCGGTGACGAGTGGTTAGGGAGTTCGTCCTGCAATTAGCGGGTTGCCGGTTCGATCCCCTGCCCTGACTGTCTCCGTCGTTGTGTCCTTCGGCAAGACACTTCACCTGCATTGCCTGCTGGCGTTGATCAGAGGGTCCGGTGGCGCCGTTGTATGGCAGCCTCGCCTCTTTCAGTCTGCCCCAGGGCAGCTGTAGCTACTAACATAGCTCACCACAGTCAGGGTGTGAATGTGTGTGTGAATGGGTGAATGATTGTAGTGTGAAGCACTTTAGAGGTCGTCAAGACTGGTTAAAGCGCTATACAAGTACGAGCCATTTACCATTTATAATCTTCTTTACATCAAACACCACTTCGGAATCTAAACCATTATAAAAACTCCCAACATGATGCATTTCTGCAATAAAAAGACGACTGTTGTCGCACAGTATGCCCTGATTTGTCTTAGGATTAAAGCAGCGGAAACACAGTTATCCTATCAGTTGTAAACTTTGTTATTGTTCTAGATTTCTAAACATGTTTTAGTTAATTTGTTTATATAGCTTTATTGTGTTAGGTGGCAGAAATCTTAGGTATGAACGCGCATGCTAAAGGGGAGTGAGACCCTTCAGGAGAGTGAAATGTCAGCAGGACGCCTGTGATCTAAAAACTTGACTATGGCAACGCATTAATGACTGCATTTATTTTTTATGTATTTTTTATTTAGAAAGAATTCGGTTATTTTACACATTTATTATGTTTAATAAATTGTTTAAATGCAGACATTAAAAAAAAAAAACATTTGGAGCTCTAATCATTATACCGTGATGCTGCCAAACTGCAAAATTTTTGCCTGAGGTTATCATACTGCTAGAATCTAATACCGACCCAAGCCTCGTATGAAGACGGGTGTTACGCCCAGACACTACAGCCGTAAAAACGGGTCAACACAGCAAAGACGGGCACGTACCATAATATTGCTGAAAAAAATATTAAATCAGTCTGCCTGGACTGACTGATTTTTCTGTTTGTTTGGAGAAAAGCTTAACGGCAAATATTTTAATATCAGCCATTCTGGGACTGCTATTTTTGCTCCAATAACTTGTGCGTACACCGTATCTGCATGCTTCCATTTAGGTGTCACTTTGCTGCTGGTACACCTGAAAACACCTTTGGGCACAGTATTGGGCAACTGGTGTTTTTGATTATTCATTTTATTATTGAACTACAGTCCTCTCAGTCAATCCCAAATGTTGAAAAACCTCAGGCCTGAATTCAAAGATTCTGAATATCTAAAAAAGGAAAAGTGAAGCTTTGGCTTCCTAGGAAAATGATCTGTGTATGCACAAATTTTGGGTAACTACTAGTGTGCAGTAATATTATGCAACCAAATAAAAAGAGGAACGTTATTTTATCTCACTTGTTTATCTTTATCTGTTAAAGTGTGAATAAACAACTATAAAAATTAAACAATCGACATTTCAAATGATAAAAACAATCCGTGACCTGGATAGCCATCCTTCTTCTCAATAACAATCACAAGCTCTCCAGTCATTCGTTGACGATCAGCTTTTTGTGCAGCAGTAACCACAGCCTCCCAGACGCTGGTCAGAGAGGTGGACCGTTTCCCTTCACCTTACACCTCTGCCCAACGGGATCGGGTCCAGGTGAAGGAGGCCACGTCAGTCGTCTTTTTTTCCCATGAAGGCCTTTCCTGGCTAACCACTCGGTGGAGCATATTGATGCTTGTGATGAAGCTTTAGAACACAGAAAAATGATGGTGTTTGGGAAAGATGTAGATATTTTTCCTTGCAACTGCTTGAAGTGTCTTCTTACAACTGCCAGAACGTTTGGGAGTTTATTTCAAGTCCATCTTCAGCTCAAAGTTGTCCAGCTAGCTTGTCTCTGATAACAGCAGCCCATACCAGTACCCAACTTCCATCTTGCTAGCATCGGAGTTGAAGTGGACATTTTTACCAGTGCCTCAACCAGGCAAATGTCCCATAATAGTGTCTCTTGTCAGTCCATAAAACTATTGAATAACCTGCCTTCAGGTATTTCTTGGCCAATGTCTCGATGCTTCAGGGGCAGCCAGGTTTCAGCCCTCGGTACCTTGGCCATGTCTGTGTGAACGCCTTGTACTTCAGGGCTCTCCAGGTGTGTTGCAGTGGAGGAGAAATGGTTCCAGGTAGCTTCACAAGTTATTCGTCTCAAGACTTTGGCAGTTAATTTGCAGCCTTTTTTTCCCTTGTACACATTTCTTGTGTCCCTTTGTCACCATTTGCTACAAAACATTTGAGGAGTATGATCGTGCCACAATATATAAGCAAATTCAAGAACATTGTATCCCTCTTAAAAACGTTTCACAATTTTTGGCTTTTGGGAGGCAGTCAAGCCTTTGTTGGGCCCATTTTGCCTGAAGAATAGCAGCTACCTACCTGATAATTATGCACACCTTGATATGGGTCTAGCTCTCCTTAGGCCACACAGGACTCATTACACCTCCTCTGGTACGCTTAAATCCAATAAACATTCAAGATTATACAGTTTGGAGTTGGAGAATAAGCATAAAACTGATGATGTGGTTAAAATGCTCACAGTGCATTGTTTATGAATAGGTTTTTGTGTTCCTGCAACGTGTATGTGGACTGACGATGATTATGGAGTAATAAATCCTACCAACCTATCTCTTTCTCCCGTCTCTGTCAGCTTCTGGTTTATTGATGCTTTTAGTCTGGCTTCTTTATTCATTGTGTTTGTTCTGGGAGGACAAAAAAAAGCACACGTTAGTAATCTCTTAGAAAGGTAAACATAAATAAATAAATAAATACAAAAAACTAAAATAACGCCGACTACCAGCATGTACCATCAGCTGGACCAGCGGACACATTACATCCGAAAGGAGTCGTAAAACTTCTTCTCCGATTTAAAAGTTCAACTTCAAAGCAGCGAAGTACTTCTGAAGAAACTTTGCGCTAAACTGAGCAGAGCTGTACTCACGCTGAGATTACACTGCTCGCGAGATTCGATGGCGCAGCTGCATCCAAGAGTGAAAAGGCGACGACGTTTAAGGGCGCTACAAAAAGCAAAGCAAAAGCGCACTAAGCCTAAAAATGCTGACCTAAATTAGCCGTCTTATCGACTTCTGAGCTACAAAACATTTGCTGTTTCACCAGAACCCCCGAGGTGGTTACAACAGTTGAGCGAGGTTCCGGTGAACGGCGGAAACACGTCACGTTCACGCAGGGAATTAACTCTTTCATTCGGATTTCTTGTCTCTGTTATTTGGTTGTTGTTTGGTTAGAGATCATTGTTTTGTTTTTCATCAAAGTTATTCAAATGCCTTTGGCCAGTGAATAATTCTTTATAATGAGTGTAGAGTATAAAATAACATAAAGTTGCCACATATTTCCTAACGTTCTCATGTTGTTTGGCGCAATGACTAAAATCTACTTGTTAATGAGCCTCTTCTCAAGCGTTGGTGAAGATTCTCAGTCATCCAGGTCATGATCAATCCAGAAACAGGTTAAAAAATGAAAACTGGGCTTCTATTCTGAAGCTCAAGACGTTTTGCTTCCCATCCAGGAAGCTTTCTCAAATCAAAATAGTGTGTGGAGTTACAAGTGTTATAGACCTGCCGGGGAGGCCTCGTTAGAGCTTGGACTTGCATCCAGAACTTGGAACTGATCGCCCCTGACCATGGAGAGTGGTTAGGCTCATCGTTTGCCTGGCTCACAGGAGAAATGTTGTGGTCACATGCATGGAGATGTGAATCGGGGTGAAACTTGGCAGGAATAAAACCTTTTCTCAAGCCCTTATTCAGCTGTGGAATCACACACCCCACTCCCCCCATCAACACATTTCTGCAACAAAATAAGACTACTATCACGGCAATGAATAAAAGTGAATGAAAATCATGTCTGAAGTCGGTGGCACAACGGTTAAAATTAAATTACTAAAATATTTTTTCTTAAATGCATTTCTAATCTTTTTGCTGGCATGAGATTTACACCATATTTGATTAATGCAAGTAGTCCACACATACAGAGAAAGAAATCAAAGCCAATTAATCCATAAACTATGCGCAACAAAGTGGAATGGTACAGAGAATAATTACTAAACACAAGGAGAAAAGGGTGCTCAAAAAGGGTTTGTGCTTTAGGGAGACACTTTTATACAAAGCGACTCACGGATGAGGATATAACAATGTTGTAAATGTCAAAGATGATACATTTCTTTTAAAAAAGACAAGATTCAGTCAGACAGGGTTGACTGTGTAATGCAGGTACAGGGAGGTGGAGACACAGATGCCGACCCATTCAATAAATTGGAATATTATTGTAAAGTGTATTTATTTCAGTAACTAATTTCACCAAGTAAGAGGCATTATGTAAATTATACAAACTGATGTATTAAAGGTATACTATGCAACTGGGATTGATTTTCCAGCAAGGCGCCCCCCAGAGGGCGAAAGTAAAAGTGCACTGTCGTAAATATGCTAAGCTGTTCTCCTGTTTTATCCGTCAAGCCAGGCGCGGTTGTTTTGAGCTTAGCAGACAGGCGAACGCAACGAATACAAAAGTCGAAAACACGGCAGTACAAACAATGACTAACACAGTGAAAGTATGAACATGCACACACAGAGAGAGAGAAACCATTCCAATGCAGTGTTTCCCCTAGGAATTTGCTTACCGGACGACCGGCGGAGCGGGGGGTGCGGGGGGGTGGGGGGGGGGGGGTGTATAGACAAGCTTTGCGCGACCGGCGGAGCGACCGGCGGAGCGGGCGGGCGGGGGAAAGAGACAAGCTTTGCGCGACCGGCGGAGCGAGCGACCGGCGGAGCGAGCGACCGGCAGAGCGAGCGACCGGCGGAGCGAGCGACCGGCAGAGCGAGCGACCGGGGGAAAGAGACAAGCTTTGTGCGACCGGCGGAGCGAGCGACCGGGGGAAAGAGACAAGCTTTGCGCGACCGGCGGAGCGAGCGACCGGGGGAAAGAGACAAGCTTTGCGCGACCGGCGGAGCAAGCGACCGTGGGAAAGAGACAAGCTTTGCGCGACCGGCGGAGCGAGCGACCGGCGGAGCGAGCGACCGGCGGAAAGAGACAAGCTTTGCGCGACCGGCGGAGCGAGCGACCGGCGGAGCGAGCGACCGGCGGAGCGAGCGACCGGCGGAGCGAGCGACCGGCGGGCGGGGGAAAGAGACAAGCTTTGCGCGACCGGCGGAGCGAGCGACCGGCGGAGCGGGCGGGCGGGGGAAAGAGACAAGCTTTGCGCGACCGGCGGAGCGGGCGACCGGCAGATCGGGCGACCGGCGGAGCAGGCGGGCGGTCGCGCAAAGCTTGTCTCTTTCCCCCGCCCGCCGGTCGCTCGCTCCGCCGGTCGCTCCGCCGGTAGCTCGCTCCGCCGGTCGCTCGCTCCGCCGGTCGCTCGCTCCGCCGGTCGCTCGCTCTGCCGGTCGCTCGCTCCGCCGGTCGCGCAAAGCTTGTCTCCCCCGCTCCACCGGTCGCTCGCTCCGCCGGTCGCGCAAAGCTTGTCTCTTTCCCCCGCCCGCCGGTCGCTCGCTCCGCCGGTCGCTCAAAGCTTGTCTCTTTCCCCCGCCCGCCGGTCGCTCGCTCCGCCGGTCGCGCAAAGCTTGTCTCTTTCCCCCGCCTGCCGGTCGCTCGCTCTGCCGGTCGCGCAAAGCTTGTCTCTTTCCCCCGCCCGCCGGTCGCTCGCTCCGCCGGTCGCTCGCTCCGCCGGTCGCTCAAAGCTTGTCTCTTTCCACCGCCCGCCGGTCGCTCGCTCCGCCGGTCGAGATATAGATTTAACATTTAGATATAGATTTAACATTTAGATTTAAATTTAACATTTAGATATAGATTTAGCATTTAGATTTAAATTTAACATTTAGATATAGATTTAACATTTAGATATAGATTTAACACTTACATTTAACATTTAGATATAGATTTAACATTTAGATTTAAATTTAACATTTAGATATAGATTTAACATTTAGATTTAAATTTAACATTTAGATATAGATTTAACATTTACATTTAAATTTAACATTTAGATATAGATTTAACATTTACATTTAACATTTAGATATAGATTTAACATTTACATTTAACATTTAGATATAGATTTTACATTTAGATTTAAATTTAACATTTAGATATAGATTTAGTATTTAGATTTAAATTTAACATTTAGATATAGATTTAACATTTAGATTTAACATTTAACTATTTATTTTACTTTATAAACATATTGTTGACAATTGCATATAAGATCTTGTTTATTGTGAATTTCTGTCTTAAATGTGAGAAAAGGGAGTTAAATGTGAGAAAAGTGAGCTAAATAATCAAAATATATCAGCTATAGAATTTTATCTGAAATTTTACATTCGGCACCCCATAGTTAAACAATAAATTTCCATCATCACCAGTTTCATTTCGTAGAGATGATTTAATTTTTGGTCTGTTATCAAGTGACAAAGATCAGGAACTCTATCAATGTCATATTGTGCTTGGCATTTTTTGTTATTAACAGGAACATGCTAAATCTTGACCAAACCTTCACCTCAGATCGCTCCGTCTTCGGGTGTTTTCCGGTCCGCCCAGTCCGTCAATTAAAAACCAGAGCAGCTTTTCAAAACCCAGAACCACGGCTTCCTTCACTGGTTAACTCAGATACAGCTGTTTACACTCCTGCCATCAGGACACCACGAAGACGCCATCGCGCTGTGGCCGACTCCAAATCAAGGAGAGCTCAAAACAACATTGTCTGTTTGAACACTAGGGGGCGATAAGTCTACATAAAGAAGTTGAAGCAGATACACGCTTGTACACTTTTGACAGCGTTGTGGGTTTCTAAAAAATGTATAAATTGTAAAACATGAAATAAAAAACCTGATCAACCAACTTCGAGCTGGAGTCGAACCAGCGACTTCGGGATTTCTAATTTGAACCATTATAGTCCTTCGCTCTACCACCTGAGCTATGTCTTCTGTGCCGGTTATGTTTCGTGGTGCAGATAAATCACGCAGGAACATGGGTTTAAATGTCATTCACTTGATTTATTTTTCGTGTATCAATCATTCATACTGCAGCAATTATTTTGTCATATTTACACTTTTTGTCACACTTTCAGACCAGCTCACGTCTATCCTCCCTCCTCACGACGCCTCAGTGGGCCACCAATCCACAGATTTACTGGTGAGAAGAGTTGCTGTCAGTGGGGATCAGACACGATAGCTCATCACACCTGGCCTCAGACGCTGCAGGCGGGCCTGTTACGTCTTCTAGTCCGCCGTTTGAGCAAATAAAAGCCCTGTTCTTCGCGAGTCTGTAGAAATCAGCTGACAGAGCTAAATGCTAGCTGTCACAACACTGCAGCTACAAACATGCTAATGCTAACTAGGCGTTCACCTCAGATCACTTCCGGTCCACTCAGTCCGTCACTTTAAAACCGGAGCAACGTTTCTAAACGCAGAACCACGGCTTCCTTCGCTGGTTAACTCAGATACAGCTGTTTAGACTCCTGCCATCAGGGCACCACGAAGACGCCATCGCGCTGTGGTCGACTCCTTTTTCTTCTTCTCTTTTAGTTTTTAGTGGCAGCTCGCATCCAACATTGTTGCACTACTGCCATCTCTTGGATGAAATCTGGTCTTTAAATCATTTTACTGGGTCCAGTCATTTTCAGAAAATCAAAACTGTTTCCCTTCATCGTATTCACCTGAGCAACCACGTTTTTCAAACTTCAGTTCCCTTTTATTACCAATTCTAGACTCAATATTCTCGAGGGTGCAATTTAAAAAACAGTGACCATTTCTAATTCTATTTATAATTATCTCCTACTGAAACTCATTCGGTAAACGACAGAAACGTACATCCAACGATTTGGAATGCCTCTGTGTGCAACCGGGAGCACAACAAGTCATAGGCATTGTTTAGATTCCAAAAATAAACTAAAAGTACGCTCTAAATCACCCGTTTTGTCATGTAGTAGACAAGAACAGTACTGTTTTTGCCAACCACCGTGACCCGGATGTAGCGCTGACGTCACGCATGAACTACCCTATAGGAAATGAGAGGGAAAAACACATATATCACACTTTATCCCATTAAAAGGATACAGTTTGAGATATCAAAAACCTCTGCACAAAAAGCACAAATATGACGAGACACATATAAGCAGAGGTTCACATTGGAGACTAGTCGCGTGTAAGGTCATGAGGGAAGTGAGTATCAGTAGTGTGTTGTTTTTTGGAGTTATGTGTGTCCATGAATGCCGTCCAGCAGGCAGTGTCCTTGATACGTTGGACAGTTTTTATTTTATTTACCGCAGCTTAACGCATCCACAGGTGTCCGCGGGGGAGGAGGGAGCGGGGGGAGAAGTTCTGGGCCATCTCGCCATAACCAGGGAAGTTTTTAGATAGTCGGAAAGCCTGATTAAAATACACAATTTGTTATGACAAACAAGCTGAACCAACTTTTGTCAGCTTTAAGAGTCTTTTCATCGCTGGCCTTCACGAATCCAATATTCCAAATTAGTTGGGCTTTTTGGCGTTTCACGTCCAGATTTTATCCCCTCTCGCCTCTGAGTTCAACCACCGAAGCCAGTCTGCGTTCCAGCGCATCCAACTTACAGCGTAACTCGTTCCACTTACTGTTCTGCTCATTCACTGCCTTAGAGATTGCGTCGTAAGCTGCCGGGAGCCTAATAATCATGGCCATATTTGCCACCGACAGTCTCTGAAGTTCCTGATAAATCAGATATCCTCCAAATCAAAAAAGAAGAAATCCAAGTATCATGAATCGGTGAAAGACATTCACCAAGTTAATGTCTTTGTATAACATTTTAACAATTGAGATAAAGTTTTCTCTGAATCCCATTAACTTCAATGCATTCAAAATAAAGGGGTGTTCTAACGTATCAAAAGCTTTGTAGAAGTCAAGAAATACAATAACTGCTTGTTACTCCACATGATCCGAGTAGTCAAGTAAATCTAAGATTAATCTGATGTTATTACTAATGTGTTGGATAGACATAAAACCTGTTTGACATTCACTTATTAAACCTCCAAGATTAGATTTTAAGTGCCTAGAATAGACCAAATGCAAATAATTTATAATCTACATTCAGGAGTGTGATGGGTCTCCAATTTTCTATATATAGGGGGTCTTTGTTGGGTTTTGGAATTAGGCTAATTAGACCTTGTTTCATAGTTGAAGTCATTACATTATTTTCAATACATTCTTTATATAAATTCAAAAGTGGAGTTTCAATAATGTCCCAAATATTTTTTATAAAATTCAACAGATAAACCGTTGATTCCTGCGGATTTCCCAGTCGTCATATGTTTCAAAGCTTCATAAAGTTCCATATTGGAGATAGGGTTTTCACAATATTGTTTAAATTCTTCTGTGATCTTTGGGATAGAGTCTTTAACACCGTCTAAGAATTTCTCACAATGTTCCAGTTCATATTTAGATCTATCTTCTGATAGAGTTTTTTATTTAGAAAGGTTTTTAATTCTTCCATCATTTCCTTTTCTTTTTTGTCTTAAGCTTTTTTGATATTTTTACTGCAGAAGATTAACCTGACTCAAGCCAGACGCATGTCGCTCCGCCTAGCTCCACTCACATACATCTGGGACACCGCCATAGGAATTGCCTTTATTGAAGGCTGGGCCTTATCAAAAATTCTTGCATATGATTGGATAAGCCACTTGTCTGTCATCTTTATCGACATGCTATTTCAACCACTCACACCGGAGCTAACCCGTGACGCTAATGAGAGCGACGCCGGAAAAAAAAATAAGTGTTTTATGTGTTTGCGGCTCTAGTGGCACGCGTTTTATTGACAGTGAGCTGACAGCAAGAGGGGGAAAGACAGGCGGCAAAGCGCCGCGGGTCGGAGTCGATCCCGGGCCGACCGCGTTGAGGACTAAAGGCCTCCTAATATGGTTCGCGCTAACCGCTAACCGCTGCAGACGCGGACGCGCCCCGGAAAACAAAACTTGCCAAATCCGGTCGGGAGAAGGGCGAAAACATGGTTTCCACCAACAAAAGCCTTCAGAGCCGTTCTCTGATGTTCTTTTAATGAAACAATATTAGGTAGATTGGACAACACGGAAGAAATAGCAGCATCAATGTTAACACTTGCTTCCTCGATGAGCCGCCATTGCTGTCTAAATCAAAACAGTCTCACGTCATGGTCGCGTCTCCACTACGTCACATCTATGAAATTCCAGCCCTGCGTCCTGATTGGCCAGACCATACAATTGGTTGGAGAAATCACTTTCTACGGGCGATGTCCCAGATGTATGCGAGTGGAGCTAGGCGGAGCAACATACGTCTGGCATGAGTCAGGTTAGCAGAAGATAGCCGTCTCTCTCATTTCAAATTTGAAGTATTCCCATTTCTGGATATTGTTCATATCATTTTTAGGAAATATCTCTGAAGCTATCAATTTATCTGAGTCCTGAAAAGTTTTATTTTGAAGCAGGTTATTATTTAGCTTCCAGTATCCCCTTAATTTCTTGCTGCTTTCTTTAGAACCATTTAAATGTATTGAGCTAAGTTTGTGATCAGATAAAGGCGCGTAAGAGTGATTCATTTCTGAAATATATTCTAAACATGAAGAGGAGGTTAGCCTTAAATCAATTCTGGATCTTGATGTTCCTCTAGTATTAGACCAGGTAAATTCTGAGTAATCTGGACAAAAGAAACGCCATGCATCTATTACTGATAACTCTTGGATCATAAAATGTGTGGCTTTGAAAGGAAAGTTTTGGGAAACTCTCTCTGGAATCCTGTCTATCCGATCATCTGGAGCATCATTAAAGTCTCCACCAATAATCAGAAGTGCCTCTTTATTTTTACTTTGTAATTCCCTTATTTTGGATGTGATTTCTGTAAACATAGATCGGGCATGTGTGGTTCCATTGTGACCGTATACATTACATATTATAAAAAGGGTATTGTCCAGTTTGAATACGATAATACACCATCTACCATTATTAGAGTTGTACGTTTCTAAGATATCACCTGTAAACTTATTGAATAGAATTGCAATGCCTGCAGAATTATGTGTAGCATGACAAAAGTGTGCTTGATCTCCCCATTGGTTTTTCCAAAATGTATAGTCGCAGGAGTGCGTTTCTTGCAAAAGGATAATATTAGCACTTTGCTATATTATATTATTATATTGCCATATAAAGAGAACATTGCTTTTCTCTTTATATGGTTTCTTAATCCACGAACATTAAGTGAGACTATCTTCAATGTGTTAAAATTAAAAACATCCATTTCCAGTAAAGAAAATGTTTTAGAAAATTAGAGATATAAGAGCACAATGTCTGAAGAACAAAAAAATTATAATGTAAACCAGGGGTCACTAATTAAAAATCAGCGGGGTCCGAATAACAAAAGTAAACAACCAGTAAAGGTCCGAATACATTTTTAATTACAATCCGTTACTTCACATAGTATTTAACACTGAAATAAAATGTTTATACATCCACCTTATACATTGATTTTTTAAACAAAAAAATGACATAAAAATAGAACGTTTTTCTATTTTAAAATCCAAAGTGCTTTTCGATTTTGCTTTTTTTTTTTTCTAAAAAGTAGCCAGCAGCAGCAAACCTGACTGACACAGCTCATTGGCTAATTTGGATCACGTGCAGCCCATATTTTCCCGGAGCCGTGGACATCATGCCGCATTAGTTGCTTATTGTGCAAAGTCAACCAAATCTGGTACTTTTAAAATATCCATTGAAAATTCCTGTCTCTCTGCCACCTTTCAGCTTTAGACCCTTTGCGTCATCCTGGACAGCCTCTCCATCACTTTCCACATCCACATCATCATCTGGTTAACTTTCATCTATGCAGCATCAAGTTCTTCCTTCACACTGTTGACAAACTGGTCCACAGTCCACTTTACA
This sequence comes from Fundulus diaphanus, assembly GCA_037039145.1. Classification (NCBI taxonomy): domain Eukaryota; kingdom Metazoa; phylum Chordata; class Actinopteri; order Cyprinodontiformes; family Fundulidae; genus Fundulus; species Fundulus diaphanus. Next base: position 15,933,989 of record CM073130.1, on the reverse strand, counting down.
ATCCCAGCTCCCTTTCCTCTCTGTCCTCCAGAAACCTCCATAAACTGCAGCTAGTACAAAGACAGCAGCTTCATCATTACATCATCTACTTCACACCTGTACATTAACTCCACTGGCTCCCTGTCACATTCAATATAAATTAATCCTATGATCATACAAGGCCAAACACAGCCTTAGAAATGCAGGACACATCACCAACGTTATCATGACATAATACATTTTAATTTGACACAGATTGCACATGACAATAATCAATCTCTGCTTTGCCTGTTATTGTTCACCAATTAATCATTACAGTTTATAAAAAGGCATGATTTAACTGTTTTGAAGTTTAATAATAGTGTTATATTTTAGCTCAGTGACTGGAGACCTGTCCAGGATGAACCCTGTGTCCGTGCTCCACTTTAACTTCATTAAAAAACTCTCTGAGAATCGCCTTTCTCTGGCCTCACCCAGGTAGAACCCGTTCTCCAGTCCATGCTGCAGCTGCAGTTTATTTGTTTTATCTTTTTGATGTAGTTTTCTTAAGAATCTGTAAGCATCAAAATCCTTGTCATTTTATTTAGTGTCCTGGAGCGCAGCTGCTCATCAGGTGAACACTGCTGCATACTGACAGCAGATACAGCTCTGCTTTCTTTGTTTCAGAACAGTGCAGGTTTTTTTTTTTTTTTTTTTTTTTCCCGAATCGCACCCAGTCAAATGCGGGACATTTCTTCTTCAAGGGTCATGCTAAATTAGCCTGAGCTAGCGCGTTACTCTTCTTTGTGTTTTAAATAAAACATAATAGCGAATCACGAGGAGATCCCTGGTTGGTCGCCGCGTTTATCAGCGAGGGAATAAACGCTGACATGGCCACAGGTGGAAATAATTCATTAATTAACTGCTGGAGCAGCGACAGAAACGCTTACCGAGGGAAGTCGTTGTCAGCTGTTCTATCTGCTGCTTTCTGACCTGCTTGTTCATAAATCCAAAGAAACCTTTGACCACCGCTACTTTCATTCATGTCATCTGTGGTCAGTTTGAGATGCTCTTCCACAGGTTAAAATGATTAAACACCGATAAACCTCACACTGTTAATGTCCGCTTTGCAAAGACCCGCCCTGCTCTCTTTCTGATTGGCTAATGTCCCGGCTCTGCCAGGTTTGATTGGTTGAGAGCAGCTTCAGTGTAAAACCTTGAAAGAAAAGTCTAGACGGGACTTTTTGCATTCAATTTCCAAATGACGGAAATCCGTCGCAGCGACGGAGAACTTTAACCCCTGAGTTAGACACTGTCGTCGGACAACATGCAGTAATTTATAAATGTTTTAAATCAGGTTGGGTCCGGATTAGCCAGCAGGTGTTGTTACAGCAAGTGTTACCCCTTCATGCCTGAAATCAACTTAGTGAGCCGCTTCCTTTAGCCATCTGCCAGTATGTGACATGGGTCAGAGAAAAACCTTTATTTTTCTGAGAAATACTCCGTATACGTTAGTGTGCCTCACACCAAGATGGACCATGGGGCCAAATACTCCTTATGACTGCTTCATTCATCCGTGGTTTTATCAGATGATATTTGGTTGTGCTTTTAGTGTAACATACCCAGCTGAATGGGTGTTCCTGTGTGTAGAGGTTCTCTAATCTGATTCTACAAAATAAGAATTCTTTCTTAACATGGATTATTTTGTGGTTTTATGATAATACAGGAGATGCTTCTGGAAGGTGTGTGACTGTAGAGGAAAAATGTTCCTGTGTTTGATAAATCCATTCAGACTCCTGGAAGGGGCTCTGCGTGTTCCTGGTTTACGTAAACATTCAACAAGCCTAAAAGTGCAGCAAACATGAGGCGTGTTCAATTTCAGCAGCTGTATTCCTTGGAGGGCCGGCCTTGGAAATAGCTGAGGCTGAAGCTCCGTCAGATTAGATGGAGAGCGTTTGTGAACAGCAGTTTTCAGATCCTGTCAGATTCTCAATTGGGTTTAGGACTTTTACTAGGCCATTCTAACACTTGAATATGTTTTGTTTTAAACGTTTCCATTGTAGCCCTGGCTTTATATTTAGGTACGTTGTCCTGCTGGAAGTTTAACCTTTGACCCAGTCTCCACTCTTTTGCAGACTCCAGCAGGTTTTCTTCCAAGATTGCCCTGCATCTGGCTCCATCTATCTTCGCATCAACTCTGACCATCTTCCCTGTCCCTGCTGAAGATCACCCCCAGAGCATGATGCTGCCATCACCATATCTGGCAGTGGGGATGGTGTGTTCAGAGTGATATGCTGTGTAACTTCTCCGCCACACAGCGTTTTGCATTTTAGTCCAAAAAGTGAAATTCTGGTCACGTCTGACCAAAGCACCTTCTCCCATGTTTGCTGTGTCCCCAACATGGCTTCTGGCAAACGAGACTTGTTATGGTTTTCTTTTAACAATGGCGTTCTTCTTGCCACTCTTCCATAAAGTCCACATTTGTCCAGAAGCACAACTAATAGTTGTCCTGTGGACAGATTCCTCCACCTGAGCTGTGGATCTCTGCAGTCCCTCCAGAGTCACAATGGGCCTCTTGGCTGCATCTCTGATCAGTGCTCTCCTTGTTCTGCCTGTACGTTTAGGTGGACGGCCTTGTCTTGGTGGGTTTACAGTTGGGCCATACTCTTTCCATTTCTGGATGATGGATTGAACAGAGCTCTGTGAGATGTTCTACGCTGGGGAAATCTCTTCATAGCCTAAGCCTGCTTTAAACTTTTTCATAACTTTAGAAATAGGACTTTTGCATTAAGAGTAGCTTGCTTTAATTAATAAAATCAATCCACATTCTGTGATTCATATACATACATACAAAAAAATTGAGAAAATTGAGCAGCGCCTCCATCACAGCCGGAGAATTGTATAGCGCTTTTTAACTAGTGCGACGACTGCAAAGCTCTTTACGCTAGAGTCATTCATTCACACATTCACACCGTGACGGTGGCAAGCTGTTAGTAGCCATAGCTGCACTGGGGCAGACTGACAGAAGCGAGGCTGCTTCCATCGCTGCCACCGGGCCAGCAGGATATGCGAGTGAAGTGTCTTGCCCAAGGACAACGACTGAGACGGATCAAACGCAACCCGCCAGTTAGAGAACTCCTGCGCCACCTGTTACCTGCAGGTACCTTGGGCCCTGGGTCACGGTACAAAAAGGCCGGCTTTGAAGCACAGATTAATGCGCCTTTTTCCCAGCATGTCTTGGTGCAGCCTGGAAAGTGAGAAGCTCTGTGCAGCAATAAAAAGCCAGGGAGGAAATGACATCACACAAGAAAACGTCTACATGACCGTTAAGGTGCTGACATCATGTACCATACAGCAAATTCTCTCTCTCCTCTTTCATCTTGTCTAGAGTGAATTTCTGTAACTAGTTTTCTGCAACTTCATTTCTTCTAAAATGTTTATTATTGAGCATTTCTGTAAATATAAAAAAATCATCTGTGCTATATTCTTTGTTCATTTCTGACATTTTTATTCATGATTAATCAATATTTTACCTATTAATTTATCCTGAGTAAAATGACGTTACCAGAGCCATGGATTAAACCTGCCGGCTCAAACTAATTCATTTCCTCCTTTGGGGATGATAACGTTTCTTATCTACACAACAAGATAACAACAACGGTGGAGTAGAGGTTAGCGAGTTCCTCTCTGCAATTGGTGGGTTGCCGGTTCGATCCCCCGCTCTGACTGTCTCTGTCATTGTGTCCTTGGGCAAGACACTTCACCCACATTGCCTGCTGGTGGTGGTCAGAGGGCCTGGTGGTGGCGGTGTATGGCAGCCTCACCTCTGCCCCAGGGCAGCTGTGGCTACTAACATAGTTCACCACCATCAGGGTGTGAATGAGTGAATGACTAAACTGTAGTGTAAAGCACTTTGGAGGTCGTCAAGACTAGTTAAAGCGCTATACAAGTACAAGCCATTTACCATAACAATTGTCTGATTGGTAATTTATATGCTCATCTCCTCCACTGTTCCCGTGGTGGATCAGCTCTCTCTCTTTGTTCCACCACCACCTAAAGAGTGGAGGAAACAACTAGAACGTCACTACTACTACTTTTAGTCTTATGATTCTTCATAAATATAGGCATAGATGTCCAAGTTGTGCGGGCAACAACTAAAATGATTGCAGGTATCGTCATGTTTTTTAAGCTTTCTCAAATGCAAGACAGACTCTCAGGTTACAGGAGAAAGGTGAACAGTTTATTAGAGTCAGTGTGTGGTGTATGTGATCTGCCGGGATGAAGGTCAGCTCGGGGAACCAGGAACTCACTGTGGAGATGAAGCAGAGGTAAGTGTACTGAGCAAAGCTGGAGGTAAAGTGAAGGATCAGGAGCTGCTTACTGTTTGAGTTGGAAGTGGCGGTCTGGTTCCGGGTTGTGAGCACAGAAAGTCCGGTGAAGACTAAAAATGGGTGCACAGGTTCGATTCAAGGCGGTTTGGAGCCTCTGATCGTGGAAGATGTAACCAGGAGATTGACTGACTGCCATCTGACGGAGAGCCAGGTAAGTTTGTCGGAGGGATATCCAGAAAACTTCTTTGAAGGCACCTTTAAAGAGGAGCAGAGAGCACAGGAAATACAAAGGCAATGATCATGGGAGGAAACATGGGGATGATTCAGAATGGCTTGATGTACCACAGAGGAGGACACTCAGGGGTCAGAGGATCAGCAGCCAGCTCCTTAGATGCACCGCTGATGATGATGAGAGCCTGGTGTGCTGAGCCAGGTGTGCTGAGCCAGGTGTGCTGAGCCAGGTGTGCTGAGCCAGCAGCCTGCCGGCAGATGAACTGAGGGAGTGGAGGATCCTGGTCGCTGGGAGGTGGACTTCCCGGAGGGAAGAGTTGGAGAGCAGGCCGGAGGGAGGAAGGGGCAGCTTGGAGACGACCGTGGATGGAGGACCCCAAAGTCTGAGTGGACTGAGGCGATCAGACCGAGAGAAATCCTGGTGAGGTGAATGGGCCGCTGGCATGCAGCATCCTGGAGGAAAGAGGAGCTAAATGTGTGAACTCTGCACAATCAACTCAAAGAAGATTAGACTAGAAGTACTAATATTGACTTTGCACTACCAGGGAGGTTCAGGATCAGGCCAAGTTGGACTGTCTCAGCGCCCCTTATATTCCCCACAGCATTATGAAGGCGCCATGAGCCACACCCTCCAAGCTGATTCCTCCACTCTGCAGGTAGCAACACGTGCTCAGGATCATGACGACTACGGACAAGAAGATCGCTGGAACAATTATTGATACAACTAAAGAGTGGTTCTCCTGGGATCTGGTTCCACAACGGCACTGAGGGAGAAAGGTGAAAGGTCAAGACATGAAGGGCTGCTGGATGATTTTTATGAGGATGATGAGGAGCAGAGCCTCCCTGTGCCACAAAGTCTGACACAGCTTTTAAAGCTCAGCTCATCTTTGTGTAGCTTTGCTTTAAAAGTCTATTTCTGTGGATGTGTAGACAGAAAGTTTGACGTTTTAATCGACTTGATTTTTTCATCTTTCTCCTCCTGACTGGTGGAGCTGAAGGTCTGAGGCAGCTTGGAGACGACCGTGGATGGAGGACCCCAAAGTCTGAGTGGACTGAGGCGATCAGACCGAGAGAAATCCTGGTGAGGTGAATGGGCCGCTGGCAGGCAGCATCCTGGAGGAAAGAGGAGCTAAATGTGTGAACTCTGCAAAATCAACTCAAAGAAGATTAGACTAGAAGTACTAATATTGACTTTCAGGGACGTGCAGAGACCGTTGTGAATCAACACAGAGCGGCTCTGTGTTGACTCACGCTCAGCTGCAGTGGCATCCCTGTCAAAGCAGAGAAACCAAAGCAAGCTGAAGAAGGAGGACTGGCAATAAAATCTGGAACCACTGGAGGTTTCCTTACATCTGCAAACAGTCCGCTTTCATCTTCTCTGACGTATGCCAAGAGGAGTTTGAGGACCATCAGTCCACCTTCTTCTCCAGGGGATATGGCTTTCTTGACAGCTTTGTTTTGAAAACAAAAAAGGGACTCTGAGAAGAAGGAGGCCGAACAAAGAGAACAAGCCAACATCCTGCAGATGCAGAGGGCCTGGGCGGAGCCCTGGAAACCAGAAACTACCTTAAATGTGGTGATGGGTGTAGAGCAGTGGTGTTCAAAGTCCTCAAGGGCTGCTGTCCTCCATGTTCTGGCTGCCTTCTATCAGTCATGCTAGCTTTGTTGACTGGACCAGCGGCTACTGACCACATTACGCTCTTGTGTGTGCAATGCTGTGTATAGGTCGGTATGGAAAATGAGCCACTCCTTCCCTCACTCGCTAACACAATGATGCGTTTAGGTACCAACACACAGTAATGTCTGATTTTAATTGAGTACGTAGCCGCAACCAAGTCTGAGGGGCTTGTTGCTTCAAGGCCTCAGTAAGACGCAGACGTCTCCTCTGATGGCCGAACGCTAAGTGTTCTCGTCCATCGCTCTCGTGTTTTTTAATGAGTTAGCGCAGCGGCACCCTTGGAGGAAGGTGAGGTGGGGGCCTCCGCCTCTGGGGCAGAGAAAGAGCCACCGGGAATGACACAGAGGGAAGGAGATCAGGGGGTTCCACACAACCAGAAGAAAAACTTTCATTTGGCAACAACCTGAGCCTTAAGTAACTTTACATCAACTGAATTATTTATCACATTAACTAAAACAATCTGAAATAACATACCATGGAAAAAAATACAACATTTAGTCACAATGAACAGCATAGTAAACCCTCCTCAGATACATACATTTATAACGAGTGAGGCTCCAATTAGGGGAGCCAGCCAGAGTGCTGCTGTAACCACAGAGTGATGAGTGAAGCAACGCCGAGCAGCTGAGCCTAAAAACTAACTAGAAACAACCAATAAGAAACGAAGCAAAGCAGCAAAGCTGGAGCAGCTACAATTTCTAGAAAGTAACACCTTGCAGTTTAAATGTAGAGCTACGTGCTGAAGAGAACAGGCAGCTTCTACATACCAGAGCCGCTGACTTCCTCCAGCTGGACAGAAGAGGAGCGCTTCCTGACCCAGCAGCAACAGGTGGCACCGCAGGTCAGGAACGTTTGCCGTGCAGACAGCTCAGGTGAGAAGGTTTCTGGTCCAAAAGCCACCAACACTAAGATCAGCACGGTACACACCTCCATCATGTTCTCATCACCCTGCAGGAGAGATAAAGATCATACCTCAGCACACCACTGTTTCTAAGTGGACAAACAGGTTTGATTAAGCAAACCAAGCTCTACAGCCGCCGTGCAGACAGACACCATGTACCTACCACCCAGTCTGTGGTTTGCACACTGCTGATCGTTGGAAAAGCGCAGAAGAGGCCAGCAAGGGCAATCGCATCAGTCAGCTAAACAGACAGGTAGCAGAGCCTCCTTATATACAGCGCCCCCCGCTGGCGGCTGGTCAGCAGATCCAAAACAGGCCTGATTACAGCTTGAAGGCCGGTTTAAATCATCCGGCTAAGTTAGCCTAGAAAAGGACGACCTCCTCATCCTGTCCCCCTGGCTCGTCTTCACTGAGTTCAAGTGTCCCTAGGGAGTTTTACCTTCCTGAACTCCAGAGAATCCTAAATGAAACAAATAACAGAGCCAGCCTACAATACTGGCTTTAGTTTAGATTAGGGATTGTAGGGTGAACTTTCTGAACATTTACTCACCTGTTCCTCACACTGCATTAAAGGTATATAGCCACGTTATATGCCTCGAAAAAAAGAACAACTAATTCGCCAGCAGGACGTGCTAATCTTTCATAAAACCTTTGTGTGTAACCAGAGTGAGCTACTGATATACATGATATAATATAACTATAAATAACTGTATAAATATATAAATATAAATAACTGTATAAATAAAAAAGTTCAATAACGTGGCTATGCACCTTTAAAGTCTGCAGCTGAGATAAGGGTCATCTGTTGAAGTCACTGTAGATCTCGTCGGCATCTTCCTTCAGCCACAAACCCACAGTAGCCCCGGTGCAAGGCGCTACCGAGGACATCACCAGACCTGCAAGACTCTTTAGTATTTAAAAACACAAAATCCTGCACTGAGTTACAGAAAAGCCCCGGTGCAAGGCTCTACCGAGGACATCAGCATCCCTGAAAGACTCTTTAGCATTTAAAAACACAAAATCCTGCACTGAGTTACAGAAAAGCCCTGGTGCAAGGCGCTACCGAGGACATCACCAGCCCTGAAAGACTCTTTAGCATTTAAAAACACAAAATCCTGCACTGATTTACAGAAAAGCCCCGGTGCAAGGCGCTACCGAGGGCGTCACCAGCCCTGCAAGACTCTTTAGCATTTAAAAACACAAAATCCTGCACTGATTTACAGAAAAGCCCCGGTGCAAGGCGCTACCGAGGGCGTCACCAGCCCTGCAAGACTCCTTAACATCTAAAAACACAAAATCCTGCACTGAGTTACAGAAAAGCCCTGGTGCAAGGCTCTACCGAGGACATCACCAGCCCTGCAAGACTCCTTAACATCTAAAAACACAAAATCCTGCACTGAGTTACAGAAAAGCCCTGGTGCAAGGCGCTACCGAGGACATCAGCAGCCCTGAAAGACTCTTTAGCATTTAAAAACACAAAATCCTGCACTGAGTTACAGAAAAGCCCCGGTGCAAGGCGCTACCGAGGACATCAGCAGCCCTGAAAGACTCTTTAGCATTTAAAAACACAAAATCCTGCACTGAGTTACAGAAAAGCCCCGGTGCAAGGCGCTACCGAGGGCATCACCAGCCCTGCTACAAAGACATGAGCTTTTGTAACAAAGACTCAATCAAGAAATGATCTCCTTGAGCTCTCAGGGATCAACTCTAATCAGAGTCGCTGTCAGACTCATTTCTTGGTCTATACCACCAGGCTAAGGAGCTCCCCCAAGTACTGCCCCAAGATGTGGAAGGCTGCGGATCCTCAAAGTCCTCTTCAGCTTCCCGTCTTCCTGGTGACCTGACGCCTGGGGTTGAGGGTCTGCTCTCTCGAAGGGTTAGCTTCTCCTGGGGGACCTTCTTCTTAGTCTTCTTGACGCAGCGCTCCTCCTCCTCAGCTCCTTCCTCCCTTCTCCTCTTCGTGGAAAGCCAAACACCAGATGAAGACGGAGTCGGCTCTTGAGGGGACTGCTCCTCTCTAAAACCCTCCTCCGTATTCATCCTCTTTGGACAAGCCAAAGGAGCCAGGTCCTCCTCTAAACAGCCAGAATGCCCAGACTCCTCATCAGACAACACCTGAACACCAGCAGCTTCTAGAAGAGCACTAAAACTACAATCAACATCCTCTCCCTCATCCTCAGAAACATGAAGTACATATGGAAGCGGGGAGGTCCCTTCCTCCCTTCTCCGCTTCGTGGAAAGCCAAACACCAGATGAAGACGGAGTCGGCTCTTGAGGGGACTGCTCCTCTCTAAAACCCTCCTCCGTATTCATCCTCTTTGGACAAGCCAAAGGAGCCAGGTCCTCCTCTAAACAGCCAGAATGCCCAGACTCCTCATCAGTAGACACCTGAACACCAGCAGCTTTTAGAAGAGCACTAAAATCAAAACTACAATCAACATCCTCTCCCTCATCCTCAGAAACATGAAGTACATATGGAAGCGGGGAGGTCCCTTCCTCCCTTCTCCTCTTCTTGGAGGGACTACTCTCTCGGAGGGTCAGCTTATCCCGGGAGACCTTCTTAATAATCATCCTCTTCACATAGCGCTCCTCCTCCTCAGCTCCTTCCTCCCTTCTCCGCTTCGTGGAAAGCCAAACACCAGATGAAGACGGAGTCGGCTCTTGAGGGGACTGCTCCTCTCTAAGACCCTCCTCCGTATTCATCCTCTTTGGACAAGCCAAAGGAGCCAGGTCCTCCTCTAAACAGCCAGAATTCCCAGACTCCTCATCAGTAGACACCTGAACACCAGCAGCTTCTAGAAGAGCACTAAAATCAAAACTACAATCAACATCCTCTCCCTCATCCTCAGAAACATGAAGTACATAAGGAAGCGGGGAGGTCCCTTGAGGTTTGGCGTCTTCTTCATGCTCCTGCGGCTCTTCTGGCTCGTCTTGGTTCCACAAGAACGTGATCTTAGGACGAAGTACCTGGACAATCCTAGGTCTTGGTGAAGGGTCTTCTTCATGCCCCAGTGATTCTTCTGGCTCGTCTTGGTTCCACAAGAACGTGATCTTAGGACGAAGTACCTGGACAATCCTAGGTCTTGGTGATGGCTCCTCTTCATCACAAGTGTCTTCTTCCTCTGTGTCACAGCTAGAATTCCCTGACTCCTCACTACACATCACCTGAATCCCTGCACCTGTTGGTAGAGCGCTAAAACTAGAATCTGACTCATCATTATCGTCTTCTCTGTCATCCCCAGAACTGAACTCAGCAGGAAAATGTGGAAACACAACAAAGTCATTCTGATCATTACCCTCCTCCAGGTTACCTATCCGCAGAGGGAATCCATCAGCTGGACGCTCCACGATGTGGGCTGTGAGGAACAGAAAACACACCACTTCAACATCTAGTTCTGCACAGAAATCTAAGTTGAGATTAAAATCTGAAATAGAGAGAAAAACCTTAACCATGTAAACACGTTTGTGTGCTGTGAGCAGATTTCATCAATAATATCGTTGCTCTGTCACATGAGATTAGGCAATAATAGCCTGAACTGTTATTGAAAGCCCATCTCCACAGAAAACCAAACAGCAAGAAAACCATCAAACATATTTTGGCATAAAAATGAGAATGACAACAAATGCTCTTAACTTTCTAAGAGAAACCCATTTTTTGCTGCATGAGAACATGAATCCATCAGAGAAACAACCGCAGCTTCAGCTTTGCTACCAATCAGTCACTGCAGACGGTTCACCACATTCTCACAAGCTGGTAGAACAAATCAGCACTGGGTTAACGTTTAATATCAGCTCTAGACCGTGTGGAGAAGGACTTTAATTGGCAGATAAAACACCTTGAATCCCGAACTGTACAGTTAGTGTGAATAAAATAAAAGGATCCAACAAGTTGATTGTATTTCTGCTGAAGACGGAGGGTCGACACGCGCTGGTTGTCACACATTTTACGCCTGGAGAACCACAGTTAGCTACTGGGGTTATTTATTGCTCTTGTAGAAAATGTGTTAAGAAGACATAAGAAATTAGAATACACTTATTTTCCTTATGCCATTTTTCTCTTTGCTTACTCACACATTAAAACAAAAGAACAGGTCAATATTGTATATAAAGAGCTTGATATTCTAACTCTTTCTGTGTCAGCAACCCAGCAGCATTAACTCAGTAAAAACTCAGACCTCATATTGTTCTAAATGCTTCTTTTAATATTAGCGTCTCCATGGAGACAAAGCATTTCTTTGTTTTGCTTTTTTTGCATTTTTCAAAAATGTGCGCAGGCTAGCCATCATCTTGTTTTTCTAAAATCTAGACATCAAATTCAGCTAAATGGATTCTCCCAAACTAAAAGGAATGATTTTCCAGTCACCACCATTAACAAACCCCGACTCTTCCTGCACAATCTAAACAACTTGGAAATATGTTGCAGCTCCAGAAATGGAAAGGACAAACACAGCATTTTACAAACATGTAACAAATCAAAAGCTCACTTTTTAATACTTCTGAATTAATCAAGTTGTTGTATTTTAAGCAATGTATCCAATGAGATCGATCACATGTGTTTTTAGGGACATTTTTACAAAAAAATGGACCATGACAAGCTGGGAAAGACCACGTTTTCCACAGCTTCTCTCCAACCAAAATAACCCCCTTTTTCTCTAATAAATTAGCTACATTTAGCATTCCTGATATTTCCCCACAAATTTCAGTAAACCGACAAATTAGTCAGAAAGTAAATTATCTCAGAACAACAGCATTTAATGAAGCTCAAATTTCTCTGTCTTAATAACAATAATGAATAAATAATAAAGAACTTAGGATACTATTGGAAACACATTGTCTTTCTAATGTTTTTAAAGTTCCATACTTATTTAATGTACTTTACCCGCTGTATCCATGGAGACCAAATATGTTTATCAAGGCATTTTTCAAAAAGTTAGCCAAGCACCATCTAGTTTTCCAAGCCCTGGACATCAAATTTAACAAAACAGATTTCTTCCAACATCGTAGCTGTTTGTTTTTTTTAAATCAAAAACCTACACTACTGTTAACATCTCAAACATTTCTCCTCAAATGTCAACAACCTAACTAGTAAAGCACAAAATAGCAAAACAAAGAGAATAGTTCAAATGTCTCCACCATATTTAACATTCCTGGCATTTCCAGCTAAATTCAGTCAACTAAAAAGCCCTTAAATCCTAAAAAAAAAAACTATGCTAAAACGAATGCTATCTGGGTTTTTTGTACAGCAGACAGAATTTCCTAACAAAGCACACAAATACAAAATAAACTAAATAATGCATTAACGTTCTAGTACCAAGTTGTTAATTAAACCAGTAGAAGAATGCCATTTACCTTCCAACTGGTCCTCCGGGCGCTTCTCTCGGGCAGCAGTCATCTTCAGAAGTAGTCGCAGTACAGGCTTATTCAGCGAGTTTAATCCGTCAGAGGCTTTTTAGGCTCCTTCAGGTTTCTCCGTCCGACCAAAGTCTAGGCGTAGAAGGAACCACTGAAGAACGCGAAGGCCTTTTATAGGCGTTCTAACTCAACCGTTCCGTTTCCATGGCCGCCGTGAACGAAGGCGCGTGCGCGTGCGTGAGAGAAGTGGACTACTAAAATAAAGCTTTATTGAAAACTTTATTTACAACAGAAAAGTAACAAGTAAAGACGGCCCTAACAACAAGGGGCCAGCTGATCAGCTTGGTGCAGGGCACCTTTAAAAGCAGTAACAGGTCCATCCCCGCTAGTTCAGTCAGAGCATCAGGCTTCCAGTGTTATCAACCCTGATAATGGCCGTTATTACCACTCTCAGAAGTTGCCTTCTGAGTGGCCCTCCTGTACCTCCTAGTAGGTTAGAAGGTACAGATCAGATAAAATATCTTATCCTTGATAATAAGAGTTTGCTTCTTTTTTTATAGAACCTTATTGAACATATTGTATAAACAAACAGTTATACAGAAGAACATTAGACAGGTGCTCTAATATAAAACAAAAAAATGAAAAGGAGTGTAATTATATTATTCTTTGAAAACTCTTTCAAAAATATCTATGGATGTGGTGCTTTGTTTAGAATCAATTATTGTAAGGTATTTCATGTACTCTTTAAACTCATACAAGAAACATTTGAAGGTGGGGGATGTTTTGGAATATTTACATTTGTGTAGATGAAATTTACTATACAAAATGAATAGGTTTGTAATAAACGTAGCATTAATGTCTCCATGGACAAAATACAATATTACACTCTTATAGTCATTTACAATGTTTGTTTTGAATTTACACATTATATATTGTTCAAGATGAGTCCAGAAATTGGTAGATTGGGCACAATGATAGAATAAATGAGATAAGGTTTCTGGTTCCATATTACAAAACTGCATTTATTTTCAATATCTGAGAATTTAGAAAAATATAAATTTGGTAGATATATAGTGTGTAAAATTTTGATGTGAATCTCTTATCTTATTGGAGATACAGTACTTATAAGGAAATAACCAGGCCTTCTTCCAGTCAGTTTCCATAAAGATGTTATCCCAAAATGCTTTTCCTCGTGGATTTATCCTCCTCTTTTGGTAAAAAGAATTATGTATGTGTTTGTTGTTGCATTTAGAGTCTGTTATATAAAGACCATTAATCATAAGAAGGGGTTTTATTCTTTTTTTTTTTAACAATGTTTTTTATTAATTTCCAATAAGAGTATACAAACACATGTTGACACGTGTTACACTGTTTGCATAATGAAGAGCAGGTCAACCTTGTTTCACACAAATATATAAAACAAAATAAAATAAGTCATTGATTTAAATTAATTCAAATTAAGATTACAAATAATAATGTAGAAATAAAATGTATAAATAAAACAAATAAATCAAACTATTACACTCAATAGCCTTACAAATAAACGCAATCTACTGTTGCTTAAGAAAGTCCATTAAGGGTGTCCATATTTCTTCAAATTCTTGTGCTTTACCTCTGACTATATAGGTTAACTTTTCTAATGTGACACACATTGACATTTCTCTGATCCAGGATTTTGTAGAGAGCATTGCTATGGAGCCAGATGGGTCTCGATATTCACAAATACACATATGTGATTCATACATGCACAGGACAAGATCCACTAGCCTCGTGAGACCATCCTGATCTCGCGAGCTTTCAAGGTTTCACTCGCAGATCAGTCTGGCTACTCTCCGTTAAAGAAAATTTGGAGCCGTTCACCAAACGAACGTCCAATCAGCGCTGGCTTTGAGGCGGGTTGAGGTGTGACGCAACGAGAAGCGCGACAGTTCAGTCTAAAGAACATGGCGGCTTCAGCCGATGAAACTAGCGTTAGCGTGGCTATCGAGCAAGTTTTATCGGAATTACAGAGTATTTCTTTGCTGAGCTAACGAGCCTTTACCTGCAGCAGCAAGAGTAGCTTGGTTTGTGGTTGTGTTTTCGTCGTCGCTCTGTTACGAGCGACGACGAAGCATGTTGACGAGTACGTCATATGCTTCGTTGATCTGATTGGTTTATTTGGCCCGTCTATCACCAACTTAGGCCAATCAGCTAACCAGTATTTTCGCCCCGTCCCAAAATTACTTCAACGGAAGGTTTCCAGATGGATATGCGGAGAAAATCCATCTGGCGGAGTCAGGTAAAAGATCCACGCAAGCACAGCCCGATTCATGCAAGCACAAAAAAATACACAAATGCACAAAAAAATCCTCACATGCACAAAAAATCCACGCACACACAGAACAAGATCCACACATCCACAGCTCTGGTCTTTAAACCTCACTGCATTTGTGTGTGGATTTTTGAGACTGTCCTGCCGTCTCGGGATTCACACGTGCATTTTTTTAAATAAGAAATGGTTTGCAACCAATCAGAAGCCTCCCTTGTATAAGCCAATCACAGGAAAGTACTCCATCTGGGGTGACTTACTCATAAACCAATCAAATTCAACCTGTTCAGAATGCGCAAACTACAGCACAAGGCGGATTTCAGACTTCCTCATGGATTCTGGCATCGTGAGTGGAGCGGTAAGTAAAACATATCACTTGATACGCTTAGCTTGTTGTCTGCTTGGCTTAAAACTTTCTTTAAATTATTAATTTTAATCGCTTTATATTAAGGTGACCAGATTTCTGAAATCAAATCTGGGGAAATTTCTTGCTCGTGGATAAAAATCAATACATCTCATCATAAGGAAATTAGGAAACGGGGACAGTAATGGTTTCATTTATTTTTACATATTTATTAATATTTGAACAACAAAGATCAAGTGTAAAAGCCAGGAATGTGCCTCTCCACAATTTAAGTGCATCCTAAGATTAATAAAATCAATAAATAGTGTTATTAAAGGAAAACTAGAACTGTGTCTCTGGGTTGGGGCAAAGTGGTGGGGGTAGGAGTGGAGGGGTCAAGGGTGGTTAGCAGGGCTTTCCAATTCCCGCTCCCTAAGGGGAGAGTGACATGAGGAAAAGAAAAAACAGTAAATACAAACATTTGGCCTGAGGCTGTCTGTGGAGACAGAGTTCCCCCACCTTTTAAAAAAGTGCAACAAATACTCATTCTGTTCACATCTACATACCTATGAGAAATTTTTTTCTGCATTAACATAAGAAAGAAGTAGCGGTCAAGCCCACAGGTAAAGGATGATACATGTTTCTTACTGTCACCTGACCACATCAGGGGCCTTTGCATCTCTAAGAAGCAGATTAATTTCTTTCACTAATGGTCTATAAGCACAGCTCCACTTCTTCCTGAACGTCTGCAGCCCCTTTGTTTCCTGATTAATCCAGGTGTGTGTGGCTGGTTACTGAGGTCAGACACACCTGGATTAATCAGTCTGACCAGAAATGAAAGGCAGGAAACAAAGGAGATGCTGAGGTTCAGGAAGAAGTGGAGCTGTGCATAGAGCCTGTTTGGGACAAGAAAATAGGTTGTGGTGATGTGAGGTGCAAAGGTGTTAAACATGTTCAAAAAAAGCACAGACTTGGAAATCCCCTTGACATGAATGCAAGTAATTGAGTGTGTAGTGCAGCATGAGCATGTATAAACTTACATAAAGTGTTTATAACTACATTATGTGTATGGTAGTAGTTGATGTGTAAGTATATTGTTTGCTCCTATAAGGTGAGTTAACTCCGGTCAGTGAGTCAGCTAACATGAGATCATCTCTGGTTTCTTCAAGGCCTTCTGTGTCTGAAGAGCCATCAGCCACGGTATCCAGAGGTCTGGATAGAATAAGAGAAGAGGATATATTATGAGCAGAACAGAAATTTTTAAAACACAAGAAAATACAACTAATCTGCCTCTTCATTCTGCCACAGCTAGGGAAGTGCAGTGAAACTCATGTTCAGTGCAGAGACTCAGAAAGAGGTTATATCCTCAGACAATTGGGCTTCTCAACTCAAACCTGAGTCACTCTGTTTTACATAGTATACTTCATACACTACATTACTCAATACGTTAGTTTATCACTTAAATCATGTCAGCGCTTTATCACTTGAACTTTATTAATACTCTAAGTAAATATTTCTCCCTTCTCATCAATCGTTCTTTCCATCAGTGTTCCTATTTTCCTCCACTCTCATTTAATCTCCTTTCTGACTTCCTATCTTCTTCCTCTCTCCTCTTGTATCAATCTTACATTATTCTAAAACAGACATTATATAATTAAAATCACTTCCAAAAACATTAGAATGTACAAGATGAAAACTTCCAATTATTGTTATTTTTATTATCTCATCTTATTAAATACTAAAAATCTAATTACCACAATATTAGGAGCTACAAGCAAAAACAACATAATAAATTAAACAGGTGGTTATCTCTTCCTCCATCATTCTCAGATCATGCAGATCTTGTTCTCCTGTTACTGACTCCTATTTTTTCATGAGGAACTTTCATATATCCATACTGAGCAGTAGAAAAGCTAAACCTAAGCCTGGACGTCTATGCTCATAAATCACAACCATAAATCAGCAAAACAACTTGTAATAACTCTACTTATAACTAACTATCTGAAATATAAACTAAAGGCCACCAATCAGTTCTAAAACATCTTTAGACGAACCCTTGTTGATCCCTGGAGAACCAGCGTACCAGATTAGCGCCTTACAAAGAGTTTTCAATCATTCTGTTACATTTTATCTGAGTGTCTTTTACTGATGTGAGCAGCAACTCGTGGTCTTGTCTTACTTTTTATTGATTATTTTTAACCTGGACACAAACAAAACAATTAAAACAGGATCAGCCCGATCCAAATAAAATGAATCGATTAACACACTTACCATAACTCAGGGCAGCTCCCCATCAGAAAAACGAACTTCCACTTCTTCTTCTTCTGTTTTAAAAGTGGTGCGCTTGTCTTCTTCTTCTTCTTCCTCTTCTTCGTGTCTTAATGGCAGCTGACATCCAAAAGGATCATTACCGCCATCTAGTGGTGTGCTCTATTCCTCATCTTTATATATATATATATATATATATATATATTTTTTTTTTTTTTTTCCAAAGAACTTTATTTAAATGAAATTAGTATACATCAAAACAACATAATGAAGTATACAATACAACACAATACAACAACACAGCCAGGGTTGATTAGATAAGAACATGCAAAGACGTACATATTGAGATTGTCCTTTGAGCCTTTTCATTTGTAGAGTCTGTTATTGATTTGATATATAAATCCATATCTTTAATGAAAAAAGAGAAACACGGTGTTTTATTAGCAAATTTACATTTATGAATATGAAATTTAGCAAAGAGTATTAGCAAGTTTATTATAAAGAAATGATTAGCATCCTTTCTATGAAATCTATAGAAACAAAATAAAACATTTTTCCAGCATAAGGAAAAGTTCTTCAAAATATGGTCTTCAATAAATTCTGACCAAAACCTTTGTATAAAAGGGCAGAGCCAAAAGAGATGCGTCACCGTTTCTGGATGGCCTTCACAGAAACTGCAATTAGTGTTTATGTCGCTTTTAAATTTTGTCATATAGTGTTTAGCAGGGTAAATTTTATGGAGAATTTTAAATGACACTTCCTTCACCTTGTTTACAATTAAATATTTATGGGGAATCATCCAAACTGTTTTCCAGTGAATATCTGGGATGTAACGGCTCCAGTAAAATGTTATGGCTGGGCGAGAAACAATAATTTCTTGGAACAATCTGCGTATTCTCTCATTGCTTTTCCTAAACTCCAGTGAAAACAGATTTTACCCACAGATGATTCGGCTAGAACAGGGATATCAGGTGGAACAGACAGAGTATAATTAGTGTTTTTAAACAGCATTAAGGTGCCCAAAGGTATAGCATTAATCACCATAGAGAATTCCTGGATGCTAACTGGAAAATTATATATTGAGCAGAACTCATTGTAATTGATTAATTCTCCCACTTTATTAATCAGCTGAGCCACCAGTAAGACTCAATTTTGAACCCAAGTTTCAAGATACAGTGACCTATTTTTAAACAAAATATCTCTGTTGTTCCAGATGAGGTATTTGTGAGGTGAGAAGTTATGCTTATAAATGAGCGTCCACGCTAAGAGTACCTGCTTATGGAAAGATGAGAGTTTTACAGGAAGTTTCTCAACATTGTAATTACAATTTAATATGAAGTTGAATCCACCAAAGCGCGAGAAAATGTGATGCGGTATGAGGTTCCAGATAGAGGCTGGATTCTTAAGGAAGTGTTTAGCCCATTTAATTTTAAATGTGTTATTTAGGGTAGAGAAATCAAGAAAGTTAAGTCCCCCTGATTCATAATTATTCATAATAACTTTTTTTTTATATAGTGAGTACGATTTTTCCATATAAAATTAAGAAGCATACGATCAATATCTCTACAGATTTTGTTGTCTAAATGTAAGGGGAAAGCATCATAAGTCAGTCGGGATAATCCTTCATCTTTAGAAATCAACACTCTTCCTCTTAGAGATAAATCCCTCTGAAGCCACTGGATTAGTTTAGTTTTGGTTTTCTGTATAATTGGTATTAAAT
The DNA here is from genome assembly GCA_037039145.1 of Fundulus diaphanus. Lineage (NCBI taxonomy): Eukaryota > Metazoa > Chordata > Actinopteri > Cyprinodontiformes > Fundulidae > Fundulus > Fundulus diaphanus. The sequence goes on along the minus strand of CM073130.1, from coordinate 15,914,899 downwards.
TAGAGGAGCATCTTAACTTCTGGTCTTTAGAGATTAAAATTCCTAAATAAGAAACTTCTTGCTTAACAGGAATATTGCAAATATCATTAGCATGACAATCCTTAATCGGTAGCAATTCACATTTTTTTAAATGTAAAAATAATCCGGAGGCCTTGGAAAAAGTATTAATCACCTCTAAGGCCAGAGGGATCTGGTTTGCATTCCTTAAAAATAGTGTGGTGTCATCAGCCAGCTGGCTGATAATGAGCTCTTTATTAGTTATGCAGATTCCTTGTACGGCACTATTGGAAACATGAGTTGTAAGGATTTGAGAGCAAAGTAAGAATAAATATGGTGAAACGGGACATCCTTGACGAATGCCACATTTTAGGTCAAATCTAGGGGTGGTGCCGTTTGGCAATTTAATAGCACTATTGCAATTGGATTATAATGTTTTGACTGCGTTACAAAAAAAGGGACCAAAACCAAATTTTCTTAAGGATTGAAAAATGAATTGATGTTCAATTGTGTCAAAGGCCTTATAGAAATCCAGGAAAAGAATAAAACTTTCATCAGGTACCAAATATGAATAATCAAGTAGGTCTAGAACAAGTCTGATGTTGTTAGAGATGTGTCTGTTCCTCATAAAGCCTGATTGTGTCTCATCAATAACTGTGTCCAAAACCTCTTTAACTCTGGAAGCAAGTATTGAAGCCATAATTTTATAATCATTATTGAGTAGACTTATAGGTCTCCAATTATCAATAAAGAGCGGGTTTTTGTTTGGTTTTGGAATGAGTGTTATTAGGCCTTGAGTCAGGGTAGGAGGGAGAGTGTTGTTCTCTATACTTTCTAGAAATACCTGTAAGAGAAATGGAGCTATATGATTAGAGAATGATTGATAAAACTCAGCAGATAAACCATCTGTGCCAGGAGATTTATTGGCCTCCAGAGCTTTGATGCAATTTCCTCCACAGTAAATGGGCTGTCACAGTAGTTTCTATCTTCTACAACAATAGTTTGTAAATTTTTAATGTTGTTAAGAAATGATACTGAAATCTCTTTATTATATTTTGAGCTGTATAAATTAGAGTAAAATTTGGCACAAAAAGTTGCAATTTCTTTAGGATTGTTTGAGATAACGCCATTGATATTTAGTTGGTAAATAGAGTTTATTTTTGATCTGTATTTTTCAAGCCTAAAAAAGTAAGCAGAATTTTGTTATCCTTCTTCCAGCCATCGTTTCCTGGATCTGATGAAGGCGCCTTCAGCCTTGTGTTTATATAAGGCATCCAGTTTGTTCTGATTTTCTATTAAACTTAATTTATCTACCTCTGAAACTTCTTCTGGGGATTTTAGGTAATAGGATGTGATCTTGCTTATGACTTCTTCCTCTTCAGCTTTCTTTAATTTTGAAATCTGACTTCGATAATGTCTTAAAAATTTGCCAATTTCAAATTTGAAAAGTTCCCAATTGTTGCAGAAAGACCCTTCCTTGTTAGCCTTATTCCAGTAATATATAACTAATTTATTAATATGAGCTTTAACTACTTCATGCTTTAGCAATGAGTTATTTAGTTTCCAGTAAGCATATTTGTAAGGAGTATTATCTTGAGTATTCTGACCAGCTGTCTCTCTGTGTGGTGTGGAGGCTGCAGTGCCTCCGACTGGAAGAACGTGAGGAGAGTGGTGAGGACAGCAGAAGGGATCATCGGGGCTCCTCTTCCCTCCATAAAAGACATTTCATCGCAGCGCTGTGTGTCTCGAGCCCGTAACATCATCAGGGACCCCTCACACCCCCACCACAGACTATTCTCCCTGCTGCCCTCTGGAAAGAGGTTCCGCAGCATCCGCTGCAGGTCCACTAGGTTCTGCAAAAGCTTTTTCCCTGCTGCCATCAGACTGTTGAACTGCTGAACTGCTGAAGTATAAAAAACAGACTGTGTACCACACTCGACTCGCTGATTTGCACATTTGCACACTTGCACATTGTATTGTATCCTGCAAAATTGCTGCTGCACCTTACCGGGAAACGTACTGCAAAACTGTGTACAATGCAACTGTCTACTTTTAAATCACTGCTGCACCTTACTGCACATTTGTTTACATTTGTTTTACATTGTTTACATTTCAACTGCCTACTGTTCACTGCTGCACTTTATCCGGAAGTCAATTGAAACTTATCCTGTAAGTGACTGCGATTTATCACTGCACTTTATCCTGTACTGTAATTCACTGCAAGGTATCCTGTAGAGTTACTGCAATCTTTCTGAGCTGTGTGAAAACGAAATTTCGTTCTGTATGCACTCTGTGTATACAAAATGACAATAAAGAAAGTCTAAGTCTAAGTCTAAGTCTAAGTATAAAGTTGGATGCTAATGCTAATAGCTCTATGATCAGTAAGAGGGGTGGCAAGTATGTTAACAGCGATATTGTCTTTATTAATACATTTGGAAATAAGCCAAAAATCTATTCGGGATTGTCTGGAACCTGTTTTATTGCTCCATGTAAAGATTTTGTCATTGGGGAATTTTTCTCTCCATGCATCAACAACATTAAATTTCTCCATAAATTTTTTTAAATTGGCACTGAATGAGGTCTGCTGCTTAGGAGGCCATCTGTCCATCGTATTGTCTAAGGCAATGTTAAAGTCCCCACCAATTAAAATAATTGAGTTTGGGTATTTGGAAAGCCAAAAAGTAATTCTGTCTTCTATTGATTCGAATAGTTTGTTGTTATCCGATATATTATTATAACCGTATATATTAACTACAATAAAGGTATTGTTAAGGCATTCAATTACTGAGCAAATGTAGTGACCTAAAGTGTCGCAATCAGTATGTAAAATAGATCCAGAAAAATGATTTTTAAGTGTGGCGACACCAGCAGAGCGCTCAGATCCGTGAGATAACCACATTTTATTTCCCCACTGGGATTTCCAGAAATTGCCATCAGAAGATGTAGAATGACTCTCTTGAAAAAAACAAAAATCTGTTTTAAATTGTTTGGCAAATAAGAATAAAGCTTTATGTTTACCTGTTTGTCTCAACCCCCTGGCATTAAGAGATACAAATGAAACAGACAAAGTTAGTTAGAAGGAATAACAAAGAATAAAGAACAAGAACTAAACTTTTTAAAGATAAAGTTGTGTTCACAAAGAAAGGGGACTGAGGGCTGCACCCTTTAACAGTAAAGCGGTAAGAAGCCTGACTAAATATTTAAAATACAAGAAAAATAAAGGAAATGTAGCACTTTGCTAACAATTTTGGTTTAACTATAGTATTTTAGGATCTTACAACAAGAACAAGGTAAGTCTTCATAACTACATTATATTGACTAAAGGAGAATATATAATGTTTAAAAGGAACGAGAAGTGACAGCAGAGTGTAGATCAACCTCAACGTGTAAAGGAAAAGGTGAAATTATCACTTCTAAGGATTCGTTGAGTGTGAAGGAGGGAAGACTTCTGATCCGCTGATGAAGCCACGGCCTCCAACAAAGTACGCTGGTTTACCTTCCTTGCGGGCTCTGTCTATCAAGGGCCACAGTTTGTTGCGTTTCTTTCTCTGTCTCTTCAGCTCCTTGTAGTTTGAGATTCCACCTCCTGGAATATCTTTCCAACTCAGTAAGCCTCTGCTGGTAGTTATCCACCCGACCTACTTCTCTAGTAACTCTTTTTTCCAGGTCATTCACTTTCGCCTTCACATCATTCATTTCTGCGCATATAAAGTCAATAGTCTTTTTGAGACCCTCAATCTTTAGTGTGTTCTCCTTCACCATGCTCTCTATGTTGTCAGAGCGGGCGTTTATCAGCGCAGACAGACTGGAAATTATCTCATTTGTAGCAGAAGGCTCACCTTTTTCGGTGCTGGCGATTTCAGAGGAGTAACAGGTAGGGCAGGAAAGTCGGCAATTTCCTCCTCATTCAATGTCAAAGTTAAGGGGGCAGCTGCGTAGTTGTGGTAGTTATCAAATAACATGTTACCGGTTGTAGCGTTAGCCTCATTAGCCTCGTTAGCCGTCTCAGACGCAGGCTTGGACTTGGATGTATCTAGACCTCTTTTCGCTCCTTTCTGGTTCGGCATTCTGTTATAACTATTAAGTATGCTGTCTTGTAGAAAAACCAAAGTGCTATTGTTCATAAAGTCAGGTATTTACCGCGTTTTATGATTTTTTGTGCAGATCTCGGTAGAGAACGTCTCCTCACTCCGCCATCTTGAGCGAACCCCCGCCTCATCTTTATATTATCAGCAGCGCAACCAGCTACCGTAACTACGGTGGCTGACAGGTGCAAATGCGCAGCAAAAGAGAAAACATGCAAACAAAAAAAAGACACGCGCACAAATTAAATGCGGCAAACAAAAAGCAAATAAAATGCAGCAAACAAAAAAAAAGACACCCCCGAATGAAATGCAGCAAACAAAAAGAGAGACGCAAACAAAAAAGAAGACACCCCCGAATGAAATGCAGCAAACAAAAAGTGTTGAAAACGGAAGTGCTCCAGACCACTAGGGGGAGTCAAAGAAAATAGTATTCATTTCTATGGGACCAGATGCAAGATTCAGAGGATAAATTATCTATGCAGAGAACTTTGTGTTGCCACACTTAGTTTATTCGTTAAAACTAGTGATGGTGAGATGAAGCCTCATGAGGCATTGAACCACTTGAGCCAATTGGTTCGAGAAAGGGTTCATTTCTTGATGCTTCATGTGCACACGAAACCACCTACTGGCCAGGTGTATAATCACAGCCAGCTGGATCTTAACACGTGTGATGCATTGAATTTTTGTCTATTATGACTCTTGGGAATGACTTCACAAAAGGTGTAGGACGAAATAATTTGTCTACATAAATTTTGTATACACATGTGTATAATAAAATATTGTTTGAATGTATTCTCTGTGTGTAATTATTCCCAAAATTGTTATGATCGTGAATCAGGCAAACCCAGTATTCAAACCCAACAAGTGAGGTTAAGGCAAAAAACAGGATTTTAATAATGAAAACAGGAACAGGCGGGCTCAATAGTCAAAAGGGCAGTCCAAAATCCGGTACACAAAAAGCAGTCCAAAATAGGCAGAGGTACAGACAGGGCAAAGCAAGCTCGGATAACCATAGGACAGAAACTAGTCGGTAAACCGGTAAATCAGTCAGACAGGGCAGGAAAAACAGATCAGGGAACAGGCTGGCTCAGAATCAAAAAGGCTCTCGGGTTATCGTCAACAGGTCAATCAGAATAAAGAATGCTGGAACTAAACTCACCGTGGCTCGTTAATGATCTGGCAGATTGCAGAGGTTTGTGGCAGGACTATATAGGGGAGTGAACAGGTGAACAGGAGTGAAGACTAATTATAAGTGAGCAGGTGGATCTAATCAAGGCAAGAAAGCTGACAGATTGCTGAGGGGAGACCAAACAGAACTGATAAAGTGACAGGTGGAAAACAGGTAACCTAAACAGAACAACATGTCTAAAACAAAACCAAACAAGACCCCAAAAGCAGAAACTTAACTAATAAATCTGATAACATAAACCAAGACAAAACCCAAATCGTGACAGAACCCCCTCCTCAAGGCCGGATTCCAGACGGCCTCAGAAACAAAACAGACTAGCTCGGGTGGGTGGAGGGAGGTACAGGACGGAGGGCTAGAATCAAATAAATGTCCAAATAAAAACTCAAACAAAACAAGACGAGTCAAGTTCTCAGGCGGGCGTCCAGGAGGACGGCCCCGACGAGTCAGGTTCTCAGGCGGTCGTCCAGGAGGACGGCCCCGACGAGTCAGGTTCTCAGGCGGTCGTCCAGGAGGACGGCCCCGACGAGTCAGGTTCTCAGGCGGTCGTCCAGGAGGACGGCCCCGACGAGTCAGGTTGTCCGGCGGACGTCCCGAAGGACGGCCTCGGTGTGTCAGGTTGTTCGGCGGACGTCCCGAAGGACGGCCTCGGCGTGTCAGGTTGTCCGGCGGATGTCCCGAAGGACGGTCTCGGCGTGTCAGGTTCTCCGGCGGACGTCCCGAAGGACGGTCTCGGCATGTCAGGTTCTCCGGCGGACGTCCTCGGCGTGTCAGGTTCTCCGGCGGACGTCCTCGGCGTGTCAGGTTCTCCGGCGAACGTCCTCGGCGTGTCAGGTTCTCCGGCGGACGTCCTAGGCGTGTCAGGTTCTCCGGCGGACGTCCTAGGCGTGTCAGGTTCTCCGGCGGACGACCCCTGTGAGACAGGTAATCCGGCGGGTGTCCTGAAGGACGGCCCCGGTTAGCAACGATGTCCGGCGGCCGGTGGCGGAGCAGGTCTCTCATAGACCGGCGGCGGAGCAGGTCTCTCATAGGCCGGCGGCCGAGCAGCAACCTCGGGGACCGTCGGTAGAACCGGACCCTCAGGAACCGACGTCTGGAGAGAGAAAGAACAGAACCTGCCGCCGGACTAAAGGCTGGAGACAACGCCGGACTAAGAGCTAGAAGAGAGGCCTGGTTAAAGAGTTCAGGAGGCGTCTGGCTACAGAGTTCAGGAGGCGCCTGGCTACAGAGTTCAGGAGGCGCTTGGCTACAGAGTTCAGGAGGAGCCTGGCTACAGAGTTCAGGAGGAGCCTGGCTACAGAGTTCAGGAGGTGTCTGGCTACAGAGTTCAGGAGGAGCCTGGCTACAGAGTTCAGGAAGAGCCTGGCTACAGAGTTCAGGTTCAGTCGGCCCCTGGCTACTGGCTTCAGGTTCAGTCGGCCCCTGGCTACTGGCTTCAGGTTCAGTCGGCCCCTGGCTACTGGCTTCAGGTTCAGACGGCCCCTGGCTACAGGCTACAGGTTCAGACGGGGCCTGGCTACAGGCTACAGGTTCAGACGGGACCTGGCTACAGGCTACAGGTTCAGACAGGGCCTGGCTACAGGCTACAGGTTCAGACGGGGCCTGGCTACAGGCTACAGGTTCAGACGGGACCTGGCTACAGGCTACAGGTTCAGACGGGGCCTGGCTACAGGCTTCAGGTTCAGACGGGGCCTGGCTACAGGCTTCCGGTTCAGGAGACCCCGGGCTACAGGCTTCAGGTTCAGGAGGCCCCGGACCACAGACTTCAGATGCTCCCAGACCCTTTAACACCCAGAACCTCATCAATAACCCTTCCAGAACCTCCGACAAAGACAGTTTGGTCAGCCACTTGGGAAATTGGCTGTCAAGCCAAAGATGAGGGGGTAAGAGCTTCCGAAGAGGTCCAGGGGCCTCTAAGTCTCCATGGGGCTCTGGGTGCTTGTCTTCTCGGCGAGGCCCCCGACGGAGCTTGTCGTTCGGGCGAGGGCCACGACGCCGCTTGTCGTCTGGGCGAGGGCCACGGCGCCGCTTGTCGTCTGGGCGAGAGCCACGGCGCCGCTTGTCGTCTGGGCGAGGACCACGGCGCCCAGTGTCCCGATGAGCCCCCGAGTTGCGGCCTGAAAGAGGGCTCGTCTGAACCCCCTCATCGTGGCCCTGTGGTAGACCCTCCTGGGTTCCCACGTCGCATACTGGCGGCGGACCCTCCTGGGTTCCCACGTCGCAGACTGGCGGCGGACCCTCCTGGGTTCCCACGTCGCAGACTGGCGGCGGACCCTCCTGGGTTCCCACGTCGCAGACTGGCGGCGGACCCTCCTGGGTTCCCACGTCGCAGACTGGCGGCGGACCCTCCTGGGTTCCCACGTCGCAGACTGGCGGCGGACCCTCCTGGGTTCCCACGTCGCAGACTGGCGGCGGACCCTCCTGGGTTCCCACGTCGCGGGCCGGCGGCGGACCCCCCTGGGTTGCAGCGTCTCGGGCCGGCTGCGGACCCTCCTGGGTTGCAGCGTCTCGGGCCGGCTGCGGACCCTCCTGGGTTGCAGCGTCTCGGGCCGGCTGCGGACCCTCCGGGGTTGCAGCGTCTCGGGCCGGCTGCGGAGCCTCCGGGGTTGCAGCGTCTCGGGCCGGCTGCGGAGCCTCCGGGGTTGCAGCGTCTTGGGCCGGCTGCGGAGCCTCCGGGGTTGCAGCGTCTTGGGCCGGCTGCGGACCCTCCGGGGTTGCAGCGTCTTGGGCCGGCTGCGCAGACAGTGCTGCCTTATAGCTGCCGGAGGCCGGCACTGGAGCTGAGGTAGGAGGCGGGTCCTCTGGGACAGGTGCAGGTGCCGGGGCGTCGGCTGGACCCTTGGGGACAGGATTGAGTCCACTATAGAACCCTTGGAGAGCCGCTCTATAGTGCCCCTCGACCTCCTTTAATTTTGCCTCCAGCTCCTCTGAATACTGGCAGAAAAGAGCCTCCCTAAGGTCTTTAATAATAGGGGCAAAAGCTCTTAACTGGTCCTCCAGAGCCAGATCCTCAGCATCACGGGCGCCAACAGGAGGCGCTGTGGGCTGCTCAGCTCTGGGAAGCACCGGACTCCGATCCACTGGGCAGGAAGTGGCAACGGACGGGCGCGGTACTGACTCGCCTGTCGGCCGAACAGAACGGGTGAAGGAGCGACCCACAGGTTTCCGTCCCCTCCTCCGACGGCGGGACGGCAGGACTTGCTGGAGGTTTGATCCTGTCGGTAGAGCCGGGATCGGTGGAGCCCACAGCGTTCCCTGCATCTCCTCCTCTGGAGGGAGAGAGAAAAAAAGATCCGGACGAAGATCCCGCACCACCTCCGCTTCGACCTCCATAAACAAAGTTGGTTCTGGATAAAACCCATGGGCAGAGCCGACAGCGGTGTCGCTGGGTGAGTGATCCCTTCTATTCTGAGTTGAATCTGAATTTGTGACAAAGAGCCCTCCCAATCGTAAACTCGGAGCAGGCAGCGGGTTACTGCTGCTGCGGCTGCTGGAGAGATGGCGTCTGGGACCGATACCAGGGGGACAGAACGCCAATCTGGAACCCTCCCAAGCCATAGCGTGTGGAGGGGGAAAAAAAAAAACCTCTAAAAACTTGTTGGGCGATAGGTTTTAGTGGGCCAGATCATTCTGTTATGATCGTGAATCAGGCAAACCCAGTATTCAAACCCAACAAGTGAGGTTAAGGCAAAAAACAGGATTTTAATAATGAAAACAGGAACAGGCGGGCTCAATAGTCAAAAGGGCAGTCCAAAATCCGGTACACAAAAAGCAGTCCAAAATAGGCAGAGGTACAGACAGGGCAAAGCAAGCTCGGATAACCATAGGACAGAAACTAGTCGGTAAACCGGTAAATCAGTCAGACAGGGCAGGAAAAACAGATCAGGGAACAGGCTGGCTCAGAATCAAAAAGGCTCTCGGGTTATCGTCAACAGGTCAATCAGAATAAAGAATGCTGGAACTAAACTCACCGTGGCTCGTTAATGATCTGGCAGATTGCAGAGGTTTGTGGCAGGACTATATAGGGGAGTGAACAGGTGAACAGGAGTGAAGACTAATTATAAGTGAGCAGGTGGATCTAATCAAGGCAAGAAAGCTGACAGATTGCTGAGGGGAGACCAAACAGAACTGATAAAGTGACAGGTGGAAAACAGGTAACCTAAACAGAACAACATGTCTAAAACAAAACCAAACAAGACCCCAAAAGCAGAAACTTAACTAATAAATCTGATAACATAAACCAAGACAAAACCCAAATCGTGACAAAAATAGTAGTGACGTGATATGGCATGTTGTGTAATAATGTTTTTCTGTGACTCTAGAAAAATGGCATGGGCTTAATCAGGCAGAGGACAATGAAAGTGCTTGTGGAACTAGGCAGGGGGTAATGAACAGGCTAATGCTTGTGTAACTTGGATGATTTCATGCATTTTTATTAAGAAACAACAATTTCTCCACAGTTTTTGGTTTCAAATAATTTCTCTTTTTTGATACTACTTCTCCAACCTTTGAAAAGACACGCTCACATGGCACAGATGATGCCGGGGTGCATAAATAAATAAGTGCAAGTATGTACAGATTGGGGTACTGTGACCAATGATTAGCCCAGTACTATACGGTCCCACATTTTCCCCTCAGCAGCAACACTGAAGCACACAGAGGTTCCCGCTGCGTCTGCGTGCGAGGGATAAACAGGGGGGAAATGCATAAATAAAAACTGTAAATGGCTCCTATACAGTGATCATAGGAGCTGACCGGTCTGAGATCAACCTCCTGATGTTACAAGTTCTTTAAAATGACTCTTAAAAGCGCACACCCAAATTACAAGTAACGTAATTTTGCGCACCTGAAAAAAGCGCAAGGCAGCAGCGCACCGAAGCGCTGAGGCACAGAAATACGGTGCATGTAGTTAAAAAATGGAGAATTAATAAAAAAAACTTATAAACAGACGTAGCGTTTTAAACTGCATCTGGTGAGCAGAACTGTTTTATGATCCAGAGTGCAGCCATCACTGGTTCTGAATGAAGGCAATATCTGGCAGCAGCTCTCTTCCCCCGCCCCCTCCCCTCCTGCGTACGTAGTACAGGACCTGACCGGCTAACTTTCACCGCTGGTTAAGACTAAAATTATTCATAACTCTGATCGCTCTTCCTGCTCCTCTGTTAACATGAACTGCAGCAGGAATTACTGATAGCCACAAGCTGCGAAAGAAGCTGAAACATCTCAGCAGAAGGCGGAGTTTTTATCGTCCGCTGCCCAGATGGGTGTTGGGATTTTTATGCGTGAAAAATGCCATGTTTGCGTGTGACCGTGTGAAGTCAGTGACGGTCAATGCGTGATAGTTGAGAGCACTGATCTCCTATCTATCTATCTCTCTCCTAACCTCTCCAAACTAACTGTCTCAAACTAAATAACCACTATCCAAACTCTGCTATCCAAACTATCAAAACTCTATCCACTCTCTCAACTGACCGCAACTCGCCTACAACAACCCACATTTTGAATGGAGCCTGTGGGGTTTCTAAAGCTGTCGAAGCCGCGAAACATCTGAACCACTTCCCGAAGCAGTCACGTGGTACAGCCGGCCAGCGAGGCTTCGGACGTCATCGTTTTCGGCTCCTCCCCTAAATGAAGCAAGCCTCGATACGCGCATTGCGGAAACGCCCCCTCCATTACTCGACACACGCCTCGAAGCCTCGGCACATCACGTAACATCACTAGTTAAAACCATAAACACGACGGCAGTTTGGAAAACTTTATTGTGGGATATTAGTAGTAGGTCATCCCGATTCACACTCCAGTTCAGTTGGTGGCGGTAATGCACCAAAAGTTGTTTGCCAACTGCCATTAAACAAAAGAAGAAGAAGAAGAAAACTTTATTGTGAAATCCGGAAGCGACTCTTAACCCGGAAGCGGTTGGTGTTTACTGCGGAACGTTTTCGTCCGCAAAAAACGATTTAAGGAAAAATCTGAAGACTGTAACGCTAAGACTTTATTTAAGGACTTCAAAGTTCAACTAGAGTGTTAATGTCTTACTATGGTCAGAGAGATAGAGGTGGGTTGGGGTTCAGCCGCTGCTTGGTTTAGAATGAAGTTAGCGTTAGCATACAAGCTAGCTAGCTTTACCTGGCACAAATACACATGTGGATTAAACTGTTCCCGTCTGCTGAAATTATTTATTAATCGCTGGTGTTGTTGTTGTTTAAGTGGCTTCACTACAACCTTAGTAAACACGTGTGTTGTGCAGATTGGCTTGTTTTGGGATATCAGTTTTTCTTTTTGGCCTTGTTCTTCAGCTTTAATAAGTTTAGAGCACCCCAGCAAATTCAGTGCTGAATGGCTTACAAATGTTAAGGTTATAGAGTAGTGATGGTGAGATGAAGCCTCATGAGGCATTGAACCACTTGAGCCAATTGGTTCGAGAAAGGGTTCATTTCTTGATGCTTCATGTGCACACGAAACCACCTACGGGCCAGGTGTATAATCACAGCCAGCTGGATCTTAACACGTGTGATGCATTGAATTTTTGTCTATTATGACTCTTGGGAATGACTTCACAAAAGGTGTAGGACGAAATAATTTGTCTACATAAATTTTGTATTCACATGTGTATAATAAAACATTGTTTGAATGTATTGTCTGTGTGTAATTATTCCCAAAATAGTAGTGACGTGATATGGCATGTTGTGTAATAATGTTTTTCTGTGACTCTAGAAAAATGGCATGGGCTTAATCAGGCAGAGGACAATGAAAGTGCTTGTGGAACTAGGCAGGGGGTAATGAACAGGCTAATGCTTGTGTAACTTGGATGATTTCATGCATTTTTATTAAGAAACAACAATTTCTCCACAGTTTTTGGTTTCAAATAATTTCTCTTTTTTGATACTACTTCTCCAACCTTTGAAAAGACACGCTCACATGGCACAGATGATGCCGGGGTGCATAAATAAATAAGTGCAAGTATGTACAGATTGGGGTACTGTGACCAATGATTAGCCCAGTACTATACGGTCCCACATTTTCCCCTCAGCAGCAACACTGAAGCACACAGAGGTTCCCGCTGCGTCTGCGTGCGAGGGATAAACAGGGGGGAAATGCATAAATAAAAACTGTAAAGGGCTCCTATACAGTGATCATAGGAGCTGACCGGTCTGAGATCAACCTCCTGATGTTACAAGTTCTTTAAAATGACTCTTAAAAGCGCGCACCCAAATTACAAGTAACGTAATTTTGCGCACCTGAAAAAAGCGCAAGGCAGCAGCGCACCGAAGCGCTGAGGCACAGAAATACGGTGCATGTAGTTAAAAAATGGAGAATTAATAAAAAAAACGTATAAACAGACGTAGCGTTTTAAACTGCATCTGGTGAGCAGAACTGTTTTATGATCCAGAGTGCAGCCATCACTGGTTCTGAATGAAGGCAATATCTGGCAGCAGCTCTCTTCCCCCGCCCCCTCCCCTCCTGCGTACGTAGTACAGGACCTGACCGGCTAACTTTCACCGCTGGTTAAGACTAAAATTATTCATAACTCTGATCGCTCTTCCTGCTGCTCTGTTAACATGAACTGCAGCAGGAATGATGGCCACAAGCTGCGAAAGAAGCTGAAACATCTCAGCAGAAGGCGGAGTTTTTATCGTCCGCTGCCCAGATGGGCGTTGGGATTTTTATGCGTGAAAAATGCCATGTTTGCGTGTGACCGTGTGAAGTCAGTGACGGTCAATGCGTGATAGTTGAGAGCACTGATCTCCTATCTATCTATCTCTCTCCTAACCTCTCCAAACTAACTGTCTCAAACTAAATAACCACTATCCAAACTCTGCTATCCAAACTATCAAAACTCTATCCACTCTCTCAACTGACCGCAACTCGCCTACAACAACCCACATTTTGAATGGAGCCTGTGGGGTTTCTAAAGCTGTCGAAGCCGCGAAACATCTGAACCACTTCCCGAAGCAGTCACGTGGTACAGCCGGCCAGCGAGGCTTCGGACGTCATCGTTTTCGGCTCCTCCCCTAAATGAAGCAAGCCTCGATACGCGCTTTACGGAAACGCCCCCTCCATTACTCGGCACACGCCTCGAAGCCTCGGCACGTCACGTAACATCACTATTATAGAGGGTTATAGTCAAAATCTGGACTTGAATCGTATTGAGGTGTGACATGACCTCAAACAGGCGATCATGCGCTGGTAACTACAGTGGTGATGGAAAAACATCACCGCCACCTGTAAAAGATTGAAGGTTTAACACATCATTGGTTAAAGACGAAGATTTCACCAGATTCTTTGAGAGAGACTGGACCGATTGTTCTGAAAATAAGTGACCAGCCAAATATCCCTTCTGGTGTCTTCAGAGAGGCAACAGAAGCTGCTATGCGTGGCAAAACTAATTTCTCATATAAGAGGGAAAAGGGAAAAAGCAACTGAGCTGGAGCTAGAAACGAAAAGGAAACAATCAGCACAGCGCGGCATTGCTGTTTTGAAAGCATCAGTAATAAAAATAAATAAAAAATAAATAGATCTTTAATTCTCCTATGCAGACAAATATTTGGAACAACCCAGACATCCTGCAAAATCAAAGTGCTCTTAACTTTTCTCAAGGGAACAGAAAGGAATAAATCAGTTAGATAAAATATCCTTTTGTGTTTTAGAAGATTCATGTGGCATTGATAAAAGTAAATTCTTAAGATATCACCAACTAAGATTCCTTTAGTAATAACTAGCTTCCTAAACCTTTAGCCTCCAAAGTTACTCTCCAAAAGTTGTATAAAACCATCAGAAGTAGATTTAACCATCTCAGACATTCTTTTATCTACCGAATACAGATATTAACTATTGGAGTAAAATTTACACAATCGCTTTTAGAATGAGCCAAAATGCCAAGCTTCAGCTCAAAGTCTTCATAGAAGGTCCTCTCGGTCTGAAGTAAAACAAGTCTGGAAAACAAGCAGTTATCCGCTTTAGGGGACTACTGAGTTTTCCCATAGTCCGTGGCAGTAAGACATTTATTGGGAATTTGTGAATTCCTGTGTCTTGGTTTACCTGAGTCAATAAATGTAGCACTTAATTTTTTCAGCAGTGAAGCTATGTGTTTCATCAGCTAGGGATTAATCTAGGTTTCAAACACATTTAATAATTGAACTTTTATTGATCTCACAATGGAGAAATTCACTTCTGCATCTTAACCCATCCCCTTGGGGAGCAGTGGGCTGCCAATGTGCGGCGCCTGGGGAGCAACTGGGGGTGAAGGGTCTTGCTCAGGGACCCAGAATGGCAGCTTGTGAGAGTTGAACTCAGAACCTCTGGGACTGAAGCTCTGTGCTCTAACCACTCGGCCACCACTCCCCCCTTAAAGGCCCATTCATACCCTACGTTTGGCCTACACGTCCGTATTTCTGTCCGTACGTTCTATCCGTTGACTCCTTCATACCTCCATCCGTTGAGGTGCGCAATAACCAATATGTCCTCTAGGTGGCAGTGCTGGGCCCCAATGATTCGTCACTGATCAAACATGGCGACGGTCCAAGACGTGATTTTGTTGTATTTGCTCCTTAAGTAAACTTTTTGTTTGTCCCTGTGCCCCGGACACGAGACATCATATGTGTGGGTAGTTGCGGACAAGCTCCGCAAATTGTTCCTCGAATCCCGTCATTGTTTAAAACCCAGAATTACAACCTTCTTCGTGGTTTTGTTGACATTTTGTACTACAAACTCAATAGCGCCCCCACCGTTTCCGGTAGTATTGCTCCGTATTGATCCGTTTCGTCCGTAAGCGTAAGCTCCCAATTTTCGTGTCAAAGTACGGACGAAATCGACGGTTAGAACGTATGAAACACTCCACACGTATCCGTATCCGTCTTTTACGTGAGGTATGAATGGGCCTTAAGTTGCTGTCAGATACTTTTAATATCAAGATAAAAGTATATAACATAGTCATTTGCACCTTCAATTTAGAGCGGCACAATTTGTCTAACTATAGCTGTCATCGCAGTATCGTTGTGGGCAGTACTGCTTTTGCAAAGGACTGTTTTAATGCTGTGGGCTGGACGATAATTCAATAACAATATATATCAATTGATAGAGCCTGTCCTCCACATCTGCACTGAGAGCCATGGAGCCGGTCAGCGAACGCAGCACCTCCCGATCTCTGATCTGAAGGCAAAAACATCTCGTGGTTTGACCTGACATTTGGCTCTTCCTGCCTCGTTTCCTGTCTGTCCAGGTATCAGACCTCCTCCGAGAGCAGTTCTTCCTCCAGTCAGAGCTAGGCTACGAAGGCCGCGTCCCCTCCAGCCGCTCGCCCAGTCCTGTCCGAAGGAGAGGATGGCAAGCAGAAGCAAGGAGTGTACCGGGCGTCCATCAACATAACCCCCGCCCCTCCCGGTCGACTTAACACGCACACAGAGGGTGGCGGAGGAGGAGGGTCAGAGAGACGGCGACGACGTAGAGGATAAAAGAGGAGAGCAAGATACGGCACCAGGGAGGGAAGGAGAAGTAGGGAAACTTGGAGCTGAGAACTTTCAGCAGCTCATTAGAGAGGTAAATGTTGCTTGTTTATAAAAGCAGCAACTTGCTAGTTCTTCATTGGCTTCTCGGTGGTCCCATGCCAACGCCAGCGGGTCACCAGGTCTGCATCTTCTTTTCCAGATCCGAGAGAGCGTGGCCCAGGAGGTCCGACGGGAGATCTACAACGAGCTGCTGGCCGCTGCGTCTCCACAGGGCTCCTCCGTTTCTGGCCAGCAACACCCCGCGTAGCCCGGCAGAACTATGCAATCCAGCCTTTACTAACCACAGCCCGAACAAAAACCACTGCCTGTCTTCAACACTGTACACCCAAGTAACACTGTGCGACACTATGTGCTTGTGACACTGTATGTTTGTAACACTGATGGCCCGTCTGTGACAAACCCCGCCCACACCACGTGTGGCACTGCCTCCAGCGTCCCCGAGCCGCTGATGAGAGGCTTCCAGTCTTGGGATTAGCAGTGAAAATGTGCCAATTTCACGCCTTCTTTTTTTTTTAAAAAAAAGTTTTATTCTAAATATATAAAGCTGTGGTCAACATCCCTGACAATTCAGCTACCACTACTGCCGCCGATACTATGAGTACTGCATCTAGAATTACCACAACCAACAGCATCTAGTGCAGTAGTGGGTGCACAATACTTCCTGTCGTCTTGCGGCTGCGTTCATATCAAAGATGGACGCGCTCACGACTTCAATAACTTTTATTAAAGTAATTTGTAGGACGTATACAGTCAAGTCCATGGCAACTTGGATTTCAGCCTCTATTAATTAAATCTTTACAGGAAGGGACACCAATAAACCCTAGAAATTAAGGTAAGAGAAAATAAACCCAAATAAAAATAATAAAACCTGGATTTTTTTTTCCTCCTGAAATTTAACCTGTAAGGGTGGGGTTAAACAGTTAAAAGAAGCAAAAGTATTAAAAAGAAATCTAGTTTTACTAGAAACCTGCTAAAGATGTTAACATCTAAGATGTAAGAGTTCAAACTGGTGTTATATGTAATAAGACTGAATAAAAGCAGTATGGGGGGGGGGGGGGTCCACATTTGATTAAAAGCTTCATAAAACCTAAACTTATTTTATGGAAACAGTAAAAGATGTTAAAACCTGAAACATCTAGCAATGACCCAATTTCTCAATACTTGATTGAAGTGTGAATGTTTCCAGAAAGTGGAAGTAGCTTTTAAAGAGCACAATGGGTATAAATGATTTTCTTGTCAAATATTTGAAGTATAAAGGTTATTAAAAGCAGAAGTCTGTTAACATGTTCTGAGTTTTTTTTTATTGATATGAAATTGGGATATTGGGGTTTAAACGTTTACATCAAACCACAACAAGATTTTTGCGGTATAGTTAGAATGCTTTAAGAGGGCTGAATGTAGAACAGGCTTCAACTCTTCACTTCTGCTTCATGTAGAAATGATTAACTTGCGCCAACATCAGCTCCTTTTGTGAAACGATGTCCAGAAATAAATGTGACATCCTTAAACAACGCCCAAGCTCACATTTTTTTTCAGAACTCAGGAATGTGTTCCCTCATAACAAATCTATTTTCTTCAAAGACTGGTTTGAAAAAAAAAGAAAAAAAAAACGTTTGTGACCCATTTGATGGGGGAGAATGCAAACTTACCGAATTATGAACAGTTTTGCGACAAATACAACTTCAACTTACAAGTTTTCATGCTTACTGAATGCGCTCCCAAAAGAATTTGTATTTATGACCAAAAACAATGACCCACCAATCTATACAATCACAATTACCCTCGTTATTGATACATGGGATCCTTTTTTTTTTTAGATAAAAATGTAGAAACTCTGTTGTAGGGAAATGTTTAACTGACCTTTTATTTCCTGGTGAAAAAATAATGGTATCCTAAATAAATTTGATGAACATTCAATCACTAGAATATGATCTATATATTCAGATTATTCTATAGCCCCTAAAGCAAAAGAATCATACTTTAAAATTATGACTGACATATATCCGTCCAAGGAATTGCTGAAAAAACGTTTTAATATCGGTGCTGTCGCTTGCACATTTTGTAAAGTGACATTGAAACAACTTGTTTTTTACAGTGCCGTCGCTAAGAACTTTTTGAGTGTTTTGCAGTCATGGTTAAACAATAAATTTCCATCATCACCAGTTTCATTTCGTAGAGATGATTTAATTTTTGGTCTGTTATCAAGTGACAAAGATCAGGAACTCTATCAATGTCATATTGTGCTTGGCATTTTTTGTTATTAACAGGAACATGCTAAATCTTGACCAAACCTTCACCTCAGATCGCTCCGTCTTCGGGTGTTTTCCGGCCCGCCCAGTACCAGAGCAGCTTTTCAAAACCCAGAACCACGGCTTCCTTCGCTGGTTAACTCAGATACAGCTGTTTAGACTCCTGCCATCAGGACACCACGAAGACGCCATCGCGCTGTGGCCGACTCCAAATCAAGGAGAGCTCAAAACAACATTGTCTGTTTGAACACTAGGGGGCGATAAGTCTACATAAAGAAGTTGAAGCAGATAGCAGATACACGCTTGTACACTTTTGACAGCGTTGTGGGTTTCTAAAAAATATATAAATTGTAAAACATGAAAAATAAAAACCTGATCGACCAACTTCGAGCTGGAGTCGAACCAGCGACTTCGGGATTTCTAATTTGAACCATTATAGTCCTTCGCTCTACCACCTGAGCTATCGAAGCGGTGTCACACCTGGCGTCACATCGCGGCCTATTTCAACCGTTAACATTGTCTTCTGTGCCGGTTATGTTTCGTGGTGCAAATAAATCACGCAGGAACATGGGTTTAAATGTCATTCACTTGATTTATTTTTCTTGTATCAATCATTCATACTGCAGCAATTATTTTGTCATATTTACACTTTTTGTCACACTTTCAGACCAGCTCACGTCTATCCTCCCTCCTCACGACGCCTCAGTGGGCCACCAATCCACAGATTTACTGGTGAGAAGAGTTGCTGTCAGTGGGGATCAGACATGATAGCTCATCACACCTGGCCTCAGACGCTGCAGGCGGGCCTGTTACGTCTTCTAGTCCGCCGTTTGAGCAAATAAAAGCCCTGTTCTTCGCGAGTCTGTAGAAATCAGCTGACAGAGCTAAATGCTAGCTGTCACAACACTGCAGCTACAAACATGCTAATGCTAACTAGGCGTTCACCTCAGATCACTTCCGGTCCACTCAGTCCGTCACTTTAAAACCGGAGCAACGTTTCTAAACGCAGAACCACGGCTTCCTTCGCTGGTTAACTCAGATACAGCTGTTTAGACTCCTGCCATCAGGGCACCACGAAGACGCCATCGCGCTGTGGTCGACTCCTTTTTCTTCTTCTCTTTTAGTTTTTAGTGGCAGCTCGCATCCTACATTGTTGCACTACTGCCATCTCTTGGATTAAATCTGGTCTTTAAATTATTTTACTGGGTCCAGTCATTTTCACAAAATCTAAACTTTTTCCCTTCATCATAGTCACCTGAGCAACCACGTTTTTCAAACTTCAGTTCCCTTTTATTACCAATTCTAGACTCAATATTCTCGAGGGGGCAATTTAAAAAACAGTGACCATTTCTAATTCTATTTATAATTATCTCCTACTGAAACCTCTATTTCTTGTAACCTGAACTGGTTTTTGTACTTTATATAAATGTCTTCATTTTCCCTCACTAGTCCACTTCATTTTTCATTACT
This sequence comes from Fundulus diaphanus, assembly GCA_037039145.1. NCBI lineage: Eukaryota > Metazoa > Chordata > Actinopteri > Cyprinodontiformes > Fundulidae > Fundulus > Fundulus diaphanus. Next base: position 15,895,407 of record CM073130.1, on the reverse strand, counting down.
TTTAATTTTCTTTCCACGCTATACTTTTCCCTTCAGATTTAAATAACTGTTTTTTTAACAGCTACCTCGGGCAACCTATCTGCTCTTTCATTACCCAAAATTGAGCAGGAGTCCACATTAATACTATGTTTTTGTTTTGTTCCCACAGTCTATGATGAACAAAAAGAATTTCATGCAAAAAGCTCTGATGATGACTTGTACTTCCCTTTTTAAAGCTCAACAAAGCAGACAATGAAGCACGACAAATTATTGTTTTTCTTCTTCTACTGTCATCCGCCCATTCTAGAGCCAATAATATGACACATAATTCTACCGCATAGATGCTCAAGAAATTGTATGGTCTTTTTGAAATCTTAACATTTACTTCAGGAATCACCGCTGCAGCACTAGTTGCTTCAGTTTTTGGATCTTTTGACCCATCTGTAAAAATCTGCAGATCATCATTATACTCATTTTCTACTCATGTATAGAATCCTTGACAAATATATACTACCTTTCTTTGTCCCCAATATCTAATGATGATCTACATTAATGTATTTCCATATCCATGTAAGCCTTAAAGGCCATAATACTGGCAGAGTAAATTATTTATTATATACTTATTATATGCTCTATCATCCCCAGTTGATTGCATTAATCTCTCATTCACCCTTCCTTCCATCAATTTGCACATACTAACATTGATAGGTCAGAATCCAGTGTATGAACCAAAGAGCTAGAATACATGTCCCCTCTGTTAACTACATAGTTCTATGATTTTTCTTTCGTTTCCATAATTACCTATGTTTGACTGATTATTTCTTATTTTTCGTTTATCATTGCCTCATGTTTTTATCCTTTGTGCACAAGATCCCGTTATGCCTAAATTTGTTTGCTGAGAGCTGATCTGTTTTGGCGTGATTTGTTTAATCTGAAGCTCAAACTTTGACTTACCATTACGAAACTCAGTTCTCAGGCTCAGGTCTTCTCGTCATGACACCTTGACACATTCTTCCAGGCCTGTCAAGGCTCCGGGTTTTTAGTGACGCAACGTTTGAGCCTGCAGTCATGTTCACAAACACGCATCTTCTGGACGAACACTGTTTATTAGTCTTAGATCAAGAATCCACTCCTTATTACACCTTACTGTCTGAATGTCGGTGGTTATGAATTTCTGTCTGTGTCTAATAATAATAATAATAATAATAATAATGGTTATGATGTGTATTTTGTATTGATGTCCTAAGTCTGACATAGGGAGGGGGTCACTGTAGAGATGATAATAATAAAGATGTATTTATTTTCAGTACAAAAGACTGTAAGACTGCTTGTGTTTAACTTTTTACTTCACTGCGCTCACGACTTCAATAACTTTTATTAAAGTAATTTGTAGGACATATACAGTCAAGTCCATGGCAACTTGGATTTCAGCCTCTATTAATTAAATCTTTACAGGAAGGGACACCAATAAACCCTAGAAATTAAGGTAAGAGAAAATAAACCCAAATAAAAATAATAAAACCTGGATTTTTTTTTCCTCCTGAAATTTAACCTGTAAGGGTGGGGTTAAACAGTTAAAAGAAGCAAAAGTATTAAAAAGAAATCTAGTTTTACTAGAAACCTGCTAAAGATGTTAAAATCTAAGATGTAAGAGTTCAAACTGGTGTTATATGTAATAAGACTGAATAAAAGGAGTATGGGGGGGGGGGGGGGGTCCACATTTGATTAAAAGCTTCATAAAACCTAAACTTATTTTATGGAAACAGTAAAAGATGTTAAAACCTGAAACATCTAGCAATGACCCAATTTCTCAATACTTGATTGAAGTGTGAACGTTTCCAGAAAGTGGAAGGAAGTAGCTTTTAAAGAGCACAATGGGTCTAAATGATTTTCTTGTCAAATATTTGAAGTATAAAGGTTATTAAAAGCAGAAGTCTGTTAACATGTTCTGAGGTTTTTTTTTTTTATTGATATGAAATTGGGATATTGGGGTTTAAACGTTTACATCAAACCACAACAAGATTTTTGCGGTATAGTTAGAATGCTTTAAGAGGGCTGAATGTAGAACAGGCTTCAACTCTTCACTTCTGCTTCATGTAGAAATGATTAACTTGCACCAACATCAGCTCCTTTTGTGAAACGATGTCCAGAAATAAATGTGACATCCTTAAACAACGCCCAAGCTCACATTTTTTTTCAGAACTCAGCAATGTGTTCCCTCATAACAAATGTCTTTTCTTCAAAGACTGGTTTGAAAAAAAAAAAAACGTTTGTGACCCATTTGATGGGGGAGAATGCAAACTTACCGAATTATGAACAGTTTTGCGACAAATACAACTTCAACTTACGAGTTTTCATGCTTACTGAATGCGCTCCCAAAATATGGGGCTAAAATAGTAGCTTTAACATTTGCAAATGTGTGTGGAGAGTTGTGTGTCTGTATCTCGATTTGAGCGTGTGCAGTGGGATTTGAAAATGTGTAAATAAATATGTAAATGTGTGAGGAGATTTGTGTGTCTGTACAACAATCTGCAAATGTGTAAAACTACTTGTGTGTAATCCGTTTTGCAAATGTGTAAAAAATCCACAAATCTGTATTCAGATCTGCAAATGTGTACAGAGATTTGCAAATGTGTAAAAAATCCACAAATCTGTATTCAGATCTGCAAATGTGTAGATCAATCTGTAAGCACACACAGAAACACTTGTGTCTGAAGTATTTTCGCTTCAAGACCCAGAAATACAGATAAATCATTGGTTACAAGTCAAGCGGTTTTTCGGTTGGTTCTCTTTACACACGTGATTTTTGCTACCCTTCTGCCGGGTGAGATGCACAAATGCTAGAAGGATTTGTATGTGTATTTTTTCGAAATGTGTCTCCTTGCGCAGACTCGCAGGCCCACACTAGCCCTGAGCGCAGGCTCACAGGCACACAGGCTGCCTCTTCCGGCTGTGGGAGGTCACGTGACTTTCAAGGATTGAACCAAAGCGTTTTGCTACCAGACGGCTGACAAGGCAAGTTGTTATAACTATATAACTTTCTCCCTTTAACGGCAAAAGTTTCTTGTTTTAATGAGAGACTTATCTTGCTAAAACGACATAATTGTCTCCTCATAACAACGCAACATAACCCGGCATCAGCTCGCGGGATATTTGAGTGTCACGGAGAAGAGGAGAGACGGAGGGAGATTATTTCTTTTTAAGAAATCATTTGTCGGAGGAATGTATTTCTGCTCTGAGGAGTGACGAGGTAAGTCATGCATATACAGCAAGTCCTCTACTTGAAATTTGATCTATTTGGCAGTTATTATGTATAGTTAACAACTATGCTCTGGATACAATGGCATCACTGTAGTACCGTCTCTGGCCCCGTTTACACGGTGAAAACAGGTTTGCGTTGCCTTTGTACTCTCCATTTACACACTACAAGATTTAACTGTTGCTTAGGGGGACTTTCAGCTATAGCTGTGGGTTTATTTACAACAGTTTGCAGCCAAAACAGTCCTCCGCCAGCCGCTGTTTTCTTCTTCTGGGCAATTTGACGCGGAGCTTCAGAAATCACAGTGCTACTAGTGGTGCGGCATGGGAATTGCACCGTTTAAGTACTCTGTAAACAGGGCCTGTGACTGCAAATGTTCTACATGGATGTTAATGAGATAGAGATGAGGATAAGCAGCTTAATTTTTTTTAAAACATGTCATGCATTTAATCATAAATTCTGCTGTAAAGATTAATAATCATGTACTTAAAATAGTCTTTTTAGTTTTTTTCAGTTTTTATATTAACCATCATTTCATTGTGCTTGTAGACTGACATATCAGCTATAGCAAGCATGGATGAGAGCTTGGCCATCTATATTCCCACCTATGCTGACAGAATTGCCACCCAGAGATTTTGCTCCGAGTTCCAAGGAAAAGGTGAAAGAGATGTCCTTCAACAGACGTGGCTTGAAAAACTCTTTACATGCAAATCTTCATGGAAAAAGTCCAATTTGATCTAAAATGTTTTTGGTTTCAGGTAATACCACTATGTAATATATTTCATGTTTTCAGGAACATATGGAAGTGAGCCACAATAGTCAGTTAGCTTTTGTTTTTGCTGACAAAGATATAGAGCAAAAATACTGATTAAAAAGATTACTCCAACAACATTGTGAAATACAAGTTTTTGAAGTGAAATTATTGCTGTTGCTATTAAGCTTCTTTAAGGTAAACAAAATTGAAGCATGTGTTTAAACTGTACTTATTTTCCTTTTCTTTCCATAGGGCATTATATTTCTTTTATATTCTTTAAAGTTGATTGTAAAATAGATAAATGCTTTGAGCGCAATAGTGCCAAGATTTCTAACAATGACTTTTTTCATATGTAAAAGGATTTTCTCATGTTCAATTTTGAGATCCATGTATTCATCTTTTTAATACTCATAGATCACGTTCTAGTTAGGTCATCTTCTGGAGGTAGAGAACTTCCTTTTAAAAGGATCTTTCAGAGAACTTGTTAAAGGTACTTTTAATGTATGTTCTTCTGTGAGTTGATGTAACATTGCAATATAATGTTATGTTTCTAAGAAAAGAATGAGTTGGTTTGATCACAAACCATTGCACTTTATTTTGTAATGAGTTTTTACCAAAGATTCATTAAAAGTTTTCATATTGAACATAAGCATAGGCACTTTATTTTTCATCTCATTTGACCATATCATCATTGTCAAAGAGTACATAACTTGGGTCTCAGTGTTCAGTAACAGAGAACTATAAGTCTTGCTGTTATAAATATAAAAATTATGTCTTGAATATGAGGAGCAGTGGTGGGGTTTACAGAACATGTGTCATTTAAACATTTTGTCCTACATGACAGATTACAAGGCAAATGTGAAGTTAAATTTCTTGTTATTGTCCTAATATATTTAGTAGCATATATTTGCTGTCACACACAACAAGAATCACACAAAATATAAAACCTAGCACCAAAATTCAAAAAATTATGTACATCATGATGAAACATTTATGTACATGGGAGTCAATGAAAACAGAGGTCTGTTTTTTTTTTTTTCCTCCATCAGTATTTTTTTTGACTGCTTGTCCTTTATGGGTTGTGGGGTCTGCAGCTGCCTAATTCTGACTGTGTGGGAAAGTGACAGATTCATTCTGGACAGGCTCACAAGGTCATTTGCTCCACAAACTCTATTTTTTTACAACAAAATATTATATGTCTCACAGGTTTGTGTGTATACAAGCTCTTAAAAATAAGCATAACTCAATTGTTTCATCATGTGTGGACGGTGCATGAAGAAAGTTTTCTGTCATCAGAAGGTATGATAGTTCGAACTGTCTCATCACATGTGAACGGTCCTCTGAAGACGTTGGACTGTGCGAGTTTCTGCCGCTTGCTTAGAAACCTGTTTGAGATGATCTTGTTCACCAAAAAGCCGTGGAAGGGTTCACAGGTGTCAAAGCCCAGTCCTCAAGGGCCGGTGTCCTGCAACTTTTAGATATGTCCCTGGTCCGACACGCCTGAGTCAAATAATCAGGTAATTAGCAGGACTCTGAAGAACCTGACTGCAAACTGAGGAGCTAATTGTGCCATTTGATTCAGGTGTGTGGGACCAAGGAAACCTCTAAAAGTTTCAGGACACCGGCCCTCGAGGACTGGAGCTTGACACCCCAGGTATACATCATGTAGGGCCGGCCACTTGGAGCCATTGCATCTCTAATCTTACAAATGATGTTCCAAAAGTGAACCACTTTTTAGAGTTGTTCCTGAAAGACAAGAAAATAAACAAGATCTTAAAGTACATACTCCATATTTAAAAGCATGTATCATATAGTATTTATCTTTTACATTCAAACATACCTCAGTGATATTTAAACAGGTGAGCAGAATTGGCTGCTTATCCAAGAAGTCACCAGTAAAGTAATCTGTATTCTTCAGTTTTTGAAAAAGGTGCATCCAGTACTGTGCACGACGTTTCCTTAAGAAATCCCACCAGTTGTTGATGAGCTGGATCCCACAATGAAGTAGTTTTCAGGATAGCTGTCATCAAGACGCAAAAATCTTTGAATGTCTTTCATTGTACCATTCTCTGTCTCCATGTCAATATGAATTCTGGCTGTGGTACCCCCTCTGTTACTGCTGGAAGAAAATATCCAGCAGTAACTTTTGGACAGCACCATCCATGTATTCAGCTTTAGAGATGCCAACCTGTAAACACAGCAGACAATTTGTTATCGTTTGTTCAAGTTTTTTTATTTTAAACAAAAGGTAAAAATAACAATTAATTTATTCTTTCTAAAAATTGAGCACGTTACTTATGCTAAATGTGAGGAGCTAAATATTACAAATTCAAAGTTTTTAAGTATTTAAATTTTGAGTGTCAGATCAAATGCACCGGCATTCTAAGATGTAAAAGAGAACATTCATTTTCTGGCTGTATTTTTAATGTAGCTGTCTTAAACCTGGTCCTCCTACCTTAATGTTTATGTTTATGGGAATTTTAAAAAGTACTTTTACAGAATTCCCATCAGAAGGAGAATAGCTGCTGTTTAAAATTGTGATTTAAGGTTAGACTGGATCAATGTTAAAATTGCTTAAACCTAGACTGCAATGGAACAATGTTGTTGATTAAGATTTGTTTTCTTTTCTGAGTAAGTTTAAAGACATCAGAAAAAAACAAATGGAACAACAAATAAACTGAGAACAATGGTGCTTTGCTGCCAGGAGCTTTAATTGATAAATTCTGATATTAACTTTTGAATTTGCAGCAATGATAATCGATTATCAGTTTTTGCTTTTCCCCTTATTAAAGCATGTCAGTAGTTGACTGGGTTTATTAATGAAGTTCATATAAATAGTTGTCCTTCACTGGCGTGTGAATTGTCCCATTAGAAAGCTCTGTATTCATATCTTTGTTTTGACACAATAAAATATGGATAATTGTAGCTTTATCTAGCCTCACTTTCATTGTGTAGAATACACATATTTTTAATTAGCCTTACAAGTGTCGAATTAAAATTTATTTTAATCATATTTAATTAAAATACATAAAGGCATAGGTACATTTGCAGTCACAGGCCCTGTTTACAGAGTACTTAAACGGTGTAATTCCCATGCCGCACCACTAGTAATTCTGTGGCAATTCTGTCAGCATAGGTGGGAATATAGATGGCCAAGCTCTCATCATCCATGCTTGCTATAGCTGATATGTCAGTCTACAAGCACAATGAAATTATGGTTAATATAAAAACTGAAAAAAAAACCCTAAAAAGACTATTTTAAGTACATGATTATTAATCTGTACAGCAGAATTTATGATTAAATGCATGACATGTTTTTAAAAAAATTAAGCTGCTTATCCTTATCTCTATCTCATTAACATCCATGTAGAACTTTTGCAGTCACAGGCCCTGTTTACAGAGTACTTAAATGGTGTAATTCCCATGCCGCACCACTAGTAGCGCTGTGATTTCTGAAGCTCCGCGTCAAATTGCCCAGAAGAAGAAAACAGCGGCTGGCGGAGGACTGTTTCGGCTGCAAACTGTTGTAAATAAACCCACAGCTATAGCTGAAAGTGCCCCTAAGCAACAGTTAAACCTTGTAGTGTGCAAATGGAGAGTACAAAGGCAACGCAAACCTGTTTTCACCGTGTAAACGGAGCCAGAGACTGTTCTACAGTGCTACAAGTGTTTCCAAAGCATAGTTGTTAAATATAAATAACTGCCGAATTGATAAAATTTCAAGTAGAGGACTTGCTGTATATGCATGACTTACCTTGTCACTCCTCAGTGCAGAAATACATTCCTCCGACAAATGACGACTTTTTAAAAAGAAATAAAAGGCGCCCCTCCGTCTCTCCTCTTCTCCGTGACTCAAATATCCCGCGAGCTGATGCCGGGTTATGTTGCGTTGTTATGAGGAGACAATTATGTCGTTTTAGCAAGATAAGTCTCTTTTGCCGTTAAAGGGAGAAAGTTATATAGTTATAACAAGTTGCTTTGTCAGCCGTCTGGTAGCAAAACGCTTCGGTTCAATCCTTGAAAGTCACGTGACCTCCCACAGCCGGAAGAGGCAGCCTGTGTGCCTGTGAGCCTGCTCTCAGGGCAACATGTGAGCCCACAGACATGACTACGTAGACGCCGCGTTCTCGGTTGAGAGGCGTGCCAACAGAGCGGCCATCTTAGGTCAGACCAAGCTGCAGTCAGACAGAATACAAGTCAATAGACCCCTTGCATCTGACGTCACAGTCACGTGATCGGGGGTGCGCGCCTCCATCTTGGTGGGCACCCTAGCGTGACAGCCCACCACTGCACTGGCACAGTTAGCTTATTACTCGCATGGCCGGCGGAGCGATTGTTCAATATGGTGTAAACCTGTTGCATTGTTGGTTGCGGGAATCGTGCTGGGAGGGACAAAAAGTCGTTCTATAGGTTGCCTACCATAATAGACTGGCAGTGTGCTAACAACGGAACCGCGGGGTTTAAAAAGTTCACCGCTCACGATCTGTGCGGCGCGACCGGACTGTACACACTGTAAGTCGTGCCCCCTCTGGGACCGCTCGCTGTGGTGGCAGAGGCAGGCGAGCGATGGTGGGTGAACAGGGAACCAGAGCAGGGGGTCGAGCCCAGCTCACGCACCGCACCGGCGGCCGAAACACGCGGCCAGCGCGTCGCGCGGCCTGGAGCGCTTGCCCTCCCAAACCCCTCCGGGAGCCGACCGACGATCGGGCCCCGGGCCGGGGACGGAGAGGAGCAGAGGTCACCCCCTCGTAGCTCTGCTTGAACAGCAGGATGCGCTCACGAAAACCTCACGACGGCCGACTGAACAATATTAAACTCACCCTTCCACGGACAACTGCTACATCATTCAGGTAACAAACAGACAGTTCACGTATCCATCCGGCAGTGAACTGTTTGTGCGCTTCCAAACTCTTGTACGCCTTCATCTGATCGCCACTGTACGTTGGGGTGGGTGACAACACAAGGTAGTTCACCAGATCCGCATAGCAAATGGCCAATGGCAATGGCCAATCATCGGGATTGCTAGAAAAATCCATATCAGGAAGAGCCAAAGGGTCCGCATTACCGATCCTTGTACATTTAGCATAGTAAAATGCCTTATCAGAAGGCTGTAACTCATCCACATAAGGCTTGGATTGCATGTTGGTAAGGGTGGCTGCCAACCAATATGGCCGCCACGCAAGGGGTTCTGGGTAACGGAGTCACGTGGTTGCAAGGGGTCTATTCAGGAAAATGTACTATATGTTTTCAGACACTCTGAATCCGGTGAATTCTCACCCGATTTCCAGATAAATCAACTGACTGAAAACGTCACCCCTGTAGGGGCTACATGGGACCAATTGATTGAATTAAATTATTGTCTAACTTATTAAATAATTTCGATTTTGTATTGAAAGTAAGCAAACTTACAGAGCTACGTCCCAGGAAGCCAGACTTTTACTCCGCTTATGGACGCGCAAATAAAAGGACACTCGGAACCAGATCCTGGGGAATTACCTTCCATAAGTAAGATTTTATGATAGATAATGATATGATCATTATCTATCATAAAATCATAATCATAATGAAAATGATTATGATAGATAATTCTCATGCTTTACAGTTACAGTTTTCCGGCATAAACAATATGTGCTAATCCCATGTACAGGGATGGAAGTAGAGAAAAGTACATTAAACACCAAAAACAAACAAAATGGTCCTAAATTACTGGATAGACATGATTTGTGTGTGTGTGGGAGGGGGGGGGGGGTAAAATATTATACAGTTTTTGCTATGATTTTGTAATATATTTGATTCTATGATGCGTTATTAGGTTTTTTTGTTGATTTTTTTTTCCCAGATTGCGGTTTGTATTATATAATTTTTTAATGCTGTTATAGGCCCCTCTGCTCTTACTTGTCTGTATATAGTTTTGCTCCTATGTAGATCAGTGCTGTTGTCTGTAGATCAGTATCTGTGTATATAGCCTATACACACACACACACACACACATATATATATATATATATATATATATATATATATATATATATATATATATATATATATATATATATATATATATATATGTGTATATATATGTATATATATATATATATATATATATATATACATATATATACACATATATATATATATATATATATATATATATACATATATATACACATATATATATATATATATATATATATACACATATATATATATATATATATATATATATATATATATATATACATATATATACACATATATATATATATATATATATATATATATATATATATATACATATATATACACATATATATATATATATATATATATACATATATATATATACACATATATATATATATATATATATATATATATATATACACATATATACATATATATATATATATATATATATATATATACACATATATACATATATATATATATATATATATATATATATACATTGGAAGAAAGAGAGAGAGAGTTATGTGTGTATAATTTGTGTGTATATTAGATTAATATGTAACTGCAAAATATGTAAGTGCGTGTACATTTTTCATCCAGTTTGAATTCAGTTTAAATAGTTTTGGTTCTGAATAAATATGTGTAATCTGTCTGAAAGGTCACGAGCATTGTGAACATATGATTAAAATGAGATCTGAGCTGCCTCCTATTCATTTTGACAGCAGCTGTCTGATCTGTGGTCTGACCCAAGATGGCCGCCCTGTAGGCACGTCGGCCTAGCGGCCGGCAGCATACAATGGGGCGTCTACGTATATGATGTCTATGTGTGAGCCTGCGAGTCTGCGCAAGGAGACACATTTCGAAAAAATACACATACAAATCCTTCTACGCATTTGTGCATCTCACCCGGCAGAAGGGTAGCAAAAATCACGTGTGTAAAGAGAACCAACCGAAAAAACGCTTGACTTGTAACCAATGATTTGTCTGTATTTCTGAGTCTTGAAGCGAAAATACTTCAGACACAAGTGTCTCTGTGTGTGCTTACAGATTGATCTACACATTTGCAGATCTGAATACAGATTTGTGGATTTTTTACACATTTGCAAAACGGATTACACACAAGTAGTTTTACACATTTGCAGATTGTTGTACAGACACACAAATCTCCTCACACATTTACAGATTTATTTACACATTTTCAAATCCCACTGCACACGCTCAAATCGAGATACAGACACACAACTCTCCACACACATTTGCAAATGTTAAAGCTACTATTTTAGCCCCATAGATCCGGACCCAGCTGCTACCTAATCCGGACCCAACCTCATTTAAAACATTTATATATTAATGCATGTTGTCCAACGACAGTGTCTAACTCAGGGGTTAAAGTTCTCCGTCGCTGCGACGGATTTCCGTCATTTGGAAATTGAGCGCAAAAAGTTCCGTCTATACTTTTTATTCAAGGTTATAATCTGAAACTGCTCTCAACCAATCAAACCTGGCAGAGCCGGGAATCAGCCAATCAGAACGAGAGTAGGGCGGGTCTTTCCAAAGCAGACACTGCCAGTCTGAGGTTTATCGGTGTTCATCATTTTAACCTTTGGGAGAGCTTTTTAAACTGGCCACAGATGGTATGAATGAAAGTAGCGGTGGTCAAAGGTTTTCTTTGGATTTATGCAAACCAGCAGGTCAGAAAGTTCAGCAGCTGACAACAACTTCCCTCGGTAAGCGTCAATCTGCTCCGGCTGTTAATTAATGAATTATTTCCACCTGTGGCCTGTCAGCGTTTATTCCCTCGCTGATAAACGCGGCGACCAACCAGGGATCTCCTCGTCATTCGCTATTATGTTTTATTTAAAACACAAAGAAGAGTAACGCGCTAGCTCAGGCTAATTTAGCATGACCCTTGAAGAAGAGCAGTCGGACTGTGAAACAATGTGCCGCATTTGACTGGGTTCGATTCGGAAAGAGTAAAAAAAAAAAAAAAAAAAACCTGCACTGTTCTGAAACAAAGAAGGCAGAGCTGTATCTGCTGTCGGTATGCAGCAGTGTTCACCTGATGAGCAGCTGCGCTCCAGGACACTAAATAAAATGACAAGGATTTTGATGCTTACAGATTGTTAAGAAAACTACATCAAAAAGATAAAACAAATAAACTGCAGCTACAACATGGACTGGAGAACGGGTTCTAACTGGGTGAGGCCAGAGAAAGGCGATTTTCAGAGAGTTTTTTTATGAAGTTAAAGTGGAGGGCGGACACAGGGTTCATCCTGGACAGGTCTCCAGTGACTGGGCTAAAATATAAGCATTTTATTAAACTTCAAAAAAGTTAAATCATGCCTTTTTATAAACTGTAATTATTAATTGGTGAACAATAATGGGCAAAGCAGAGACTGATTATTGTCATGTGCAATCTGTGTCAAATTAAAATGTATTATGTCATGATAGTGTCGATGTGTCCTGCATTTCCAAGGCTGTGTTTGGCCTTGTATGATCATAAAATTGGTTTATATTGAATGTGACAGGGAGCCAGTGGAGTTAATGTACAGGTGTGAAGTAGATGATGTAATGATGAAGCTGCTGTCCTCTGAATCAGCTGCAGTTTCTGGAGGGTTTCTGGAGGACAGAGAGGAAAGGGAGCTGGGATTGTAAAGTGGACTGTGGACCAGTTTGTCAACAGTGTGAAGGAAGAACTTGATGCTGCAGAGATGAAAGTAACCCAGATGATGATGTGGATGTGGAAAGTGATGGAGAGGCTGTCCAGGATGACGCAAAGGCTCTAAAGCTGAAAGGTGGCAGAGATACAGGAATTTTCAATGGATATTTTAAAAGTACCAGATTTAGTTGACTTTGCACACTAAGCAAGTGAGCCAACTATTGCGGCATGATGTCCACGGCCCGGGAATATATGGGCTTGCGAGAAAATGTTTTCAGTCAAACATTATTTTTGCTTCAACCCCTGTGCTAACTTCACTTGCGCCGCTTCTCTTGTTAATATGGCAAAGCCCTCCGGAGCGTTCCCAGACATATCCGCTTGCTCATACATACGGAGAAAATAGCTGATTTAAAGGCGCAGAACGAATGAGCACCTCGATATGTGCTTGAGGTTGGCTTTGTTGCCAATCAAACCCAGGTTTAAAATCCTTGCAGGGCAGCCTAAAGCTCACGTCTATCATTAAGCCATAAAAAAGAAATTAAAAAAAGTTCAGGTGTTTTATAAAAGATGTGAAAGTCAAGAAATTGTCTATATACCAAACTGTGAAAGATTGTGGTTCTCTATTTCAAAAAGCACTTTGGATTTTAAAATAGAAAAACGTTCTATTTTTATGTTATTTTTTTGTTTAAAAAGTCAATGTATAAGGTGGATGCATAAACATTTTATTTCAGTGTTAAATACTGTTTAAAGTAACGGATTGTAATAAAAAATGTGTCCGGACCTTTACTGGTTGTTGATTTTCTTTATTAGGACCCCGCTGATTTTTAATTAGTGACCCCTGATCTAAAGGAAGGGTGGAGAGGCACAGTTCTTCGAGGTCCAGCGTGACGCTTCCGCAGTCTGATGATGTGGGGAGCCAAGTCATCAGCTGGTGTTGGTCTGCTGTTTTATTACCTCAAAAGACAGCCCAGTTGTCCATCAGGAGGAAGCACTTCATGCTTCCCTCTGCAGAACAACTTTATGGAGACACCGGTTTCATTTTCCAGCAGGACTTGGCATCTAGATACACTGCCAAAAAAAAAAAAAAAACACCACTACCTTCTTTAATATTCATGGTATCACCGTATCTCACTGGCAAATAAAAATTTCTGACAAACTTTATAGAGAATCTGTGCTGCATTTTCAAGAGTAAGATAAAAGACATCAGAGCCAATAATGCAGATAAGCTGAAGGCCGATGCTAGTTTCTTAACACCTTAGTGAAGCCAGAGGCTGATCACCTCCATGCCACAAGGCGTTGATGCAGTAACTCAAGCAAAAGGAGCCCTGGCCAGTTAGTGAGAGCATATACGTACTGTACAGCACATCCTTTTCAGTAAGCTAGTTCTATATTTAAAATGCTTTTATTGCTCTTTTATATTCATATTCACTGAGTTAATTTTGTCCCTCATTTCACTAAGTTATAAACATGCAGATTTCAGGTCTTAATTTCTATATTTCCCCTTACAACTAAGAAAAATACATGTAAGATAAGAATAAGAATTTTACACCAGACAAATAAACTTTTTAATACAGAAATGTGGGCTTAATGAAAATTATGTTGACCTTCTTAAGGGTTTATTTTCAAAAGGTACTTTTAATATTACTTTATAGAATGACTGTATATTCTAATTTCACAGAGAAACTGAATTTGGGGTTTCCCTAGACTAGCTATAAGTCATAATTAAAATAAACACTAATATATAATTGTTTAATGAATTTATGGGTTTCACTAATGTTATGCGGTTTGTGAAGCTGCACTCAGGTAACGTGCTGGTTTCAGGCAGTGTTACTTTCAAGTAAATGTGATGTTCATATTTAGTACAAAATATATCGATAGTGTAATTAATGAAGAGGATGACCATTTTCTTCTAGCAGGAAGACTCCAATGCAAAGCCAAACAATTTAATCCTAATACAAAACCTTTTCTGGAGAGGGAGTTACTTCTATCCATTCATCCAAATGTTTTTAGTTTGAATCCACTTGGCCTGGGTGGCTGATAAGAAGCAGGAACGTTCACACTGAGGAAAGATTACGTTAAATAATCCAGTGACAACCCAATAATAGGTTAGAAAGTGTTCATCTAGAAACAATGTCTACATATGAATCAATGCTTTTATTAAAAAAAAAATTGGACTTCTACACCAGATTTGCAATCTGTTAAATCTGAACAGGGCTTGTCAACTCATTTTTTTTTAAAGCAAGTCTTTATGCACAACCACCATCTTTTTGAACATGAAGTCCATCCATCCATTTTCATCCCTTGTCGGATCGCGAGGGGTGAGTCGTAGTGAAAAAAAGTAAAAGAAAAATAGAGACCATGATTTATTTCTGCAAAAAATGTGCAAAACAAAAAATGCTGAATGCTATAGCTCCTGATGAAAACCCATTGCAAAAAAATTAGACAGGCAAACCTTTACCTGAATAAATGAACACGTTCAACACGTTAATTCTTAAAACTGTCCATCATCACCCACTCATTTAGGTTAAAAACAGTCAAGACCTCTTGAGTTTACACTTAACCTGATAAATAATAGGCAGAATATCCTGCAATTTGCAAAGCTTTTGTAACATTAAGAGTAAAAATTTGCCTCCTTCGACTTGCTTCCGTGGAGCTTTGAAAATCCTTAGATACAATATCATGCATACATCTTTTAGGTTCTTTGCTTGGTTCCGTGTTCATGACAACTTAAGTAACTTTCTATGCAATGATCAATACTTCTTTATTACAGCAACACATTGAATCTGCCGTTTTAAATCCTCTTCTTGGGCGAGGCAATTAACTCCATTTCATTGGTGATCCATGTTTTATAAAAAGTATGTTTCTCAATCATATCAAAAAACAAGAAAAAGCTAGATTTCCTCCAACCAGTAAAACAGAAATACAGCGATCAGTGGATAACTTGTCTAGTAACGAATGGTAAACGAGCAGGCATGAGGTTGCCATAGGAACCCACAGCCGTCATTCATAGTTTGACCCGATCACACTATCCATCTTTATCCATACTAAGATTAAAAGCTCCACTTTTTATTTGAACGCAGATTTCCAGTGTAGCAATGGCTTCAAAGCACAGGGTGACGGAAATCAAGCCACGATCATTAGAGGAAAAAAAAACGTACAGTCTCAAAAAGACAAATATAAAAAAACAGAATGATTAGCAAACCAAAGGATGTCCCTGCTTTACAGTGGATGCAAATTATAAGTTACACTGCTTTTTCATGTGAGGGCATAAAAAAAAAAGTAAAATCCTAATCTTATGTTTCTAAATGTTGCAGATAACCTTTCATTTATAAATGCTTCTGGGAAAGAAAAACATTTAATGCTACCAACCAGATTAAGTTAGGATCTAATCGTCACCCATAGGTGTGTTGACATTTTAATCTATACATCGGTGCCAAATCTGATCTCGAGCCTGATGTGTTTTTGCAGTGCAGCTGCATAACAAACTGAAACGGCTGCTGGTAAAAACAGGAGGAGGACAGTTTGTAAACAGCTAAAGTAGTGACTGGTGACAATCCTGGTGGTAGGACTTCAAAGACGGTTTAATGATAGAGTTAAAGTCTTTGCCAAATCATCCATCCCTTTGGCTCGAAAACGGAGCATTTCTAAAATGTTACGAGAGCTTGACTGCTATCTTTTGTTCCTTCTTCAGCATTCTCTGAGCGTCTTTCTCCAGTTTTTTCTTCTGCTGTTCCATGAAGCGCTTCTCCCTCTCAGCCATCTTTTGTTGCCTGACAGACAGAGAAAAAAGCAAGATGAAACAAAAACAGTTCCTTGTGCCCTTTGGACGGTAACGTGCAAACTGTCCCCTGCTGGTCATGAAAACAAATCTTTATGTAGAAAAATGTTACTGCATAAGCAAGACAAAAACGTCTGTTTTCATTTTATTTTGAACTACGACTACAGGAACCATATGAGTTCTGAGCATGTATGAAGTCTACCAGTTGTCTTCAATCCTTCATCAAACCTTTAACAAATAGACATTCCCGACATGGAATCTGTGGGAGGAACCAGAATAACCAGAGCAGTGACGCAAACTACCATGAATCATTTATTGGAACATCCTTTGAGTGACTGGTGTCAAACTATCTGAAGGGGATCACTTACTTGCTTACTGAGCAAACAGGTCAGCAGACCATGCTGTCAACTTGGGCCCACACTTCATCCTGCACCGCTTCAATCACACAGGGATGCACGCCAGGATCCTGGTTGTGAACTTTAGCTCTGCCTACCATCAACTCGCTCGTCATCCTCCACCACAAGCTCACTCTCCACCTGTTAGTGGATCACCAGCTTCCTGACTCAACTCACACATGGATGCTGTTCAGAAGAAGGCCCAGCGCAGACTGTACCTCCTGCAGCAACTCAACAGCTACAATTTTCCACAGGAGCAACTAATAGTCCTCTACACTGTCATCATTCAAACTGTTCTGTGTTCATTCATCACTGTGTGGTTTGGTTCATTCACCCAACAGGTCCAAACTGCAGCAAACAATTAGGTCTGAAGAAAGGAGCATCCGGGCTGAAGTTCCCTCCATCCAGGACCTGTACAGGGCCAGGATCAGGAAAGGGGTAGCGAACATCTCTGCAGGCCCCAGACATCCTGGACACAAACTGATAAGACTTCTACCTTTAAATTGGCGCTACAGAGCGCCGTTTATATGATTAAACATGTAGGAATCATAACTATTTTTGAGCCCCTCATTCCAGGGGCTCAAAAGTAATTGGACAAATAAAGATAACCCTAGGTAAAATGTCACTTTTCAATATTTTGTTGAGAATACGTTGCAGGCAATGACTGCCTGAAGTCTGGAACCCATGGACATCACCAAATGCTGGGTTTCCTCCTTTGTGATGATTCGCCAGGCCTTTACTGCAGCGGTCTTTAGTTGGTGCTTGTTTGTGGGTCTTTCTGCCATAAGTTTGTCTTGAGCAAATGAAATGCATGTTGAATTGGGTGCAGGTCTGGTGATTGACTCGGCCATTGCAGAATATTCTTGGGTCGCTTTTGCAGTATGTTTTGGATCATTGTCCATCTGTACTGTGAAACATCATCCAATCAACTTGGCTGCATTTGGCTGAATCTGAGCAGAAAATATATCCCTATACACCTTTGTCACATCATCAAGTGACCCAGTGCCATTGGAAGCCATGCATGCCCATGCTACCATGTTTTACAGAAGATGTGGTGTGCTTTGGATCGTGGGCTGTTCCAATTCTTCTCCAAACTTTCTTCTTCCCATCATCCTGGTATAAGTTGACTCTCATCTGTCCAAAGAAAGCTGTTCCAGAACTGGGCTGGCTTCTTCTGGTGCTTTTTGGCAAAGTCAATTCTGGCCTTTCTACTTTTGAGACTCACCTTGTGGTGAATCCTTTGCATTTACTCTCATGAATTTTTCTCTTTATAGTAGACTTAGATACTGATACACCTACTTCCTGAAGAGTGTTCTTCACTTGAGTGGATGTTGTGAAGGTGTTTTTCTTCACCATGGAAAGGATTCTGCGATCATCCACCACTATCGTCTTCCATGCATGTCCAGGCCTCTGGGTTCCCAAGCTCACCAGTGCTCCCTTCCTTCTTAAAATGTACCAAACTGTTGACTTGGCCACTCCTAGCATTTCTGCTATCTCTCTGATGGATTTCATCTTTTTTTTCAGCCTCAGGATGGCCTGTTTCATCTCCACTGAGAGCTCCTTTGACTGCATGTTGTGTCTTCACAGCAGCAGCTTCTAAATGCAAATGCCACCCCCGGAATCAACTCCAGACCTTTTAACTGCTTAAAGGATGACAGGTTAACGAGGGAAGAGTCCATGCAGTCTTGTTATTTATTTTACAGTCTTGTGAGTCAGTTGTCCAACCCTTGAAAAAGAGGCGGCTACATATTAAAGAACTGTAATTCCTAATCCCTTGCTCCAATTTGGATGTAAATACTCTCAAATTACAGCTGTGAGTCTGTGCTTTAAAACCATATTGATTATATAATTTTATCCTGAATATGTTTTCATAATCAGCTAAAATAACAAAACTAGTGTCACTGTCCAAATATTTCTGGGCATAACTGTATATAGTGGTAGTGCATATTTGCACTACCACAAGGTGCCTTTGTTTTTCTTTATATAATTATATACTGCTCAAAAAAACAAAGGAGCATTTCTTTTAATCAGACTATAATATAAAGTCAGTTAAATGTCTGGAATATTGATCTAGTCAGTCAGGTAGTATTGAATGTTTTATTTGTCCCCAGGGGGAGACTACATTTCAGTACAGCCCGTCCAAGGGCTAGACAGGTGCCTGAGGCTGCTGCCTTTTCACAGAGTAGGAAAGACAAAACATCAAGGGGTTGTTAATCATTGTGAGCTCTAGCGGGCCACTGGACAAATGTTTCTAACCAAACCATTAGAAACGGACCTCATGAGGGTGGTCTAAGCGACTGTGTGCTCACTTGCCTGGCCCCAGAATTAGCAGGTTCACCACTGGCGCCCTGTTCTTTTCACAGATGAGAGCAGGTTCACTCTGAGCTCATGTGACAGACGTGAAAAGTTCTGAAGAAGCAGATGAACGTTATGCTGCCTGCAACATTGTTCAGGATGATGGGTTTGGTTGTGGGTCAGTGTGGGTCTGGGGAAGCACATCCATGGAGGGAAGCACAGACTTGTACAGGATAAATGATGGCATCCTGACTGTCATTAGGTATCAGGATTAAATCCTTAAACCCATCGTTAGACCCTTCAATGGTACAATGAGTCCTGGGTTCCTCCGGGTGCACGATAATGCCTGACCTCATGTGGCAAGAGTGTGCAGGCGGTTCCTGGAAGATGAAGGAATTGACTGGTATCTACACTCCTCTGACCTAAATCCAACAGAACATCTCTGGGACGTCATGTTTAGGTCCGTCTGATGCCACCAGGTTGGACCTCAGACTGCCAGGAGCTCAGTGATGCTCTGGTCAGGATCTGGGAGGAGATACCCCAGGACCCCATAGCTCATCTCATAAGGAGCATGCTGATGTTGTCAGGTATCCATACAAGCATGTGGGGGTCACAGAAACTACCAAGGAATGTTTCGAGTTGCTGCAATAACATTTCAGCAAATTGGACCAGCCTACTGCTTTAGTTTTTCAGTTTCACTTTCTCTGTAGCTTTAAATTAAGCCCTCTGTGGGGTGATCATTTTCAATTTCATTAAATGATGTGGAGTCTTTTTGTTCCTCACAAATCAGTATGGAAAAACCAACTGGCTTTGCCTAAACATACAGTACATTCTGTTCCTTTTATCCTTTGTTTTATTTCCTCCATGGTTTATATTTATTTTATATGCCTGTGTGCTGTGAGCATTTCAAACCAAAGCCAAATTCCATTTATGTGAACACAATCATGGCCAATAAAGCTGATTCTGATTCATTGTAAAGCCTTTCCAATTTAAAACCTTTCATTGACTAGTTTTTAACTTAAACAGTTCAGGATAAATGATTCTTATTAAGCTACTTGCAAACCATGTCATTAATAGAAATTAAGTTTGATGTAATTTATGGAAATTTGTCCTTAATTGGATTAAACCACAATGTAAGACAAATACAATTCCAGTCAGAGGTTTACAGGCAATCGTCACCAAAGTGAATGCCATTAATTTGGTGTTTTTAATGATTTCTTTCAATTATAATTCTTCCAAGATGAAAAATGAAAAAAACTGCTACAAGCTTCTGGCAATTATGCTTGACAGTTGTTACATCTTTCTCTGGATTGAAAGCCTCCCTTTGACTCCTCCAAACATTCTTGTTGTCCGTTTGGCCAAATAGCCTAATTTCATCTCTGCTGGTCTTACGACAATTCTCCAGAAGGCACATGGTTTGTCTATGTGAGCAGCTGCCAATTGCAGGTGGTTGAAACACAATAATCCCAAATACAAACCACAACTACAGTTAGAAGGAAAAAGCTGGGTGACATTAAGCCTCTGGAATAATTGATAGAAAAAATAATGCCAGGAAAAATACAAGCTTGTGTGCCTTTTTTTCTTTTTAAACTTCAGTGTAATTGTAATTGTTCGTTGCATGATTAATCCATCCTAGCAAACAGCTCTAAGAAATAATGAAAAGTCCAAAATCAAATGATATTCTCATGCTCAAGCTGAGTGGATGTAAACGTCTGACCACAGCAGTAACCCCCAGATTCCACATCCTCCGCTCCTGTACTTGTCCGCTCCGTTCCAAACCGTCTCCGTGAGTCCGTGAAAAGCAACGCCTAGTGGATCCGTGGTTACTCCGTCTTGCTCCGCTCTGAGTTCCTTGGAGCTCAAGGAGAGCACATGTGCGAGAGGTACGAGTTCACACGTTTAAAAAGGAGATATAAAGGAGCTGGAAATAAAACAAATGTTTCATTCATCCTTTTAACAGCGTCCTAAAAGTTCTCTGTCTCTGATTATACATATACTCGCCGTGTTTTTACTTCCATCAAGTATGGGTGAGTACATTGGCCACCAAAAAGTTATGTGTTTTTGTATTTATATACAAAGCCTATATACATAAATTAAATTAAATGACAAATCTGCTTCCTTGTTTGGTGAAAAAACAGTAGTTTGCATCCAATATTTAAATAAAACAATCAACTTTATTGGAGTATTTTAAAAAGATGTTTTAATTTGTGGCTACCGACTTCTCGTTACCCTATTCTACTTTGACAAACCGGATGTTGCTAGCGTTCTTTTTCCTGTTTGATATGATTGCAATTGTGGAGCTTGACCTGGCTGGAGTGCGACGGACTGGAACAGAGCAGAAAATTTGACTTGTTCAGTATTTTCACGGTGAACGACGGAGAGTGTGTTCGCTGACGGTGACGTACGGAGAAGTCACGTAAAATGAAGAACTGTTCTCGTTAAATAAAGTAACAACGTAGTTGCTCCGTGGGACGGATGTGCACGTACGTAAACTGAATGGAGCGGTCACAGAGGATGTGGAATTTGGGGGTAAGTCTTACTCTTACTATTAATACAACCATCTTCTTTAGCATTTACCTGAGCACCTCCTCTGCCTCCCAGGCAACATCAGACTCGTCCTCCCAGGCATTAGTGTCCTCCTGCCAGGTCTCCATTTCTCCAAGTTCAGCCTTTAAAAACAGATTGAAGGTATATGAGTAACGTTGCAACTATGATTGTAGCTTTTCTATTTAAAGAGCCAACAGTTATTTCAACCGCAAGAAAACATTAGTTAAAACCTCCAACTAAAAGTCTGTCTAAAAGGTCTGCTACATCATGAAGGACAGTTTAGTTTGTTCTGTGTCTCACTTATGTCTAATGTGCAAATGTAAGATTATATACAGGACTTTTTTTTACTACTGAAGAGGAGGAAAACTGTATAATGGTTTTAAGAAAGTGTATCTCACAGAGGGCGGACTGAAGGTCATCATATCCTGAGAGGCAGCCAGCCTGCTGGAGAATCCTGCCGATCCATCAGGCACCAGGTAGTTCAAGGGCTCCCTCTTTTTTAGCACGATCTATAACGTAAGCAAGGAAAAAACAAGAAACCCAGTTCAGACCTAAACTGACCAGTTCTTCATGTTACTACTTGACAAGGAGAGGAAACAGGAGCTATTGCTAAAGCAAAATATCACCGGGGTCAAAGCGTTCTGTTTTTGTTCCCCAAATGTTCATGTTTTGATTATAATTCCATGTCAGCAAGTAATAGCCATGTCTACTTTTCAATCAAGTTTAAAAACAAAATAAGATCAGTTAAACTGAAATTTTTTGATTAAGGTATTTTGCCGTCTTCCTCTAGGTGCATCAACTCGAAATAAAAAAACAAATCTCAAGCAAAGTGACATAAAATGTCCAATTCCTCCAGTGGTGCAACAATGGTTCTACCAATGACAGTCCAACATTTATGGGTCATATTTAATTGTTTGATAAAATAAACTTCAAATGGTCCTGATCATTACGTACCTTCTGCGTCTTCCTGATGGTAGGAGTCATGTCTTTGAAGTAATCAGGCTCGTCGTCTGCATCGTTGGGGGGAGGTGACACGTTTCCATTGCCACCTTCGATCTTAATACTTGTAGGAGCCTCTTCATCCCAGGAGCTCCATTCTTCAATTTCTGGCTGTGCAGACCAAGATGGAAAACAACGATTTTAGATCATGAAGTTACCGTTTTATAACCAAATTTTGATTTCAAGCCTTCTACTTGTAGGGTGTATGAGTAATACAGTTACTCACCTGTTTTGGTAAAGAGGATGAGAAATCAACGGTTGTTGGGAGAGTTATCTGATCGCCGCTGAGCTTGCGGCCCCTTCCACTCCTGTGTTACACAGTAAGAATATTCAATAAAACTATGTGAAACCACAGAACAGACATTATTAAACATAAACATCAATTTGCTTTGATGCTCAAAGGTGGTTCTAGAAAACAGAATAAAAAAAAAAAAAAAACATCAATGCTGTACTTTAAATGTAATTTTCCCATAGGGAAGAAATTTACTGAAAACATTTAGAGAGCCAGTGCCTTGAAAAAGTATTCTTTATCTCGGACTTTGTCATATTTTGTCAAATCACAGCCACATATTTTCATCATCTGAGGTTTTATCTGCCAGGTCAACACATATAATCATATAAATGTGTAAGAATTACACATGGTTTTCAAAGTTATGTGTATTATTCTTTATTTAAGGCTTTGGAGTATGTCTGAGTAAGTTTTGAACATCTAGAAACTGAATATTTTGGCCCCCTCCCTTTTTTTTTTTTGCAAAGTAACCCAATAGACAGATTGACAGCATCTGTGAACAGCTATTGTCAAAACTTTCAACAAATGACCAATTGTATTTAGGATTGGACTTTGACTTGGCCATTCTAACAGGAAAATGCTCTGAGCTAAACCATTTCACTGTCAAAATCCTATGCGTCTTGCTCCTTAAGTGCCTTGCCCAGAGGCACATCGGCATGTGACAGAGGGAATCAAACTCACAAACTTCAGGTTGCAAGCCAACTACTCTACCCACTGAGTCACAGTCGCCTCCAGATGTGATCTATAGTCCATCCAGTGAGTTCAGGGTCTTCCTGGGGGTCTCCATGAACAACACATCCAGAGGGAACCGGCTCAACTTTCTGCTGAGAATGAGGACACAGCTCTTGGTTTGAGCATACGGGACTGCACCATCCTTAAAAGCCACCCAGATACCCCATACCCCCGCTGCATCCCCCACAAAATACCTTGGGGGACATGGTCGTAAGCCTTCTCTTGATCCAATAAACACACACGTAGACTGGAGAAGTATACTCCCATGATCCCCTCAGCTATTTTGTGAGGGCAAAGATCTGTTCCACAGTCAGGATGAAAGTCTCCCTGCTTCTCCTGGATCCAAGGTTCAACACTCAGTTGGAGCCTCCTCTCTAACACCCCTGACCAATTATCGAGGGGAAACACTGAAGTGTGATCCCTCGATAATTGGAACACACTCTAGTGTTATTTCTTAAAAGTTGGGATCATCCCCGTGGCACCCTATTTAACAATCTTAGTAACCTCTGCCACAGGGTGTCATGCCAGGTTTCACTGGTTGAGAGCAGCTTCTGCTTAAAACCTTGAATAAAAAGTCTAAACTGAACTTTTTGTGCTCATTTTCCAATTGACGGTAATCCGTTGCAGTGACGGAGAACTTTAACCCATGTTCTACAGATTCTTCAGGCTCCGCCTCCTTCACAGAGAACACAGTGAACGGATTCAGATCCTCAAAGGTGCTCCTTCCACTGGGAAAACTCCAAAAATCACAACACTCGCCCAGGGGTTTGTGAGTATTCCCACTCGCAAGGAAGAGCCTAAGCTGTGTGAAGAGATGTGTCCAACTATTTCCAGCTGGAACCGCTCCACCTAACAACCCCGGGTTCTTACCGACCAGTAGGGTGACATTCCACCTCCCTATGGGCCGTCCGTGCCGCCCTGCTCGTAAATTCTCCACAACTTTATTTCGGCTGTGTTCGTTGGTCTTCAGGGGGCTGTTTGTTCACTGATGTTTTCTAACAAACCTCAGAATCCTTCACACAACAGATGGATTTTTGCTGAGATTAAATGAGGCCTAGTCTCTCTCCTAATTAACTTTATTACCAAAGGAGGCTGAATACAAATGCACACCACACTTCTCATCTTTTTATTTGTTAAAAAGAACACATTGAAAACCTTGGATTCCTTTTCTTCCACATCATGACTATGCACTACTTTGTAAACAAATATGACAAAATGTGAAAAAGTTTAGGTTGTATGAGCTGTTATAAGGACCTGTCAATAGCTGTAAAGCTATCGTAGACAAAAATACACCAAAGCATTGTGTCAAACAGTTCTCAAGTAAGCAACGCAGGTTGATGGAGATGTCGTGTGGAAACAGTAGTTTCCAGGCACATTACCACAACTGAGCATTTATTCTTTTTCCCCTCTGCCATGGCTATTGTGGCTCCATTCCAAATTGCGCTGTATCGACACAAGCTGCAACAAGCTGCATCCACAATCTTAAATTAGCTCCAAACAAAGGAGCACGTTTCTGCTTTATAATTAGCCTCCTGCACTTTGCACAGCAACATTTTCTGGTTTTCACAAGTGTGAACAGAAGCGTACAGAGACATCAAGAACAAACTGAATTAAGATTTCTATCTAGTGCTGTTCGAACTTTAATCTAGTTTCTCATGTTCTTATGGCTCTTTACTTCACTGTGTTAATTGCAAACAATTTTTGTTCCCCTAACTTGCACTGTGTAATCTGATCCAACTCTTTCCAAGACTGTTGGTCATAAACTGCTACAACAAGTAAACTATTTTTTAAAGGGGATCCTGTATTTCTTAAAAAGGAAATGGCTGTAAATGCATCGTCTAAGGTAATAGATTGATCATTAAGTAGATACAATGTCTAATAGAAATAGAAAACATAAAAATGAAATTACAAAACGGGGACATTCAAATCTTAAAATGACAATGGTAACCAATGCACTCATTTTTTTCATTGTAAGAATTCTTTCATGTGATTCAAGTGAACTAAGTTCCTCAACACATTGTTATTCAAGATCACAATAAGCAAATTGAGTTTAAACCATTAAACGACTAAAAAAAAGCTACTTTGAATGTATGGTCAAGTTTGAATAAAATGTTACAAATTAACATTTGCAATCATCGATTATTTTATGCCACTACAATCCAGGTTTCCACACAGTGAAAGTTTCTTCGGCATTGGAGACGAATAGAGACGCAATCAGATTTTCCTGGCAGGTGTCAATGTCAGTTATGCATGAGTGCTTCCTCGAAATTCAAGGCAGCAAAAATCATTTTGAGGAGACTTTGCTTCAATCAAGAATTATCTTGAACAAACATTGCCAAAAAAAAAATAATAATAAAAAAACTTGCGCTGTGTGTTATTAAGTCAGTATTTCAAACGGTGCATCATCCAGGCCCATCCACGGATGCTCTGCTTCGTGAATGTGTGGGGGCCTGACACACCACTTCAACCCGTCACTGATAAAGTCGTTTGGGTGCCAAGATAAAAATATTGTCAAACATAATGACTACGGTCATTAAATCTGCAAAGTATTGTGAATTCCAGGCTATAGATAAAACCAAGGAGGTGATCTCTCAGGAAGTGTATATTTCATTTTTTGCTGGTTTTCAGGGTCAGTGGTTGATAAATTAAAAAACAAAAATCAGATTGCTCTGAAAAATTCCCCCAGACCTCTTCCCCTGGCAACAAAAATCACTTTGTTTTCAATATTTTTCCCCCCCAATTTTGATAGACAAATTTTTTAAAAAGCGTGGTTTGTGTTCAGCTCTTTTCGATCTGACATTGCTAAATAACATACAGTTCAGTGCTGTCTAATTCTGGCCTCTATGGACGAGTAAGCAGGAAGAAATCCATGCTTGCAACAAGCCACAGAGAAACAAAGCCAACATTTGGAATAAGGCAGTAAGATCAGACCAAATTGTTTCATGCAAAAAGCTTTAAGTGGAGGAAAACTAACCCTGAACACATCAGCCACACGATAGCGGTGGCTGCATTAAGTTGTGGAAGAATAACGCTGCAAGGTTGCTTTTCTTCAGCGGGTACAGGAGAGGTCAGACTTAAATAAAAACACAGATGGACTAAATGCACTCCGGGCGAGCCATCACTTCACTAATCATACAGCAAGAAGCATCAGGGTATGGCTCGTTCATAAAACAAATGTTTCACGTTTTTTGAAAAAATAAAATAACGCGTACAATTATTATATATATATTTTTTTTATAAATCGCTGACTGGTTGCATATTACTGGTGCTTACCTGCATATCAACCTTTTGAAAAAGGAGAGTAAGCTGGCTAAACATGTGCAGATCTTGAACAGACGGAACTGAGTGATGGCCATGGTGAACTGAGCTGGTGGGAAAGGAAAGGGGGCACATTTGAGACAGAATTTAAAGCACGTTATGCAACTTTAATGCCGACAAGATGGACAGAAATCAAAATCCAACAGCTTAATCAGCAGACATAACAATAGTGCATCTGTGACAATAGGATGCTGTTCCTCTGGGCTCATGTTTCTGATCTAGCATTAATGAAGAGTTAAAATAAACACTCATTTAGTGACCTCAATGGAAATACCGCTTGTCCTCGCGTTATGGTTTGCACCTCTTAATACGCAAACGTATACTCACCTAGAAAGATGTATGCAGGGCAAATGAGTTCCTCTTATGAGTCAGGAGACAGGTTCATTTATTTGCTAACCGCAGCTTGCTAGCTTAGCCCACTGAGAAACATTGTATTTTTTGAAACCTTTAAAAGTTCTTCTCAGACGAGACCTTGGCACGGAGGAAGAACATTGCTGCCACAACAAAGACACGCACGTGACAGCTTTCCATACCGCTCGTATTCCGCGAAAAAACTCCTAAATTCGTGGCGTCGCTTGTCTCCTTCCCATGGCTGCCATATTGGAAGTGGGAGGAGCTCAATTCGTGTTGCGTTTAGGTGCTGTCGGGGAAAGCAGGGAAAATGTTCGAAAGATGAATTTTAATGTATTTGTGCGATTGATGTGGCATTAGATCGTCTGTTTGACGAACCGACGTGTATGCAACTTATATTAGTAACCCAAAGAAAATTAGAGGCGTTATCTTTTTTTTACCCGCGATTATTAGGCATCAGTAAAATTGATATAGAAATACATTTTAGTAGATCAGAAAGTAAAAGTATCATCAAAAAGAAATTGAAGGGAGTCTGGCAGAAACAATGGGAAGAAGAACGAAAGGGGCGATGGTTTATGAGATACAGAGGAAAGTTGGGGAGATGAGAGGTGGGGGAAAATGCAGAAGAGAAGACACAATAATATCAAGACTCAGATTTGGCTGCAGTGGATTGAACAGCTCACTCTTTAGAATGGGGAAACGTCATACAGGAAAGAGGAAGAGATCGTAGAGCATATTATGTTACATTACAGAAAATATCTTAAAGAAAGATACATTCTAATCCGGATCCTTGAAAAGAATAAAACAAGATACAAATCAACAGAAGTTTTAGAGAACAAGAAATGCTAGCCATTTATATTGCAGTTTCTTCTTGTTTATGAATTCATTTAGTTTATTGTGAATTTTATTTTTGAATGATTACAATCCTGATTCACACTCCTTACCACTTGGCGACGGTATTGCATCATTAAGTTGTTTACCAACCACCAAAAAAAAAAAACAACACAACTTTTTTTTTTACTTTTAACAAAGCGTTATTTACAAAAGGTCAAATAATAGAATAATTTAGTTAAAAACAAGTGTCATTTAGTTAAAAAAACTTAAATAAGGAGCTTGTTATACAGTAGTTCTCCTTTTCAGATACATTACATAAAGTCTTGTCAAAAACCCACAACTGCATAAAATCCTCCATGTTGTGTGTGGCTCTGTGGAAGTGATACTCCAGCCTAATTCTGGCTTTAACGTTGCGCCTTCACAGAGCCACAGCATCAAGGTGAGGTCCCTCCTGCAGTCTGTCTCTACGGGACAAGTAAATGGCCATCTTTGCTTCACTGATTAAAAAGTTCAAAAGTTAAGTTTGGCTTATTCCTTTTGTTTTGGCAGACTCCTCCAATTAACCTTAATGATGGGACACACAGGACACATTACACTTAATTGGAAAACATCCACCTGGAGATTGTGAGCATTGTGGGGAGACTGAAACAATAGAATATGTGATTTTGACTTGCACTAAGTACAGACGACATAGGAGAATTCTTAGGAGAATAATTGAGAATGAAATACCATTTAATATTAAGAGTTGGGGTATAAAGATATAGAAATTTGTAAGGCAGTCCTGAAATTTTAAAAGTTGAGGAAAGTTGAGAATTGCTTTCGCAAGTCTCGGGGAGACTTTA
Organism: Fundulus diaphanus; assembly: GCA_037039145.1. Taxonomy (NCBI): domain Eukaryota; kingdom Metazoa; phylum Chordata; class Actinopteri; order Cyprinodontiformes; family Fundulidae; genus Fundulus; species Fundulus diaphanus. The sequence continues at coordinate 15,866,406 of CM073130.1, read as the reverse complement.
CTAACCAGGGGCCATCCCGGCTCACACTTCATCCTGAAAGGTGGCGGTAATGCACCTCTACGTTGTTTTTCCAACCCCCATCACACTTCGCAAGAAGAAGAAGCAGCAGCCAATCGGTGCACGACTTGAACGGAATTGGAATATTTGAAAAATGTCAGTTGGGTGTTTTTCTTTTCGCTTGTCGTCAGATGTTGTTAGAAGAGGAGTTTCGGTATAATCTTTGTAAAACTTCGTTTAGGCCAGCATAAACAAGGTAAAGTTGCCAATGATATAGAACGTCTGTGTATTAATTCATTCAAGGTCACACGGTGAATGTAAGACTTGTATGCTAATCTAATCATCGCTAACCACAATGCTTTTGGATAGCGAATTTAGCTAGCATGTACCGTAAACACAAAATTCTTTTTTTTTTTTTGTTTCTTTTACTTACTATCTCTTTAAACTATTTTTAACGAACGTTTTTGCGTTTCTTAGCAATTGTACACGTCTGGCGTTTCGGGTAAAGTTATCAACTTTGTAGCCTAACAGTATTGCTGTTTCCTGACGTTTGTCAGTCGGCTTTGTTGCTCATGTTTTAAACGTGGAACACATTTTCCATGGGTTCTTGTCTGAGTAGTAAAGTTGAAGAGGTTCAAAGGGCACATTTCTGTTATGGAATAAAATTTTCTTGGGATTTGATATCTGTCGTCACACGTCTTGAAAACTTTGTCAGGGTTGTACTGATTGGCATCTCATTTTCAGATGGAAGAAGAACACACAGACAGAAAACAACAGCTCGCCATGCTTTATCAAAAGCTCAACAACATAAAAAAGTGCCTTAGCGAAGGTAAGGAATGTGTTGCTGCTGTGCGAACAATTTGAGTCTTTCTTTGTGTGCAGTGTTTATGACCCCGTGAATGCACTCGTTGCAGATGACACCGACAAAATTAATCAGGTCATCGGCTCAAACTCGCCGGAATCGTGCCTCTCGTATCTGACGGACTTGGAGAAGAAAGGGGATCCTCAGCTGGATTGGGACCATCTCACCAGGCTCATGGATTTTTATACCAGGGTGTTCTCCAATATGCCACTGGGCAAGAATAGTCACAATGAAAGCTACGCCAGGATGCTGGTCAGATTTGCAGAGCTGAGCGCGTGAGTACATGTTGCATGTCAAGCGGCACAAATGACAGTGCATAAATTAGCGCGTATTGTGCAATGGAAGAAAGATAAAGCATAGTTTTAAAGATTTTGACAAACAAAAAAATTATTTATATACTGCACATCCAACACGTGTATTCAAAAAAAACCCAAGCTTAGTTGGACTGGGTGGAATGGGTCTGTGAAAATCAGTTTTCAGATCTTGCCGCAGAGTCTGTTGGAATTAGATCTATACCAGGGGTCACTGACCTTTTTGAAACTGAGAGCTACTTCTTTCGTGTTGTCATACAAAGGGCTACCAGTACTGACCTTTGAACTAGAACAGTCAGAGATCACCTTCACTTTATGTAAAATAAATACATTTTTCATCCTTTGTTATAGACGTTGTCATTTTTAAATCTATATAAATGCAAGTGTGTAACTGTGTCTGTATGTTTAATGCTGTTCTGCTGGAAGGTGAATATCTGCCAGTTTTATACAGGCTCTAAGAGATTTATTTTCTGGATTGCCCTGCATTTATCTGCACATTCCCATCGACTCAACAGTCTCCCTGCCGGAGGTTATTTGTGGTGTTAGTTTTCTGCCACATATAGTATATTTTGCATGTAGGCTAAAAAGTAATATTTTGGGCTCACCTGAACTGAGCATCCTTTTTTCAGATGTTTGTTGTGTCCTCTGTTGCTTGTGGCAGCTCGTTACTCTGGATTTTATTTAGAAGCATCAATTAAAGGGATTGGATACGAATACACACAGTATACCCTTTTCACATTTTTGTATGGGAAAATTTGGGAAAGCATATATATATACTTTTTCTTCTGCTTAACAATTCTGCACTACTTTATGTTGGTCTTTTACATACCATCAAAAAATGCATTCAAGTTTGTCATAGTTTAAGGAACTGATTATGTAGCCATAGATGATAAACTGTATTTTGTAAACAACATTTTTCATTTTTTTTCACTTCTTTATTCTGCTAGACTACAGAATGTCAACGAGGCAGAGGCCAACTTCAACGTGGCAAGAGCTCACAGTCAGAACTTTGCATTTGTCCACATTGCACACGCACAGTTTGAACACTCCAAAGGTAGAGAAATGTTCCTTTTTAGCCTCTGACATTTAGGTGAGTGTGTTAAAATGCTTATGTGTTTCATTTCGTGTTGTCAGGCAACACAAAAAGAGCCATTCACATACTGCAGGATGCTATCGAGTTGGACGCCAAGCCAAAAGAGCTGCTGGTGGCTGCGCTGCAGAGCATGAGGACTGGAAAAACGGGGATCTGTTTGGAGGATAAGGAGAATTTACCATGTCCGTACTCATTTTATTCTCGACAGTTTAGAGAATTGCACAGTTAGTTTTTACAACACATTAACACCTGTCATAGCTTAGTAATTAGATGCATACATACTTTCTGCTATTTTTCTTGTTCTTTCAGTTTTATTGAAAGAGGATGTGCAAGATTCTGTCAAAAAAAAGTCAGAATTCTATAAAGCCAACAGAGTTTCTGATGGAACCGGCGAGTTGCAGCTTTCCAGTGTATTCAATGTGGGGTAAGAATGAAGCAGACTTTAAATTTCATAGGTTTTCATAGTGTCATAGAATATCAATAGATTCTTCTCTTTTCTCAGGGCAGAGCCACTATCCGTGTGTTCAGACGATCCGTTTTCTGGCTGGAGAACAGGATCCCATCGGAAAAGAGCAGTTGGCTTGGTGAGGTTCAAGCTTCAAAATAAAACAAATAACCAAAAAGTTCTTGAAATTTTAAACATGTGCTCTGTTTTTGTTGTTGTTGTTTATAGGCAGGAAGAGTACCCGTACTACCATGTTCTGTTCCAAAAAATGACAGTGATGATGGTGCCCATGGGAAACTCTTCAAATCAAGCAGTGCATCCATTACCAGAAGTTTGTCCAGGTATTAAATGCAAGTTATCTAAGTTTTGTTCAGGCAGAGATCCTGTGATGCCTTGCTGAAATAGTTCAATTCAATTTTATTTATATAGCGCCAGTTCATGAAACATGTTATCTCAAGGCACTTTCCAAATACATATTGGGTCAGATTCAGACTTTACAATGCTGCACTAAAACTAATAACGTGGGCAATAACTAATGTGCGATTACTATTTAATACCCTATGCAATAATCCTGTTAAATAAGAGACTTCAGCTGTTATAGTTATCTCACTACCTCACTGTTGTTCTTTCCTGGTACCACTTTAATGTACAACGTCAATCCATATGTATATGTCACCTTAAATGTACATAAGTCATCTTAAATCTCTGCCTTATTTCTTTTCTTTTTTTTTTTTTCTCGATCCACTGTATATATTTGGACGCACTGTATATACCTCATGCACCTTTTCCTCCTTTTGGCACCTTCTTTTGATTATTGAGCCGATGTGACAAGTGAATTTCTCCACTGCGAGATCAATAAAGTCTATCTTATATTATACAGATTGATTAAAAAAATTCCTATCTAAGGAAACCCAGTAGATTGCATCAAGTCTTGACAAGCATTCACTCCTCCAGAAAGAGCGTAGAGCCACAGGGAGTCGTCTGCATTGTCCATGGCTTTGCAGCAATCCCTCATACTGAGCAAGCATGAAGTGAATTTCTTTTGCTTGAACTCCACATTACAACCACAATGTTTGAAATATTTTATTAGGGTGTTTGACAGACCAGGAGAAAGCATAGTAAAATGATGCATGAGTTTCAAAATATTCCACAAAGTAAAATCCTACCACGGTGGATTGCATACATATGCGTTATATTCTCCCTGCTTCACTCTGACACCCCTCAATTAAATAGAATTGAAATAACTTGTAGAGGAAACTGCAAGCAAGAAGGTGGTTTGGTCAATTGAGACTAAATTTACACTTGTCAGGGTTTCCGCTACATGTAATTGACCGTTGCGCACCAAAATAAAAGCCGCAACACCTTCAGAATGATTTAAAAAAAAAATGGTAAAATGTATAATTATCAACAAATTCAAAACATATTTTAAGAGCAGCTCTGACCATTTTATGCTGTTGTTTAGTGGCTTATTTTTAGACACAGAACACACAAACACTGAATTCAAACTCAACCTTTTATTCAACCAAGGTTTTACCCAAACTGCAAGTTTTTAAAAAAAGAAAAAATAACCTGCTCTCTGAACTCTTAGAAGGGGGTGGAGCTTGGTGACGGAGCGTACCTGTGTCTGTGTTGTGATTGGTTAGGAGGATGTAGTGACTGTAATATTAACCTACATGGCTAGAATGCAAAAGGAAGGAAAGCTGTTTTTTCTATCATCGATGTACGTCTATCGATCAATATATATAGTTATTGAAATATCGGCCAGGCTTACCCTCTAGCGACTTTCTCTCAAAAAAGCGGCTAGCAACAATGAACTATTGGGGCTTTTTTTTTTTTAATGCCGACTTTACCGAAGGCACCAGTCATTAAGGAATCACTGTATTGAGGCAGCAGCAAGAGTTGCTATGATGGCTCCTACTTTCCCTCAGCGCTGTTTCACAGGCACACCACAGCTGCTGCTGCCTCGTCATGTAAATATAGTTTTTAAAGTAGTCTATTTTGTCTCTGAAACTGTTGCACTTAAATAATTCCCTGAATTTGATTCACACACAGCTTCAATCACTTATTCACCTTGTTCACTTTGTGTACCTCTGATAACTTTTTGGTACAGTTTGTTTTATGTAGTGCGGATTCAGGCAATGTATTAAGATTGATAAATCATTTTATAAAAGGTAATTTTTAGTTCCAAACACACTTAATCGCCATTTTTAGCAACTTTTTTTTTGTCTTTGCAAAAGCCCTCCTACGGCGTGGCTCACAAATGTAAGAACAAATATGCAAATTTGACGATGTCACCCCACCATAGTTTAAAGAAAATCCTAGAGGAAACCCTGCTTTTTGACCTACATTTAAAACGCCGTGTGGTGGAAAACTAACACCGCACATCCCTCTGACCAGAGCATTTCTATTGTGGCACATGGTGGTGGGACCATCATAATCTGGTGATTTTTTTTTTTTTTTTTTTTTTTTTTTTTTTTTTTTCAGCAGGAAAAGAGAAGTCTATACCAGTGGCTGTAAATATAGATGGTGTGAAACACAGGAAAGTCTATAAAGAAAACCTGAGATCAGGGTGGGGTTAACCTACACCAGGACAGCACCACCATTATGACTCAGAATCCCTGTAGAAGTCATTGATGGTTGTAATTGTAACAAAATGTACAACTTTCAGTGGAATGAACAGTTTTCCAAGGCACTTTATACAAAAATGGATCAATGGCCATGTTTAACCTAAAATGGTAGTTTGAATGTTTCACACAAACTTTGTGTAGACTTTATTCTTTACGCTTTTTTTTGTTGTTGCTTTCAGACAAACATTTGGTTCAAACAGAAGTTCAGCATTTGAAATGTCTTCCTTGAGGCAAAGTGTTGAAGGCAGAGACATTTCCAGGGATCAGGTGAGTACACAGAAGTTTGTTGAGCGAGCGATCTTGTGCTTCACTGCAAAGCTGGTTTTCATTAGTCGATTCGATGTGTTCCCAGCCACCGCTTCTCAGTCCGGATCACAGCCAGTGGGAGGACCAGGCGGACTCAACCACAAATCTCCTTCACACACGTGATGCCAGAGAATCCTCCAAAATAGAAGGTAAAATATGTACAATTGAGTAATATGCTAATATGCAGTGTGAATTTGCAATTGCAATCAGTGGAGATTAACGTATTTTTCGGACTATAAGTCACACCGCACTATAAATTGCATTTATTTAAAAGTTTTCACACAATCCAAGAAAAAAACCCGGACATTTAATCTGGTAAGGCAATTTATTCAAAGCACAGCTACATATACAACCGGCTGAATAACATGGAACGTACCTGGAAAGGTTGAATGGGGTAAATAAGCACAACAAGCCACCAACTCCAACCAGCTAGGTTTTATCCAGCGCATTTCAGCGTACCAGTCCGTTATGCTGAAATTAGACCGTGAGCGTAACGGTGCTACGTTCTAAGCTATCAGTACGACAGATCTTTGAGAGCAACATATAGCTCACGTGCATCAGCAGAGAAGTTGTAACCCGCCCGGACAACAAACCAGTAAGCTAGCGCTAGCTGTTATTAGCTTTACAGACAGCCCAGTAACAGGTTCTGTCTCTGTCGGTTTCCTTCGAGCTGCACCACGCAACTCTCCGCTGTGTGAATGCAGACTGAAACAGTGAAACATACAAACGTGTTCAGTCTTTGCTGTCTAAGGTAACATTTCAATAAATTTTTTTAGTGATACAGGAGCAGCATAAAGTTTTCACAAGCCTAGTGAGCCCTCTCGCAGTTATAGACGGTAATGTTTACTGGTTCATGTTGGTCAGTATTAATTACCGTTTAAAATTGATAAATAAGTCGCACGTGACTATAAGTCGCAGGATCAGCCACACTTTGAAACCAAAAGTGACTTATTGTTCAAAAAATACGGTAAGTCCTGTTTCCTGATTTTGGTTTTTCTTTGCAGACGTTACTTTCAGATTTGAACAGATTCTCAATTCCAATTCCCCTGATTCGTGTTGGACGTACCTGATGAGCCTGGAGAAATGGGGAAACCCTCACACAGACATCGGCTTTCTCAATAAGCTGAAGGACTGCTACTCAAAGGTCTTTACCAGGCTGCCCATCAGACAGTACAGCAAAAACACCAGCTATGCCAGGATACTTGTCAGATATGCAGAACTGAGGGGGTAAGTATAACAGAAACTTTTCCTTTTTTGTGGGAATTTTGTGAATGTTTTCAAGTGTCGCATTTTTAACTGCTCACTAGATATCAACGACGTACCAGTAAGACTTCAACTTGGCCGGTACAGAGTTCTGGGCTGCCTATTCAGACAACACAAACTATTAAAACTACATGTTTCTTGATGAAAGCAGTTATTTCGAATCCAATAAAGAAGAAAGTTTGTTCAAGATTGCAGAAATGGAGCTACCCGAACTTTCATAGTGCAATGCAAAAGATAGATTCGGAGAAACGATCTGTACCGTGCATGAGCATCAGCAGTGATGCATACATTTTGTTTCAAAACCCGAAGACTATCCAACATTGCATGAGAATACTAATGCGATGTACGGCATGATATACTAAAGCCAGCGTGCCAGTAAGCACGCCATTCATACCTTGTGACACACACAGGCTCACGTCAACACACCGAGACCAATATGTTAAAAAATGTCTAACATTGGCCGATACGATGTTAATGCCGATATATCCTCCATCCCTAGTTATAAATTTAATGAGCAGCAAAAACACCCAGATTTATTTTATTTACTTATTTTGACATGGAAATTTGGGTCTGTTTTTGTCACTGGTCTTATAATTGGCGCACTTCTACTAATTATCACCATTTTCTCTTCCTTCTGTAGGATTGAAGATCCAGATGAGGCACGCGACCACTTCATAGTTGCGAGGTCCAACTGCAAAGGCTTTGCTTTCGTCCACATTGCATATGCCCAGTTTGAGATTTCTCAAGGTACTCTGTCTCATTTGTGGCTGTACTAAAATAGCTAGAAGGGTTCCCTTTGGGTGGCAGAGGGCCTAAAAGCTTTCTAACCTAGAGGAATAAGTCACAAAGCCTTAGTGTCTGGTTGAGAAAGGACAGAAGAAGTCTAGGACAGCGGTTGCCAAACTTTTCCACGGCCCCCTAGACAGTGTTAGCTTCTGGCCGGGGATCCCCTTCAAAAAACCACAAACAATGCTACAAAAATACGTAAAGAAAAATCTACTTTTCAGGTGTTTTTCTTTTATTCCCACTGAATAATAAACTTTTCAACAAACTGTTGACGATGTGAACAGAACAAAAGAAGTCAAACCTCAAATGTGTGTAGTGGGAGGGCGGGGCTTATTGTCTGCCATATGCATGTCATTGTCCCAGTGTAAATATTGTCTGCTCTGTTTTTGAAAAGCCAGACTCTCACAAGTAGGTTGTTGCAAAAGGGAGGAGGCGTTTTAGTGCTTTTATTTTCAGCCCCCATTGTGAAAAATTGGTCTAGGAGACGCTTGTCGGTATGCTGCAGGTTGTTGTGTATTCTCTAAAATGAGAGCATATAAAAGGCAAAAGACAATCTGTTGTAAAAATGAGTTCTTCTGGTGTATCACAAATCCTGCCTTGTGTTTGGCCTAGTTAGCAATGCGATTTTTATTTTTTATTTTTGTGGCTTTTCTTTCCGCTTTTAGGTAACGGGCTCAAAGCAACTTCAATTTTGCACAAAGCTCAGGCACTGAATGCCGAACCAGCACATCTCCTGGAGATGGCCATGCGCAACCTAAAAGCTGGAGAAAAACAACTAGTGCCCCCGATGGAAGAGGACCCACCCACAGGTAATGCTTCACCATGGTTCGCTTTGAAGCAGAATGCTGCTTCTCTTTCTGCTTGTCTTTTGAATTTCCAAACGTTTCTCAGCAGGCGATACAGGAAGGAGGCCTTCGTTTGGTGGAAACCAGCAAGTGATGCGTGCTGCTCGGGTCCCTGTGAACCACTTGGTGAAACAACCTGCACTTGTCAACAAGGAGCTCAAATCAGAATCGAGGATCCCGAGTCTGGTCACCCGGCTTGCTTCCCCAGAGGTTTGAGGATTTTATTTTATTTTTTTCTCCACTTTTCAATAATTTATGGTGAATCTATTCAACTTCATTTATTCCTAAGGATAAACAGGCCACACCTCCTGATCCCAGACCTGTTGCTTGTCTGGTGGAGCCTTTCCCCACTCCTTCCATCCAGGGTGCATCCAGTCTGCACCCACAAACGGTCTCCCAGACACCTAATGGCTACAGAGACCCAAATGCAAACAGGTTTTTAAAATAAGTAATATTTGTGTGTATTTTTATTAAAATTTCAGCTACCTAGTTTTTGTCCCTTGGATGGATGTTTTATCCCTTTATTTCTCTCAGCTTCATCACTCCGGTTGTAAAGCAACGCCCTGAGGTGCCGTCCTCTGCAGTAACGGCTCATAGAGCTAAAGCCACGCAGCAGCCGTGCACGCCTCTGAGCCACACGGCTGGTTTCCAGACTCCACAGGTGCGGCATGTTTATGGCTTATTACAGATGTTGAACCTCTGCACTGGATTTATTTCCGCTTCAGCAAATAGTTATGCATGCGTGTGATATTGTTAGAAATCCCTCTTTGTAACTTTCGCGTTAGATCTACTTTTATATTTTGTAACGTTACAACTACAAACGTCAGTGCATTTTATGTGCAACACAAAGTCTGGCATTATTTTAGGGTAAAAGAAAATCTCAAATCTTTTTACAAATCTAAGTATCTGGCAAATATCGGGCTTGGTCCCTTAGGCAATATCTGTAGGACCGTCTTTCCCTGCAGCACTGCTAGAACTCTTGTGAGTTTTTTCTTTACCAGAAGTGGACAAAAAGGCTAAAAGGTCTGTGCTTTGACTTCCTATGTAGTCTGCTTTTTGGTCTGGATAAGTATGGACAAATATCTGTATTTCCAGACTTCATTCCCCTTCCATAAATTTCCTTCCTCTCTCTGACTTCTTTTCCTTGCATCCTACTTCCCTTTCTTGTGTCATTTCTCTCTTGTGTCCTCGTCATGATGCTGCCACCACCATGGCTACGTTCACACTGCAGGTCTTGATGCTCAATTCAGATTTTTAGCTTTTCTTCTGAGGTGGCCGTTCATGCTACTATTAAATGCGACCGCCATCATTCTGCTGTCTTGAACGGTTCAAGACAGCAAAGCGACCTGCAGATAACAGAAGGAGACGTCACACAGCAGCGCACTGTTTGCGGAAGGAATGGTGAATGTAATTGTCTCTAGAAGTGTTCAATAAAGTTTCGTAAAAAAAAAAAAAAAACTTGAAATAAAGGGGATACCTGGCTGGTGTCTCTTTTTATTATTAGAAAGCTGTTGAGCAATGAGAGCGGATAATATTAAGACTATCATAGCGAGATGAAGTAGGGTAAGAAAAAAAGCGGCACAACTATTAACAACGGTCTTTTGTGGAGCGCTAACTGCTATTACTGTGTGGATGTGTCGTTGGAGCCAGGAGAGGGATGCAAACGACGGATAAAATGCAACACGACCGTTCAGACAGCGGACGCTTTGAAAATTATCTGATACATATCCGAATTAGTACCACATATGGAACTGGCACAAATCAGATTTTTTTTGAGGGAGTGAAAAGATCAGAATTGGGCCGTTCCCACTGCCATGAAAAAAACGGATATGGGTCACATTTCCCTGCAGTGTGAATGTAGCCCATGTGTCACCACAGGGAAGGTGTGTTTAGGGTGAGTTGCAGTGCTGGCCTTCAGCAAAAGTGTTTTTTTTTGTTTTTGTTTTTTTTATTCCCATCTGACCTAAGTACCTTCTTTCTCATATTTGACCCAAGTCTGCTACAAGGCTTGTGGCCAACCAAAAACCAGGTCTAATGGGTTCAGAACATGAACGTTTGGCTTTTATTTGGGGGTATCAGATGAACAGGGGAGCCACACTTTTCATGTCTTTATTTTAGAACACTTTTGAAATCAAGTTATAATTTTCCTTTCATGGCGATGTACCACTGCGTGTTAATCTCTAACATAAAACCCAAATGCAACTCTTGGCGAATGGTTGAAAAGTGACACAATGTGGAAAAGTCAGCTGAAATTCAGTCTACACTGTTCTAATAAAGTATATATGAATTGTTTCTTTAAAGGCCTCCTTCAGTTCTTTTTCAAACGAGTCTATCACAATAAAGGGGAAGCAGTTCTTCATCCTCAAGATGATTGGCCGTGGTGGCTCCAGCAAGGTAAAAAAAAAAAGTATCACAGATTGAGCCAAAGTAGAACCCCTACAAAGTAAAGTTGACCATGATGTCTTTTTTTTTTTTTTCTTTTTTTTTGCAGGTCTACCAGGTCCTTGATCACAAAAAACAACTGTTTGCTGTGAAACACGTGGATCTGGAAGAAGCTGATGCGCAGACAATAGAAAGTTACAAAAATGAAATTGAGCACCTGAACCACTTGCAGCAGTACAGCGACCTAATTATAAAGCTCTATGACTAGTAAGTTCATGGTTCATCTGTTGAGGAATCATATGGTGGAGCTGGCGTTTACTCCGTGGTGACGTCCAGTCAGATTTTCTGCATCTTCTCTTGTTCTGTTATCACACCGCTCACCGTGTTACGTTTACCTCTGCAATAACGCTCTGATGGTTTCACGTCCGTTTACAGTGAAATAACCAACAGCTACATCTACATGCTGATGGAGTGCGGGAACTTGGATCTGAACACCTGGTTGCGAAACCGCAAAACTGTCAACCCGCTTGAGAGGAAGTTCTACTGGAAGAACATGCTGGAGGCGGTCCATACCATCCACAAACACGGTCCTCATCCCTCTCTCTTCTCCAGCTACTGTTGCCATGTTTCTGTGTTCCTAATGTGTAATCGTAACATGCCGTTGTGGTGGTTTTTTTTGTTTTTTGTTTTTTAATTATTATTATTTATTTATGTATTCTGCAGGTATTGTCCACAGCGACTTGAAGCCGGCCAATTTTGTCATAGTCAACGCTTCACTGAAGTTGATCGACTTCGGCATCGCGAACAGAATCCAGCCTGACGTAACGAGCATTATGAAAGATTCCCAAGTAGGTCACTCTACTTTTTGTGTTTGTGTTTTTTAATCTGCCACCTGAGAATGAATGAAACATAAGCTTAGCGGGCCTGTTTGAAAGCTGTTTTGACCTGACAACTGGACTGACCGCTAACCTGCGTTTCAAAGCAAAATCCCTCAGCTAAATAGTTCAGTCAACATAAAACAATGTAGAATTAAAAGCAATGGCTCCATAAGGCCTTATTTCTTTTAATCTCACAGGTTGGAACGCTGAACTATATGCCCCCTGAAGCCATCAAGGATACTTCATCTCAACCAGGAAAAGCGCGATCGAAGGCACGTCTTCTTCAGTTGGCTGATTTAACCAGTTTATTAAGAATACCAACTCTAATAATAATATTGGCGTTGTTGTACAGATCAGCCCAAAAGGAGACGTGTGGTCCCTTGGATGCATCCTCTACTGCATGACTTATGGGAAAACTCCATTCCAGAGCATCACAAACCAGATCACCAAGCTGCACGCCATCATCGATCCCTCTCACAAGATCGAGTTTCCTGACATCCAAGAGAAGGATTTGCTGGATGTTTTGAAGGTACAGGAACCATGATAGGGATTTTTTTTGGTGGAATGCAAATTACACAAGTTAAACTTGAAAGGATGCTAAACTGTTTAGAAGACACGTGGATGGAGGGTGGATTGGGTGTCATTCATGATTTATGAGTCAAAAGATATTATAGTTGCCTCTGCCCTCATTGGCTGCTCTGATTGATGATAAAGGCATCTTTTACTTCTGCACTGAACTTTGTGAGCACATTGTACTGGTGACGTAATTGCTCGTGCAGAAATCCGATTTTTAGTTTTAAAAGTGCTGGTTTTATTAGCGCCCCAGCTGTTGGCACTTTCTACACCCCCGTTTTGTTGAAAACACAGCAGTGAGAGCAACGTTGCCTCTGTATTAAGCTGGTGTTCAGACCCCTCTCACAACTCTTTTATAAAATAAAATAAATAAAAAAAATCAACTGAAGAGAAATCTAGCAAACTTTTTTTCTGGATGTTAATTGAGACTTTTGTAGCCTTTGATGCCAAGCAGGCATCGGTCTTACGCAGGCTCCTCCAGTGGTTGCTGCACAGATAATTTATCTTGGGTGCAGAGGGGTAAAGAACTCCTGCACAATATATTGCACATTTATTGTTATTGTAAAATACATATTGGGAAATAACTTCCTAGACAGCAAGAAGTGCTAATTATTTAAGTACCATGCATTCAGCTTCTCTATGCCTGCAATATATTTGGAGTATGTAGCTTGACGTCTTAAGACCTGAGCATTTTTGTCCAAACATAGGTTTTTAGACACCTGAATAAGGGCTAAAATGTTTTTCTCTTCAAACATCGAAAGTCTGTTTAGACTAAAATTCTCTGGTCTTAAGAGGATGAACAGTTTTAGAAGGTGAAGAGGTGGTAAGGGGTTAAGTTAAGAAACTGCAGCTAAGTTGTTTCAAGGCCAAAACTCCAGATGTTGACCTGAAGCAGCTTTTTAAAGTCTTACTTTTAATGTTTTCTTGCTTTTCACAAGGTTTTAGTTCGGGATGCAAACAAATAATAGACTTATGGTTAACTGTCGATTTAATGGTTTTATTAGGTTACGGTTTGTTTCAACCGATTTAACTGATGACATCTGATTACGGACCTTCTTTCGGTGCTGTAGTAATGGCCGCCATCCAGAAGAGGGTGCCGCTGCTCATTCTTAAGCGGAGAGAGACCACAGAAGTTGTAAAAGTGATTATGGCTAAGCCATGCCAGAACAGGGACGTGAAGCGGTGCAAAAGGAGTCCGCTGTGGGATTTTTTTACACTGTTCAATGACGACAAGGATGCAAAATGCACTTTATGTGGCACCATAAATTGTTAAAATATAATGATATAATGATGTGCCTCGTTAAATTCAGTGTATTGGGGGGGGGGGGGGGAAATTCTTCCCTTCATGTTATGCAAAGACCTTCTTGATACAAGAGAACACTCAGGTTTTTAAGAAAATGGCCACTTAACAATTGTTACAGGGTTTCCGCGGTTCATTAAAAATCATTAAAAGTTTTTTTTTAATTAAGGCCTTAATTGGCATTAGTCGATCGATAAGATCACCCAACTTTAGATTAACTCATTAATTGATAACTTGCATCTCTAGTGTGAGTATATAGAGAGACCTTAAACACATTCCTCTTTGTGCAGTAAAATCTAGTATTTCAAAGAGTTTATGGTGCTATGCACTCAAAGTTCCCTGGGCCTTTGGTTCAGAAATAATGCTACAGCATCACAGATCACCCACTGTACTTAAGAGTGTGCATCTGATGGGCCATCAGGAGTGTTTACCTTTGGTCAGATGAAACCATGAATGACCTTTTATGCAACAAAGTGGCCATAAAGTTTCACAAGTTCTGCTTGTTGGCATTATTTTTTATTTTTCTGCCATGTTTTTCAAACATTTGTCTGTCTATAGATATCATCTAATGATTGTTATGGAGACTTGGTGACCCTAAGTTGCCTCTCTAAATTGTGGTCTTCTTTTTGAGTTTTTCTTTTTCACCTTCCTGCTCACTTTATCTGATGGCAAGATAAATGTGGATCCATGTACACCCAAGAAGCCCCTAATAGCTGAAGCACCAGAATATTCAACTGCCATCAAAGCTTAAAGTTTTTATGGGTTTTCCTCAGGCCTGTAAATGCATGAGGAAAGTGCTTCATGTAGAAGGGTATGTTGCTGACTTTTGTGTTGAGTCTTTTAGGTGTGTAATTTGATGCATTAAATAACAGACGCACTAAATCCTTGTCAGCGTAAAGCTGGATTAAAGAACTCATGACAGTGTCCACTTTCCAAGCCTGCATTGCTTTCAGTGTAAAGCCAGTCTTAAGCTAGCTGCAGTCATGGTCATTTTATTCTCTGCTTTTGTCAGAGGTGCTTGGTACGAAATCCGAGAGAAAGAATCTCTATTGCAGAATTGCTGGAGCACCGATACCTCCAGCTGAAGCCTCCATCATCTCCTGAACCAGGTACAGTTGGGTCAAATAAAACAAGGCAGGGATGTTCATTGATCTCCTTGTGAAACTGAACTGTGGTTCTTCTTCTTCTTCTTCTGTCAGAGCATCCCTCGAACAGCGACCTTAAGAGAATCCTAACAGACCTGGCTGCCCTCCAGTCTCCGAACACCATCGTCCGAGTAGCTAATGTAAGACTCAGATTGTGTAGTACCTTCTAAAACATTGTATGCCCTCATTAAACTCCAGTTTTTATGTTTCTTACAGAATTTGGCAAGAATGTGCAGCAGCGGCAGGAAGCTGGATGTCACAGAATGTGCAAAGTCCTCGTCCGAACACTCCTGAATCATTTCCTGTTCTCATCCATTTCCTCTTTTTTTATTCAGACCCGTTTATGACCACTATAGAATTATTTTGCCGTACAATGTCTAAACTAACCAGTTAGTATTGTTCATCTCACTTATTTTAGCAAAATAACTGTAAGTATGTTGAGAAGAATAAACACAATTCCCAATTAGCTACCTGTTTATTTCTTGCAGTAGTTTAAATGAGAGCAATGTGGAGAGAGCATGGACTCAAAAGGTGTGTGTGTGTGTGTGTGTGTGTGTAAGACTGGTTTTGTAACCTGCGTAAACTGAAGAGAACACAACGGCAGTGTCATGCTTGCAGTCAATTGTAAACAAACTAGATATGCATTGTTTTTTTTTTTTGTTTTTTTTTTCAGATTGTATTGTTTTGGTCTTTTTTCCCCAAAATGTCGTGTTGTTTTTTTTTGTTTTTTTTTACTGCCTCCAAACCAGTAATACACACATATTTTGAGTCCATTTTCACTCAATAGAGCTATACAACAAGATCCAACAATTTATAGATCATAGCAGAACTAATCAATGGTATTATTATTACTATTAAACTTTTATTTTTATAGGTTGTTTCACGAAGACAAGTTCTCATTTACAAGACAGACCTGTTAATCTGCAGCTTGATAGCATTTGTGCCATTGCTTGATTTCTCCACATATTTTTACAAATGGTAGCCAAGCTGCTGCTTCAGTGAGAAGCTTTGTGCTGTTGGGACCCTTAATCGTTTAGTACAGGGGTCCCCAAGTTCTGAATCAAATGTCTCTGCAGAGGCCTGGTAACAAGCCATTCATCTGATTCAGGCACGCTTGACAAGGTGGGCATTTAAAAGTTGCAGGATAGTAGCTGTGAGTGTAGCCATTACAATCATTTAATCAACTATTACCATGTTGTAACATAATTTTACACATGCTGACGCCAGCGTCATGCCAAAGTAGTTGCCCTGACAGAATCTGTGTCCCCTGCGTTGGGAGCACGCATGGACCCAGTTGACTACGTCTCGTTTCCAACAAACTAGATGTTTACTTTTGTTAGAAAGTGAGAGGAGTTTTTCTTTATGGTCAGTTGGTAGTTTAAAACAAAATTATGCGCTTGTTCTCACGTGGTCCGTCCATGATTGAACATCCCGAGAACATTTGGTCAATCTCAAAGTAATCAAGTTAACGTTTCTGAACAGATGACTATCAACCAGGGCCCTATTTCACAAAGCGGGGTTAGTGGAAATCCAGAGTAAGTCCTGGGGTAAATTCCTGCATACCATGGCTTTTCTGCATCAGAAAGCCAGATAGTCATTGCACTGAGTTAGATTGTGACAATCTCAGCTGGCCTGCAGTTCTGCTTACACAGCATTTCAGTCCCAGTGCTGGTAGCGGACATATCCCTCACATAGTTCAGCCAGCCTTGACATGGGCTGAAACAGCTGCCGACGTTTTCACAATTACTCAATAATCCAGGTAACTGCCAGCTCCAAAAAGAAGAAATCCTGTTATAAATCCAATTTTGAACAGATTTTTAACATCCTGGGCTGACAAAATGGACCGACATGATCCTCCTACCACCGTGTCTCCAGCTGCACATGTACCGTCGGGCACAGGGGTTCTCCTTCGCCCAGTCTTCTCGGTGAGAAAATTTTATCAATTGAGAGTCCAGCTGACCAGATCCATAATTTAAAGTTTGGAAGATATGTAAAAAGAGGCTCCGAAAAGACTGAATGGGAGAGAAAAGAAAACAAGTTAAATGCAGAGATGAAAATGTCCTCTGTGGGACTATAAGGGAATATTTATATATCTGTGTATATGTAGAGTTCACCTTATTGCAGATTTGAGGAGTAGTTATTCATTATAAAAAGTGTTTGAGACAAAAATTAAGAATATGGGATACTGTTCTTCCATTTTTGGGAAGCGGGTACAAATTGTAGCATGCTGGGCCTAATATTGGCACCCCAACTGTAACTAATGTTGAAAGAGCTAACAACTTTAAAATGTCAAGAGTAGTAGTAGTAGGAAGAAGTTTTTACAAGCAGAAAATCCAGAATGTGGGATGACTCTTAATCCCCGTCATTATTTGGACGGGGATACAAATATTTCAACCCCAAAATAGTGGAAAGTTGTGGCAGAAAGACTTAAAAAGACAAATATCACTTATCAAAATCTTAAGATTAACTAAATCAAAATACTATGAGTGGCGTAGAAGAGGGATACAGAGTCTGACGGTGTAAGATTAAATCAGAAACCAGTCTGTGTTGGAAATTATGGTGATGATAAGGCAGACTTTCAGCCCGCGTGACTCCTTCAAAGACAATGGATTGATGGAAAAATATTCTATAGCTCAAGAGGTGTTAATATTTTTTGCAAGGCATTGTATTATGAAGATGTGTTTTGGGTGTTCTATTTTCTACAAAACTAAAGTTTTTAAATCTCAGCGGTTTTTCCTAGTTGAATAAAATGTAAATATCAGGAAATAAAACTGCAAATAAAATGTTTAGCAACCT
Source organism: Fundulus diaphanus (assembly GCA_037039145.1). NCBI lineage: Eukaryota > Metazoa > Chordata > Actinopteri > Cyprinodontiformes > Fundulidae > Fundulus > Fundulus diaphanus. The sequence continues at coordinate 15,848,797 of CM073130.1, read as the reverse complement.
ATTATTTAAGATTCTTTTAAAGTTTTTGTTTTAAAACAGCTATTTTTACACTATTTTGAAGTCTGATAAAAGGCCCCTCAACCTCTAGGTTGTGCGTTGCACCCCTGCCTTTGCAGTCAGCGCAGACATCACTCCTTCAGATGGCCTGCAGTAGCGACTGCTACAACCAGTGCAGGCTAGAACGTCATCAGCGCTCCTTGGCATGAAGAAAACTCAGAATTCCTGACACTTGTATATTTTATATTCATAATTAAAATGGTGTTTGTGACTGTTTTCTATGTTTGTCACGCTGTGGGGATGTGTGAAAGAAGCTCAAAGACACGGAGGAAACTCGTCATCCACAAAAATATTGATTTATGCATTGGTAAAAAAATCATGATCCTTCCTAAAAGTGAATATCACACACATCCTGGGGCTTGATGCGTATCTCTGCTTATTTTACATGCTTGTATGCAAATTTAAATAGTGGAAATATACTGTGTACCGGCTTGAAATTAATTACCCAAATTAAATTTAGATTTGGGGTATAATATCAAGCATTTTCAACTAAACAGGATCAAGTCCAATTCAAGTCCGATTCATTTGTCAAAAAGTCAAGTCAAACTATGAACAGTTTTTCAAGTCTAAAGTCATAAAATAACGACTCTAGTCCCCACCTCTGAAGATGTGCAACTATCAGAGCAAATAGTAATTTCAGCAGACGTGGAAATGACCACATAGCCATTTACTTGTTGAGAACATGGAATATTGACTTATTGTTTATGTGAATTGAATTTAAACAGATGTGATTATGCTCATATTAGGCAAGGCAGGTTTATTTGCATAGCATATTTCAGTAACAAGATAATTCAATGTGCTGTACATGAACAGAACATAAGATATAAGAAAGTGAACGTGGAGGAGAAATAATTGAAGAATGTAGGCAATTTTGTAGATTTTAGAAAGGCCCAGCCAGGGAATGGAGTTGAGAATTACTATCTATAAACTCTTTGTGGACTGCATCAGTTGTAACGTTGCTGTACTATCTATGAAATGCATTGTCCCTGTTAAATAAAAAGAAAAGAATAGTAAACATTGCAGAGGAAAGTACACTGCAGTGGAATAGTAGCAGCGGGTTCAACATTAACATTCAAAGGCAACTCTAAACAAATAGACTTTAGACCCTGATTTAAAGGAACTCAGACTTTCAGCACTTTTGCAGTCCTCTGAGAGTTTGTTGTGGAGCATAGGAACTAAATGCTGCTTCTCCATGTGTGGTTCTGGTTCTGGGTATGCAGAGTGGACCAGAACCAGAAGACCTTAGTGGTCTGGATGGTTGATACACTGATAACAAGTCTGTGATGTATTTAGGTGCTAAGCCATTCAGGGATTTATAGACTAACAGAAGGATTTTAAAGTCTATTCTCTGAGATACAGGGAGCCAGTGTAAGGACTTTAGAACTGGGGTGATGTGCTCTACTTTCTTAGTCTTAGTGAGGACGCGGGCAGCAGCGTTCTGGATCAGCTGCAGCTGTCTGATCCACTTTTTAGATTGAAAACACCGTTGCAGTAATCAATTTGACTAAAGATAAACACATGAATTAGTTTTTCCAGATCCTGCTGAGACGTCAGTCCTTTAATCCTGGAAATGTTCTTCAGGTGATAAAAGGCCGACCTTGTAATTGTCTTTAGATGCTTTTGGAGGTTCAGGTCTGAGTCCATCACTACACCCAGATTTTAGGCCTGACCAGTGGTTACAAGCTGAAGCAGCTGAATTCTCTTTGTGCAAGACATTGATTTAGTAAGTACTTGGTATGATGCTTCACATTACTTTAGAATACACAAAAACAGTAGGTAATGGCTAAATTGATTTTTTTTTTACAATGTCAAATTCATTCAGGGGGTGTGCAGTGTCGTAGTGGGTAGCGCTGTTGCCTTGCAGCAAAAAGGTCTTGTGTTTGAGTCCTACCCATGGCCTTTCTGCATGGAGTCTGCATGGGTTCTCTCTGGGTACTCTGGCTTCCTCCCACGGTCCAAAAACGTGACTGTTAGGTTAATTGGCCTCTCTAAATTCTCCTTGTGTGCTAGAATGTTTGTCCTGTTTGTCTCTGTGTTGCCCTGCGAAAGACTGGCACCCTGTCTGCCTCTCGCCCATTGACAGCTGAAGATAGGCATCAGCACCCCTCACAACCCCACAAGGGATAGACGTGTTAGAAAATGGATGGATAGAAAATTCAATCAAAATTAGTCAAAAAGTTTCCTATCCAAGGAAACATCAACCCTTGACAAGCAGCGTTCACGCCTCATGAAAGAGTGTAGAGCCACAGGGGACAGTCGTCTGTACTGTTGATAAAAATGAAACATAAAAACAACAACCAGGCAAAATATGTCTGTCTAAAAAGTTTGAAGTTCCTTTCTACAAACATCCACTGTCTGCAGGGCTCTGAGGTGGTTCTGGAGAGCGTTCCATAGACGGGGAGCTGTGGCCTCAAAGGCTCCGTCACCCATAGTTTGAGCCATGTCCTGGTTGGGACCAGACGGTGCTGTTGGCCTGACCGGGTTCGGGTTGATGTTTGGGGTGTGAGCAGTTCAGTGAGGTAAGTGGGGGCCACACCGTGTAGATAGTGATGGGTGTGCAGGAGAATCTTGTATTCTATAACAATGTGGACGGGGAGCTAGTACAGTGTGCAGAGGATGGGGGGGATTAGGAGACGCGAAAGTGCTTTACACTATCCATCCATCCATTTTCTAGCACGTCTATCCCTTGTGGGGTCGCGAGGGGTGCTGGTGCCTATTTCCAGCTGTCAATGGGTGAGAGACTGGGTACACCCTGGGCAGGTCGCCAGTCTATAGCAGGGCGCTTTACACTACAATCACTCATTTACCCATTCACACACACATTCATACCCTGACGGTGGTGAGCTATGTTAGTAGCCACAGCTGCCCTGGGACAAACTGACAGAGGCAGCCATACATTGGCTCCGTGTCAGAAACACAGATGAGTCTTCAATGGATCAGGAAATTTTGCTCTAGGATTATTTATGTTTGGACTGATTATAAAGGAATAGTCTCCATGTATTTATTTCTATTGGCAAAAGTGATAAGCATAGAAAAAAGTTTTTTTTTTTTTAAATCAAATTGACTGGGGTTAACACTGTCTCACAGGAAGAATTATTTGACTTACCCAACGGTATCAAGGATTAGGGACACAGATTACATATAAAATATCAAAACTTTAAAAAAAATCTCCTAATGGAAATTTATATTTTTCATAAGAAACATTTTTTTCCCTTTTATTATGAATCCATTTGGTCCTGCGACAGACTGGTGACCTGTCCAGGGTGTACCCCGCCTCTCGCCCACTGAAATGCTGGAGATAGGCACCAGCACCCCTCGCGACCCCATGAGGGATAAAGCGAGTAAGAAAATGGATGGATGGATGGATCCATTTGTCTTTATTAACCCCCAAGTCCATGGCTTGCCTGCAAAACGTAAACCCTTACACACCACCTCCTTTTTAGACCAATCACAGCCTGTCTTCGCTCACATATGCTGACGTTGCGTGACAAGAAAAAAACAGGAGTTCTCACTCTGCCCCTTTACCAGAGTTGCGCATTAAGTTTCTTTATTGCCTGAAATTCTGTTTGACATCGTCATTTTTAAAACAGAATACATTCATTTTAAATCGATTCTGATCTGGCTGTGAGTTCACTTTTTACCGACGACCCCAGAAGTATAGCCCACACAACTCCTGCTGCATCTCGCAAAGTGAAGGCGTCTTTGTGTCACTAGACGATCTTCGTGTTTCGATACATCTTGCCCTTCCTGCTCTCCGATAATAACAGCGATGGCGGCTGCTGCACGGGTCTTTATCCGAGGTGCCCACGCAACACTTTCCGTCCCCGGCGCCGGGAAGCAAAGCTCCGCTGGAAGCGCCTTGCTGAAGCTGTCGCCGGGTTGCAGCTCCCGTCTAAAAGCCCAACGAAGGCATGCGGCTCACTTTACTTTCCAGCCCGAACCCGTCTCGACCCAGTATGGTGAGTTGACCAGCCGGCTAGCTTTAGCTTCGTTCGGCGAGTTTCGAATGGGTCAGCAACGAGGAGGTTCGCCCCGGAAGCTTCGCTGTGGGAAGAGTTTACCTCTCGTATGAAATGAACGCCTGCACAGCTGCAGCCCGGAAAAGAGCCTGTCCAGTTTGGGCTCCATCAGAACTGGCAACATGCAAGACAGTTACGAACTTTTCCAATAGCTGCTTGCAGACAGGTTGAAACAGCATTGAAGAAATATGTCTTGCGGCTCTGAGTCCGTTTTTTTTAGACTAGTTATATTGTCTGGATGCAAAATTCTCAATTGTAGGGCAAGCGATCCTTAATGTTTGTATTTTATGCTGGAGTGAAATGCAGCACCATGGCGGCATAGTGTTGGTTTTTGAGTGATCCCATGTAACAAATCAAGTTACGTTAAGGAAAAACCACTTCATAGGAGGGTCATTTCTTTGCTCAAATAGCTGCATTCATGACAGTGGCACCTTAAAGTTATGGTAATCATTACAGTGAGTTTTAAACACATTCATCTCGGCTACTAATACAGGTTAACCGGTGTAAACTGAGACTGGATCAGGGGCGATTCTAGGATCTGACCTTTAGGGGTGCTCAGGCCCCAGTGTTGACTGTGATTCCTGGCATGAACAACAGGCTTTCCATGTTTAGTCCAGATGTAAGATTCTTAGAGTTGACACACGTTTGAGCTAAAGCGCGTTAAACAAACTACAATATAGGCCTATCCAAAAGCAGTGACAAACAGATTTAAATGTTTTCACTTGATAAAACCTTGTGCATTTGTAAAGCCTGCATGATGACAATAGCTAGACTAGCTATATTGATAAAAGTGAGGAATAGTTTCCCTAAAGACACAAGACTGCTGCACAGTGTTTGTCAGCTGGCTGAAAAAAGGGCTGCTATTACTACACTTTCCTTATTGTCGTATTGCTTTGCTTACAAGAGAGACAAATTTAGCAGTTTGGATATATACCCAGTTGTGGAGAAGCATGCATTTTTATATATATATATATATATATATATATATATATATATATATATATATATATATATATATATATATATATATATATATATATACATACATACATACATACATACATACATACATACATACATACATACATACATACATACATACATACATACATACAGGGGTTGGACAATGAAACTGAAACACCTCTCATTTTAGTGTGGGAGGTTTCATGGCTAAATTGGACCCACCTGGTGGCCAATCTTCATTAATTGCACATTGAACCAATAAGAGCAGAGTGTGAAGGTCCAATTAGCAGGGTAAGAGCACAGTTTTGCTCAAAATATTGCAATGCACACAACATTATGGGTGACATACCAGAGTTCAAAAGAGGACAAATTGTTGGTGCACGTCTTGCTGGCGCATCTGTGACCAAGACAGCAAGTCTTTGTGATTTATCAAGAGCCACGGTATCCAGGGTAATGTCAGCATACCACCAAGAAGGATGAACCACATCCAACAGGATTAACTGTGGACGCAAGAGGAAGCTGTCTGAAAGGGTTGTTCGGGTGCTAACCCGGATTGTATCCAAAAAACATAAAACCACGGCTCCCCAAATCACGGCAGAATTAAATTTGCACCTCAACTCTCCTGTTTCCACCAAAACTGTCCGTCGGGAGCTCCACAGGGTCAATATCCACGGCCGGGCTGCTATAGCCAAACCTTTGGTCACTCGTGCCAATGCCAAACGTCGGTTTCAACGGTGCAAGGAGCGCAAATCTTGGGCTGTGGACAATTTGAAACATGTATTGTTCTCTGATGAGTCCACCTTTACTGTTTTCCCCACATCCGGGAGAGTTACGGTGTGGAGAAGCCCCAAAGAAACGTACCACCCAGAGTGAAGCATGGGGGTGGATCAGTGATGGTTTGGGCTGCCATATCATGGCATTCCCTTGGCCCCATACTTGTGCTAGATGGGCGCTTCACTGCCAAGGACTACCGAACCATTCTGGAGGACCATGTGCATCCAATGGTTCAAACATTGTATCCTGAAGGAGGTGCCGTGTATCAGGATGACAATGCACCAATACACACAGCAAGACTGGTGAAAGATTGGTTTGATGAACATGAAAGTGAAGTTGAACATCTCCCATGGCCTGCACAGTCACCAGATCTACATATTATTGAGCCACTTTGGGGTGTTTTGGAGGAGCGAGTCAGGAAACATTTTCCTCCACCAGCATCACGTCGTGACCTGGCCACTATCCTGCAAGAAGAATGGCTTAAAATCCCTCTGACCACTGTGCAGGACTTGTATATGTCATTCCCAAGACGAATTGACGCTGTATTGGCCGCAAAAGGAGGCCCTACACCATACTAATAAATTATTGTGGTCTAAAACCAGATGTCTTTCATTGTCCAACCCCTGTGTGTGTTTGTGTGTATATATATATATATATATATATATATATATATATATATATATATATATATATATATATATATATATATATATATATATATATATATACACACTCACCGGCCACTTTATTAGGTACACCTGTCCAACTGCTCGTTAACACTTAATTTCTAAGCAGCCAATCACATGGCGGCAACTCAGTGCATTTAGGCATGTAGACATGGTCAAGAGAATCTCCTGCAGTTCAAACCGAGCATCAGTATGGGGAAGAAAGGTGATTTGAGTGACTTTGAACGTGGCATGATTGTTGGTGCCAGAAGGGCTGGTCTGAGTATTTCAGAAACTGCTAATCTACTGGGATTTTCACGCACAACCATCTCTAGGGTTTACAGAGAATGGTCCGAAAAAGAAAAAACATCCAGTGAGCGGCAGTTCTGTGGGCGGAAATGCCTTGTTGATGCCAGAGGTCAGAGGAGAATGGCCAGACTGCTTTGAGCTGATAGAAGGGCAACAGTGACTCAAATAACCACCCGTTACAACCAAGGTGGGCAGAAGAGCATCTCTGAACGCACAGTACGTCGAACTTTGAGGCAGATGGGCTACAGCAGCAGAAGACCACATCGGGTGCCACTCCTTTCAGCTAAGAACAGGAAACTGAGGCTACAATTTGCACAAGCTCATCGAAATTGGACAATAGAAGATTGGAAAAACGTTGCCTGGTCTGATGAGTCTCGATTTCAGCTGCGACAGTCGGATGGTAGGGTCAGAATTTGGCGTCTACAACATGAAAGCATGGATCCATCCTGCCTTGTATCAACGGTTCAGGCTGGTAGTGGTGGTGTCATGGTGTGGGGAATATTTTCTTGGCACTCTTTGGGCCCCTTAGTACCAATTGAGCATCGTTGCAACGCCACAGCCTACCTGAGTATTGTTGCTGACCATGTCCATCCCTTTATGACCACAATGTACCCAGCCCATGATGGCTACTTTCAGCAGGATAATGCACCATGTCATAAAGCTGGAATCATCTCAGACTGGTTTCTTGAACATGACAATGAGTTCGCTGTACTCAAATGGCCTCCACAGTCACCAGATCTCAATCCAATAGAGCATCTTTGGGATGTGGTGGAACGGGAGATTCGCATCATGGATGTGCAGCCGACAAATCTGCGGCAACTGTGTGATGCCATCATGTCAATATGGACCAAACTCCCTGAGGAATGTTTCCAGCACCTTGTTGAATCTATGCCACGAAGAATTGAGGCAGTTCTGAAGGCAAAAGGGGGTCCAACCCGTTACTAGCATGGGGTACCTAATAAAGTGGCCGGTGAGTGTGTGTGTATATATATATATATATATATATATATATATATATATATATATATATATATATATATATATATATATATATATATATATATATATATATATATATATATATATACACACCAATGAGAGTGGAATTTAAGGGGGTGTCTACCTTGTCAATCAAAGGCCAGACGCGTTAGTGATTGGCTGCGTGGAGCGCCAGGCCCCGCCCCCGCTGGTGCACAGCAGCGTTGAAATGACACGCCGAGCGCTTCAAACGGAGGCGCTCCGGGCGAACCTGTGCATCTACGCACGTCTGGCAGAGTCAAACCGACACGCAGGAATACTCTCAATCAGTAATTTTTTAGGGGTGCTGAGCTAAGATTTGGGGGTGCTTGAGCACCCCTAAAAATGGCCTAAATACGCCACTGGACTGGATGCTAATTTTGAGTCATCTTTTTTAAAAAAAAAAAGATTGGTAGAGGATTGCTCTGAGAAACAAACAAAGAAATAAATGGCCTGATTAGAGATGACCCACTAAGCAATGGACCTGATTTCTCTCTGAGGCTACAAAGACCTCTTGTTTATGAGTTGCTTCAATGCATTTGCCCTTTGTTTAGGCCCGTATATTTAATGATTTCAAGCTTGTAATTAAAAGGTAGGGTCTGGCAAACTGCTGTGAAAGGATAAATAAAAAAAGGTAAAGATCGCAAAACGCACACAGCTGTGATTGTTGCTTTATTATGCAACAAATAACTTTACCCGAGGGATGGACAGTCACAGAAAAAAGGCCTAAATGTACCGTGTCTAATAAAATGTTTTGTTGTCAACTTTGTACCATCGGTTGCCTTGTTTGGGAGCCAAGTTTGCTGTTACTAATTTCTTTTTGCTCCAACAGCTGATTTGCCTGTAGCTGTTTTGAACGCCATGTTTTATTTGGTTCCCAATGGTTAGGTCCCACACAGAAGATGAACTTGTTCCAGTCCATCACAAGTGCCTTGGACAACACGCTTGCTAGTGACCCGACAGCAGGTAGGACTTACAGTTAACCTGTTAAAACCCCTTGTGGATCAAATGAGTGGCTCTCAACTGCATAAATGACCTTTGCCAATTAAAGTAGTCTTGACATCATTTTCTAAATTCTTTTTCTAAAGCGTTTAGTACACACACTTTTTCTTGAAAATTGATTGAATTTAGTTTCTTTGGTGACATGCTGTTCATACTGTTATATTGTGCACAGACCAGACACATCGTACTTCATAGCATATAGCTTAATCAGCTTTTTCTATTACAAAAGGTAAATCTGAGGTACACATGACTTGTTTGACTCTTATTGTATTTGCAGTGGTTAGCTCCAAAGAACAGTTTTCTAACTTCATCACTTTGCATCAGAAGGGCCTCACTTGTAAGGAAATTGCTGCTAGTAATTTGCACCTTAACGAGCAGCTTTCTGAACGCAGAAATTCAAGGTGAGAGCTTTAGTTGCCGCAGTGAAGTCGTCACAACGTCCAAGAGTTTTCAGACTCCCGAGGAAATTTATTGCAGAACCATATTGCTCAATGTTTGCAACAGGTTGGTTTGGTTGAAAATTAAAGCATCTGGATGGAGTCCTTTTTTTATTTCTTTGTAAATCATCCGTGGGAGTGGGCTACTTCAGAGATTGGACTAAATTTTTTTTGGTGAGGTGGATCAAAACGTCCTGGAAGGACTTCTAGTAATCTAGTGACAAAATATTGACAATCTCTATATTTTTCTTATTCAATGAGCAATGGAGGTTCTTGCATGAATGGGCCCTTACGCTGGGGCCCCATTTTATAATCTTAAGACAGAAACACACCAAACCATCCGATCCGTACGATCTGATGGAAAATTGCGTCGTAGCAGTTAGATCTGGTTGAAGAAAATGGGGCTGGGCGGACCGGCTAGCAGTTCTCTACAGCTGCCCTGCGTAGCTCCGACCAAGGTAGACCCCTGCTCTTTCTTGGTAGGAGCTACGCAGCAATTTGACGGGAGATCCATGAGTCAGGCAGGAAGAGGGACACTTTGGCAAAGTAAAACACGGTAAATGGAACACAATTTCCGGCCAGGTTTGTCCCATGTAGGTTCATCCCAGAAAGCACAAACAGCTCAATAATCAAAACTTTTCTATAAACTGTGTACTTACCCATGATAGGAGCTCAGAAGTACAGCAAACAGATAAGAAAAGGAAACGGAGATCTTCTTTGAGCTTGTTCGAGCACAAACTGCAGCTTTAGGTTTACTGCCCAACTTGTTTGTGCTGGCAGAATTTCCAGAATTTGTGGTACATACACTCGCGTGAATACTCGATCTCTCGTGTCCAGTGGTCCCCAGAGGGCAGGAAAAAAAATCTGGATGGATCTGTCCATCAGATTGGATGGTTTCAGCTTTTAGGGTCCTGAAGGCATACAGGTCCTGGAAGGAGAGCAGGGGACACTTTGTGAACACTGGGGACAGCTGACCAGGATTCTGCTTCAGGGTGGATGGAGGGACAGAGTCCAGCCCAGCTGCGTTGCGGGGGGGGGGGGGGCGTCTGGCCTCTTGAAGAGTGCCGACGTCTCTGTCGTGGATGGAGAGAGTCGTTTCTGGGGGAAGGTAGGAGGGGTGCGCAGTGCTGCAGCATCACTGTCTACACCAGCCTCTGTTGGTGTGAAAATGGATACCTCCATCTTTCCTTTGACGGAGAGTTCAGCGTTGTGATTCCGCTCTGAAGAGTTGGAAACCGGCCAGCTGCAGAGTTTGGTTTAGTCAGTTTCCCCGATGCACTCAGCGGAGGTCAATATTCCAACACAAGAGACACACAGGACCTTGGAGATATGTATGTTTAAAACAAAATTGATATTCTTTTTTTCAAAAATTTGTAGTAAGTGGGAATAATTCTGTCTTGGTCTGACCAATTTAGGTCATTTTGTTTTGAACTAGAGACGATCAAATGCAGTATCATGCATCCATAAAAACATTCATGCGATCATGCTGTAGATCAAAGACATTACCCTGAAATTCTCTCTGTAGTCAGGACACTCCCCACTTGATTCCTGTGTTAAATTTTCAAAAAGCAGGTCGATAAAGAGACTCCAATAAATCTGGATTATCTCCAAGCACTAAATGTATAAGAATAGTCACCATGACTTGGGCTTGGCCCTAAGGAGCATATACAGTGTATCCAGGGAAATGCAGAATTTCTGAAATAAAATCAACAAAGAGACATGGGTGTTTCCCCTAACTTGTGTTTTCATAAGGTGATTTCCAAAAAACAAAAACTACGAAGACTTAGAAATATCAAAATTGTTCTAAATAATTTCATAGAAAAAATGTGACTAAAAAACAGCATATATGTAACATTTAGCTCTGACAGTTTATGCCAGATGTCCCTTACAAGAGTTGAAATGTCCTCGCATTGTTTGGATGTTGGTGTGGATACAATGGAAGACATTGTTTTCTATAAAATGGTTTAAACATGAGTAAAATTCTATCGAGATAAAATTAGGGCTGGACAATTAATTGCATTTGCAACATAATCGCAATAAAAAAAACCATTTTCAATTCGTAGAGGTCTGCAAATTTTGGTTACTTAACAATGAATGGATAAGATGCGTCCTTTAGGTGTTTGTAATGTGTTTTAAGTGTTTTAAGTCAAGTTTGCCTCCACATGGAAGGGAAGAGAGTTGTAGCAGTAATATAATGTAATTTTATTACTTGTTTTAGAGTTTATATAATCAATACTTTCTACCAGAAACTTTCAGGAATCTCAACATAGCATTAAGTACTGGTCGACTGTTTTGATACATAGACTTGTTTGTTGGTTGCCCTTTATGTTCAAAAAGGATTGTTGCCCAACTCAACAAGCTATTCTCTTCAATAAGAAAATTCTAATAAAAAAACAGTTACATTTCTTGTTTTAATTAGCCATCTTTAACTACAGGCCATTTTTGTTGCTTGTGGTTAATGCAGAGAAAAGTCTAAATTAAATCACAGTTATGGTTGGAATAAATCGCAGTTTTGATTTTTGGCAAAATCGCACAGCACTAGATAAATACACATCAAGATATTTTAGATCAGTAGCTGTTTTTTTTTAATGGCATTTTAATATGAAAAAAGACTAAAACACTATTCTCAATATCTCAAAACTAGAAAATCTTACTTGATCAGTTATCAATGCTGTTGAGATGGCAAAGCTGTAAAGGTTTTCAGAATGCCTTTTAAGGCTATCCTCGTTAAGGCATAAACTTCTATTTAATCTACATTGTGGTTTACTTACAAGAACTTCTAAATATTTAACCCTCTGACTATTTTATGTTTAATTTCTGCAGTCATCTTCGGCGAAGATGTTGCTTTTGGAGGAGTATTCCGATGCACAGTGGGCCTGAGAGACAAATATGGTAAGATCCTGTCCCGAGCCTGCTGTTTGTGTAATATTGTTTTAGCACTAGATGGCAGCAGAACATCTAAGAAAATCTAACCACCCACTGCATATGCTGGTCACATTATCACTGTGCACCTGAGGGACCTGAAGGATCCATCTGCACGTTCTGCATGCGCGTGTCGTTGCAGGGGAGCCTTTCACACTTGACGCACTAAACTGACGCAGCCTACTTGTGTTTCCGACTTCGTGACATCCTCAACAGAATCTTCCCATCACAATTGTTTAGAGAAGGACCCAGCTGCAAAAATCCTGGCAATAGCTCTTTAATGAATGAAATAGAAAAACGTACAGGTGGTGTGGGCACAAGGGGGACAGGACATGCAGCACTGGCAGGAATAAACAGGCAGACTGACAGGGCAGCAGACCATCAGGCAGTCAAACGGAGGAATCCGGCAGTGGGTAATGAGAGCCAGAGAGCTTCTATACTGAGGGAAGTACGGAGAAAGGCATAGCGTAGAACAAGGGGTAAAAATCTCCGACTTGTAATAGCGACTTTAGGGGCCATTCCAGTAAAATTTTCTGACCCAGAGGTCGAGAATTCTGACTACCGAGGACTAATCCCTCGAGGATTTGGGTTTCAGACCACTGGTTATGAAATAAAACTAGGCAGGGGTTTTACTTTCTGAAGCTTGATTCACCCACCTCTGGAATTAATAATAAATGACTGCCCAACTCAAAGTGAACGTTTGCTGCTGTCATGCTGGCTAGCATACTGTACTTATTAGTACCCTACTTTTGAGGCTCCTGACTTTGCGTCTTATTCTAATATTTCATGTTTTTCATTGTAATAAATAGAAGCGATGATGGAAAGCATTTAAACTTTGTCAGACTTTTTGCCTTCAAATCTATGTTGCTCCATACATTCTAAGTCATAAAATTAGGCCATTGCTTTTGCAGCCAGCAGAGATCAATTGCAAAGAGAAATACAAAGAGAGTTAACAGAAATACAAAAATAAGAACGTTCATGATACAACCTGGATACAAACAGTTTTCATTTGGGGTCATCAGGGCAAATTAATAAAGACACTTACACTAACGGGCAAATCAACATTTGTACCCATTTTGTGATTGCACTTAATTACTATGGATCTGCGAGCCCATGGCAGCAACCTGTAACTACGGTGGTTTGGGTCAGCAAGGATAGCTCCAGCCTTTCTTATGCCTCTGACTTGTTCCTGTAATTGTGATGCAGATCTTGACAATGCTGTTTAGTTTGTGCTAGCGTTAGGGTGAGGGACTCAAAGCAACAATAAAAATAAAAATCAAAATCCAACTGACTCAATAACTGGTTGACGTGACTGACTCAAACCAATGCATCCAATGCAACCAGAAGTGGCAACAGGGTTCAAAAAGCAGAGGCAACTGTCCCGTTCGTGCTGAATTTTTTTTGGGGGGTTTGCAGACGTCATCACTTAGAACTGGTCATTATTTATACCAAACGACTAATTCTTATAACAGTCCTTTTTTGACATCAATGATAATGATCAGTAATCAACGTTGTAACAGAACCTCAGGTTAATTATATAATATTGTTGTTGCATTCCTGTCATTGTTTAAAACTGTTAACTGAGTGGTTCTTTAGGTTAAGCTCTAATAACTACAAAATAAAAGCAGGCGAATAAGTCAGCAGCACTCTTGAGGCGTGTCGACAAGTTTCTGACGCTCATTTACCCAAGACAGATATCACAATACAGAGCTAAGTTCTTATAAGTGTGGGAAACGGATCACTGCAGCCCCCTTACGTTTCCCATTTTGTAGAGGTGTAGAAAAAATGTTAAATGAATACATGAGGAAATGAAGCACAATTTGAAGAACATAACGTTCCTTCCTGTGTTATGTGGTGTGTGTATTTGGATGAAGGGTGTGTACCTCAACGTTTAGTTTTGCCAAGACTCTCCTCTTACACGATGACACCGTCTCATTCAATTTAAGGATGAATTTACTGTCTGGGGATAAACATTTGAGCCCCATCTTCCCAGCTTTACGATTAAAGATGGGAGTGAACTTTGATCATCAGCGACTGAGCGTCTGCATAGCTCAGTATGATATTAAGTAATGTTATTTCGTTACTGTTAGAAATGCATAATATATCTGCATTCATGTCGGTATCAGCTTATGTTAGTACGTTTTTAACATATCAGTATTGTTCCTATAAGTAAAATTAGGCTGATGTTAACCAGCTCGGTGCTGTTGGTGTTCCAGCAGGGGGAGGGGAGGAGGGTTAGCCCTGTGGTATACATTTCGGGGCTTGTGTGAATGATGCAGCGTGGGATTGGGGGGCTGTTTAACTCAAGCTATGTGGTTGTTTTTTTCATGCCGTTAAAAAGGCTAAGGGAATGTGTCATATCTGTAAAAAATGTATTTTAGTTTTTTGGCCATAACAGCAATATTGAAATCAGCACAAATGTTCATATCTATGCATCTGTAGTCATTGTTGTACACTGTAGCGGTGGCACACATTTGAGGTGAATATGGCGTCTGAGAGCTGCGTTGCCGCACAGTTTTTGGACGCGCGAAAAAAAAATCACTGGCAGCTTGGCTTATGTGGAGATTAAATTGCGGATGCTATAGTTTCTGTTGTAAATGAAGCCAATGCTGGAGCGCTATTTAATTAAGGTGATTTCTCTTCCCATGACATGGAAACGCTAAATGTGCAACCATGTGATGGCGTTATTAGACTAACAGTAATAATGGATCACATTGCTAATCAGCAAATCTACATTGGTGCTAAGGAGAAAATCAGACAGGTGCTTTTATTTAGTTTATTTAAAGAGAGAGCCTACTCAGAGGATTGTCAGTAGGTGCTGTTTTTTTTTTTTTTTTACATCGCGCAGTTCATGTGACATTATGTGGCAACAAGCATCTTTGTGTAGTGTGTTTTCCTTTGAAAATGTCGTGAAAGGCTGTAGATGGAAACACGCTGGGTCCAAATGTGGCGGTCCTGAGCCTCAGTTGCAAACATTTCTATATATGTCCTTTTTAAAAAAAATAATTGTTGCTTTTTTTTCAAATCTGGTTAGTCTGGTCGGCTGGGGTTCTGTGATCTAAATAAATATTTCAACATTACACGAGAAATGTGAAGTTAAAAAGATAGAATCAAATTACTCTGGGCTGAATTAAAGCCCTTGAAAACCAGCCGACTGAGTCAGGATACAGGGCCATCTAAGTTTGTAATTAGGAAAAAGATGTCGCTGCTTTTGCTTTTCCTGGTTTTAAATGCATTTTACCTTTTATTTTATGAACATATTTAAAAGCCAGAAGTCTCAGATCCTGCCAAATGTAGCTGGCTTGTCTTTGTTTTTATTGACGTCAGAAGTGCTGACCTTTTGGAGAGGGATCATTATTTTCCATCTCATCCTTGTGTACAGTGACGAGCGCAAAGCTGTTTTTATCCCTCTCACCACAGAAAGGGATGATGCACACACCTCGACCACCTGCAGCAATTACACAGAACACAGGTTAATACAGGGCAGGTAGTCTATGAATGGCTTTTTACAAGAGCGCCACATTCATCTCGTGATCTGGCTCTCCAACAGCTGGGTGCTCGCTGGCCACGTCTGAGCGCCGTCCCTTTAAGAACAACAACACATTGACGGCGTTCTCTGCCCAGCTTGACTCCTCTCTGTTGTTTGAGGAGTTTAGTGTAAATGTAATGTTTATTGTAACAGCTAATGCGAAAACGTTAGGTTTTATAATGTCTTCGGGTGACCTGCAGCCTGACTGCATAAAAACACTAAAAGCTTGTGTAATTAGCTTGAACTTTCACACGAAGCGGCCTGTTTTGGTTTGACTTAAGGCTCTAAATTTTTGATAGCCGTTGATTTATTGCTCATTCCTCTGAAGGATTTGTGGCGCTGAGGCTGCGCGCTGACTTTTATGAGCTCAGAGGGCACATAAGGGCAGAATTGCACTGCTCAGCAGCTCGCTTCCCAGAACAACAGAAAAAAAGGATTGGCAAATACACAAAGATGACAAAAATAACATTCGGAACCCAAATTTAGTTTCCCACTCTTGTGGTTCTTTTTCAGATTATAGGGTGGAGAGTGGAAATAATTTTTTTTTTTTACTTTCCGTTTTTACTCCATGGGGGCTGCATGAGTGGATTGCTGGATTGGTTTAATGCAGTTAAGGGAGACTCGTGAGTCTATCACTTCATTGATTTTTAGGACCATATGATATGAAGGCAAAGAAGATGAGTGCCAAATCTCGTCAGCATAGTCCAAATATGTCTAAAAACAGATACTGTTTGTTCCACATGTGGTTAATTGTGGTCCTTCCACAGGAATAAATACATTTACATGGTCATCAAGCAGTCTAGACTGAAATCACGGACATTACAGCTTAAAGGGGCCTAATCATGTATCTTGACCATAAATCTTCAAATAAAACGGTATACATCAAGGGTTCATCCTGATAGTGTTTACTTGTCCTTTTTGAGCCTGAAAAGAACCGGGCGTGATCAGCAGACATAAACGCCGTGCCGTCTGCTGGCAGTACAGAGGAACTATCAGAAAGCAAGATGGCGACAATTGACGTGGCTACTTCAGGAGCCAGTAGACCGTCCTGCAATGCCTCGCAGTGAAGGGACAGCTCGGTGTCGCTGAAGACCAACCTGATCTACAGGGTTAGGATTACTTCACCACCTCCACTGGACTTTGTTGACTCGCTTTGCTCCTCAGCTTCTCCTTGTTTACTCGATGTGCGATTGTGAAATATTGTACTTCCAGTCACATGGTCTTGTTATGGTAAATTTACACAAAAGCACTTTACAAACAGAGCAAAACAAAACTGAAAAATTAAATATTATATGCCAACAAGGCGCAATAATTTAATTGGAAAAACTTTGTAAGCTACCAGTGAGAGCTGCTGGTGTAGACTAGACCCCTTTAAGAAAACAATGTCATTATCAATGACCTAATCATTTTCTGTTTTTTTTTTTTTTTTTTTTTTTTGGCTGTGCTTGATTCCCAGGTAAGGACAGAGTCTTCAACACTCCTCTTTGTGAGCAGGGGATTGTGGGATTCGGCATTGGTGCAGCTGTTGCTGGCGCAACAGCCATTGCTGAGATCCAGTTTGCTGACTACATCTTCCCAGCATTTGACCAGGTAACAGACTTTCCCTCTGCTCTGGCAAGACCCACTAATCTCATTTATGATGGAGTTGCTCGGGGCAGCATGTTTCTGCATGTGCACTGACACAGTGCCTTGTATATGGCAACCGTTTGCCATAGAGGTCCCATAATTAGTAAATACAACCTATCCGGGCGTAATTTCCTCTCTGTATAAATCCAGCTGTTCTGTGAAGGCCTCAGAGGTTTGTTGGACAAAAATTAAAGAACCAACGACATCACAAAGACCAAGGAACACATTAGAAAGTTTAGTGATGAAGTTTTCGAGTGTAAATTGGTGAGGCTTTTTTTTAGCAGACAGGGAAGCTAGGTAAATTGGTGGGAAGATGGATGGAGCTAAAAACAGGCCAGTCCTACAAGAAATCCTGTTGAAAGCTTTGAAAAAGCTGCGAGCAGGTGGACGTCCTTTTGAGAATTGAGAATCTGTTGCAAAAAATTTACATTCAAGGACTCGCTGTATCCAATCTAACTTTGCTTGAGAAACATAGCCAGCTCTTTCAGTCTTCTGATTTGCAAAACTGGTAGAAACATATTCCAACTGACCTGTAGCTGTGATAATTGATTCAGCCTCACAATCTCCCAGTATAATATACTGTTGTTTGCTACTTAAATATCATATTTTTCAGACTATAAGGCGCACTTAAAATCCTTAATTTTTCTCAAAAATTGATGATACACCTTATAATCCGGTGCGCCTTAAATAATCGATCAGTAAGCACAACGGAAATATTATAGGTGATACAATGCCCTCAAAAATCTGTTAAAATGTGTAAGTACAACTTTGGTAAGCAACGAAGCTGTTCCACTCAATGGATATTTGGTGTATTACTGTACACTGTGGCACTACCTGATCGGACTCCTGAGCTGTCTACAAGACTGCCTGACTGTAATGTCTAAACTAGAAGTGCATTCATGTAAAGGCCCCCACATTCGGGCGTAGGTCACTCTGCGGAGGTTCGCGCATTAATCGAGGCGTACTCTGCGCATACAGGTACGTGTCACACTATAAACTTCTCAGAAGCAAGAAGTCTTTACATCAAACTGTTCATAAGTGACACAGAGCTTGATACACTGAGCTGCTCCAAGCAGGCGGTTTGAAGGATGCGCAGCATCACAGTCCCTCTGTTCTCACTGACAGGTGGGAGCCTGCTGGAAAAGAAACGGCTCTAGGTGCTCAGCTAGCTAATCACACGTTTTACCATCCACCTCTTCGTCCCACTGGCAGAAAGTGTGGGAATTGTAGGAATTCCCTAAAAGAAATGTAGGCGACAGTACGCTCGACTATGAAGGGTAAACGTCCGTGTAGAGTCAGCGAGGAGTACGCACAGCTCACAATACACGCACAGTACGCCCGAGTATGTGGGAGCCTTTAGGCAGCCTGCGCCCGGACTACGCCCTAGCAACAATGAACATAGTAAGTTAATTCAATATAAAAGTTACTTTTATTTTGGCCTTATGTTAGAAACAGGGCAGTGTAGTCCAACCACTCTGTCCTCCTGGCAGAGACAGATAGTTTCCCTCTCAGGAGAGAGCTGTGTACGTGAAGGGGCGGAGTGATATTACACACTTGGGAAGAATATTTAGTGCACCTTATAATCAGGTGCGCCTTATGGTCAGAAAAATACGGTAATGTTTAACCCACTGTAACACAAGCCCCCCGATCTCATAGCACTAGTTACTTCTTCAATAGCTTCAAATATGGACAATGTTTTTCAAAAAAATATTAAACAGTTTTTCTTAATTACCTTGAAGAATTTTGGTAGCAGAAATATAGGTCTGTAGTAAGAAAAAAATATGCTTATCTCCATTTTTGTATATTGGGATTTTGTTTGACTGTTTTCCTTTTTTTTATTAGAAAATGAATTTGGTTTGAAATGAAAAATTACCGATTCATGTGTTTTGTAGTGGCTCTGAAATCTCCTCAACTCTATCTTTAATGAAGAATGTACAGTATCAGTACCATGTAAACCAGGGATCTTTTGCTCTTGCATTTTTTATGTGTTTCTTTTTCTTTAACGGCACTGAGGAACATATTCTCATATTCTATTTATAATTTATAAAACTCCTGTGCAGTGCTGGACGAGTCAGGGGTGTCTTTGGATAAGTCTGATCCAAGATTCAGCTCTTTCATTCATATTCTCCTTTTCCATATATTTATCAATAAAAAAGCTGGGGCATTCAGATTTATTAGAGCTATTTTTTGTAATATTTAGGACATCCTTCATATTATGTCTATTTTCATGTAATATTTCCTTATAATATGTACTTTTTAATCTTACTCTTTAATATCTTTTATATTTAGTTTCTGCTTCTATAGATTTTAGTCTTATAAAATGCATTTTTCTTTTTTTTTCTTTTACAGATGTTTTGCAATCCTCTTGTCAGCCAAGGACAGCTATTGAATTCTTTGTATTTGTTAAACATTTTCAGTGGAAAGAGTTTATTATACAGTGTTGTGAATATTTTAGATGTGATTTGTGTGCTGTATTAATGTTGCATTGATAAATGGTTTGCCAGTTCTGCTCCATGAAATTGCTTTTTAATTAATGAATTGACTAATGTATGAATTGACTTCCATCCCATATGATAGTGAATTGTGTGAAAGTTAAACTCAAGGAAACTCCAGAGTTGGACTCTATTTGCAAATGACAGGGTTTCCGCGGGGCATTAAAAATGAATGCCCCGCATTTAAGTCATTAAATGAAATTTTTTAAAATTAAGGCCTTAATAGGCATTAAAAGTCATTAAATGTGATTATCTGTGGCATTAAAAATGCCTTATTTTTTTTCTAAAAAAACACGGTCATAAAAACAGTTTCGTCAGATATATTATATCAGATATAACTGATTCCGTGTGTTTGCGCTAAACTGCTTCCGGTTGATCCTAAAGCCGTATGTTTTTACAATTTTCGGAAAAGGGACTCGAGGCGGAGAAAGAGCTAGATAATGGGAAAATGCTAATTTCAACAAAAGCGGATGAAAAAACGAGGAATTCGGGACATGGCTGCAGCCTGTCAACGGTAAAGATGACGAAGGATTTTGCCGTGTTTGTAAAAAAATTAAGCTTTGCACAATGGGTGTCAATGCTTCACGATCTCACATGAAGTCGGACAGTGTAGTCCAGGGTGTATGCGGGTATACGGCGCATACCCACTTATTTTTCAGTCAGCATTACGTATACCCACTTCTGGAGCGATATTTGTGTCTTTTGTTTGAGCGCGCAGTGAGACAGGTATTCAGCGTTTAAACATCACGCGCGCTCCCTCAACCTGTTTGCCGCGCGCTCAAAACTGATAAACTCTTCTCAACCCACTATCCTCACCCTCGGTTCCGTGTCTGCCCGTGACCTGCTACTTCCACGCTCAACACCAGCTCTGCGCACGCTCGCTGGATTCTGTCTGTGCGCTCTTGACTTCAAAAACTGTCCACCTCACCAGCCAATCACAGACAGGTTTCTTTCCATCCAATCAGAGTAGGGCTTGCAAATACTGCATTCAGATGGATTAAATGAAAATGCTGCAGCTTTTGGCAGAAAATACTAAACATAACGGTGGGATTGAAGAAAAAACAACAACCAATCAACAGTTTAATATTTTAGCCTAAAATATTTAGTTTAAAATAATTCCTTGAGTTACTAAGTGAGGTGTGAAAAATCTTTTTGTCTCTTTTCTTTCCAGCTTCTGGGTGATGATGCAAAAGTTTCTTGTGATCATAATCATCATCATTGTCATCATTATTTAAAGAGCACTTTAACACGAGGTACAACAAAATAACATCTAATAAAATGACTTGAGTAAAGAATCAACAGTTTAAAACAACAACAATAATAAGCTGTTTAAATCCTTAAAAACAAACAGAAGTTCTTTAAACTGAACTCTAAGATAACCAGGCAACCAGTGAAGGGAGGCCAGGATGGGCTAATGTGCTTTATTTTATGTTTTTCCATTAAAAGGTGTGCAGCAGCATTTGAACCAGCTGCAGACGTTTGAGTGAGGACTGACCGATTCAGAGATAAAGAGAATTACTAATCCAGCCATGATGAAATGTAGGTTTAGAGTAGTGTTTTCATGTTTTTGCCTTGAAAGAATAGGTTTTACCTTTGCTTTGTCCCTTTTTGACTGTCAAGTTTAAAATCACCGTCCATTTTAAAATCGAGGGGCTAAACATTCATTGTCAGGGTGTCTAAATCAACAGGGTCAACAGTTGTTTGGGTGTTTCAACTGGTATATTTACAATTCCTCATTTGCAAAGACAGAGATTTGAGTTTTGATGTTCTCGTTATTAACTTTATCTCTTTCTATAGATTCTCTTTCTCATTCAATTTAGGACTTTACATATGCCTTATCATCTAGGTCTATATTGAAAAACCTACAGTAAAGTAATGAAATGTTGATTCTGGATGTAGTGTAGGAATTCCTTCAATATAAACCAAAGAACATTTTACATGACCTGCCAGAAGCTGGATAAAATCTTTGAAAAAGAGACAACAGTATTTTCACACCTCACGTAGTAGCTCAAGGAAATATTGTAATCTAAATGTTTTAGGCTAAATATTTTAGGCTAAAATGAGTAAACCCTAGTGATGGATTTTTGGGTAAACTAAATAGAGCAGTGTTACATGTCATTGTTTCTAAAACCGCATTTTTCTGAGCTGCGTCTAAAAGGGCAAACATTGAGAGTATACCCACTTCTCCAGGGACCACTACACCACTGCAGACAGCCACAGATCAGCTGCAAGGGGCAGACAGCAGCTAACGATGTCAAGTTACTTTTCTGTAACCAACACAGTCACGTCCGCATTAGCAACCGCAAACAGCACAGCAGCAGCTGGAGCAAACTGTACCGCCACTAATGTAGGGAAATCAGACGGTCTTCAAACAACATTTAGATCCAATGCAACACTGCATGCGGAGGTGCTCTGGTGTCTGAACACAGCCATCAAGTGCTATCTGTCTGTCTGTCTGTCTAATTTCTACGGGCATTAAATTAGGGTTACTGATTCCTGTATAAACCCTGAATGAGATTTTTCTATCTCGCTCATAACTTCTTCAACTCAGTCTGTTCTAACAAATCATGCACCATAATAATTTTTAATCCTTGTTGCAATCTCCACATTTGTGGGGACTTGCTTGTCTAGTTGGTCAGTGATTTGAAATAAGTTCTAGTCGGCATTTCATACTTGACAGATTGTTGGAACAGTATGCTGAGAGCAATTTAGGACTCTTTGCACCATGAAAATTGCCATCCAAGTAAAGACCGAATCAAGAGCCATTTTCATTTTACCCAATCAGGCATGTTTGATGTCTACTTAATGATCAGTTCAACACTTAATCTATAATAGAATTTACATGTATGTTATTTTATACTGTAGCAAGTAGCACAAACATCTATTGACTAAAACGGGTATTTTCTTTACATGACCTGTTTTTCTCATGAAGATTAATATAGCATTCATGGTTAGGGCTTGATGTGTGCTGATGTTTTTCCTTGCATACATGTTGACACCGTTGTCATTCTGTCTATCCTTGTCCTCCACATGATAAATGTTATTCCTCTCTTTTTGTCAAGGCAAAATAAAGTAGAATACATTATAATGTAAGCTGTTATATGAAATATGTTACCTGTTTGGTGCATCAAGAAGATAAAAAAAACCACGAGCGGGCTCTGTTTTCCTTCTGTGTTCCTGTTTAAATGTATACAGGCAAATAAACCTTAGAGACAGATAAAGCTCAAAGTAATATTCCACCCGAGTTTCAGACTGAAAATCTTGAGTAACTCTTTTGGTGGATGTCCAGCATCAGAAACTGTAGACATAAGGAGGAATACACATAGGCGCAAAGAGCTTGTTAAAAGACAAAGTAGTTTTTCAGTGTCTTTGATATCTTGGGGAAGATGCCTCTGCTCATGAAATTAGTTTTTCTGTCCACTGGTGTGGTCTTTAGCCGCTTTTCATATTAAAACCTTTAGAATCTAGTGGCCCTGTATCACAGACCCCTTTATGTTCTCCTAAAGTTTCATGTTTTACCCCTTTCACATATTTTCTTTTCCCTGACAGATTACCATTGCCATTTATTTATTTATTCCAGCTTCATGGTACTATTCATATTATTAGTATTCCCTCCCTAAATTCAAGTCAAGTCAAAATTGAACCGCGAATATCCAAAATTCCATGTGTAAAAAGGGAGCAGAAAGGAAATAAATTATAAATGATTTAAGATGCACCTTTAATGATCTTCCTAAAACAATAGACTTCAATATAATAGAGCAGAATATGTTTGTGACGTGTACTTAATACTTTAAAAGGATCGCACTGTACTCTCATCCAAATTTACAACTGGCAGGTTGTAAATTTGTAAAGCTTAGGTCTAAACACACTCTCATATCTGAGGAAATCAGTTAATCAGTCAATCATAAAGTCAGGTGGAGCACAAAATGCTAGACAGAAAATAAAATAAGAAGAAACAGACAATCATTAGATCAGTGGCTCTCAACCTTTTTTGGGCAAATGCCCCCCCCCCCCCCCCCACACACACACACACACACACCCGTATATTATCCAGGTCTCCTACTGCCCTCATCAAATAACATGTAGGGTATTCTCCCTGATTATCGTTATTAATTTTTTTGCTATTGGAATTAATAAAATTAATACAAATTTCTATAAAAGTTGCTAAAATTGAAATTAAATAAACTATAAGAGATAAAACATTTCTACAAACTTCAACTCACCCATATCCTGGGGCTGTTTCTGCCATTGCTGAGGGATTTTTAGAGAAAGATCTAAATGTTAGCAATGTCTAGAAGCCATAAATGAACTTGTAGATTTCCCTGTCGGGTCTCATGTCTGAAGATTTACAGTCATCGTTGCATTAATTCCCGGTATTGTGTTTGCAGATTGTGAATGAAGCTGCAAAGTACCGTTACCGTTCTGGGAACCTGTTTGACTGCGGGAACCTCACCATTCGGGCTCCATGGGGCTGTGTTGGCCACGGATCCTTATACCACTCTCAAAGCCCTGAAGCGTTTTTTGCCCACTGCCCTGGTATTAAGGTGAGTCCTACAAATGTTCAACGTAAAATGTAAAGTAAAAATATTATAGGGTCCTCTTGGAACAATGTTCTGGGTTTAAATTGTGACGTTGGAACGGGATGGTAAATGTTTTAGAAAAGTTGCCTGAATTTGATCACTTTTCCAAGAATGCAGATGAAAAGCTGTCAGGCCATGGTGTCTTGTGTTAGTTTAGGTCAAACTTCTATAACCCTTAATCATAAAAACTGTTAAGTCTAAATTATTCATACCCCTGCCCGAGGCTGCATAATCTATTGGAAATTCTACAAATTTTATCATAGTAGCTGTGCACAAAAATACGATTGCAAAAACTGCTTGTATGCAGTATTTACTAGGTTAATGTAGGGCTGGACGATATAGAAAATTTGCATATTGATGAAATAGAAATCAAATTGATCGATAACGATAATTAGCAACAAATTCAAAACATATTTTAAGTGCAGTCCTGGCCATTTTATGCTGTTGCTTAGCGACCTATTTTTAGATACAGAACACACAAACACCAAATTCAAACTCAACCCTTTATTCAACCAACTTTTTACCAAAACTGCAAGTTTTTAAAAAAGAAAAAAAGAACTTGTGCTCTCTGAACTCTTTGAAGGGGCGGAGCTTGGTGACTGAGTGTTCCTGAGTCTGTTTGTGATTGGCTGAAAGGATGTAATGACTGTAGTATTAACCTACATGATAGACTAGAATGAAGGAAAACTGTTATTCTATTGAACTTTTTATTGATCCTTTTTTTTTCTATCATTGATAGACGTTTATCGATCGATTATATATTGTTATTGAATTATCGTCCAACGATATTTTAACAATTATGTATTTCATACACACTGCATACTAACAGCTTTTGATGCCCACGTCAGATGTAGATTTTAGTGACTGAGATGGTCAGGGAGAGTGGAGTTCAGGGTTTCCTTTCTTTTTTTTTTCTTATAATGCAAGAGGAAGGAAAATGTGGGTTAATCTCAGTTGATGTTGTCATGTTAATATTGCACAGTTATATCATAAATGCATGTCTTTCTAATATCAGTCCTACACTTAGCAGATAAAGCAATTTTTCATTCTTTCAACATGTTTCTTCTTCCTGGAAGTAATATTAACATTTTGTAGTAGCCCAACCAGGGTCCTGACTTGAATCCAATAGACTCTGTGTAGAAAGTTCAAGATTAGGGTGATGGCAAGGAGGCCTTCCAATGTCATAGGCCTATCACCAAAGATAAATTGTCAAAATACAAATGGAAACATGCAAAATGCTGGTCAGTAATTCTAAGAAAGGTTTGATTGCTATAATGTTGATGCAGATTTTTTCCATTCATCAATAAGAAGAATAGAAAACATTTTGACATGTAATAAAAAACAGATAATTTACTTTGTTTGAAAACTTGCCTAACCTTTACACTTTTTTTGTCTTCCAAGAGAGTTATTGGCTAAATGAAAATAATTGTAAACCTCAGTCTGCTAGGAGTATGAATCATTTTGGCCTTAGATGTCATTAATGTCAGTACTGTGCAACACAGCATTTCTTAAGACTTTTGACATACAATAGTGGTGAGGAAAATCTCCACAACATGCTCAAATTAAGAAACATTTAGATGACTTACCTTAATCATAAAACACTAATTTTCTGCTGTAGTTAATTAACACAATTTAAACTGAATATGGGCTGATTACCGAGACCAGAATTATTTCCATTCAGTTGGACTTTAGGAAGCTTGGCAAAGAAAGTGGATTGTACAATTTAACTGTTACTAAGAGAGCAACAGCCATGCTGCTTCTCTGCAAAGGTCATACAGCTGAATGCTAATCCTTGTGCACACTATCATTACTGGTTCCTCAATTTGACAGAAAGCCTCTCAAGACTAAATTAGTTTTCCACTCTGTGTTCATCGTGGGGTTTTCTATCTGATTCTACCTTATAACTGTAGTAAAGAGGAAAGAAGGTAAATAATGTATATCTTCAGGATAAGGCAGCACCTGATTTTTTTGATTTATGAATGTTTTGGCCCATTGCAGTTAAAAGAAGAGTTCAGAGTTTTTTTAAACGGGGGGGTTGGTAGAAACATGGCCAATAAATATCAAATATGGGAAATACAAACTGAGACTGCAATTTAAAATTAGCTTATAAATGCAGTTACATTTGCTAATTCTGTTATTCTTGCTAATCACTAATATCAAAAGCTGAAAACGGGGAGGAAACTGTATAATATTCTCCTTATTTAGAAATATAAGCAAACTCTTGTTGAACTGCTGTCGTCCAACATCATGTTGTTTATCTCACCTGGTGTGACGTTGCCTCCTCTCCTAACGTAACATATTAATGATTACAGGAAAGCTTCTTATAGTCTCCTGTTAGAGTGGTAAACTTTCATAGTAACTAACAGAGAGTAAATCAGAGCAAATCAAAAACAAACAAAACTGCTATTTAGTTTTAATGGATTCTGTCGAAAACTCTGATCTTGTGATATATTTTACTGTCTAAAGATTTTCAGTTACACAGAGAGAAACAAAGACCCAACTTTGAGCTGTTTTTGAACAAATCATTTGTTTGCTGTAAATGTTTCTATAGTTAAAGACTGCTACATTAAGCTTATATAGTAATGGTACATTTAGGTAGATTTATTTTTCAGCACCGTCAAATGATGTAAAATGTATACAATAAAACCCACCTTATCTTTATTTAACGTCTTATTTTAGCAAGATTTTATAAATGTCCTTTTTTGTGTGTTCCTCAGATTGTGATACCTCGTGGTCCACTGGAAGCCAAAGGGCTGCTGCTGTCATGCATTGCTGACAACAACCCCTGTTTATTCTTTGAGCCCAAGATTCTTTACAGAGCAGCAGGTGAGCCCATTTAAAATGAGAGAAAAACGTGTTGTGATTGGTTTTGACTGGTCCTGCCATGTTCGGTTTTATCCAGTGTTGAGCCGCAGAGCCTCTTTCATTGCTTAGCTTTGATGATGGCTGCTTACAAGGTATGCAAGGCCCTGTGACAATCAAATACATCTGAGGTGCTCGGAAACTTTCAACACCACCATCTCGGGTATAAGCTTCACACGTTTTTGGAGAATGGCAAGCAAAGTTCCCTGAAGGATCAGAGAAAGGCATTAGCATAAATTGTGTCACAACCGGAGGATGTTCGATTAACTCTGCTGATCACGTATCTCCATACAAACACCAGCCTATCGCTTCCAAAGAGTTTCCTTTGACAACAGTTCCCGTGGCTCTGTGTATTTACATGTGTGAGGCACGACCAAACAAATACACTTGGTTTCAAACGAGTTCAGTGAAATCTGCATGACCACAAGCAGATAATCTAGAATGTAGATTTAAAACTCCTCTGTTCTTGTTTGTTGGTAACTATGGGCATGTAAAAAGCCATCTCACAGTCACATATTGCAATAAGCCCTTGTTTGTGTTTAGCTGATGAAGAAACTGCTGCCATGACAACATAATTGCTTAATGTGTATAATTTAGGGAGGCAATACAAGCTTCATGATTGTTTTTTTTTTCCCCCATGTATCCTGCATTTCATGTATACCAATAGAGAAGCTGGTTAAATACATGAACATGAGCAGATTTGCTCTATAAGAAGGATATCTAGAAATTGTATCCTAAATCTAATCAAAACTGGATCCAGCTTCAAAGTAGTTAGGCCACAATGACATAGGGCACCAAGTCCCCGCAACCAAGCCACACCGCTGGCCAGGCCAAGTCCGGGACCCAGTCCTTGCGGCAGCCTAAGACCCAAACCAACCTTGACATCAAGACCGCCCAGCACAAAATGGGAGCGACACCCCCAGAGCCCCCAACACACCGGGCAGGAAGTAGCCCAGACCTCTTAAAGACCCTGTAGGGAGGGCACATTACCATCCCACCTGGTGAGCTAGTGCCTGGGAAGTCAAGATGGAGGGATATAGTCTCTGTTGCCCACGGACAGCCTGGCACAGCTTCAGGAGCCACAAGCTTCCAGACGAGAGCCAACCAGGACGTGGCCCGAGCGCCCACACACACAACATCACACCCCAAGTGGGGCAGGCCTTCCCATGATGCCACCAGAGACTCCCAGTACCCACCAAACCAGCACAGGTGCTGGGTGGGAGCAAGAGGACCACACCATTTCCCCTGAGCCCAGCCCCTCTTCCAGTGTTATGTGTGTTTGTGGTAATGTGAAATTTTACCATAAATGCAGATATGTATGTGTAAAGTAGAGGTGGGTATTGTTAAGAACCTCACAATTCGATTCGATACCGATTCGATATTGATTGATTGAAATGTTTGGATATTGATTAATTCCAAACAGGGACCTAATCCGTTTAGAAGATTTTCTGAATCAATATTGATTGGGAAAACTGTATTGCAGTGCATTGATAAATCAATATTTTTACCCACTCCTAGTCTAAAGTGCATTAAAACTTGTTTTTGCGGTGTGCTGCTTGGGGACAGCATAGTCTCCCTGAACCTAACTTGAAAGCCCCAAGTTTCCTCAGTGTGTTAAAATTGTGGTGCAGGATGGACCCAAACATATGTAAAAACATAGCTCCTTATTGTCCCTAAATCCAAGTGGAAACTAAGAGGAGATTGTGCTTTTGCTGTGGCTGCTCCAAAGTTGTGGAATCATCTGCCCTTGCATGTCAGGCTCTCGTCTTTCAGAGTTTAAGACTCTTTTTACAACACACCTGTTTGAGGAAACCTTTTGCACACCCTAAGGGCCTGACTCTATTTTTGAATTATTTTTAACTATTTTAACAGTTTTGAACTATTTTGTCTGTTTTAGCTTATCTGTGTTTTGTCCATTTTAAATTTACTGTAATTTTCTCATTGATGTGTGATCCGAGGTCCCACACATCAATGAGCTTAACTATAGTAATTAAGTAAGTCCTCTTTAATACGTGTTGGGTAAGGTTGGGCAGTGAGTATGTAAACTGCACCTGGTTTTTGGGGCAATGATATTCTCAAGGGTTTAGTTAAAACTGACATTTTCGAAAATTGGGCTCAAGCAAATGGTTACAACAGGTGTCTGAAACATCCACTTGGACGCTTTTCTTTCATTTGTTAGTCGAACCACAGAGGCCGACAAGAACCCAGGTAGATTGGGTTAGGTTATTGTCTGCCTGTCCGTTTCTCTGACATCAGCTGGTACTTGATTATAAGCTTCATAGGCCCTGATTGATGATAAGCTGGTCAGACACTCAAAAATTCAAAAATCTTATTGTTACATTTCTAAATAATTATAGTTTTGTGTATGACTTCTGTGTTTAGGTTGATTGTCAATAAGCAAAAGTAGAGGAAAAGCAAGTCATTGCATTGAAAGTTCCCTTAGCTCTGAAAATGTATTGCCATGGCCTGTAGTTTGTTTGTGAAATGATTAGGAGATGGATAGTTATTATTGTAGATGATGGCAGGAGAGGGGCCAGCTGAAGGTAATTTGTGTGGGGGGTGACAATGTCGTGCTGAAACACTACATGTTTTTCCTCATTCTGCTGGTGTGTGGCTCGGGCTGTACCGTTCTGTTATAGGATATGTGGAAGAATGTCAAGGTAGATGCAAACCTGATGTACTTTTTATTATTGATGTTCTTAATATTTTGCAAGTGTGTATTTATCTTTGAATTTTGAAAGCATAGTGGGATTTAGTAGCTGGGAGAGGACTGGAGCCGCCCACCCCTACAGATGGATGTAGGCAACCAGGGCATCCGAGAGCAGGTGTCTGAATTATCGGCAGTGGCTTTATTTGCATCGTTTCTCATTTCAGTTTAATGTCCTCTCTGGGAGTTGCAGCGTAGTACAGCAAGAATAATGTATTGCCTCTCTTCACAATAGGATGCTTCAGGTTGTATTACAACTCTACAAACTTGTGACAAGATACTCGTCAAACAAGTTTTAGATTCTGGAAACAAGGATTTCTAGACCTTCCATATTTATATAAATGATAGTTCAATTTAGTACAAATATTATCCATACAAACGTCAGTCAAACATTATGTAGAGGGCTGCTAATCTTTTGTCACGTCACAATTTGATTCTGATTTCTGAAGGCTACAATGCAATTATTAAGATATTGACATCCCATGACAACCCCACCTAGCCCACCCATACACAAACAGCCACATTCTGAAAACAAATATCACAGTAAAAAAATCTTTATACAGAATACAAAACAAATCTGTGCCAAAGTTTGTGGACCTCTGTAAATTCCAAACTACAAAACACCCAAGCTTATTCCCAATTAGTCCAAGTTCTCTCAATTCACATGTAACTAAAACTAAATCCTTCTTAGATCTGCTGTTCCTGTCCTGTCTGCTACAGTCTTAAACAGCTCACTGATATTTAAACCCATGTGACTCTCATTCACTGCTCTCATCACAAATCAGAAGATGCGGCAGTAACAGTGATATAAGATTCCATGGCAGTAGCTGCCCATGCATCAAATGTTATTTATCTCATGTCCTTGTGAGGCTGTCCCTTTGTTTGTGATGTTTCCGTTTGTGGAGATCAATATTTTAGTGGAAAAAAATGTTTAGGTGGGACGTTAAGTCCAAAGACTGCTCCATAGCACAAAAGGCCTGCTTCTTAACAGCTCGAGAAGGTCGCAGATCCTCTGTGGTTAAAAATAGCTGAGAACTTTGTAATTGGTTTCTTCTTCTCATTGAGGGGAAGATTTGACATCCCTAGCTTGATGGCTTTCCAGTTTACAGCCACACAATATCAGCCTTTTTACTTCCACCTCTGGGTCAAAACATGTAACAAAGTTTTCGTTTTTGTTCTTTAAAAATATTTTGTTTAATTGAACGCAGCCTGCACGTGGTGTTGCTCTTGTCAAAGTCACTTTCCTTTTGGTGTAGAGGCCAGAGGATCCGGGGCAGATGCCCCGTGTGTGCGTCATAAACTGAGTGCCACAATTACGCGCTTCTGAGTCCCTCATAATTAGGGTACAAATTGTCACTAAGATAATCGAGTTTTTATGTTTGTTAAACGAGTCGCAAATTTGATCTGTTGTTTCTAAGAGCAGGTAGCTGCTTTTTCTCTGGTTTCCTTAAACCGTTAAGAAGCGTTTCAGTTTAGCCTTATGGTTTTAAATAATTTGAACATCTTTCTAAAAACCCATTTCTGAAGACAATTTTTATAGAAAATGGAACAAGGAAATTGGTTTTCCATGCTTAATTCCCCATCGCATTGTATAAAAGTTGAGTTCATGTGTCTGTTTATCCATCCAATCATTCATGCGTTAGTACGTTTTGCAGCTGTTCATCCATTCATCCATCCATGTACATTTTATTTGTTGCAGGTTGCTCATTTAAAGCCTGTCCACTGTAGAAAAATGTTGCATAAACCCTAGTGAGCTTACTGTATTAACACTTTGGAGGTCTGTCAGGAAAACTATACAATTTAGCCATGTATAAAATTACTGAATAAAGACTTTTGTCATTGTATCATAAATTAATTTACACAATTTCTCTTTAGCTGTTTCACCTGGAAACCTAAAGTAGGTTGCATATTCTTCACCTGAGCTCTACATGTTTTAACACAGTGAGTTCTTGAGATGAACAGTTTTTACTGTGTTACACATCTTATTAAATGGGCCCAAAGTATCAGGTTGCAAGATTTCCAGAAAGGTCTCAAATCCAACATCTCTATAGAAAATGATTAGTCTAATTGTCTCTTTGCCTGTCTGTAATACTTTTAAAACTCATCTTTCAAAATCCTACGACACACATTTTCTCTCATCACCAAGATGTTAAATGTGATGATAAAATCCCTCATTATTAATGTTATGAATATAGTTTAAAATAGTTTGTAACAGAGAAACCCAAAGGCAAGGATTTAATTCCTTGCCTTTGGGTTTCTAAGGAGTTTAGTTTGATTTAAACCATACACTCAATTTACTTTGTGCTGGTTTTAGTTCAAAGACAGACTGACCACGAGGCTTTCCCTTTTGGACTGATGCTTTGTTTTTCTGTGGGTCTCGTTTTCTTTACCTCATCCCATTAATGTGTTGTGGGGGAACATTAATCAGTTATAGGCCTGAAGCTGGGAGCAGATCTGATTGGATCATGTGTTAGATTGTGCTCATAAAGACACACAGCCTCTCATGAGACGAGAGATTCTGGAAAAAAAGCTTCAAGCAGCATTTGAAACTGTCCAGATAAAATGTTAAAGAGTAAGATGTTTTTTTTTTCCATTTGTTTGATGGTGTCGTATTTCACCACTTTGTCATCTGGTCTATTATTTAGGGATACTGCTGGTCTGGGGTTCAAAGTGTTTTGCATAAAAATCACAGGGTACATATTTGAATGATGAATGAGTGCTCGGAGCCACAGCCATAGTGTCTTTTGAATGTGAGCCTGCATTTAATGTTTGAGTCTGTGTGTGTGTGTCTCCTCAGTGGAGCAGGTTCCAGTCGACTCCTACACCATCCCTCTTTCGCAAGCTGAGGTCCTACAGGAAGGAAGTGATGTCACGCTGGTTGCCTGGGGAACACAGGTACGTCATTTGGTTAGTGACACATTTGAAGTGTGTCACCTGAACAGTTTGGAGTTTTAATCTATGGTCGGTAATATTTTCATGACCATTGATGCCGTGTTTCTTCTTTATTAAATGGCATGTAGCGCCACAAAGGCTACCAGTGGATTAACTTTAAGTCCATCACAAAGCCCCGTTGTCACAGCAAGGTATCTCATCTGCCAGTCTTAGACCAGGTCCACCGAGGCAGCCACAAAGCGTCAAGGCTTTTCTTGGAGCCTGATGTTTTAACACTAGGTTCTGCTGTGTGCCTTCTATTGTGTCCTTTCTTTTTACCACAGAGATTTCATTTTCTGGTGCCTGTTATAAAACGGCATGTAGCTCACCAGGAATCATTCCTGCAATCAATTGTACCCAGACTTCTTATTATGGTTAATCCAAGATGGAACGTACCTGCAGGGTGGCAGGAGGTCTGAGGGCTTTCAGGTGAAACGTCTCCATCAAAGCTTATTTTGTTGCTCAGATTTGGGAAGAAAAGAGTGTATATGGTGAAGCAGTTGAAAGCATGATGCTGCGTTTTCATGTATCTAGTTTTGCTCAAAATATTTGAATTACTTTGAAATGACAAAAAAGTAAAAAAATAAGCACACTGGAGCAGAGGACCAGAAGAGTGCCAAAGGACACCACTCGACATTTAACATAGTACAAAGTGTACCAAAATATGCAAGTGAAAGATAATGGATCAGTATCTGGTCAGGGAAAATTTTACAGTGTAAAAAAACAAAAAAAAGAAACATAAAAAAAACCTCCCTATTAGTGGTGTGCCTTTCCAAACATAAAATGAGATTATGAAGACTTGGGTTTTAAAGAATTTCAGGGTGGAAACCGATGACAATTAATCGAGCTAAGTATTCTTCCTAGATTTCTTTATTTCTTTCGAGTTGATGCAGGCCAGCAACTTAGCATGCTTATGATTTGGATAGTTTTAACCTAATAAGACTTGATCATTTTAGTCTTAACATGGTATTTTTGATCACTGAAAATGATTTGTTTCTCTTTAAACATATTTTTCTTTCTCCTGATAGATCTGTAAATGAGATTGACAATTGAGCAAACATATGTTAAAAGTTAAAAGTTAAAGCTGAGGGTAGGCAGATCCAATTTAAGAGCTTTGTTAAAAAGAAAACAGTCATTTTTGTGGACATTTATTTTATAACCTGAAAAGTAACGAAACTGGATAAGCAATGACAGCAGAGAGAATACAGATATGTGGGGATTATAAATGTTTAAAAAGTAACACGTCATCGGCATAAAGGGAAACCTAATGTTAAGTATGATCTCTCTGAATGCCTTGAATGTGCTCAGCGCATCTGAGGGATTTTGCAAGGGGGTCAATAACTAGATCAAATTACTGAGGATTAAAAGTGCAGGAAATAAGTACACCAAGGATCTTTCTGTGGATTTCAAAGGCAGTGCTTTTTTGTAATGAGATTTCTTGCTTCTCAACACCACACCCATCTGTCAACCATATGTAGATGAAAGGAAAGAAAATGGCTTGATTCCCGTTTTTAAGCAGGTCCTGGTCCTAAGCTGGCTCTAAAGACCCTTCAGAACACTTGCTTTATTCAGCTAATCTGTCTGACGATCCCAGGGTATATAAATTACAAATAAAGTCTCCATCAGAAATAGCAACATTATCTTAGTTTAATTTATTGATTTGTTTCAAACATAAGTTAAAAGGGAAAAAAAACAAGGACAAAACTTATCAGATGTGCAAATACCAAAATAAAACCCAAACACCATTCCATATTACCAATTTCAATGTTGCAGAGTTAAGAATTGTAATGTAAACTAAACAAAAACATTTTAGCTGTTTGTGTTATTACTTTCAGGGAGACATGAGAGAAAACCAGCAGCAACTAGAAACAGTTATGAGAGTTCCTTTTGTGCTGAATGCAATAAAGGCAGTAAATGCTGAACAGGTTACCCTCTGAGAAATTCAGCTGTCTGCTTGCTGCCTCTTTGTATAATTTTATTGTATTTATTGTTTTTCGTATTTAACATAAGAGTGTGAGGAAAATAACTTTATAACGTACATAATGCTGGGATAAATCAGTTTACCTTTAACATTTTCA
Source organism: Fundulus diaphanus (assembly GCA_037039145.1). Lineage (NCBI taxonomy): Eukaryota > Metazoa > Chordata > Actinopteri > Cyprinodontiformes > Fundulidae > Fundulus > Fundulus diaphanus. Next base: position 15,813,827 of record CM073130.1, on the reverse strand, counting down.
TACATAGCTCATATGGTTTTGTGTGGTTCGTCCTATGTGTATTTGAAAATGGATTTAATTTTCTTCCTGAAATAATGTGTGATGACCACTGAAGATGTACGTGTTTTGTGTGGAATTGGTGGGTGAAAACAAAGACCAACTTCCACAATATGTTATAAATTATATTTTCAGACAATGTAAAAGTATTTATATTGATAAAAACAGGTACGATTTGTAGGGAGCATTAAGCAGAAAATGTTTCATATCAGATGAAGTCCAATTCATTGAGTTTTTAGTGACTTACAAGAAGCACTTAAGTTTAGTCTTTTCTGCTTCAATTAGATGGTATGTTTCCAAACATGCTTCTGAAATGCTTAACCTACACAAATTAATGATAAATATAATATAGATCATGATACCATCAAGCCCAGGACTATGTATGTAGATATAGATTGACTACTTGTTAGGATTGTCCATGTTGTCCATGTCAAGTTTTTCTACATTTCTACAGCACAGAATCTTGAGTTAAACCTTATAACAAAAGCCCTGATTTAGAGTGAGCCTGTACAGGGCTGTGAGGTGGTTTATTGATATTAGACTACAATTCAAGCCATTCTTGGGTCTCAGTTGATCCGATCCATCTGATCCATGACTCAATCCATTGCCAGTTGAGAGAGCACTGGAAGATGACATGAATTCACTCAATCAGTGGAATAGAAATCTGCCAGGGCAAGGAAAAGTATAAACATCTTGGTGATAATTGTCATAGTTCTTTTTTTTTGTATCAGTCTAAGAATTGAATTGAACCAGACACACAGTAAAGCAGCACACACTTAAATCTGAAAGTGTAAACAACTGTTAATGTCTTCTTTCATCTTCCGTTTAGATCCATGTGTTAAAGGAGGTGGCCAACATGGCTCAAGAGAAACTAGGGGTGTCCTGTGAGGTCATCGATCTAAGGACCATCCTGCCGTGGGATACTGAAACTGTTTGCAAGGTAACTAGGACACCCAGTCACCAGCAGAAGGCCAGCTACAGTAATGGGGGAAAAAATTAGAATGGCATTTGACAGCATGTGTGTGTTTATCTATGGTATTTGGACACCTCAATATTTGATTTTGATTAAAAAAAAACACTCTTGACTGTTTACTATATTATATGTAATATAATAATAAAAAATGAAGTTTAGATCTTAGAAAATGTTCAGTAAAATGTAATAAAGATGTAATTTCTGGTAAAGAAGGATGAAGGAAACCTCTATATGATGGAATCCCAAACAGTTGATTCCATCAGGTCCACATGACTCGATTGTCATTTTTTAGCATTTTGAAAGAGGTTTGTTCTCTTTAAACCTTAGATACATAGTTTTGTCCAGAAGGACATTCCAACCATCTGCCTTCTTGCCCTCTCACCCTGAGCACAGACAGCAAGATGCTAAAAGAAGTCTCCGAAACTCTAGAGTTTCATCATAAGACATAAAGCAGGCTGTTGCTACTTTTGGCTTAACAGGTCCTGCCTCAACAATCAGAGAAAGACTGCACAAGTTGAACTTTTGTAGAAGCTGTGCAAGGAGGAAAATTCTGCTCAAAACATGAAGGCCACTATTAATAGTCTTTGGAGAGACGAGTCTAAAAAGCAGAGGACGCGTTTTGGTATGAAAAAATTACAGCCTCATACCAACGATAAAGCAAAGACCTGTAAGTCACATAGTTTGGGAAGCTTTGCTGTCAGCTAAGCATCATAGAATCCCCCATAAATGCTACTGGCCATCAGAAGGTGCTTGAGGAAAATCTATATATCAAAAAAAATGAACCACAACTGGACCCTGCAACTCCACAGTGACCCAAAATGTACCAGCGAATCCACCATAGGTGGTTCAGGAAAAAATTTGCGGCAGAGGAAAATGTGACAGAGAAAAAAAACAAGATTAGGCAATTATAAGCAAAAACTCCTTGATAAAGGAATTAATATTTTATTGGGTGTCTATTTTTTTTCAAATGACTGCATGAGTTAAAAATGCACAAAGTACTTTGAAGCTTTATTACTGTGAATGCAGTAGGCATTCACAGTTATTGAGATCCTCTTTCGCATTTTTACTGTTTAAAGTTTGATTCGCTTCTCCTCCTACAATTTTTCTCCGATTTCAACCATTCAACTTTTAAACTATTCAGCTTCTTCTGGAATCGATGGCTATATCTTTTTGTACTTATACCTTTTCAACTTTTTAAAATATTCAGCTTTTTCTGCAAATTTTCAGCTTTTTTTTCTCCCATAGGAAATGAATGTAATTCATTAAAATTCCGTTCATTTCAGCTGCTTTTTGACAGCTTACTGCTTCAGCCTACTTTCAGCTAGAAACGCCATTCCACTTTTAAAATGTAGTGATATCTTTCAGCTATTATGGTATATTTCAGCTTTTTCATATCTTTTACCATTTTCATATAGTACCTCCTTAAAATTACTTTGGCTTTTCAAGAAATTCAGCAAATAACATGCGTTGCTATGGTCGTCAAGTGGCAGTTGGTAGAGTGCGCACTCTAGAAATTCAACTAATTCTTCTACTCCGAACAACTTCTTCTCACTCGCTCAATTTTCAACCTATCCACATAAATTATACATCAAAACGTAGGAATTTTTGTCTGGATTCAGGAAATGTAACCCTCATTGCTGTAGCATTTATAGATTTTTCGCAAATCACCTCAGAGCGACACAAACCCGAAACCTCCCCCATTCATTTCCTATGGAGCGGTTTTGAAAAATGACGCCTGAAAATTGAAAACATCACACGTTTTCGCATCGTCGCTACTCCGAAACCGTTTCATGTACAAGCATGAGACTTTCACACATGAATGTCCCGACCCTTCTGGCACTCATAAAAAAGGAATTGTTTGGATAACTGTTACGGTTTTACCGCAGGAACAATTTGTTCGGGAGTAGCGAATGTGCAAATTCCTGAAAACGCTTTTCAGCTGCATTTTCCCACATCATCCACTTTTTTACATCGTCGCTGTGCCTACACCGATTTTTGTACAAACATGAAAATGGGCACCATAGTCCTCAAAAGCCTGCTGATACTCATAGTGAAAGAATTATTTTCATATCTCTTATACTTTTTCAGCTACAGCGATTTGTTCGGGACCGTTTTTAGAGGATTTCTGAAAGTCCATAAAAATCACCTTTATATCATAATTTTTCACGCCTTTATTAAACTTTTTCCAGCAAAAACTGATAGCCTGTCTTCTTCCCCTGTCCGTTATGAAATAAACGCAGAAAAAATTACGTCTCTACCATTTACGGATCAGGAGATATGGAGCGTTGTTCGGGGCAAAGTTCTCCATTATAATCCAATGGGACTTATTGTGAGCAAAGTCTCTGCACTTCGGTAGACTGGCTGCTGCAGGTGTGTGAGTGAGTTTCCATGACGACGGAACTCTGAGGGCCAGAGGGAGAGGCTCCATTGAGATAGAATGGCAACTTTCGACGCTCACCGCAGTTGCTGTGATTAATGTAGGAATCTGAAATTCGCACAGTCACTTCCTCTTGACATTTTTAAATTTTTCAGTGACTTTCAGCTATGTGTCATTTTTCTATCCCATTTTGGATTTCACATGCTTTCCTATTGGGCCTTTGCTTCCAACAGGATCTGGCATGATGCCCAGACACGACCCAATTGGCCAATACAGCACCACCCACCTGTGGGAAATGGCGCTACTGACCATTTTGGTCAAATATTGAGTTCTGGGCCCAGATGTGGTGAGGCTGAGTTGCTAAAGGAGGCCAATCTGACCCATGAACTTTGGTGACGTTTGGCGACATTAAGTATTGGCACCCCTATTTGAGGCACTTCCCAGTACAGGATTTGGACCAAACTGACAGAGTACAATCACCCGGTGATCCTGAGCACAACCATGTTAGAGGCTAACGGTTAGCATGTTGCTAATCGGAAGTAGCTCTAGGAAGCTCGGACAAACTTCTGCTTTACAGAGTCTGTACCTCCTTTATACAAAATGCTCCACAATAAGTTTGGGCCTTGTCACGTAAAGCATCTCCAAGTTAGGAGGTGTTAAACATCCAATGCTTTTCAATGGGGGCGAAACCCCTTATACTCCCTAGAAATGCAGGCCCACATATGGCAACAGTATATCCAAGTTTGAAATTCTACTTATGCTTTGTTACACGATTCAGTGTTTAGAATGAGTTAGGAAATGTTTGGTGCCTTTCCCTCGGTTTTTTCTTCTTCTAATCATTCAGCTATTGTTCTTTTAAGTTTTAAATTCTTCAACTCTTTCAAATTCTTCAACTTTTTCAACTTCTTCAATGCTTTTCAGCTATTTTTTCTCTTCTTCAAAGATCTTCTGCATCTTTTGCTTAATCATTCAGCTATCTGCATTCACAGTGCATTTTCGCAGGAAATGCAAATTTTTCTAGTTGAATTCCAGTTTGCTTTTTTTAAGAACGACCAATTTCTACATTTAAAAATATTTTGCAATTGATATTTGCTCTTTTTTAAATCTTTGGCTGGGTCCTTTTCAACAGTGCGAACCACAGATTTAAAGGTCTTCAGCTTCTGCTCATGAGTTGGAATGAGGTGGAGGAGACAATAGTCAGAGTGCTAGCCCTGCACGAGCGATGGCGCTGTATGTGTTCTTTAAAACAGTGTAACAATGGTCCAGTGTGTTTTTTCCTCTGGTTGGGCAATTAGCATGCTGTCTGCATCTGGGTAGCTCATTGGAGAGGTTTATGCTGTTAAAATCACCCAGAACAATCATGAGAGAGTCAGGGTGTTTTCTCTCCATGTTTATCAAGTCAGCGAGCTCTCTCTCCGCCTCAGATGTGCAGGATGGTGGGATATAAGCTCCGGCCAGGATAAACGAAGCGACATCCTTCAGTGAATAAAAGGGTTTACATGATTTCTGTAGCAGCGTAACGGAAACGAATGCCATGAACGGGCATCGATACGAGCAGGTTAGGTTATAGTACCCTAGCAAAACAAAATACTGAACTTGGATGCACCCTGAGAAAGATTTTTATTTTTTTGTGGCTGTTCCAGCTTTGTTACATACATACAAAACTCTTTTTGAAACAATTACTCTATAGCGAGATCCTTTCTTGTGCACCCGAGCCCGGTATCAGTTCACTGAATCACGTTGAGCCATGCTGGGGAGATTGTGACGGTTTGAAGAGCACTTTGGAAACATAAACTAAAGCTGTGTGTTGAGGCAGAGCTGCAAGAGCTTTCGCTACAGCAAATTGATCATGAATATTCCTTCCCAGTGCACATGGTGCTTTTAAATAACCATAGAATATGTCCCAGTTTATCTTAGTGTCAGCACGTCAGCTTGTTTTACAGCTGAAAAGCATTTGATTAAATTTAGCTGTTTATATTTTATTATCCAAGTCCAGTGCTCTGTGCACAGCTTAGTCAGTGAGCACCAGGCTCCTTATGCTACCACCCACAGCTTTGGACTTATGGTTGAAGTGCCGGAGGGAAGTCATTTACGCAGACAACTGCTAATAATGGCTGAGGGCAGTGTTGTGCTGTGAACTACTTAAAACCGAGAGTGATCATTGATCCACTGAAACCGATTGTGAGAGGAATGTCAACAAAGTGTGTAAAGCCCTTTTTTTCTGTGGCAGTCCCATTAAAACAACGGCCATGAAATTGAATAGCTTGTTTATGGGCTTAGCAAGCCTAATGCCGGACTTCAAGCCATCAGCAGTATCATTCCTCATCATTTCCTTCAACCAAAAAGCCCCTTAGACATCTGCCAAACACAATGTTTAAATATGCATAAATGTGCTCCGTCATTCATAAAGTCAGCGCAGTTGAATTAAACTGCTGCACTGATTCATTCAGTTTTCCTCCTTTTTGTTTGAGTGCGTCCATTTATTTATTTTTTTTCTCTTAGTCCCCCCCCCCCCCCCCCCACCCCCCACTGTCTGCCTGAGCATCAAACAGCCTTTCATCACACATAAGCCTTTATCAAATTTTACTAAAAGGGCAGAATTAATTTTTGGCTAAATTACAATCATTATCACCCAGACTAATGCATAGAGCCAGTTATTCTAAGCTTTTATCTTTCAGTTTGTCAGAAGCTTAGAATTTAATATTCTGGTTCAAAATAGCTTGCGTAAGATTTACTCGATTAAATTCAAAACCAACTAGAAAAATTTGCATTTCCTGCGAAAATGCACTGTGAATGCAGATAGCTGAATGATTGAGCAAAAGATGCAGAAGATCTTTGAAGAAGAGAAAAAATAGCTGAAAAGCATTGAAGAAGTTGAAAAAGTTGAAGAAGTTGAAAATGTTGAAGAATTTGAAAGGGTTGAAGAATTTGAACATGAAAGAACAATAGCTGAATGATTAGAAGAAGAAAAAACTGAGGGAAAGGCACCAAACATTTCCTAACTCATTCTAAACACTGAATCGTTTAACAAAGCAGAAGTAGAATTTCAAACTTGAATATACTGTAGCCATATGTGGGCCTGCATTTCTAGGGAGTATAAGGGGTTTCGCCCCCATTGAAAAGCATTGGATGTTTGACACCTCCTAACTTGGAGATGCTTTATGTGACGAGGCCCAAACTTATTGTGGAGCATTCTGTATAAAGGAGGTACAGACTCTGAAAAGCAGAAGTTTGTCCGAGCTTCCTAGAGCTACTTCCGGTTAGCAACATGCTAACCGTTAGTCCCTAACATGGTTGTGCTCAGGATCACCGGGTGATTGTACTCTGTCAGTTTGGTCCAAATCCTGTACTGGGAAGTGCCTCAAATAGGGGTGCCAATACTTAATGTCGCCAAACGTCACCAAAGTTCATGGGTCAGATTGGCCTCCTTTAGCAACTCAGCCTCACCACATCTGGGCCCAGAACTCAATATTTGACCAAAATGGTCAGTAGCGCCATTTCCCACAGGTGGGTGGTGCTGTATTGGCCAATTGGGTCGTGTCTAGGCATCATGCCAGGTCCTGTTGGAAGCAAAGGCCCAATAGGAAAGCATGTGAAATCCAAAATGGGACAGAAAAGTGACACATGGCTGAAAGTCACTTGAAAATTTTAAAATGTCAAGAGGAAGTGACTGTGCGAATTTCAGATTCCTACATTAATCACAGCAACTGCGGTGAGCATCGAAAGTTGCCATTGTATCTCAATGGAGCCTCTCCCTCTGGCCCTCAGAGTTCCGTCGTCATGGAAACTCACTGACACACCTGCAGCGGGCCAGTCTACCGAAGTGCAGAGACTTTGCTCACAATAAGTCCCATTGGATTATAATGGAGAACTTTGCCCCGAACAACGCTTCATATCTCCTGATCCCTAAATGGTAGAGAGGTAATTTTTTCTGCGTTTAGTTCGTAACGGATAGGGGAAGAAGAAAAGCTATCGTTTTTTGCTGGAAAAAGTTTAATAAAGGCGTAAAAAATTATGATCTAAAGGGGTTTTTTAAGGAATTTGCAAAATCCTCTAAAAACAGTCCCGAACAAATCGCTCTAGCTGAAAAAGTATAAGAGATATCAAAACAATTATTTCACTGTGAGTACCAGCAGGCTTTTGAGGACTATGTTGCTCATTTTTATGTTTGTACAAAAATCGGTGTAGGCACAGCGACGATGTAAAAAAGTGGATCATGTGGAACAATGCAGCTCTAAAGCATTTTCAGGATTTTGCACATTCACTACTCCCGAACAAATTGTTCCTGCGGAAAAACCGTAACAGTTATCCACAAAATTCCTTTTTTGTGAGTGCCAGAAGGGCTGGGACATTCATATGTGAAAGTCTCATGCCTGTACATCAAACGGTTTAGGAGTAGCGACGATGCGAAAACGTGTGATGTTTATGATTTTCAGACGCCATTTTTCAAAACCGCTCCATAGGAAATGAATGGGGGAGGTTTCGGGTTTGTGTCACTCTGAGGTGATTTGCGAAAAATCTATAAATGCTACACCAATGAGGGTTACATTTCCTGAATCCAGACAAAAATTCCTACGTTTTGATGTATAATTTATGTGGATAGGTTGAAAATTGAGCGAGTGAGAAGAAGTTGTTCGGAGAAGAAGAATTTGTTGAATTTCTAGAGTGTGCACTCTACCAACTGCCACTTGACGACCATAGCAACGCATGTTATTTGCTGAATTTCTTGAAAAGCCAAAATTATTTTAAGGAGGGACTATATGAAAATGGTAAAAGATATGAAAAAGCTGAAATAGACCATAATAGCTGAAAGATATCACTACATTTTAAAAGTTGAATGGCGTTTCTAGCTGAAAGTAGGCTGAAGCAGTAAGCTGTCAAAAAGCAGCTGAAATGAGCGGAATTTTAGTGAATTACATTCATTTCCTATGGGAGAAAAAAAAGCTGAAAATTTGCAGAAAAAGCTGAATATTTTAAAAAGTTGAAAAGGTATAAGTACAAAAAGATATAGCCATCGATTCCAGAAGAAGCTGAATAGTTTAAAAGTTGAATGGTTGAAATCGGAGAAAAACTGTAGGAGGAGAAGCGAATCAAACTTTAAACAGTAAAAACACGAAAGAGGATCTCAAGAACTGTGAATGCCTACTGCATTCACAGTAATTAGATACCCAGATGTAGTGCGTTTGTTTGATGCATGAAAGAAGCGTAAGGGGCAGTGCCAAGAGACCTTTTGCTGTCCTTAGGTTGACTTTTCTCCTTTAGTCCATTTTAATCCCTAGTAGGAAATTAGCACTTGCTTACAGTTTTTTTTTTATAGTGTAAAACAGTGACAAATGTTATGTTTAAATCATTAAGCCAATAAGGTGCGGGAGAATCTGCTAAAATCAGAGCGAATAAGAAACAATTCCCCATCTACCATATAAAACTATTCAGGCAGAAAAACATATTCCACATCTTTAAATGTGAAGATTTTCCATCTTCCTTGTTTTCTATCTTTGTAAAACGAATGACCTTTCCTTCTTGATCTTCTGGTTGAGTGAAACAACGCATATAACTCTTGACCTTGATTTTTGGAAAGTGTGATGAAGAATGAACATTATACCATGCAAAAGAAAATCTATGGCAGTCTTACGTAAATTCTTTAAAATCCGTTGACATTCAGTGCCTTTCTATCTTTGGGTAGTAACTACATTGCAAAAAATAGCGGCCTAAAATAAATCTCTGAGATTGAAATCCCCTCTTAAAATCCACAAAGCAAACCAAGAAAAGCTCAGAATCTTAATGTGCACTTCTGAGTAGCAATGAGAGAAGACACAAATGGATGAAATGAGAAGCAGCACCCTTCATGCCCTCAGTGACCTGCTACAGAGCTGGCCTAACTACTGGGTGCTGCGGTGCTGCTCTGGGCTGGCATGACTTCAAATGCCGGACAAAAAGCAGTCAAATGCAGATGGTTTTTTTTTGTTTAGTATTGCCAGGGTAGCTAGGTAAGCCTAGGTATGACACAATAGCAATTCTGTGGCACTTTATAATCCAGGTTGTTAGTTTTAAAAATATTTAAATTACGAAGCATCTCGGTAATTATTTGGCCTTTTGTCAGTTATGAGATTTGGAGTACAACGTAGCTTTGCAAAGTTGCATTAGATGGAGCCCCTGGATCCTGTGTCCTTTCAGACCGATGAGACCGGCTTAAGGGGCCATTCGGTAAGGATAAAAACCCCAAAACAGCTCTTACCATCTAAAAAGCATATTGCTGGAGGGCTGATGATTTGGCCTTGTACTGCCGCTACGTCTGTATACCTTTGCCTTATTTGAGACAGCCATGAACCGCTCTTTACCAAAGTACTCTAGAGTCAAATCTAAGGCCCCCTGTGAACCAAAGCTTGGCTCAAACTAGATTATGCAACAACACAGCAATTTCAAGCAAAGCACCAAATTAACTGAATGGCATAACAAAGGCAAAGAATCAAGGCGTCAACTTCCAAATGAAAGTCACAACGTCAGCCTGAATGAAAATGTTGCGATGAGACCTAGAGTGAGACCTCGGCTGTGTAAAAACAAATGTCCTCAAACCTCACCGAAGTAATGCGACGTTGTCAGGAAGAGCTGGACAGCAATCACCCACAACAATATCCGAGATCGACGGAGAGATGCAGAAAACGGCTTTCTCTAGTTGGAGACTGGAGACATGTTGATGATCTAATAAAATGAATAGAACGTGATATCTGTTTACCTATTCTTCCTTTTTCATTTACCTTTATGCATTCTATTGAAGCAGGTGTGCTATTTGAGGTATAAGAGATACCTCTTAAAACCCCAATAAGATGCACTGATTCATGTGGCTGTAAACAAATGTAAAAAGTTTCAAGTGATAGGCCAATAGAAAGTTGTGCATAATTGCAACTTGGAAAGAGAACCAACCAGGGTTCTTGGCAGCGCATTGCAGCGTTAAATGTGGTAACAACCTCCTGCAATCGGTCATTATCCATGCAGCAAGCATGTCTTCTGGCAACAGTTGATGATTTGCTCCATTAATTTTGCAGCAGTTGCTGATGTAGTGCAAGCATGTGGCAAGAGTGGAAAGGCAATGTTCAAATGAAACTGAAATTATGCAACATGGAAGCTGGTTAGACTTAATGGGAAGATGGATGCAGACACATGTCCTTAAAGAAAGCCTGTGAGCAGCTGCTCAAGATTTGACTTGGAAGGATGTGGACCTGTTAGCAGAATAATGCCACTAAATATGCAGCCAGAGTTGAAGTGAAATGGTTTAGATCAAATGCATGTGTCACCAGTCAACGGGCCAACCAAAATCTGATTGAGAATCTGTTGCGAGTCTTATTTGAAGTTCAAAGATGCTCTCCTTCCAACCTGACTGAGGTTGAGCGTTTTTGCAAAGACTTTGTAGATATTTGTTTCACATGTGCAATGCCGATTGAGCTAGTCCCTTGCCATTGCACTAAATGCAAATGTTTCTTTATTTCATAAAACCCCAACAAAAATATATAGAAGTTTGATAAAAGTGATAAAATGTGGGGGGGAAGTAATAAAGTGTGGAAAGGTTCAAGGAGAATGGGTGATTATTTTTGCAAGGCGCGGTGGACGAGTTGTTTACCTTTTAAAATAAATATAAGGTTTATATTGGTTGATGACCCTGAGACCCAGTGTTCCTGAAATCTTAAGTATGAAGTCAATGCTGATTGATTCAAGTTGGCAACATCTGTTCAAAATTGAAAGTCTTTGGAAATTTGTCATGAAATTATTATGACTTTAAAAAATACATGTTTATTCCCATGTATCCCATCCCTCTTAAAGTTAATGCTGCTGAAGGGGCTTCTAATAGCTTTTAAATCTTAAGGAGAGCTTTTTTCCCCCCACAAGCAGCTTTTTCATTTTGTTAGGAGCATTTAGAGGTCACCACATTTGAAAAAATAAAATTAAAAGTCTGGTTTGATGTGAATTAACCGTCTTTAAATCTGAACTTAACAAAACTTATGTTACTTGGGAATTGGAAAAGTGACACACAAGTTCAAGTTAAGTTAGATAATACTAGCATAGAGAGAGTCAATCAAATCAAATTTTTGGGTGTGTCGTTGGATCACAAGATTTGTTGGAAACCTCACATAAACTTTGTAAAATCTAAACGTGAAAAGAGTATTGTGGTTGTTGGGAAGTTGAGGCGCCTCTTAAATTATGAATCATTGTCCACACTTCCCACTGGTACCCCCATAGATGACCAATTGTGCTGAGATTTGGGCTAACAGAATAAGAATGAGAGAATCAGAATATTCAAGAATGCAGAATATTCAGCTCACACAAAGCCATTTCTTTTGAAATCACATGCCTTTAGTGTTGTCACGATACCAACATTTTGGTATCGGTACCAACATGTATTTTGATACGTTTCAAATAAAAAGAGAACACAAAAATTATCATTGCTGAGTCAAAAGTGCATGGATCGGGCCACATTTATGTGGTGCACCGTTGTAATCTATGTTAAGTAATATAAATTTTTATATCAATAGCTTATTAGTACATGGAATATTTATCATAATAAAGTTACTATATATATAGTTAGTACAGGTGTACTACAATACAGGTGTATTTAAAAGAAATGGTAAAGAGCAGACCATTTAATCTGTGCTGATGGTTAACACTATGCAGTCAAGAGGTTGAAGCTGCAGTAACAAAGCCAGTGTGTCAACTTAATTCAAAAGCTTGTGCACCTGGCGTTAAGCTTTTCGAGCATGCACATGTCTCTTTAAAGCTCGCCTTTTGTGTTCCTTATTAACCGGCTGTCAGAGTTGGTGTGTGCAGAGACTGCAGGATGGTCTGCAGACGCACATCTGGCTCCTGGCAGCCAATTAAAATTTTTCATGTCCTGTGAGTCACACTTACCTTGTGTATCCCTCAGACAAGCCTGTGTGGCGAGTTGACTTAGATGTGGCCTGTGCACTGTTTTTCTGTGCGGCCGTATGAAGCAAATGAAGACTGATGCGTCCTGGAATAAGAGATCATTAAGGCTGCACTATGCAGGAACTCCCCTTTTTTTCCTAGTCCTCCACCAGGTCTGCATTGATCTAAGTATAATCAGCCATGCGGTTGATAAAGTGCTTCATGGACAGAAACTGGTGTGAAAGTCCAGAAAAAGAGGTTTTATTTTCTGCAGCTGTCTAGTGTTCTAGTAAATGTAGTCAGTCAAAGCCATTCTCAAAGGGGACATATTGTGCTTTTCAGTTCTTCCTATTCACATTGAAATCATTCAGTTGTGGTCTATATAAAGGGGAACCACAATGCTTTGGTCTAAATTCCTCATTAATTTAGTCCAACGTTCCAACTTTTTACCCCTGTTTTGAGGTGCATCTGTAAGCATCTTGTTTTGGTGCTGTCTCTTTAAATCTAATGGAGGCACTTCACATCCACCCCACTCCAAGGTTGTACAATGTTCCCCTTTTCCCCTTTCGGCCATTTTTGTAGTATGCTGGGGGATGATGTGATGCACAACCAAACATTTAGAATTATCCTCTTCTAGCTTTGGCATCCTTCAGCTTGGACTACAAATTTGCTCTGAGAAATACCAATGGCAGATTCACAAGATTGGTAATCTGGAAGTCAGTGACCTGTTTAGCAGTTCTGCAGCAAATACTGAGTTTTTTTTCTTCAAAAATCGTTATAGAAAACAGAAGGGCTTGAAAAAGATGACCCAAAAAATATGAAGAATCTATGCAGCACCTTGACTGCATTCATAACTTCTTTTGATTCCAAGTACAGAAAAAAATGTATTCAGGGACTAAAAAAGTGAATTTTGCATGATATGTCACTTAAAGTGGTAAAGTAGTGTTTGGTTTTCTATTGCCAAGGACATTGCTCAGACACTATGTGGAAGGTAATCTTGCTATCCACATGAGTTGTGCAAAGATGCACTTCCTACATATGAGGTATTTAATTCCTCACTAAGAGACTTTTTCTCTCTCCAATTTATTGACATTTATAGTTTTTCCAATGAGAAATTAAGCCATTATTTCCTTGCATTCTTACATGAATGCACATTTGCTTTACTTGTCAGGAGTATAAAATATGTTCCATAGCTCCCATTAATCTATTAGTTTTCCAGAGATCAGATCTAGCCAGCTAGGAATCTGTGTGTCTTGCTCGAGCCAGTCATAATATAGTCATCGGGTCATTGACTCTTCACAGGAGACGGTACTTTCCGCAGCACCACACACATGAACGTCTTGCCAGTAGAAGCTTGTCAACCTGGGACTCCTTTTGAATTTCCCTAATTCTAAATTTATCAGATTTGTGCTCAGTCCATATGAAGCTTCCCTCCGTTCACAAAGTATAGCGTTGTGTTGTTGGGGGAAACCACTACAGAAGGGCTGCAACGTTCTCAGCCACTTTATACTAAAAGGAAGCATATATTTATGTGAAATTTTATAGTTTTAAATAGGTGTGGACAATAATTAAATATCAATATATATTGCGATATAACTTTATTCAATAAAGGTGAAATGACATTTCCAATATTTCAATATACATCATAGGATACCTTGACTGGATACCTTGTCTTTGAGTGGGGTAGAATAATTTTTAGCTCAATTAATCAGAAAGCAGGTGTGGCTGCTGTCTGTTGGGGTCACACTGAGGTGCACTGATATATTATAGCCTGAGTTTAAGTATTGTTGTTATTATCAGGCTATTACTGCAACATTTGTGTAAAACTTGTTTAAATGTCGTAATAGTGGTGCATATGTGGTAAATATGGCATCCCAGAAGTGTTTTTTTTTTTTTTTTATAAACTGTGTTAAAAACAAACGTGTCTGTTAGCTAGTCATAAAATGGAAGTGGATGTGTAGAATGAAGAGTCCGTTACCTAAGGTATCAATTAAAATTGAAGGCAAATGAAAGTTGGAACATTTCTGTGGCATTGATGTATGCATGAGTTACCTTTGGGTAATATTTTTTTTGGCAGTTTGAGTTTTTACTGGACATATTTGAGAGTGGCTTTCCATTTCACTCTTTGTTCTCTTTGTCTGTATATTGGACTCACCCGACTGTGTGATTCACTCTTAAGTGAGTATGTAATTCACTATGTGTTCCTTCCAAACAAGTCTGTGTTTGCCCACGCGCCTGCAGGTCCCATCTCTTCCGCTAAAACTCCTTCAGTCTTTCTTGATCCAAAATCGGTTTTCGACAGCCCTCAACAGTTTTTTTTTTTTTAAAATAAACATTGATGTTTTAAGCTTAAACATGTCTTATTATTTTGAAAGTTCCTTGTTATATTAGGTGAAAATAATCTGCCACGCCTGATATGCTTTATCTGTTTATGACTGCTAAGTGAAGGTAGCCGTTTTATATGAAAAAATCAGGATATCAGCCTTGCGAGTCTTCTGTAAGCAGGCCAAAGCCACACATTAACTTTGCTCTTTGGAAGTTTGAGGGTACTTGACCTATTAACAGTATCCATACATCACAGTGCACTCCCTGACAGCAGTTTTCTGGCGTGGCCTGGGATGGTTTTCTTTAGCTCATTCTCTTTTCAGAAATGATTGAAACCTCTCTCCCTCAGGAGAAGAGTCTTGGCGTCCACCTCAGCTGAAGTCTCTGTGACAGCAGCGTTGCTTGGATCTCATCCCTCATTGTGATGCAACTGATTTGGATGAACCTGTTTCAACTTAGGCACACATGCAAAAGGGAGTCACTTGAGGACAGTACACAGGGCTCCGATGTCTTCAGTCTTGCGAAAAGAAAATTGGTACTGTATAATACCCAAACAAAAGGCATAATTTACTGGATGGTTAATGGAATTGGAGGAGATGCAGGGAGAGGCTCTTAAGGAGGAATGTGGCTGAGCATCTGCTCGGATTCTTGGAAGAGATGCAGGTTATAATGTGTGCTCTGTGTACTCTTGAAGCTTTCCAGATAAGACCGTCTTATCATGACCTCACTCCCCCATGGTTTTCTGTCTTAATGGTTTTAAGCTGTAATGTGTGTCCCGAGTCAGTCGACGGCAGGTAAACACGGTGTACGGAGGCAGCCGGGAGCCAGGCAGGACCGAAAGCGCACGGCTGTGTTTGTCAATCGCTCAGGTAGAAAGAAAACATGAAAGCAAATGAACCCGGGGGCGCACCAGGGTTTTGTTTGAGCGTCCAGCTTGTCTTGTTATCAGCCAGACGGCTCTGGTTGTTATTGGCTTTGATACCACCCTCAACAATTACATGTGGGGCGCAATCTATCATTTGAAGTTGCCTTAAAGAGTATGTGAAAAGGTTATCAATGATTATTGAAGTGTTATGATGAAAATAGATTACTCCATATGCTGCAGTAAACCTGATTGTGGCTTCTTCAGATGGAAATTGGTTTGTGATAATGGATAGAGAGACTCTCAGATGTAGCATTAATATTTATTACCCATAAATGAGGCCTGAGGACAGAGCCTGCCCTCACATGAAAAACCAAATAATCAACATTGCCAGACTGTTTTTTTTTTTTCCCCCTCCACAAATAATTCCTCTTAACCGTGTCTGAACATGTGTTGGAAAATGCAGTCTAATATCTAATTGTGTGAGTGCTGGGATTAGTGTGGTTAAGTGAGCTTGGATTTTCTTAGAATTATGCATGAAATGATTCCGCCTCATCCAGCAACAGCATTTTTATTGTCCATAATAAACAGCCAGATGTTTGCTTCATAATATTTCAACTTTTTCATCGTTTATTTATTTAGTTAGTTGTTTTTTTTCCTTGTGTAAAACTTACCTGCTAGAATTGTAAAGAAATTTATAGTTGATAAGCCAGATGTAAGTAGGAAGTTCAAAAGAGCTAGACTTTTATTAGGCTGACTACTTTATCCAGCAGCTTTTAAAATGGAACCATTCTAATTATTACTATATACACATTCATTGATATTTAACTATTTTTTTAAACTACAAAACAAATCTAAATAAAAAGCAGGAAATAAAATGAGGGAGTTTGGGGGGAAGATATGATTTTTTTTGCATTTTGACCTGATGGTGAAAACACTCATCCCTATGCAGTGGTATGTGGAGGGTCTTCCCATCGTCTACCATACAGTCTTCTCATCTCATATCATGCCCAAAATTCCGACAACAATCCAAGCTCGGTCGCCCAGGCAGCCAGCTCGTCTTCCCGTTGTTGCGGCTCATGTATTCACGGCTGCACCCCCTCATGTGTCCTGACATTGTTAGCATTCCCTGTAATATATCTTTATGAGTCCATCGCTGTATCCTGAATTATTGCTAATGACTATGTTTATCTTTTTATAATGCCCCCTTCGACAGTCTTGGACCCATCTTCATAATTTTGTTTTCTTGGAAACCTGTGAAGGAACTGTTCTAGTATTCTATGACCAAAAATGCACAAAACATTGTAAAAACAGTGGCACTGTGATAAGTTAAGGCTTTTGAAAGCAATAATTTGGAGCACATGGCTGAACTTTTAGTGTTAGAGTATTTTCTCTAATCTACACATTTGGCTAAATGTCCCTTATTAAGTTGTGTCTTGTCAGGTCTCTGCATAATTGTGGCTGGATATTTTTCAATGGTTCTTTGGGGAATTGGTAGAGTATTTTGTCATTCTTCTTTCTTATTTATTCACTTTGTGCTTTGCACCAGTCCTGATTGCAGTGACATGGCCCCTCAGCATGATTCAATGATCAACACTTCATCAACTGATGAAGTGTTTAGGTTTGAAAGCTTATCTTTGATCCTTCCCAACACACTTGGCTGGCACCATTTGATGGCATCTCTGGTAAAGATGTGCAACAAGTGGTAAAATGGATTCCACTTGTATAGCAGTGAAATAAGCTCATGCTGAAAATAAAATAAAATTACAATCTTTTTTGAGAAAAGTTACTTAGGGCAAGGGGAAAAAAAGTCAATAAGAAAGTGTAGCAGTCTTTTTTGTTTTTCTTTGTTTTACATTATTACTTATTGGCTTGACTGCAGTTAATACTTTGTACAAACCTACTTTGCCCATAGAACAGCAGTTCTTTTATAATTTTCTACAAGGTTTAAGCAAATGGTTAGAGGGATCATCTCGCTTTGCGGAGGCTGTAGATCATCCAGCCTCTGACTTAAAGAAAAAGTTGGATTTGGTTTTTGGTATTTAATCTAAGAAGGTTCCCAGGGCCTTTTTATAAGAGTAACCAGGCCCATAGCATCGCAGATCCTCCACTAGACTTTACTGTGGACATAACATACTCATCCTGTTTCACACCCAGAACGTTTTATTACTGAAAGCTCAATCTTTCTCTCATCTGAATCAAAGTCATGGCTCCAGTTTCAGTCCCAGTAGATCCCACTAAACTCTACATGTGTTGGTAGGGAAGTAAAGGCTTTTTATGGCATGAACCCCACACAACCAATTAGCATGTAGATGGCACTTTAGTGGTTGTTATGGAAACTGGCAATATTAACATGACTTCAGTTACATTTCTTTTATTGAAGTTGTGAAATTTCATTTAGAAAAATTAGTTTTTGAAAATTGAATAAATTTACTCGGATTACATAGAATGTTACTGCAACAAAAGGTACTTTTATATTGGCTTTCTACCCATCTTCATCAAGCATGCCAATATATGCCCAAGACGCTATAACTTGTTCTTCTGGTCAAATACATGCTGGTATGCTCAAGGATGTTTACTAAGAAAAGCAGGTTCTTTGCATTTGCCTATTGGCTGCGTTTTCTTAAACTGTGACTGCACTAATGACGCCGACATCCACTCTTGAAACATGTCCAGTTCTGCTCCCCAGCTGTAGACGCTTCTCTCCTTCCAAGGAGAGATATGGAAACTCTTCACTTCTATCAAATTGTAAAAAGTCATGATGTCAACTCAAAGGCATCACTTTTCATTTGAAGTAATTTGACGTGACCTTATTCCAACAGCACTTGCATCCTCCTACGCTTGTTTCATTTCCATGAAACTTTGAGTAGAAATGATGACCTAACCTTTTCTTTTGCATATTTTTTCCATTTGGAAATTTATGTCGAGCCTATTATGATAGAGCAGCTAATTATGGCTACCAACAGGTGACCTCCAGGTGGTGGGCCAGGGCCACACATCGGTTTGTTAGAGAATTAGTAGTGTGTTTATAGGGAACACTTGTTTCTACCGTGCTGGACATATAATTACAATATCATGACAAAGTAGCAAAGTAGATCTTTTTTTTTTTTTTTCAGTAAATCCATTCAAAAGTGAGACTCGTATATTATATTCATTCATTGCACACAGACAGATGTAATCATCAAAATTACAAGAAATAAACACTTGAAATATATCAGACAGTTAATGAAAATCCAAAATTCAGTATTTCGGAAAATTTTAATATTACTTTAGATACAAAAAAGGATTTCCAGAAATGTTGGCCAACTGAAAAGTATGAACATGAAAAGTATGAGCATGTACAGCACTCAATACTTAGTTGGGGCTCCTTTTCCCTGGATTACTGCAGCAATGCGGCGTGGCATGGACTCCATCAGTCTGTGGCACTGCTCAGGTGTTAGGAGAGCCCAGGTTGCTCTGCTATTGAGCTGTTGCTGTTGAGGAAAATAATAGTTTCATCTTTATGTCATATTGCCAGTCAACCAGTGGGATACTACTGGCCAGTATAATTTATGCTCCATTTGTAAAGGAAAAAATCAAAGCATCCATTTTCTTGATGCGAAAATACAGAGGATAAATGTTAGAGGAAATATGTTTTTCACATCATGGCTCACAGGCTACTGATCATGCTACTTACAGTACTCTTAATGTTAAAGCTTGTATATGAAAGTTAAAAAAGGCAGAGACTAAGCAGGAGCCTATTTCTGTAAATTCTCAAATAATTATTAATTGATCATATTAGTGCCTTTTCAACCAAGTCTGTAATTTTTACTTGGCAGATTTATTTCAGGTACAAATCTAAACCCTTAGAATATCTCATTTCCATTTTGATGTTCTGATAAGCAACAAAAACAGTTTAGACATTTTTACAATGCACATGTTTAATTATAGTCCAGTTACATTGCAAAACACCAGTTCAGATCAATACAGTAAAAAAAATCTGTTCTCAGCTTCAAGACAAAAGTCGAGCAAGCCAAAAACGTACCCTAAATATGCCACTTTTGTGAACTAAACAAAATGTGTTTTTCCTAATTGGTCTGTTACTAAGGCCGTATTTAGTGAGTCCTTTGAGTCAGACAGCTTCACCCAAATAACAGTTTTAGCCCAGATTTTCTTTAAATACTTTCTTTTACAACATTCCCCACCAGCAGAATTGAAAGCCAATAAAGTAGCTCTAAATTCAGTCTCCCTTGTGTGATTATATTCAGCACAAGTTGTCATTTTTTTCCACCTCAATGATGGGAGTCTGTTGTATTATCTTTGAGAAAGCATTTTTCACGGCTGAATTAGTTGTATCCTCAGTGGCCAGGTTTGACACCCAGCTCCACTGAAGGCAGAGGCTAACCCTGTCTGACTCTGTGGCCGGAAAGCAAGGTGCAGATGGGGCAGGTTGCTGGCCGATGATTTGCTCAAAGGCACATCGGACTCATGCCTCTGCTTCCCTTTCAGCTGTGGGGTCTAGGGCCAATATCTGCTCCTTGGCTCACCGCAGCACCCTTAATATCTTTGGCCTGCTGTTGCACATGCAAGCAGACTGGAAACAATCAAAGTGGAAAATAATGACACAGACACAGGGGCCAGAGGTTTGGACCCAAAGTTCTTATTTATTCATCACAAGTCTGTAATTACAATGTTAACATCATGCCCCAAGGGCACAGCTAGCAGGACATTGTGGGGTTGGGGGAGCAGGGTTTGTATGGTATTTGTTAGCCCGTGTGTGTCATTAAGCTGTCACGAGTACAGCAAGCTTTTCAGTAGTTATATCAGTGGAAAATGACTCACTAATTCAGAGATTCAGCTTCTATCTCTCTCTCGCTCTCTCTCTGGGCATCCCTCAAAGTGTGCTGTGATGGCACACAGAAAAGAAACCTTTAGGAAGAACAGAACTTTATTTTAGCTGTTTATCCTGTTTCTGTGCAATAAAAAGGCACAAGAAGCCTCATTGTGGAGCGTAAAAATGTTGTATAGAAATCTTTCCACTTGTCCTCTGCAGTCTCCCCACTTGTGTGTGTCTTTAGCTGATCGTTTTTCCATTCCTCATCTTGGCAGTAGCTTCGGCTCACATACCACAGCTAGGCACTGGAGATTTCTTAAATTCTTCACAGGTTCTCTCATTGGTAAACCGTGGCCTTTAAATTTGGCGGCTCTACTAACACGGAGCAATAAAAACTCATGCGCAAAACAAACTGGGATGACAAATTGTGGATATTGGCTGTAGTTCAGCTGGTATGTCACCACAGGCATAGTATACAGCATACTACCTAAAACATGGAGGTAATTATCCCAGGGTCGAAAGTAGGTGCAAAAAACATAAACAAGGCAGGGAAATTACACAATTTGTGCTCCATGTTCCGTCTGCTCCTACGTTCTGGCTTAGTGCGACATTGGTGCCCGATAATCTCTGTAATAATTGTGAAAGCATTAGATTTGTAGCCCCATTTCTAAAAGCAAACAGCACTTTAAATCGGACACACTGTAATTCCTGATGGCCAGGTTATCGCGTTTTTGTGTTTCCAACGGAGAAATGGTTTTGACGAGGAGCCTTGGCCTGAGGTGTGGGCAGATTGAGATCATTGAGGTCAGCCTGTAGGCTGATAACCCAACCGAATGGAAAACACAGAAGGTCTGAAGTCACAAGGACAGACAGACATTCAGGAGGTCTACTTGGATTCTACACGCCACCAGATGATGGCTTGCCCAAGTGTTTTCCACATATTTTTTCCATAAAAGTCAGCTATAAATCATAGCTAGTTAAATAAATGGAAACCAAACAGAAAAAAATAATTTTTCATGAGTCTTAAAGCCTTTTATGTTTTTTTTTGTTTTTCCAACATTTTTTGGAGATCAGAATTTATTTTGCAATTACAAAGTATTTTGCCTTTAAACATTTCACATCTGTTGAATAAATATTCCATCCAGTCACTTACCTGCACCATGTCCTTTATTATAGTTGAGGTCGTGGGGGGCCTGCATAAGAATCAAGCCACTGAACTGTTTAGGGGCAAAACTGATGATAAATCTCCAACATGCAGTTTTGCTCCACTCAAATATTGCATTTTAAAATATGAGCATTGTTTTCTGTGGCCATAATGTTATAATTTATTGGTATCTTTCTACCTGGGCTCCAGGGTGGGTTTATTCTTATTCCACTGGCACAGAGGAAATTTTTTGATGAAGGATTAAAGGAGACAGCAGTAAAACAGACCAGAGCTGTTCTAAAATACTAGTCAGCTTTTGGCTCGTCCTGTTTCTGGCTCATTTCTGTAACTGCTCTGTGTTGTTTAAATGCCTGCTGTAGTATGGCCTTAATTGACTATTCATTGAATACTTCTCTATTATGGCAGCACCTTTAGATTGCTTTTGTCTAAGAATTAATTTCTAAACTGCACATAAATAGGAATATGTTTGTACTGTAATGGCCTTCTAGGCAATGTTCCCCCCAATTTTTCATGTGTCTGAGCAAACATACAGACTCCCTGAGCGATCACTTGACCTCTGTGAGCAACATCATACATGCACACTGAGGCTATATTATGCCTGTTCAAAACCTGAGATTATATCAAGCTACATGGCTTACTAAAATAATCAAGTTACAGTAATTTCTTTTAGATTACTTAGTTTAAAACTGATTTAGCCCGATTACATGAAAAAGACACAAATCTTGGAGCTGTATAGCATCTTTTTATTTCAGAGTAGGCTTCCTGCTAAGGAAGAACTGAGAGATGTGCACATCGTTCAGAGTTCCAATTTTCCATCCATCCATCCATCCATTTTCTGACCCGCTTAATCCCTCATGGGGTCGCGGGGGTTGCTGGTGCCTATCTCCAATGTTCACTGGGCAGGACGCGGGGTACACCCTGGTCAGGTCGCCAGTCTGTCGCAGGGCAACATAGAGACAGACAGGACAAACAACCATTCACGCGCACACTCACACCTAAGGACAGTTTAGAGAAGCCAATTAACCTAACAGTCATGTTTTTGGACTGTGGGAGGAAGCCGGAGTACCCGGAGAGAACCCACGCATGCACAGGGAGAACATGCAAACTCCATGCAGAAAGACCCAGGGTTGCACCACTGTGCAGCCGAGTTTCAATTTTATTACCATTAAATTATTTACATTTTCTGCAGGTTTAGCTCCAGCATGTAGTTCTGTGTGCAGCCTCTCTTCTGTCAGTCTGTTCCAGGGCAGCTGTGGCTACAATGTAGCTCACCACCATCAGGGTGTGAATGTGTGCATGAATGAGTGAATGACTGACCAGTGTAAAGCGTTATGGGGTCGTCAGATGATTTATTTCAATATTCTCACCCACACATCGCTTTTCTAACACAAAGACCTCTCAGTTCTAAACAATTTCTTTGTGCTGTACTTCATTTTCATGCCAAAAGCAGCTTTTTAATAACTTAGAAGATGCAGAAAATCTTTCAGAAGCTGCTGTATGTTGTGCTGTCAGAAATGTTACTGTTGCACTCAGTTATACTTTAAAGGTGTTTCACAATCAGAGACCCACAAGATTAATAACAGAACTTTATAGAATGAAAGCAATAATTTATTCGGTGTCAAATTTTGGCACTTCCTGCTTTACCTTTCTATTCATATATTTTAGTTTCCATTCACTTATTTTCCCCTCAACTACACGTTTCTTCACTTAAATAACACTACCTTTACTTCAGCTGGAAATATACATATAGCCTGTATGATTAATAGAAAGTGAGGTTGGCACAAATTAAACACTTACAAGACAATTAATGTCAACTCATTTTTGGAAGGATGGGTGAACAATGCTTGCAAAAAGATGAACATATCAGTTATTCAATAACTCACACATTACATTATTTGCATATATTGAATACAGACAATGCATTAGTTGAGTACTTTTAAACATAAAAAAACGTATGACTTAACCTTACCTGATTAAACTGTATTTTCATACTTGATCATCGTTTGCTGCCCCATGCTTTCAACGCCTTTCCTAAGCAATGCGCCCCCCCCCAAACTCCTCATTTTTGTGTTGAATGAGTTAGATGTGAGAAAATAGCTTTAATTCTCCATCAAATAATTCTCATAACATTCTCTGCCGCCAACTTGCTCTTTCTGCAGCAACAGCATCGTTTCTTGTGGTTTAATATTCTCCATATGCCTTCTTTAAAGATTTCTAATTCCACTTTGGGGAAATGCCACTTCGAGGCTTCTTATTCCTGCCGTTGCCATGGTGAATCACGTTATCTGCGATCCATTGATCAGGGCTTTTTTTCATGCTCATGCTCGTGTTCAACAAATGGTTGATCGGACACTGTTTAGTTACCTGACTGATATCACCTGTTCTAAAACTGGAAACACTGAGTATGACAGTGAGGTAGAACTACTGAGAGTAGCAGCTATCTACTTAGGGCGGACCGGCCATTTTTTCTTTAACCGAGTCCAGAACAGAGACGCACATCGCAACCTGCCCAACTATAAAGCGTCTGCCCCACCCATCCATCACCGCTGCGCTCAGATCAGCACCGCTGCTCACAGAGCGAGACCGTGGAACACCGTCTCACCAGAGTTGCAAAATAATTCTCATAACATTCTCTGCCGTTATAAAATAACCTGGTTTATTATTATTTTGTTTACAGTTCAGCTTGGATTTTATTTTCTGCGCAGCATAAATTTGCTCTGCGCGCTGAAGCCAGATGCCGTGCGCGATTGCGCACGCGCGCAGCTTAGAGGGAACACTGCTTCTAGGTAACCTTTTTAAATTGATGTGCCAGTATTTTTTTTGCTCTTAAGATAAATGCCACAAAATATAACTTGTTAATGAATGTAAGAGCTCTATATGTGCAGATTACTATGAAATATTTAAGTAACCTGTTGAACAAATGATTGTCACAATGGTAATGGGGTGTTTTTGTATGTTTTATTTTTTTTTATTTTTCATCTGATTTAAATGAAATACTGTTCAGTAAAATTATGAAGTATCCAGTCTCCATCAACATGAATAAAAATAAGATAGATTTGTTGTTGTTTTTTAAAACTGAGACAAATGTATTGTAAATGACAAGTGAATTTATTGTCACTTCATAATTATAAAAACCAAAAAACGGCCAGCATTTGTCCCCACCTACTGTTGCCTACAATAATTTCTAGTTTGTCGGTTCCACAGCAGACCAACCATGGTGTCGATTCAGGGACATTGATTTCAAAATTGTGAAAAACCAAACACAGCAGTCACTTACTGGCGCGTGCTTTTAGCTAAGCAATCTATCCTGCTTTCCAAGGGGTGAACATTAGCGGGAGAAAACAATGGTGCAACATCTTCCTGCAGATCTGTTAAGTTAAACACGCTGCATTCCAGGTGTTCTCCGTCGGTCAGCTTCGACAGCCAAATTGCTCCCTCTGCAGTTAACAATGCCGCTTCTCCCCACCAACAAACTGTGCACTTTCCTCATATATCATACATAATTTCCATGTAGTACTGTAAAAAAAAAAAAAAAAATCCCACAAAGTTAATGTCAGCTTTATAAATTAGACCCCACATCAGTGATCCCCAACCAGGGAGGCGCTGGACAGCCCAGACTGGAGAGGAGGGCAAAATGCCAAAGAGACTGTCATTTATCTATTTGCAAATGCTGTTTTATACACATCTTTTTTCATACAGTACATGTTAATGGAATTAAAATATCTCAAAAGAATAAATATTACTACATTGCCATAAACATATTGTTTCACATAATTGTTAACCCATTGATTTTAGTCAGAAATCCCTAATTTAAGCAATACCAACAAGCAGAAATTGTCATTGGGCTGCACATTTTCATTTGGTACACAGACTGGCATCGTCTATCCATCTCTTTCAAATAAATGACAGGCAGGTTAAGTCTTTAACTAGTATCTCCAGTAAGATTAGCATCAGATTATAGTTAATTATGAAACATTCTCTAATTTTACAGACATTTATACGGAATCTGCCTATCAAAAGGAGTTTCCCAATGAAGACATCCAAGAAAATCAGAAGTGATTGAATTACCTGATTTAGAGTGAGTCAAAAAAAAAAAAAATTAAAGGAGGGTGATGACAAAATGTTGGATTTTAACAGATGAGTTTAGTTTAACAGATTTCAGGTCATTCTCTCATTCAGGACTATAGAAAATGAATCTGCTAACAAATAATAAAAGAAAAAAGCCTGTACCAGCTGTTGCATCCTGGCATGTGCCCCTATAACTGAGGTGGGAAACAACGAAGTGGCTTATTTTTTTGTTTAGGATCTCGCTAAGATTTGAGGCATGCCTCCATATCCATTTGTGCGCATACAGTTGTGCGTGCATCTGTGCTGGGGCACATGTCTGGGCTCCAAAGGGGAAAAAAAAGGCTACTGCGCTGCAGGTTTGTCCTGAAAATAAAAGAACAATTCCAGTCTGTTTCATTCAAAGGCTGTACAATATCCATTTATGCAAGTTACATCTGAAGAAACCACCCTGTATTGTCTTCCATGACTTTATGAAGCCGTTAAATTTGTTTCATGATTTTTACTGCCATGCAATCTGCCTGTGTAGTCTGTGTGATTCTCGCTCAGGGCTGTCATCAAGTTGGCGATTCACTTTCCCGTACATGTGTGCTCACTGATGGACTCTGTGATGCAGTAAGGTGGTGAGTGTGGATCTTTATGGCAGGTTTATTATTTCTGGCGGAGTTCTCCTGATGTCCTGCTGCCCAGTTCTAGTCTTTCTTTTTCTTTTTTCTTTTTTACTTTTTGCTTTCCCAGACCCAAACTACCTCTTTCTCCCTTTCTGTTGTGAGACAGGAAGGTTTCACATGGCTCATAAAGAACAGACTTCCCTCACAACTGCCTGCTCCCTCAGCACGTTGGCCACACAGTCACTGCTCTCCCACTATGTGCAAAGGGCCACTTTCAGGGGCCCAGCAAGTCGTCAAGCATCATCCTGGCTCTCATTTGTCACGGAGGACGCACAGTGGCACATGAGTTAGGGCGCTGCTGTGGCCGCGCAATTACAGGGCCGACGGAAGGCAAACAGAGCCAAGCGGATCCAGCGGCAAGGACGACTCCTCCGTGGCGGCGCTGAACTAAACATTCTGTTACTGTCATGTTTTGATGGACGGCCTGAGGGAAGAAGAGGGACGTTATTTGGGAAGGCTGAGAGTCCTTAGCTGTCTCTTCTGTGCTTATGTGTAGAAACGTACAGTACAAGCACGGCACAGCCGACTTTGTTTTTCCTTTTTCGTCACCACTATTCTGGGGTTGTTCTGAATGAGTTTAGCATTGTACCAATACAGACCCAAAAGAATAAGTGTCAGCAGCGTCTCTGGAAAGGTTTTTGTGCATGTTTTGAAAGCTTTGATGGCAAATTATGTGACCCTGCCGCTGTCAAACCACACCCCAGTTTACCTTTCCACATAGTGTTTTTATAAACTGTTTTCTGTACAGCTTTTATTTAAAGGGAGTCACCAATCTGTGACAAAACAAAGGATGATTATTAGACCGCTTCGTTTTGTATATACAGCACCCTACAGAAATATGTATACCCCTTAAACTTTTTCCACAGTTTCTCATTTTACAACCATGAACATTAATGTATTTACAGGGAATCTGAGTGATAGACAAAGTAAAGCAGTTAGACAAAAAGTGAATAATGCCTTTTATTCCAAATACATTTTTTATTTCACATGTATTTAGTCCCCTTTACTCTGACACACCCAAATAAAATCTAGTGCAGACTAGTTACCCTAGTCGCCTAACTAGTAAATAGGGTCCACCTATGTTTGGTTAAATCTCAGTATAAATACATCTATTCTTTGAAAACCTGAGAGGAAAATTGGAGAATATTAGACCAAGAAATGTATTATGCAGGTCAGAGATAAAGTTGCAGGGAAGTTTAAGCAGGGTAAGGTTATGCAACCATTTTCCGTGTTATGAGCACCTCATGGAGCACTGTTGCATCCATCATCTGAAAAGGGAAAGAATATGGTGCAAGTGCAAACCTACAATCTCTTGGCCGGACAACTGTTGGTCGTGCACGCCCCTGACCTGGTCTTTCTGGAAGATGACTAGAAGAAGGCCATAAGAAATCCCATTTGCAGTTTGCTACAATAAGCAGTTGGCGACACAGCAAATGTAGCTGTTGTCAGATGAGACAAATGCTGTGTGGCAGGGAACGAACATTACATTCATGTTTTTCTATTACAACGCTGCCCTGTGTAATCTGTTTTAAAATTACTCAGCCCATTTCTGAATCTAAAGGCAAGCATTTGACAGTCCTTTCCACTTCCCAATGAAGCTCTGTGTTGGTCTGTACCATAAATTCCCAATGAAATTCACTGCAGTTTGGGTTTGGAACGTGAAAAAACCCCTCAAAACTTCAAGGAGTGTGAATACTTTTGCAAGCAACTGTTCATCATCCCATGTGTGATGTGTGTGTTCTGATGTCTCTGTGGGGGCCACTCATCGGTCATAACATTTGGGAGAGACACTGACTTTAAATGCTGAGGTAGAGTGATGGTGCTGACCTTATGCTGTGAGGCCATGCCAGGCCAACCTCCGAGTGGTGAGGCCACATCATGAGATGAGTGTCGCGGCTGGGAAAACGGGCTCCATAAAAACCAAGTGGTTTGAATCGATGGAAGTCAGCGATTCTCACAGGGGCCAGGAAAAATGGGGTGACAGGGATGAGACGGATCCCAGCGGGAAGGAACCGTATGGAAGAGGAGACGGATCCAAGAGAGCAGCAGCAGAGCTCCACGCTGCTCATTAGGTTTGGGTGTGTATGGGAACGGCAGTAAACATGACATTTCTTCTGCAGCCAGTGGAAGGACTCCGGCATCAAATGACAGCCCTGCAGTACAATGAGTAGTAAAGCTGTGGCCACCAGAGCTGTCGCCCTGCCTAACTACCATCGGCTGCCACCAGCCAGGAGTCCAGGATTTGACTCTGAGCCAGAGCAAGGCCAAAGAGCAGGATGTTTCAACAAGACTATTTTTGAGATGAATTAACATTAAAGTATTTTCCAATTAAAAAAGGCTTTAACTGGCTCCTCACTTTGCTATTAAACTGAAGTCCTGTGTGTAACTTGGCTGGCTTATCTGCCCAGCCACAGTTTCCTTGCTGGCACTTAAATCAGCCAAGGCTCAGGGTGTGTATCCTTGTTTTATCATATAATTATTGTCTGGGAAAACTCTTCTTGTAAAATGATAAGTTTACCCATTTATAGGCTGGCTCGTTTAGAGATAGTTGTTTTTTCTCAGAAGCTTGACAGCGTTTTTAAAGATTGAAAATGGCTTTTATATACTTCGAAAGCAAAATATGCTAAAGTATCCACCTTCAGACTCGATTCATATGGACGTTTGATTTTTGTTCTGTTTTTTCGTTCCTGTAAACCAGATATAGTTTTCCACAGACATTTTTGGTAGGAGAGAACTCCTTAGATGGCTGAACGTAAGCCACTTGGTTATGAACCGATCAGGCATATGTCCCTGGTTTAACTATAACAAAAATGATGCTCTTTTCAGGCATATCTCCCCGAGGTTATGTCAGAAGATTCATTATATTCCCTCACTAAAAGCATTTAATATCTCCCCTCTTCTAATCTCTTCTAATTTATCTCCTTACACGAAATATAAATAATAAACTAAACCTGTATGTTCTATGGCTCCATAGCAATCACAAATGTCTTAGCTTTACCTCAGCTTTGGTTTTGTTTTGTCATGAAAGGTGCCTGTCATAGGCAAATAACATGACTCTGTGATTTAGGGGGAGAAACGGGATCACATTT